>JALAZF010000440.1:0-727500 GCA_022829125.1 Lathyrus tuberosus
CCTTATTTCTAACTCGAATGGAACGGTTAGACATGTTTGTTTTAGCTATTTTTTAAAATATTATAAAATTTTAATATTTATTTTTTTTAATTAAAAAAAATTAACATTAATATAAACATTCATTATTAAATATCAAAACATAATCAAAATTACAATTTTTTCAAAAATATATATATATTTTAAAATTAGTTTTAATAAAATACTATTTTAAATAGCTTCAAAATTAAATAACTTTTTAAAATTTTAATATCCAATTTAAAAAAATAATGAAATATCCAAAATAACATTTTAATAATTGATCGTACCTAGATCAGACAGTTACAGGTGGCCAACGACGTCCGTTGAGCTCCGGCTCCGGTGAGGTTGAAGTACGGCGGGGGGGGGGGGGGGGGGGGGGGGGGGGGGGGGGGGGGTGTACCTGCAAGGTACTCCGACGCTCAAGTTAGGGAGTGCACAGAGTAACAGCAAATACAAAGAGTGAGAAAAGTGACTTAACCTGACCCTCTCAAGTGAGAGGGTAATTATAGAGAGCCCCTAGCGCGGGGCCAACGGTTACTTGTATTGGGCTGGATTGTCAGGCCCAATCCAAGTAACTGTCAGGGCTTACGTGGCGTAGTGAAGACCAGCACGTGGTCTTCGCCCTGGGGTAACCGTTCCTAGATTTCCGGGATTAGGGCAGACCGAATCCTGCGGAAGCGGGAGGTTACTTGGAACGTGTCCACGTGGTACGGACCGTTAGAACACTCCTCGCGGGGGAGGAGCCTTCTGTGTCGAGGACCTAACAAACCGTTACGACGGGCATGGCCTTGCGGGGAGGAGTCATGTCTGTCGAGGAGTGACGTGTGGCATTCTCGCGGGGAGAAGCTAGTGTGTCGTGGAAGTACCTCTCCCCGGACTGCGAGGTTCTCCTGCCCCGTTGGCCAAGTCCCCTGACACTGAAGTGCTCGGGGAAAACGTTGGTGTGCTTGCGGCAGTCAAGTGCTCCGCAGAGGGGTCCTATTGGGCCTCCCCATGCTATATGGGTTGGGCCTGCTCGACTGTTGGGCAGCCTCGGCCCAGTCCAGAACAGGAGCCCCCCCAAGTCGTTGCTCTGAGGTGGCAGAGTGATGACTTAAGGGTTATTGTATGTCGAGGATACGCTAAGAGAGGAACCGAGGAGGTCGATTATCCTATGCGAAATTCCTTCGACCGGACGAGCGTCGGGCAACGGACAGACGTATCTGGTCGCATGGTCGGGGAGATGAAGGGTTTCTAATTCGAAGCGTTGGGGAAAACCGAAACGACGCGCGTGGGGAGACGAGTGGCTGCATGCGTGCCACGTGTCGCCTGCCATCATTACCTAGGGAGGCTAGGGCGGCTGGCTAGGGTAGCGCACTCGAGTGCCCTACGCCCCTCGGGTCTCGCGAGAACCGCTTATAAAAGCCGCTCCCCTCGCTCATTCTCCACTTTTCCGCTTCTCTCTCAAGAAACTTTCTCCCTCTCTCTCTAACCTCTTCCGCCGTAGCCCGTCGCCGTCAGCCGCCGGGCACTCTCTGTCAGAAGCATTTCCTCCGCTAGGACCGTCGTTCGCTGCCGTGCCACAGCCGGAAACCTCCGTGCCGGAACCCTACACCGCCGCTTACCAGGTATTTGATCCAAACCGGACCTTTATTTTGCGTTTTTCTTTGATTTTAACTAGTGTAGGGCGTTTCCTTGGTGAATTGATGACATTCCCATGAGAAACGAAGGGATTCCCCGCGAATACGGCAGGAATCTTTAGTTGTGGAGAGAGAGAGTGCGAAGATTCTTGCTCGCTTTTGATGAATGTCTCGGGGATCTGGGACGAACACGTCGGGGATCCGTTGAATGTCTCGGGGTCCTTGATAATCAGTACATTTGTTAGTGCCGCGGGGGACACGGGCAGAACCTTCCGGGGACGACGATGCGTTCCCCGGTGGGCAAGTTGATCCTCGGCCGATCTCGTCGGGGAGTTGAAAGGCCTTGCCCCTTCTTCGCCCGTTCGCTTGAACAGCGGTGGAGGGGTGAATTTGATACGGTGAATTCGAATTCACCGTTTCCTTCTGCTTTTCAGGTAAATGGACGATTTGGCTGCAGAGGTGGCCGCAGGATATTTCGAGGAAAACGACGACGACCAGCCTGACTCCCCCATGGCTCACATGGCCTTTGCGCAGGAGAGGCCGCTCGAGGACTGGGTCTGTAGCGAAGCCCTTGAGATGTCGTCCATCTTCGTGTACCCAGATGTGGGCGATGCTTTTTGTACCGTCGAGCACAGACTAATCGGAAGTGATCAATCCTGGAAGGTTTTTCGTCCCGAGGAGCATCACCGGATATGCTCCCCTTACCGGGGAATGCGGGTCCCCTTGTACGAGTTTATGTTCGAGAAGGCGGGGTGGAGGCTGCCTTTCACGGATTTTCAGGAGGGGATCTTTGACTGGTTGAAGTTGGCCCCTTCGCAGATTCATCCGAACTCGCTGGCCTTCATCCGGGCTTTCGAGCTCGTATGCAAATATTTAGAGATCGTGCCGACCGTTCGCCTTTTCTTCCGCATATTCCACCTCCAACGGTCGTCGGTAGGAGGTCGACACGGCTGGGTGTCCTTCAAGCAGAGCAAGGCGTTGTTCCACACTTACTTGGATTCCATCCGGGATTTCAAGTTCCGCTATTTCTATGTGAAGCCGGTCACCCTCGAGGCGATATATTCATTGTACCGGAAAGTCACCCGCGAGGTCGACGGCCGTTCCGAGGAGGTGCTGGTGCCGAAGTTTCCTCTGTACTGGACGGAGGAACACTTTAAGAAGGGAGTTGACAAGTATAAAACGAAACCTGTTCAGATGGAGGCCTACGAGCGGGAAGCCTACGATAAAATCGTAGCTTTCGTCGACAGCTTTACAGAAGCTCGACATGAGACGCTGGACGGCCAGCCTATAATAGGTGCAGATGGGCAGGTGAAGAAAGAACGTCGCCTGATAAACACCCGCGTTCTGCTCGAGACCTTCTCCGACGAGGAGGCCATCGAATTGTTAGGTGGTGAAACGCCCTTGTTTTATTTCTTCCTCGTATCTGTGTTTCTCGCTTTACTAACGCTTTCTTTCCTTTTGCAAGAACAATGGCCGGAGCCGAGGAGAGGTTGAAGAAACTGAAAGCGAAGAGGGCCCGGGAAGCGCAGGCCCGGGAAGAAGCGTCGCGCTCCAAAGATCAGGAAGTTGCCCCTTCTGGGGCCCCGCACGAGGATGTTTCCACGGCCGCTGCCCCCGAAGGATCCACTCCGTCCCAGCCTGCTGCCTCTGTATCGGGGACCGCAGGTGACCGCACAACTCCTGCGGGAAGCCAATCCCCGGCTACCCAAGGGACTCCGAAGAGACAGCGCGTTGCGGAGGTCGTCGACCTGGGTGGTGAAGATAGTCCCCCGGTTCCTTCCAGCTTCGACCTTCCCCCCTGCCATCAAAAACCTCACTTCTTCTCCGAGGTCACTTATCCTCGCTCCCTTCCCTCCGAGATCCAAACCGTGCTGGGGACCGCAACTGAAGTGAGGAGGAAGATGCTTTTCGAGGACCTGTCGGCCGTCATGCGTATCTGCTCGACTGCCCTCATTCTAAATGACGAGACCCGCCCTGCTGCTGAACTGGCCCGCCTGCAGGAGGCGCTGGATACCTTGGGCGCTGAGATGCTCGGCATGCGCAAGGAGCTAAAAGAGTGCCGAGATCTGAACAAAGAGCAAGGCAAGCAGCAGCAATTGGTCGAGGCCAAGCTTAAGGAAGCCGAGGAGACAAAGAAAAGCCACCTTGCCCGAATCGCTGAGCTGGAGTTGGAGGAGAAGCGGCTTAAGGTAAGAATTGCCGAGCTGGAAGATGCGGTGCGGCCAGCCGAAGGGGAAACTGAGGAGGACAAACTCCTGACCACTCGTGCGGCGTTTGTGGCGCAGCTCCGGAAGCTTGAGCTGGATCTCCGAGTGTCCGAGGATGATTCTATCGAAACCGCGGGTATAGGGTTCCGCAGTGCCGTGGCGCAGCTTCGGGTTCTCAACCCCGACCTTGTCATTGAAGGGATCGACCCCGACGCTGAGGTGGTGGATGGCCAGATCGTGTATCCTCTGCGGGAGAACGACATTCATGCGCACGAGGAGCCTGACGGGACCGCAGCTGAGTAGGTTTTTATCTTTGTTTTGGTCGGCCTGCGAGCCGTTTTGTTTCGCCCGGCTTGTGGGCTTAGCTGATGTACTTTTTGCACAATGGTTATTTTCGCCCGGCTTGTGGGCTCATATTTGTAACTTTTTGGACCAAGTGTTTTGCCCGCTATTCGTACTTTATAATATCTCTTTGTTAATTTTCCTTGTGTGTGATGTGGTGTTTGTTATACTTTATTGTTTGTTATACTTTATTTTTGCCCAAGTAATAAGGCTTCGGGATTTGCTCGACCTTGATCGTCCCTGACCGCGTGGAGAGCTGGTCGGGCAGCCGGAGGAGTACTCCGACCTTCAACGAGGCTAAGAGCTCGGTCGAGGTCCTAGTCTCGTGGCATGAACTTTCCATCGCGAGCTGGGTGTTATGCCCGGTTGGCACGACGACGGTGGGCCTCGATCGAGGTATCCCCGCCGGATCAAATGTCCTCGCGCACACACAACGCAGTCTCTGATCATCGTGTTCTTATAGGGGTGTCGCGCTTGTACCCCAGCGCGTCCCCGTATCGCGGTGCTAGTGAGCCGCGGGCAGTGTTTAACTATAATATTGGTTTAGCTTTTCAGCGTTCCATGGTCGAGCAAGTTCTTCCCCGTGCAGATTTTCGAGGAAATAGGCTCCTGTCCCCGTTTTCGCGCGGACGCGGTACGGGCCCTCCCAGTTCGCGGCGAGTTTGCCTTCTCGCGAGTCTTTCTGGTTCCTTCGTAGGACGAGGGTGCCCACCTGAAAATCACGTTTAATGACTCTGTCATTATAACGTAGTGTTATTTTTTGTTTAAGTGACGCCTCTCGGAGAGAAGCGCCCGAGCGTGTTTCCTCCACGAAGTCGAGTTCTTCCCTCAAGGCTTCGTCGTTCGTGTTCCCGTCGAGGGGGGCTTCCGTCCTCCTCGAGGGTTCTCTGAGATCCACGGGGATCACTGCCTCCGTTCCATAAGTCAAACGGAAGGGGGTCTCCCCGGTCGTGGAGTGTGGGGTTGTTCGGTAGGCCCAGAGAACGCTGTGTAGCTCTTCGACCCACCGTTGTTTGGCGTCGCCCAGTCTCCGTCTTAATCCTCGAAGGATCACTCTGTTAGCGGCCTCAGCCTGCCCGTTCGTTTGAGGGTGCTCGACCGACGTGAAGTGCTGCTTCGTGCCTAGTTTTGTGACGAAGTCTTGGAAGTTCCTGTCGGTGAACTGGGTTCCGTTGTCTGTGACGATGGCTTGAGGCACTCCGAACCGGGCAAGGATATTTCTTTTGTAGAAACGAAGTATGTTGAAAGCAGTGATTTTGGCCAATGCTTCTGCTTCAATCCACTTTGTGAAGTAATCTACCCCGACGATGAGGTATTTGTTTTGATACGACCCCTGGACGAAAGGCCCGAGGATATCCATCCCCCACCATGCGAACGGCCACGGGGAGGATAGCGTCGTGAGTTCGCTAGGGGGAGCGAGGTGCATGTCCCCGTGCCGCTGGCATTTATCGCACTTCTTGACGTGCTCCTTGGCGTCTTGTTGCATGGCCGGCCAGTAATATCCTGCCCGGAGTGCTTTACGAGCTAGCGATCGTCCGCCGAGGTGCTGCGCATTGATTCCCTCGTGGATCTCCTGGAGTATGCCGGGGACCTTGGTATTTTCGATACATCTGAGGAGGGGAATAGAGAATCCTCGCCGGTATAGCTTATCCTCGACTATAGTGTACGAGCATGCCCGTCTCTTGACCATTCTAGCTTCTTTGGGGTCTTCGGGCAGTTTGCCCGTCGTGAGGTATTCGTATACCGGGGTCATCCAGCAGCCGCTGTCCCCGATGGCGTTGATATTCGAAACCATACCAGGTTTATCGACGCTCGGGTGGGAAAGGACCTCTTGTATGACGGACTTGTTTCCGCCTTTCTTTTTCATGCTTGCTAATTTTGACAGGACGTCTGCCCGGGCATTATGCTCCCGGGGAATGTGAGTCACTTCTGCCGAGGTGAACTTCTTCATCTTCTCTTTTACCAAGGCCAAGTATTCTATGAGACTGTCGTTCTTGGCTTGGTACTCTCCTCGGACTTGCGAGGCTACGAGCTAGGAATCGGTGAATAGCTTGACCTCCTTAGCGCCAAGGTCCTCGGCCAGCCTGAGTCCCGCAAGGAAGGCCTCGTATTCGGCTTGGTTGTTCGAAGTCGGGAAAGCCAGTTCGAGGGACACCTCGATGAGGATGCCTTCCTCGTTTTCGAGGATGATTCCCGCTCCGCTTCCTTTCGGGCTGGATGCTCCGTCGACATAGATTGTCCATTTCTGCGACCCGTTGGCTGAGGGTTCTGGGACAGTCATCTCTGCTACAAAGTCGGCCAGCACTTGTGCCTTCAAGGCTTTCCTCCCTTCGTATTGGATGTCGAATTCGGCCAGCTCGAGCGACCACCTGAGCATCCTCCCCGCCATATCCGGTCGTCTGAGGAGTTGCCTGATCGGCTGGTTGGTCCTCACGACGACGGTATGGGCGAGGAAGTAGTGGCGGAGTCTTCTGGCCGCGGGTGACGAGGCCCAGTGTGACTTTCTCGATCTGTTGATACCTGAGCTCGGGGCCTTGGAGAGCTTTGCTCGTGAAGTAAACTGGCTTCTGTCCGTCTGGTGTTTCCCGAATGAGGACGGCGCTGACCGCTTCGCTCGTGATCGCAAGATATAAGAAGAGTGTTTCCCCGTTCTCGGGTCGCGAGAGGACCGGGGGTTGCAATAGAACTTGTTTCAAATGTGCGAGCGCTTGTTCGCATTCCTCGCTCCACTCAAACTCCGCTTTTTGCCGGAGGAGTTTGAAAAAGGGGAGTGCGTACTGTGCGGACTTGGCGACGAACCGGGAAAGGGCGGTTAGCATTCCGTTCAATGATTGTATTGACTTCTTCGAGCCCGGAGTAGGGAGCTCGGAAAAGGCTCTACACTTGTCGGGGTTTGCCTCGATTCCTCGTTCCGTGAGGTAAAATCCGAGGAACTTTCCTGCCCGAACACCGAAGGTGCATTTGTCGGGATTAAACCTCATACGGCATCTTCTCGCCGTGTCGAACACCTTCTTGAGGTGCGTGGCGTGGTTGACTTCTTCTGCAGACTTGACGATCATGTCGTCCATGTAGACTTCGAGCATGTCTCCTATTTCAGTCCGAAAGACCTTGTTCATCATCCGCTGGTAGGTCGCACCGGCGTTCTTCAGACCGAAAGGCATTACGTTGTAGTAGTAGTTGCCCGACGCGGTCATGAAGGCCGTGTGTTGCTTGTCGAACTTGTCCATGGGAATTTGGTTGTATCCTGAATAGGCGTCCATGAAAGATAGTAGTTTGTAACCTGCAGAATTGTCGACCAGTTGGTCGATGTTAGGCAAGGGGTAACAGTCTTTCGGGCAAGCCCGGTTAAGATCAGTATAATCAACGCACATTCTCCATTTTCCATTATTTTTCTTAACAAGTACAACGTTGGACAGCCATGTCGTGTATTTGGCTTCCGAAATAAAATTTGCCTCTAGGAGGTCTTTTACAGCTTTCTCAGCAGCCTCCGCTTTCTCGGGAGACTGCTTGCGCCTACGCTGTGCTACGGCCCTAGCGGCCGGATCTACTGCGAGCTGATGGCAAGCCACCTCGGAGTCGAGGCCAGGCATCTCGGATGCGCTCCACGCGAAGAGGTCAGCGTTCTCCCTCAGACATGCTTTAAGCTGCTCTTTGGCTAGGTCGGGGATCCCGGTGCCGATCTTCACGTTGCGATCTGGACCGCCTCCGACGGCCACGAGCTCGAACTCTCCATCTGGGATGGGGCGTGTTGGGTGGAGAGGCTGCCCGTTGTTTTTCGCTCGGTGGTCGTGGTCTTCGACTCTGTCTTCATTGGGCTCGCCGGAGAACCTACTGTCGAGGTCGACCGCGTTGACGCGCGGGAGAGGTATCTGTCCGACGTCCTGGGGTGGTTTGGCCACGGCCTTAGGTTTGGGACCAATGGAACTTAGGCCCTTGACGGCGGCATCGAAGCATCTCCTAGCCGCGTCGATGTCCCCGTGCATCGTCACTACCCGTCCTCTCCTCGTGTAGTACTTCATTTTGAGGTGGACCGTTGACGGGACCGCCGTGAGTTCAGCAAGGGTGGTCCTTCCGAGGATGCAGTTGTAGAGGGATGGGCATTCCACCACCAGGAAACGGATCTTCACCTGTCGGGCCGTGTCTTCGGCCCCGAACGTAACCATTAGCTCCACGTAACCCCATGGTCTGGTGGTGGTTCCATTGAACCCCTGTAGGTCTGACCCGACGTACGGGGTCAAATGCCTCTCGTCCAGCTGAAGGGTCCCGAACAGATGAGAATACATGATGTCGACCGAGCTCCCCTGGTCGACTAGGATTCTTCGGACGTCAAAGTTCGCCATTTGGGCCCTGACCAGGAGGGGAATAGTGGCGTTTGGTGCTCCCCCGGGGAGTTCTTCGAGGTAGAAGGTGATGGGATTGGAGTTTCCTCGCACTTTCTCGAGGGTGGTCGCCTTTGACGATGTCGCAGATTCCAGTTCGTCAAACTTTCGTTTGATCGACCCAACCGATATTTTCCCGGGGTCTCCTCCAGAGATAACCATTGCTTTGGGGAAGCCTTCCCAGGTACTACGGGCCGTGACGGGGCCTTCGTCGGGGAAGGTCGCCCACATGTTGCGGATTGCCTCTTCGCCCTCGATGATTGGGGGGACGAAGAAGTCCTCGGGTCGAGTGATGCTGAGGGCGACCTGAAGCTGGCTGTCGGCGGGAGGGGGTGTTGTCTCCTCGACGTTCTGTGATTCCTTTGAGCTGGTACGAGGAGGGTCATTCTGCTGGGCATATTTCTTCAAGTGCCCTTCTTTGATGAGAATCTCAATGGCATCCTTGAGGTGGATGCAATCCTCGGTGACATGCCCGTGGCTTCTGTGGAACCTGCAGTACTTAGATTTGTCAACGTTTGGTTTGGGAGCCGCGGGCTTCGGGAAGCGAACTCCTCCTTTCACAAACTCGGAATTCTGGCAGTCTGAGAGGATCCGAGACCGGGAAGTGTTGAGCGGCGTGTACTCCGTGAATCGGCCAGCTGGCCCGCGCTGTTCCCGGGGATCTCGATTGCGATTTTCCTTCTTCTTTTCTCCTCCCCGTCGGGGAGAAGCGTCATCGTCTTTGTGGTCGCGGGGGCCTTCTCTGCGTCTTGTCTCAAGAGCGATCTGGGCTGCTTCCGTCTCTTCGAGCTCGATGTACTTCTGGGCTCGAGCGAGAAGGTCCTCGAGACGCCGGGGTCTTCGGAGGCCAATGGATTTGGCAAAGTCCGACCCGGCGCGTAGTCCGTGAATAATTAAGTATTTCTTCATGTCGTCGGTCGTGTGGACCTCGACGGCTTCCTTGTTAAACCTCTCAATGTAATTTCGGAGGGATTCGTTCCTCCCTTGGAAGATTTTTTCTAGGGCAGCCTCTGTCTTTGGGTGTCGACGAGATGCGGTGAAGTGTTTGGTGAAGCGTTGTTTCAGCTGCTTCCACGACGTGATCGAACCAGGTTCCAGACCCTTGTACCACGTCATGGCTCCCTTCCGCAAGGTAGTGGGGAACAGCCGGCACCTGATGGCTCCCCTGACGTTTCGAAAGTCGAGCATCGCTTCGAAATTCTCCACGTGATCGTCGGGGTCGGTCAGCCCGTCATAGGTCCCCAAGTGTGGAGGTTTCTCCATGCCTGGAGGGATTGGGGCGTCCATGATTTCCCACGACAAGGGGGTCCTTTGGTCCTCGTCGTCGCTATCAGCCGGGGATCTCGAAGGTGATCGATGGTGCCGTGGAGGAGAATTCCTCGAACGGTTCTTTGGTCTCTCTTCGGTCTGCTTGGACTTCTTGGAGGTGGCGGAGGCCCTGGGTTCCTTCCGAGGTAGGGAACGAGGGTGTTTCTGGGTGATTGTCGGCTGGGGGCGCTCGAGACGCGGTCGACGACCGTGGCGTACGGGCGACGGTGTCCGAGAATCTTCGGAAGGGGTCCTTCGCGGGGAAGGAGAGAGGCGAGGTGACTGGGGGCGACGATGTCTTCGCGGGGAAGATCGTCGTGCACGTCCCTGCTCCAAGGCTTCAATTCTGGTGTTCTGCTGCGCGATCAGCTGATTGGTCTGGTTGATCAACGCAAATAGGGCCACGGTGCTTGGGTCCGCGTTGGGCGGCGGAGCCACTGACTGGAGAGGGGTTTGCTGGTCGTCCATGCGGACGACGTTGATAGTCGCATCCTGGGAGTCCGGGGAGGCGGTTTGTCCGTCTCTTATGTCGCCTTCGTCGCCGTGGAGGATGATGGCGTCCTCACGGTGGTTCCCGTTCTCCAGTTGCGCGAGCACGGTGTCCAGAGCCTGGTTGACGGTCGGATTGGCCATGTTGGTGATGAATAGAGGAAGCTTTGGTTTATCGAGGAGAAAACGGGGAAGCTTATAAAGTTCCCACAGACGGCGCCACTGATCGTACCTGGATCAGACAGTTACAGGTGGCCAACGACGTCCGTTGAGCTCCGGCTCCGGTGAGGTTGAAGTACGGCGGGGGGGTGTACCTGCAAGGTACTCCGACGCTCAAGTTAGGGAGTGCACAGCGTAACAGCAAATACAAAGAGTGAGAAAAGTGACTTAACCTGACCCTCTCAAGTGAGAGGGTATTTATAGAGAGCCCCCAGCGCGGGGCCAACGGTTACTTGTATTGGGCTGGATTGTCAGGCCCAATCCAAGTAACTGCCAGGGCTTACGTGGCGTAGTGAAGACCAGCACGTGGTCTTCGCCCTGGGGTAACCGTTCCTAGATTTCCGGGATTAGGGCAGACCGAATCCTGCGGAAGCGGGAGGTTACTTGGAACGTGTCCACGTGGTACGGACCGTTAGACACTCCTCGCGGGGGAGGAGCCTTCTGTGTCGAGGACCTAACAAACCGTACGACGGGCATGGCCTTGCGGGGAGGAGTCATGTCTGTCGAGGAGTGACGTGTGGCATTCTCGCGGGGAGAAGCTAGTGTGTCGAGGAAGTACCTCTCCCCGGACTGCGAGGTTCTCCTGCCCCGTTGGCCAAGTCCCCGACACTGAAGTGCTCGGGGAAAACGTTGGTGTGCTTGCGGCAGTCAAGTGCTCCGCAGAGGGGTCCTATTGGGTCTCCCCCATGCTATATGGGTTGGGTCTGCTCGACTGTTGGGCAGCCTCGGCCCAGTCCAGAACAATAATAATTATTTAAACTAAATTTTTATTTAAAACTTTTATAAAAATTTTCTTTGTAAAATTTTTTACATAAAATTTTGTGAGACTATAAGAATCATTTTATAAAAAGGCTGCCTTATAAAAATTAAAACAAACGGACCAAATATATCTTCTACAACAAATTTTCATTTAATATATCATATGTAACAATTTTCATTTTCTAAAATGTGTTCATATTAAAGTGAGTCGGTATCATGAAGATAAAGATAAAATAATGTCAATGTTCATGGATGATATAGCTTTTAAAAATAAGGAAAAAAAATTCTAAGATGTGTTATAGACAACTTGTTCATTTAAAAATTCTACTTTCTTATTTAGATGTATAACTAACGAAATTAAAACATATTCTCACAAATCATCTAGTCCCTGAATCATCTATATCTATGGTAGAGGGAAATTAAACAAGCATTCAAAAAATAAGGTACCGAAGTAGGAGAATGCTTCAATAATCAGACTCTAGATTATAAAATGACTCTTCAGCTTCAATGTCTATATAGCAAAACATTAAATATAGGAAAATTATCAATCACTGTGAGACTCTATGTAATTGTCACCTCAAAAAAATATGTAAAATGATAAACTTCCTATTCTAAAGCACTCCTTCCTTGGTCATAACTTCAAATTGATATACAATCTTGAAGCCTTCCTTGGTCATAACTTCAAATTGATATACAATCTTGAAGCCTGTGATATAAAAATGATAAATTATAACATAGTTCTGTATTATAATCATATAGCTATAAAGGAATTTAATTCAACCTTCATGTTGAAGGCGCTTGTGGTCCATTCCCTTTAGGATCCGCAGATTTTTCCTCCGTTTTTTGGCCGACGGCAAGTGTTGATAGTTTTTCTTCTACTTTAGGTGCATTTTCACCTGTCAAAACCGCTTGTGCAACAACCGGTTCGCTTGGGATGCATGGTCTCCAAATCATTTCGTTGCCGACATCCATAAGCGCGATACCCTTTGCTGTTAAACCGGTCCTAACATCATCACTTTTGGCAAAATCCTTATTAATCCTAGCTTGTCTTCTTTCTTCAATCAGACGAAGCACTTCGTCTTCTGTCAAATCGCCTCTCTTCAACGCCTTCTCTTTCAACTGCTGCAGAACCTGATGCACACAAAAAAATCGTCAAAAGATTAGTCGTTTCTAAAGACTACGGACAAAAAGACAAGTTCTTTTAAATAAATGTGTCACCTCGGCATAGGACAAAGAGGACAATAATCCTAGTACACTCAAAACTTTATTAACTTCTTTCTCAACTTCCAATAGAGAATGAACCAATTGCAATTGAGCTCTTTTCTCCATGTTCTTCTGCAAGTCAAAATACAGGATATATTTCATAAATTACTGACACGCATGTAAGAACCAGGCATACAAAAACTTGCACCGAGTAAAATACCTTCAGCATCTTCAAAGAACTATTGACAAATTTCAAGGCCTCTTGGAGAGCACCGGTTAGTATTACCGGTGTCTGCAAATCATCTGACATTTTCGTTTGAAACTCGACATTTAACTTCTTAATACACTTCTTGGCAGCATCATTAATTTGAGGCACTTTTTCTTTCTTCTCAGTATCCTCTTGTAGAAACGGTGATAAAGCTTCTTTACAATCTTCAAGAGTCTAACGACCAAATAACAAAAGTTAAGAACATCATAAAGCCAAAAACAATTTCTCTAGTGAAATAAATAAAGCATTTTAATATTAACAGGAGTTTGTAGCTTTCAATATTTTTATTGTAATAGATAGATTCAAACCATAGGCACCTAGGCAATGACGCAGAATTTCTGAAACAGATTACTAAAAAGCTTCTTACCTGAAATATATAATAAACAGCATCAGACGATGTCTCCAGTTGTGCAATGGAGTAATTTAGCGGAGATCTGTAATGAGCGCTAATCAAGAAATGTCTCAAAGCAAGTGGATGGTAACGCTCGGTGATCTGCAAGAGAGACAAATCAAATGAAAGATATGAATAATGTCTCCATTACAAGATCAGCATCATGTAAAACAAACTTACAAAAATCTGAAACTGAAGAAAATATTATAAAACATGAAAAGTGAAAAGTTTATCAAGGCCTAACCTGCCGAATAGTGAAAAAATTGCCCAAGGATTTTGACATCTTCTCATTGTTATTAGTCACGTGCCCGTTGTGCAACCAATAACTGATACGGCTCTCTTTGTCAGCGGCCCAGCTTTGTGCAATCTCATTTTCATGATGAGGAAAGATCAAATCTATTCCACCACCATGAATATCAAATTTATGAGATAAATAACAAGCACTCATTGCACTGCATTCGATGTGCCATCCCGGCCTACCAGGACCCCAAGGACTGTCCCAGCTTGGCTCACCTGGCTTAGCAGCCTGCAATTATTATTAAGAAATGAGCGACATCGCAAATGTAACTGAAAATATGTTAGAAGAATTGGTAAGGTTTCTTGCACCTTCCACAATGCAAAATCAGCCGGGTGACGCTTTCTTGAGTCAACAGCCACCCGTTCTCCAGCTCTATTATGTTCTAACCTTTGTCCTGACAGCATGCCATAATTTGGGAATTTTTCAACAGAATAGAAAACATCTCCTTCAACCGCGTATGCATAGTTATTGTTGATAATCTGCAGAGAATCTAGTGATTAACCTCCGTTCAAATACTTAATTAATTCATTAGAACAAAAGGAAAACATACCATACTAGAACCAAAAGGACCGACAGGAAATCTAACTAACATAAAACACTTTATGGAAAAGAAGTGATGCAATGTAACTAACATAAAACATCATGCAAAACTGTCAGCATTGGCATTCTATTGAAAATTTGAAATGAAAGTGCAACAAAAAACATTTCCACTCCAGCGAATTCCTATAAAACGTAAGCAAAAGACAGCAATCCAAGTAACCGAGTTAAACCTGAGTAATCATGTCCTTAATCTCACCAATGTGGTCAGATACGCGAGGCTCCTTAGATGGTCGCTCGCACAGAAGATCAGACATATCAACATTATACTCATCGCAAAAGCGGTTGCTCAACGCCAAAGGATCCTCACCAGTCTCGTTTGCTCGCTTAATTATCTGCAGCAATGTTGATATTAGTAATTTTCAATAAGCACAAAAGAATCATATAAGAAACTCAGGTAAAACAGCACCAAATTAGCATCAATGTTTCAAGGACAAATGAACTCAGTGCAATTTGCAACATTGACAGATGAGTTATCATGTATCAAGCAGGATCACTGGCATTGCTATGAATTGGCTCCTCATTCAAATTAAAATTCAAAAGAACCCCTTAAATCTGAAGTACATAATAATAACAATATGATGAAGAAGATCTCAATAACAACAACAAAACAGAAACAGTTCAAGAGAAAAAGAAGCCACCAAATTGAACACTAGCATTTGAACAAATATCACAAAGGATGGAAAAAGTTCTAGTATATAAGAGACTAAACCTTACTACATTTCCGAATTTACTTTATAATAATATGAAAACATTGGGAGTGAAAACTTCTCTGTAGAAGAATAATACCAAACAAAAAGTTTTGAGAGCAGCTGAAAACACCAAGCATTTCGAAAAATTTCTTAACCAACCCGGTTGTCACAGATCATAAGATTGGACGACAACGGGATTAAAGATCTAAATTTCCACCTATCCTAATTTTCCACTAGACACTGGTTTACTTTCTAGACCATCGAGTCTTACGATTTTCTAAAATGTTATTTCAAATAATATGCATCATCATAAAGCTATTGTATATTGTTACAGACTTGTGTTGTAATCTAAAATCATTTTCAAGTCCAATTCCAAATGAACAACAATTTTGAAGGATTAGGGAACTAGAATTATGAAAAGAAACAACAAGAGAGAATACTACTGAAGCAAACTAGGAATCACACCAGCAGGTTACACAAACCATCTCACCTTGTCATCAACATCAGTGAAATTCCGCACATACGTCACCTCATATCCCAAATGTTTAAGGTACCTGCATGCATTCATGTTAAGCACAAACATCAGAGTCAAAAACCCTCAACCCCAATTCTTCCTTAAAAAACCAAAACCAGATCAAGCAGAATGCAGATCTATCCAAAACACTTTAAAAACTGAAACTTTGCAAAGAAAAAAAGAGATTGAGTGGCGATACCTGTAGAGGATATCAAAAGAAACGGCGGCACGCGCATGACCGAGATGACTGTAGTCATAAGCTGTAACTCCACAGACATACATGGAAACCTTGCCAGGCTCTTTGGTGGTGAAGATCTCCTTCTCATTGGTCATGGTATTGTAAATCCTCAACTCAACTCGTTCCTTCGCCATGGCCACTCTCTGAACACCAATCGATTACAACATAAATCATGATTCGCGTGGAAAATTGCATGAGCAAAGAGAGAACCGCAATGAGAAATAAACACGAAAATTGTGAAATTGAGAAGAAATTGATTGAAAATTACTTACGAACGGAGGTGGAAGCACGGCGGCGCGGCGAAAAAGGGGGCACGATTAGGGTTCTGCGTTTACTTGTTTTTCAGTTTCAGAGTACAAACACTGTTTCTGCGTTTACTTTGTTTTTTTATTCAATATACATAGGTGGGTAAAGACTCTTATACTCTTGGATTATGCATATGATTTAATGATAATGCACGGTTTTTAAAAAGTTTTACACGATCATTTAATAAAAATATATTATTTTGATATTGATCGTACCTGGATCAAACAGTTACAAGTGGCCAACGACGTCCGTTGAGCTCCGGCTCCGGTGAGGTTGAAGGACGGCGGGGGGGGTGTACCTGCAAGGTACTCCGACGCTCAAGTTAGGGAGTGCACAGAGTAACAGCAAATACAAATAGTGAGAAAAAATGACTTAACCTGACCCTCTCACTTGAGAGGATATTTATAGAGAACCCTCAGCGCGGGGCCAACGGTTACTTGCATTGGGCTGGATTGTCAGGCCCAATCCAAGTAACTGTCAGGGCTTACGTGGCGTAGTGAAGACCAGCGCGTGGTCTTCGCCCTGGGATAACCGCTCCTAGATTTCCGGGACTAGGGCAGACCGAATCCTTCGGGAGTGGAGTGGTTACTTGGAACGTGTCTACGTGGTACGGACCGTTAGACATTCCTCGCTGGGGAGGAGCCTTCTGTGTCGAGGACCCGTCAAGCCGTACGACGGACATGGCCTCGCGGGGAGGAGACATGTCTGTCGAGGAGTGATGTGCGGTATTCTCGCAGGGAGAAGCTGGTATGTCGGGGATGTACCTATCCGCCGGGGGTGCGAGGTCCTCCTGCCCTGTTGGCCCAAGTGCCCGACACTGTGAAGTGCTCGGGGGAAACGTGGGTATGCTTGCAGCAGTCAAGTGCCCCGCAGAGGGGTTTTATTGGGCCTCCCCATTCTATATGGGTTGGGCCTGCTCGACTGTTGGGCAGCCTCGGCCCAGTCCAGAACAGGAGCCCCCTAAGTCGTTGCTCTGAGGTGGCAGAGTGATGACTTAAGGGTTATTGTATGTCGAGGATATACTAAGAGAGGAACCGAGGAGGTCGATATCCTATGCGAAATTCCTTCGGCCGGATGAGCGTCGGGCGTCGGACAGATGTGTCTGGTCGTATGGTCGGGGAGATGAAGGGTTTCGGATTCGAAGCGTTGGGGAAAACCGAAACGACACGCGTGGGGAGACGGGTGGCTGCATGCGTGCCACGTGTCGCCTGCCATCATTACCTAGGGAGGCTAGGGCGGCTGGCTAGGGTAGCGCACTCGAGTGTCCTACGCCCCTCGGGTCTAGCGAGAACCGCATATAAAAGCCGCTCCCCTCGCTCATTCTTCACTTTTCCGCTTCTCTCTCAAGAAACTTTCTCCCTCTCTCTCTAACCTCTTCCGCCGTAGCTCACCGCCGTCCACCGTCGGGCACTCTCTGTCGGAAGCATTTCCTCCGCTAGGACCGCCGTTCGCTGCCGTACCACACTCAAAAACCTCCGTGCCGGAACCCTACACTGTCGCTTACCAGGTATTTGCTCCAAACCGGACCTTTATTTTGCGTTTTTCTTCGATTTTAACTAGTGTAGGGCGTTTCCTTGGTGAATTGATGATATTCCCATGAGAAACGAAGGGATTCCCGGCGAATACGGCGGGAATCTTTAGTTGTGGAGAGAGAGAGAGTGCGAAGATTCTTGATGAATGTCTCGGGGATCAGGGACGAACACGTCGGGGATCCGTTGAATGTCTCGGGGTCCTTGATAATCAGTATATTTGTTAGTGTCGCGGGGACACGGAGCAGAACCTTCCGGGGAGACGATGAGTTCCCCGGTGGGCAAGTTGATCCTCGGCCGATCTCGTCGGGGAGTTGAGAAAGCCTTGCCCCTTCTTCGCCCGTTCGCTTGAACAGCGGTGGAGGGGTGAATTTGATACCACCAATCGAATTCACCGTTTCCTTCTGCTTTTCAGGTAAATGGACGATTTGGCTGCAGAGGTGGCCGCAGGATATTTCGAGGAAAACGACGACGACCAGCCTGACTCCCCCATGGCTCACATGGCCTTTGCGCAGGAGAGGCCGCTCGAGGATTGGGTATGTAACGAAGCCCTTGAGATGTCGTCCATCTTCGTGTACCCAGATGTGGGCGATGCTTTTTGTACCGTCGAACACAGACTAATCGGAAGTGGTCAATCCTGGAAGGTTTTTCGTCCCGAGGAGCATCACCGGATATGCTCCCCTTATCGGGGAATGCGGGTCCCCTTATACGAGTTTATGTTCGAGAAGGCGGGGTGGAGGCTGCCTTTCACGGATTTTCAGGAAGGGATCTTTGACTGGTTGAAGTTGGCCCCTTCGCAGATTCACCCGAACTCGCTGGCCTTCATCCGGGCCTTCGAGCTCGTATGCAAATATTTGGAGATCGTGCCGACCGTTCGCCTTTTCTTCCGCGTATTCCACCTCCAACGGTCGTCGGTCGGAGGTCGACACGGCTGGGTGTCCTTCAAGCAGAGCAAGGCGTTGTTTCACACTTACTTGGATTCCATCCGGGATTTCAAGTTCCGCTATTTCTATGTGAAGCCGGTCACCCTCGAGGCGATATATTCATTGTACCGGAAAGTCACTCGCGAGGTCGACGGCCGTTCCGAGGAGGTGCTGGTGCCAAAGTTTCCTCTGTACTGGACGGAGGAACACTTCAAGAAGGGAGTTGACAAATATAAAACGAAACCTGTTCAGATGGAGGCCTACGAGCGGGAAGCCTACGATAAAATCGTAGCTTTCGTTGACAGTTTTACCGAAGCTCGACATGAGACGCTGGACGGCCAGCCTATAATAGGTGCAGATGGGCAGGTGAAGAAAGAACGTCGCCTGATAAACACCCGCGTTCTGCTCGAGACCTTCTCCGACGAGGAGGCCATCGAATTGTTAGGTGGTGAAAACGTCCTCGCTCTAGGTCTTCCTCGTATCTGTGTTTCTCGCTTTACTAACGCTTTCTTTCCTTTTGCAGGGACAATGGCCGGAGCCGAGGAGAGGTTGAAGAAACTAAAAGCGAAGAGGACCCGGGAAGCGCAGGCCCGGGAAGAGGCGTCGCGCTCCAAAGATCAGGAAGTTGTCCCTTCTGGGGCCCCGCACGAGGGTGTTTCCACGGCCGCTGCCCCCGAAGGATCCACTCAGTCTCAGCCTGCTGCCGTTGTGTCGGGGACCGCGGGTGACCGCACAACTCCTGCGGGAAGCCAATCCCCGGCTACCCAAGGGACTCCGAAGAGGCAACGCGTTGCGGAGGTCGTCGACCTGGGTGGTGAAGACAGTCCCCCGGTTCCTTCCAGCTTTGACCTTCTCCCCTGCCATCAAAAACCTCACTTCTTCTCCGAGGTCACTTACCCTCGCACCCTTCCCTCCGAGATCCAAACCGTGTTGGGGACCGCTACTGAAGTCAGGAGGAAGATACTTTTTGAGGACCTGTCGGCCGTCATGCGTATCTGCTCGACTGCCATCATTCTAAATGACGAGACCCGCCCTGCTGCTGAACTGGCCCTCCTGCAGGAGGCGCTGGATACCTTGGGCGCTGAGATGCTCGGTATGCGCAAGGAACTAAAAGAGTGCCGAGATCTGAACAAAGAGCAAAGCAAGCAGCAGCAGTTGGTCGAGGCCAAGCTTAAGGAAGCCGAGGAGACAAAGAAAGGCCACCTTGCCCGAATCGCTGAGCTGGAGTTGGAGGAGAAGCGGCTCAAGGTAAGGATTGCCGAGTTGGAAGATGCGGTGCGGCCAGCCGAAGGGGAAACTGAGGAGGACAAGCTCCTAACCACTCGTGCGGCGTTTGTGACGCAGCTCCGGAAGCTTGAGCAGGATCTCCGAGTGTCCGAGGATGATTCTATCGAAACCGCGGGTATAGGGTTCCGCAGTGCCGTGGCGCAGCTTCGGGTTCTCAACCCCGACCTCGTCATTGAAGGGATTGACCCCGACGCTGAGGTGGTGGATGGCCAGATCGTGTATCCTCTGCGGGAGAACGACATTCATGCGCACGAGGAGCCTGACGGGACCGCAGCTGAGTAGGTTTTTATCTTTGTTTTGGTCGGCCTGCGAGCCGTTTTGTTTCGCCCGGCTTGTGGGCTTAGTTGATGTATTTTTTGCACAATGGTTATTTTTGCCCGGCTTGTGGGCTCATATTTGTAACTTTTTTGGACCAAGGGTTTTGCCCGCTATTCGTACTTTATAATATATCTTTGTTAATTTTCCTTGTGTGTGATGTGGTGTTTGTTATACTTTATTTTTGCCTAAGTAGTAAGGCTATGGGATTTGCTCGACCTTGATAGTCCCTGACCGCGTGGAGAGCTGGTCGGGCGGCCGGAAGCGTATTCCGACCTTCAACGAGGCTAAGAGTTCGATTGAGGTCCTAGCTTCGTGGCATGAACTTCCCATCGCGAGCTGGGGTTATGCCTGGTTGGTACGACGACGGTGGGCCTCGGTCGAGGTATCCCCGCCGGATCAGAGGTCCTCGCACACACACAACGCGGTCCCTGATCGTCGTGTTCTTATAGGGGTGTCGCGTTTGTACCCTGGCGCGTCCCCGTAATCGCGGTGCTAGTTAGCCGTGGGCAGTGTTTAACTGTAATATTGTTTTAGCTTTTCAGCGTTCCACGGTCGAGCAAGTTCTTCCCCGTGCAGGTTTTCGAGGAAGTAGGCTCCTGTCCCCGTTTTTCCGCGGACGCGGTACGGGCCCTCCCAGTTCGCGGCGAGTTTGCCTTCTCGCGAGTCCTTCTGGTTCCTGCGCAGGACGAGGGTGCCTACTTGAAACTCGCGTTTGATAACTTTGTCGTTATAGTGTAGTGTTATTTTTTGTTTAAGTGACGCCTCTCGGAGGGATGCGCCCGAGCGTGTTTCCTCGACGAAGTCGAGTTCTTCCCTCAAGGCTTCCTCGTTCGCGTCCCCGTCGAGGGGGGTTTCTGTCCTCCTCGAGGGTTCCCTGATCTCCACGGGGATTACTGCCTCCGTTCCATATGTCAAACGGAAAGGGTACTCCCCGGTTGTAGAGTGTGGGGTTGTCCGGTAGGCCCAGAGGACGCTGTGTAGCTCCTCGACCCACCGTTGTTTGGCGTCGCCCAGTCGCCATCTTAATCCGCGAAGGATCACTCTATTCGCCGCCTCGGCCTGCCCGTTCGTTTGAGGGTGTTCGACCGACGTGAAGTGCTGCTTCGTGCCTAGTTTTGCGACAAAGTCTTGGAAGTTCCTGTCGGTGAACTGGGTTCCGTTGTCGGTGACAATGGCTTGGGGCACTCCGAACCGGGCGAGGACGTTTCGTTTGTAGAAACGTAGTATGTTGAAGGCAGTGATTTTGGCCAATGCTTCTGCTTCAATCCACTTCGTGAAATAATCCACCCCGACGATGAGGTATTTGTTTTGGTATGATCCTTGGACGAAAGGTCCGAGGATGTCCATCCCCCACCATGTGAACGGCCATGGGGAGGATAGCGAGGTGAGCTCGCTGGGAGGAGCAAGGTGCATGTCCCCGTGTCGTTGGCATCTATCACACTTCTTGACGTGCTCCTTGGCGTCCTGTTGCATGGTGGGCCAGTAATATCCTGCCCGGAGTGCTTTACGGGCTAGCGATCGCCCGCCGAGGTGTTGTGCATTGATTCCCTCATGGATTTCCTGGAGTATGCTGGGGACCTTGGTCTCCTCGACGCATCTGAGGAGGGGAATAGAGAACCCTCGGCGGTACAGTTTGTCCTCGACTATGGCGTACGAGCATGCCCGCCTCTTGACCATTCCTGCCTCTTTGGGATCGTCGGGCAGTTTGCCTGTCGTAAGGTATTCGTATACCGGGGTCATCCAGCAGTTGTTGTCCCCTATGGCGTTGATGTCCGACACCATGCCTGGTTTATCAATGCTCGAGCGGGAAAGCACCTCTTGTATGACGGGCCTGTTCCCGCCTTTCTTTTTAGTGCTCGCCAATTTTGACAGGACATCCGCTCGGGCATTATGCTCCCGGGGAATGTGAGTCACTTCTGCCGAGGTGAACTTTTTCATCTTCTCTTTTACTAAGGCCAAGTATTCGATGAGGCTGTCGTTTTTGGCTTGGTACTCTCCTCGGACTTGTGAGGCCACGAGCTGAGAATCGGTGAAGAGTTTGACCTCTTTGGCGCCAAGGTCCTCGGCCAGTCGGAGTCCTGCGAGGAAGGCCTCGTATTCGGCTTGGTTGTTCGAAGTCGGGAAGGACAGTTCGAGGGACACCTCGATAAGGATGCCTTCCTCATTCTCGAGGATGATTCCCGCCCCGCTCCCCTTCGGGCTGGATGCTCCGTCGACATAGATCGTCCATTTCTGTGACCCGTTGGGCGAGGGTTCCGGGACGGTCATTTCTGCTACAAAGTCGGCCAGTACCTGTGCTTTCAGAGCTTTCCTCCCTTCATATCGGATGTCAAATTCAGCTAGCTCGAGTGACCACCTGAGCAGTCTCCCCGCCATGTCCGGTCGTCCTAGGAGCTGCCTGATGGGCTGTTCTGTCCTTACGATGACGGTATGGGCGAGGAAGTAGTGGCGTAGTCGCCTGGCCGCGGTGACGAGACCCAGTGCGACTTTCTCGATCTGCTGGTATCTGAGCTCGGGGACTTGGAGAGCTTTGCTCGTGAAGTAAACTGGCTTCTGTCCGTCCGGGGTTTCCCGAATGAGGACGGCGCTGACCGCTTCGCTCGTGATCGCGAGATATAAGAAAAGTGTTTCACCGCTCTCAGGCCGCGAGAGGACCGGGGGTTGCGACAGGACTTGTTTCAAGTGCGTGAGTGCTTACTCGCATTCCTTGCTCCAGTCAAACTCGGCTTTTTGTCGAAGAAGTTTGAAAAAGGGGAGTGCGTATTGCGCGGATTTGGCGACGAACCGTGAGAGGGCGGTGAGCATCCCGTTCAATGATTGTATAGACTTCTTCGAGTCCGGGGTAGGGAGCTCGGAGAAGGCCCTGCACTTGTCGGGGTTTGCCTCGATTCCGCGCTCCGTGAGATAAAATCCGAGGAACTTCCCTGCCCGAACGCCGAAGGTGCATTTGTCGGGGTTAAACCTCATGCGACACCTCCTCGCCGTGTCGAACACCTTCTTGAGGTGCGCGGCGTGGTCGACTTCCTCTGCAGACTTGACGATCATGTCGTCCATGTATACTTCGAGCATGTCGCCGATTTCAGTCCGGAAGACCTTGTTCATCATTCGTTGGTAGGTCGCCCCGGCATTCTTCAGACCGAAGGGCATTACGTTGTAATAGTAGTTGCCCGACGCGGTCATGAAGGCCGTGTGTTGTTTGTCGACCTTACCCATGGGAATTTGGTTGTACCCTGAATAGGCGTCCATGAAGGATAATAGTTTATAACCTGCAGAATTGTCGACCAGCTGGTCGATGTTAGGCAAGGGATAACAATCTTTCGGGCAAGCCCGGTTGAGATCAGTATAGTCAACGCACATTCTCCATTTTCCATTATTTTTCTTAACGAGTACAACGTTGGACAGCCATGTCGTGTATTTGGCTTCCGAAATAAAATTTGCCTCTAGGAGGTCTTTTACAGCTTTCTCAGCAGCCTCCGCTTTCTCGGGAGACTGCTTACGCCTACGTTGTGTTATGGCCCTAGCGGCTGGATCTACTGCGAGCTGGTGGCAAGCCACCTCGGGGTCGAGGCCGGGCATCTCGGATGCGCTCCACGCGAAGAGGTCAGCGTTCTCCCTCAGACATGCTTTCAGCTGCTCTTTGGCTAGGTCAGGGATCTCGGTGTCGATCTTCACGTTGCGATTTGGGTCGTCTCCAAGGGCCACGAGCTCGAAATCCCCATCTGGGATGGGGCGTGCTGGGTGGAGAGGTTGCCCGTTGCTTTCCGCCTGGTGGCCGTGGTCTTCGACTCTGTCTTCATCGGGCTCGCCGGAGAACCTGCTGTCGAGGTCGACCGCGTTGGCGCGCGGGAGAGGTACTTGTCCAACGTCCTGGGGTGGTTTGGCCACGGCCTTAGATTTGGGACCAATGGAACTTAGGCCTTTGACGGCGGCGTCGAAGCATCTCCTAGCCGCGTCGATGTCCCCATGCATCGTCACTACCCGTCCCCTCCTCGTGTAGTACTTCATTTTGAGGTAGACCGTTGACGGGACCGCCGTGAGTTCAGCAAGGGTGGTCCTTCCGAGGATGCAGTTGTAAAGGGATGGGCATTCAACCACCAGGAAACGGATCTTCACCTGTCGGGCCGTGTCTTCGGCCCCGAACGTAACCATTAGCTCCACGTAACCCCATGGTCTGGTGGTGGTCCCATTGAACCCCTGTAGGTCTGACCCGACGTACGGGGTCAAATGCCTCTCGTCCAGCTGAAGGGTCCCGAACAGATGGGAATACATGATGTCGACCGAGCTCCCCTGGCCGACTAGGATTCTTCGGACGTCAAAGTTCGCCATTTGGGCCCTGACCAGGAGGGGAATAGTGGCGTTTGGTGCTCCCCCGGGGAGTTCCTCGAGGTAGAAGGTGATGGGGTTGAAGTTTCCCCGCACTTTCTCGAGGGTGGTCGCCTTGGACGATGTCGCGGATTCCAGCTCGTCAAACTTCCGTTTGATCGACCCAACCGATATTTTCCCGGGGTCGCCTCCGGAGATAACCATTGCTTTGGGGAAGCCTTCCCAGGAACTACGGGCCGTGACGGGGCCCTCGTCGGGGAAAGTCGCCCACATGTTGCGGATTGCCTCTTCGCCCTCGATGATTGGGGGGATGAAGAAGTCCTCGGGTCGAGTGACGCTGAGGGCGACCTGAAGCTGGCTGTCGCCGGGAGGGGGTGTTGCCTCCTCGACGTTCTGTGATTCCTTTGAACTGGGACGAGGAGGGTCATTCTGTTGGGCGTACTTCTTCAGGTGCCCTTCTTTGATGAGAATCTCAATGGCATCCTTGAGGTGGATGCAATCTTCGGTGACGTGCCCGTGGCTTCTGTGGAACCTGCAGTACTTAGATTTGTCAACGTTTGGTTTGGGAGTCGCGGGCTTCGGGAAGCGAACTCCTCCTTTCACAAACTCAGAATTCTGGCAGTCTGAGAGGATCCGAGACTGGGAAGTGTTGAGCGGCGTGTACTCCGTGAATCGGCCAGCTGGCCCGTGCTGTTCCCGGGGATCTCGATTGCGATTTTCCTTCTTTTTTTCTCCTCCCCGTCGGGGAGAAGCGTCATCGTCTTTGTGGCCACGGGGGCCTTCTCTGCGTCTTGTCTCAAGAGCGATATGGGTTGCTTCCGTCTCTTCGAGCTCGATGTACTTCTGGGCTCGAGCGAGAAGGTCCTCGAGATGCCGGGGTCTTCGGAGGCCAATGGATTTGGCAAAGTCCGACCCGGCGCGTAGTCCGTGAATAATTAAGTATTTCTTCATGTCTTCGGTCGTGTGGACCTCGACGGCTTCCTTGTTAAACCTCTCAATGTAATTTCGGAGGGATTCGTTCCTCCCTTGGAAGATTTTTTCTAGGGCAGCCTCTGTCTTTGGGTGTCGACGAGATGCGGTGAAGTGTTTGGTGAAGCGTTGTTTCAGCTGCTTCCACGACGTGATCGAACCGGGTTCCAGACCCTTGTACCACGTCATGGCTCCCTTCCGCAAGGTAGTGGGGAACAGCCTGCACCTGATGGCTCCCCTAATGTTTCTGAAGTCGAGCATCGCTTCGAAATTCTCCACGTGGTCGTCGGGGTCGGTCAGCCCGTCATAGGTCCCCAAGTGTGGAGGTTTCTCCATGCCTGGAGGGATTGGGGCGTCCATGATTTCCCACGACAAGGGGGTCCTTTGGTCCTCGTCATCGCTATCAGCCGGGGATCTCGAAGGTGATCGATGGTGTCGTGGAGGAGAGTTCCTCGAACGGTTCTTTGGTCTCTCTTCGGTCTGCTTGGACTTCTTGGAGGTGGTGGAGGCCTGGGTTCCTTCCGAGGCGGGGAACGAGGGCGTTTCTGGGTGATTGCCGGCTGGGTGCGCTCGAGATGCGGTCGACGACCCTGGCGTACGGGCGACGGTGTCCGAGAATCTTCGGAAGGGGTCTTTCGCGGGGAAGGAGAGCGGCGAGGTGACTGGGGGCGACGATGTCTTCGCGGGGAAGATCGTCGTGCCCGTCCCTGCTCCAAGGCTTCAATTCTGGTGTTTTGCTGCGCGATCAGTTGATTGGTCTGGTTGATCAACGCAAATAGGGCCACGGTGCTTGGGTCCGCGTTGGGCGGCGGAGCAACGGGCTGGGGAGTGGTTTGTTGGTCGTCCGTGCGGACGACGTCGATAGTCGCATCCTGGGCGTCCGGGGAGGCGGTCTGTCCGTCTCTTATGTCGCCTTCGTCGCCGTGGAGGATGATGGCGTCCCCACGGTGGTTCCCGTTCTCCAGTTGCGCAAGCACGGTGTCCAGAGCCTGGTTGACGATCGGATTGGCCATGTCGGTGATGAATAGAGGAAGTTTTGGTTTATCGAGGAGAAAACGGGGAAGCTTATAGTAGTTCCCACAGACGGCGCCACTGATCGTACCTAGATCAGACAGTTACAAGTGGCCAACGACGTCCGTTGAGCTCCGGCTCCGGTGAGGTTGAAGGACGGCGGGGGGGGGGGGGGGGGGTGTACCTGCAAGGTACTCCGACGCTCAAGTTAGGGAGTGCACAGAGTAACAGCAAATACAAAGAGTGAGAAAAAATGACTTAACCTGACCCTCTCAAGTGAGAGGGTATTTATAGAGAACCCCCAGCGCGGGGCCAACGGTTACTTGCATTGGGCTGGATTGTCAGGCCCAATCCAAGTAACTGCCAGGGCTTACGTGGCGTAGTGAAGACCAGCGCGTGGTCTTCGCCCTGGGATAACCGCTCCTAGATTTCCGGGACTAGGGCAGACCAAATCCTTCGGGAGTGGAGTGGTTACTTGGAACGTGTCTACGTGGTACGGACCGTTAGACACTCCTCGCTGGGGAGGAGCCTTCTGTGTCGAGGACCCGTCAAGCCGTACGACGGACATGGCCTCGCGGGGAGGAGACATGTCTGTCGAGGAGTGATGTGCGGTATTCTCGCAGGGAGAAGCTGGTATGTCGGGGATGTACCTATCCGCCGGGGGTGCGAGGTCCTCCTGCCCTGTTGGCCCAAGTGCCCGACACTGTGAAGTGCTCGGGGGAAACGTGGGTATGCTTGCAGCAGTCAAGTGCCCCGCAGAGGGGTCTTATTGGGCCTCCCCATTTTATATGGGTTGGGCCTGCTCGACTGTTGGGCAGCCTCGGCCCAGTCCAGAACAGTTATGTAATATAAGTAATTTAAAATTTTTCAATTTAACTTAGCGAAATGAATGGTTGTTATTAGTACGATATTCCCTCCAGTCACAATTATAAGCCAAAACTCATAAACTAAAAAAAAATATGTAAATTCGGTTGGTGTACCAGGTGAATAATAGATGAAAAAGAGTAGAATATATTATAATAGAATGACGGTTACAAAAAGGATTACAATCACTAACTACCACTAGTCTATTTATAAGCTAAAATTAGGGCTACAAAAGTAACAAACAAAATACTAAAATACCATCTAACAAACTTAATGACTAAGTTTGGGAATATAAATTATTATTTCTAATACCATTCCTTAATTTATATTTCCTCAAAACTAACAACACCAATTCCATCCCTTAAGTGAAGAAATTGATCAGTCTTGATAGCCTTCGTCAGAACATCTGCCAATTGTTTCTGGGTGCTACAATGCTCAACTTCTAACACTCCATTCTGAACTTGATTTCTCAGAAAATGATACTTGGTCTCAATATGCTTGCTTCTCCCATGCAACACTGGGTTTCTGGCAAGATTGATTGCAGACTTGTTATCAATCATCATCTTCGGAGGCTTGTTTACCTTAATCTTCAAATCTTGCAGCAAATTCAGAATCCACACAGCTTGGCATGCAGTAACAACACCTACAATATATTCAGCTTCACAGGTTGACAACGCAACAACAGGTTGCTTCTTGGAACACCAAGAAATAGGGTCTCCCAAGAACTTGAACAAGTACCTAGAAGTACTTCTTCTATCAACTCTATCTCCACACCAATCAGAATCTGAATAACTCAGAAGTTCTGATTCAATCTTTCTTCCAGAAGGGAATAACACTCCATACTTCAGAGTTCCCTTGATATACCTCAGAATCCTGACAGCAGCTTGGTAATGGGACCACTTGGGTTTACTCATGAATCTGCTAACCATTCCAACTGCATAGCAAATATCAGGTCTGGTATTACACAAATACCTCAGAGAACCAACCAACTGTTTGAAGGTTGTAGCATCCACATCCTCACCATCAGAATCAGAATCTAGTTTCTGATTTGTATCTGCATGTGTGATAGCAGCCTTACAATTCTGCAACTTAAATCTCTTCAGAATCTCACGCTCATACTTCAGCTGATGCAAAATGATACCTTTCTCAGAATATCTGAACTTCATCCCTAGAAAGTATGTCATTTTCCCGAGATCAGTCATTTCAAACTCATGCATCAGCACCTTCTTGAACATAGCTAATTCTTGTTCAAAACTTCCGGTCAGCAGTATGTCATCAACGTACAAACACACTAGAATCATATTGCCTTCAGAGATATGCTGAACATAAACACCGTATTCCATCTCACATTTCTGAAAACCCTGCTTCTTGAAAAAAGAATCAACCTTCTGATTCCAGGCTCCGGGCGCTTGCTTCAATCCATACAAAGCTTTATGTAATCTGTACATCATCCCTTCCTGATTCTTTTTCACAGATCCAGGAGGTTGTGACACGTAAACTTCTTCTTGTAATGGACCATTCAGAAATGCAGATTTCACATCTAAATGCATCAGAGGCCAATTCCTGTTAGCAGCTATGGCAATCACGAGTTTGATTGTTTCATGTCTCGTTACAGGTGCAAACACTTCAGAATAATCCAGCCCAGGTTTCTGCAGAAATCCTCTTGCTACTAACCTCGCTTTATGTTTACCAATTGATCCATCTGGCTTTAGCTTCTGCTTAAAAACACATCTGACGCTGATGGCTTTCTTGTCCTTTATAAGTTCTGTCAGCTTCCAGGTCTTGTTTCTCTCTATGGCATCAAGTTCTTCTTTCATGGCCTTCAGCCAGACTTTCTGCTTAAGAGCCTCTTCTGTATTCACGGGTTCAGAGTCTACTAACATGGCACACTGAATAATTTCGCCTTCAGAATCTACTTCAGTGTCTTGCAGCATGTCAAACTCTTCGAATCTTCTCAGAATGTTTCTGATTCTCTGTGGCCTCTGACCTTGGTCAGAATCTCGTTCGGATGCTTGAACCCCAGAAGTTTCTCCTTCAGAACTTTTGCTTCAGAAGGTTGACTTCCTCCAGAACCTTGACCATCTTCAGAGTCTGGCATATTCCCAGAGTCTGAATCACCACCAGAATCTGGATCATCAGAGTCACCTTCATCTTCTGAGTCTCCTTCAGAATCAGAATCACCATCAGTTTCAGAAACTCTTAGTTCTGACCTTTCTTCAGAAGTTCTCACATCAGAGTCAGATTGAGACTTATTCCAAGTCCAAACTTCTGATTCCTTCACAATAACGTCTCTGCTGAATTCAACTTTATTAGTTTCTGGACAATAAAGCTTGTACCCACCTGTACTGTGGTACCCACCAGTAACATTACTTTGCTTCTATCATCTAGTTCTGTCTTCTGGCTTCTGGAACATGTTTGTAACACACAGAACCAAAAACCTTCAGATGACTAACACTTTGCTTATCTCCAATCCACTTCTGAATAGGAACTATTTCCTTCAACTTCTTCGTTGGACATCTGTTGAGCACATATGCTGCGGTGGCAACAGCTTCTCCCCACAAGTTCTGAGGAAGCTTCTTCTCCTTCAGCATGCTTCTCGTCATATCAAGCAAAGTACGATTTCTTCTTTCAGCAAGACCATTGTGTTGAGGAGTATAAGGAGCAGTAATTTCATGCTCAATTCCATTCTCCTCACAGAACTTCTGAAACTCTTTGGAGTTATACTCACCCCCACCATCGGTTCTGAGAATCTTCAGAGTCTGACCACTCTGATTCTGAACCTTCATTCTGAACTTCTTGAATTCAGCAAACACCTCGTGTTTGAACTTAATAAGGGATACCCATGTCATTCTCGTGAATTCATCAATAAATGACACGAAGTATTTATTCCCTCCGATCGATGCTACTGGAAATGGACCACACACATCAGAATGTACTACTCCCAAGGCATGTTTTGCTCTTGGAGCTACTTCTGACGCAAATGGCAATCTTGGTTGCTTTCCTTCCATGCACACTTTGTATTACTTCTTAGGCTTCTTAATTGCAGGAATTCCATGTACCAGCTTCTTCGAATTTAGATGCCCTAAACTTCTGAAATTTAGATGACCAAATCTTTTGTGCCACAACTCACTTTCCTCCACAACACTTGTTGCATTGAGGCATTCAGAGTCAGAAGTTCTGACATTCACCTTGAATGTTTTATTCTTTCCCTGTTCTGACTCCATAATCAGCTTCTGATTACAGTCATACAGCTTCAGAAGATTGTCCTTCATGGTAACTGAAAAACCTTTCTCAATTAATTGTCCCACGCTCATCAGATTGCATTTTATGCCAGGTACATACCACACTTTCTGAATCAATGTTGTTTTCCCATTGTTCAGAACAACTCTGACATTTCCCATACCTTCAGCGTTAAGATATTTGTCATCAGCACATCTGATCTTTGTCCTCTTTTCAGAGTCAAAATCAACCAGCCATTTCTTATTTCGAGTAAGATGATTTGAGCAGCCAGTGTCCATATACCACCAGTCTGTCAAATTCGTATCATCAGATTCAGAAGCCATCAGTAGCACAGATTCATCATCAGAACTTCTGGCTATATTTGCTTCTTCTGACTTCCTTTCTTTGTTTGACCAATAATCTCTAGCAAAGTGACCAAACTTCTTGCAACAGTAACATTGGATCTTCTTCTTGTCATACTTCTCTTTTCCCTTCTGAGCATTCTTTTGCCTGTTAGAAGTTGAGGTTTCTGACTTCTGACCACCATCAGATCTTCTCCTGGCTTCTGACCAAGACTGCTTCTGATGCTTCTTATCAGAAACTGCTTTCAGAGCCTGCTGCTCTACTACCCTTTCAGAAGTTCTCTCAGTCAGACGCAACTCTTGCGCCTCTAGACTGCTTTGCAGCTCTTTAATTCTCATGGTGCTCAGATCCTTAGAATGTTCTATTGCTACCACAATGTAATCAAACTGAGTGGTAAGGGATCTCAATACCTTCTCAATGATTATTTGTTCAGAAAGAGTTTCTCCACACGCCTTCATCTCATTAGTGATCAGAATCACTCTGGAGATGTACTCAGAAACTTTCTCATTGTTCTTCATGTTGAGATTCTCATACTGCTTACATAGAGACTGAAGCTTTACCTTCTTCACTGATGCGTCACCACTGTAACATCTGACCATTGTGTCCCACGTAGCCTTTGTCGTCGTTGAATCAGCGATTTTCTCAAACACATTTGCATCCACACACTGATGGATGTAAAACAATGTTTTCTGATCTTTCTTCCTTGTATCCTTCTGCGCGTTCCTCTGTTCCTCCGTTGCATCTGCTGCTACCGGAACATAACCTTCAGTGACAAGATCCAGAACATCTTGAGCACCGAACAGTACACGCATTTGAATTATCCAACGAATCCAGTTTTTGCCATCAAATACTGGAAGCTCAGTGTTCATACCGCCGTTTCCGTTCATCTTCAACCTTGTACAGTACACTCGGATCTCACCACACAGTGTTTCCCAATCCCACAGAATCAGAAATTATGATTCTGATCAGATTTTTTGTTCAAGATTCAACACGAATCCAAGAACCAAAAATCAATCACACAAAGCCTCACATTTCACTTGTGTTTCCCGTGTTTCCCCGTGAATCTGAACCGGAGCTCTAGATACCAATTGTTGGTGTACAAGGTGAATAATAGATGAAAAAGAGTAGAATATATTATAATAGAATGACGGCTACAAAAAGGATTACAATCACTAACTACCACTAGTCTATTTATAAGCTAAAACTAGGGCTACAAAAGTAACAAACAAAATACTAAAATACCCTCTAACAAACTTAATGACTAAGTTTGGGAATATAAATTATTATTTCTAATAAATTCAACATCAAAGATAGGCCACAAACCCATAAAACTTAAAATAGGTAAAAAAAATCAAGTATGCATTGTTGAATAACACAAAACCTGCATGAGATAAATATAATTAATAGAAAACTACTCCTTATATGATTGTTGATTAAGAGAGAAGAAAATTGGTCGCTAAATTGATGTTTTGGTGTTCGTGATTTCAAAGAAGAAGATAAATAAAATTTTAAAATCCAAAATCCTTTTTTAGCGTCAATTTTTTCAGTCATTAAATTAGTCATAAAAGTTAAGTGTTACATGCAATTTGCTACATCAGCAAAAGTCGACAACATTACTGATGAGGGGTTATCATAAGGGGGAAACATTCACATTGGATCAAACACTCAGGTGATAGGTGTATAGATCCTCTTATTTATAAAGTGCTTAACATCCACTTATCTAAGCAATGGGGGACTTAGAACTCACACGTGTTTCTCTATACAAATCACCCCCTCAAGTGTGAGTCTATCCATATCTTGTCATGGACACTTCAACGAAACACGCTTCCTGACCACCATGTCAGAAAGACTTTCGACACAAGGAGTCGGTCCCTTACTCGAACCGGACTCTGATACCACTGATGGGTCATCATGAGGGGGAAGCATTCACATTGGGTCAAACACTCACCTAAAGGTCAAAGACTCGCCCAAACAAGTGATAGAGGTACATCACATATTCACCCAAAACCTTAAGGTGATAGGTGTATGGATCTTGTTACTTATAAAGTGCTTAACTTCCACTTATCTAAGCAATGTGGGACTTAGAACTCACACTTGTTTCTCCATACAAATCACACTTGTTTCCCAACAACTGACAATTGGATGGAAATGACTAATGTGGTTCAATTTGTAGAGTTAAGAGACCAAAATATATATTTTTTAAGTTAAGGGACCAAAATGGACTCTGAGTCAAAGATAAGGGACAAAAATAGTATTAAGTCGAATAATTTTAGATTTTGCATACAAGATTTTGGAGTCCATTGATGATCAATGAGAAGGTGTATCTGCTCAAGATCGTGAATCTTTGAGTTATTCCAGCCCTGTGAGTTATGTATAATTTAAGAAAAAAAATATAAGTGTTTAACTTTGTAGCAATTTATATGTATTTCGAATTTGATATGTGGTTATCAGTAGAAAAGGACTTTGTTTTAAAACTCATAGTGTAAGACAACAAAAATTACAATGGCTTTCCATTAGAGACTGAATTAAGTGCAAACGAGGACGATGCGCCAAACCAGAATAAATCTCGATTTACAATCTATCTTACTCAATCTTTTTACTTTTTGTTTAGATATGCATGCTTTTGATTTATTGCTTTTTAGTAATGTACATATTGTTAGTGATTTTATATTTAAGCATAGGTTTGTATTAGATCTCGTCTTTTGAAAAGCTCTGGTTGTTTCTGGGCTGATCCTATGCAAAAGCTCAAGTTATTTGTAAGTTTGTTTGGGCTGGTCATATGTAAAAGCTCTAGTTTGTTTTAATGAAAGTGTAAAGGGAAAACTCTTAGGAATTGGAGTAGACTAAGTGGTTTAGGTCGAACCATAATAATTCTCTAGTGTGATCTTTCTATCATTTATCTCTTATTTTCTACTAGACGCAGATCCATGTGATGCACATGTATTTTAAAATGTCATATATAACATCCATATTAGTATGAAATAAATAGTTGAATGAAAATAAAGAAGTTTTAAATATCATAAAAGAAATTATATAGTTTTATATAAATAATCTACTAACTAACTCTGAACATTCTAGAATACTTCTTTGTAAATCACATTTCCAGTTACATTTGAATCTTCACCTTCATCGTCGATTATTAATATCTTTAAGCTTATCCTTAAACTAACACTAGATAGTGCAACATATAGTTGTCCATGAGATAAAATTGATTGGGTCAGATACTCTCCAACATGTGTGAGTGGCTGGCCTTGACTCTTGTTGATAGTCATATCAAATGAAACATTCAATGGAAATTCCTGAAGCTGAAATTTGAAAGGAAGTCTTTTATCTGAAGGAGTCAGTGATAACCATGGAATAAAAATTTTCTCACCGATATTGCTACCAGATGTAATTTTTCCTTCAAGCACATACCTTCCCATTTTTGTAATTATCAACTGGGTGCCATTGTACAATCTTAAAGACAGGTCTATATTTCTCAATAGCATGACCAAGACTCCAACTTAAAATCTTGATTTGTGATTTAGAATACCAGAAGAAACAATGGTGTTTAGAAATTCATGAGTGTGCACATCATCTAACATGTCAACATCTGACCTGGCATTACATGGAGAGTCATAACTCAAATAAGTTTTTTCTTTTCCAGGTATTAGATCCAACATGTAGATATCTATGGCATCCACAATTGCATTCTGAGGAGCCAATATAGCTTTATTCTGAAAAAAATGATGGATCACTCATGTTATACATTAGACGTGGATACATGTTTTGAACAATAGCTGAAAGTGGATCACCAAAGCTAGTAATCAACAAATATTGTGGTATTTGGACTATGATATCTTCATCATTAGCGTCTCTGATACTTCCATCACCAATTCCAAAAATCCACTTTGAAAAACTCTTTCTCTCTTTAACGTCTGAATTTATACCTCCGGTTAGAAGTCTCATGTTAGTGGTCAATGTAAGCACTTCACAAAAACTCCATAGAGAAGAAGAATTTATAGTAGAATAAAAAACTTATTATCTTGTTCCTTTAGGTATAACGGGAAGAATCTGATGAAAATCTCCACCCAACACAACTACATTTCCACCAAATGGAATATTTTGTACTCTCGGTATATCCTTCGAATTACGATCAACAACTTCAAAATAATGTTTGTGCATCATAGGTGCTTCATCCCATGTGATTAGTTTTGCACGACATATTATATCAGCTAAAGGGTCTTTTGGAGTTATTTCACACGTCAAGTATTCGTCAACATTTATTGGAATCCCGAACCTCGAGTCTGCGGTTCTTCCACCAGGAATTAGTAATGCAGTTATCTCACATATATAACTTATCATGTAAGGTTACTTTAAGAAGTTATGCATGCAAGTTCTTGCATGTGATTGTGTTAGGTTAACTACCTAAGCAAGAAAGTCTTATTCCTCGCAAGTGATTCTACATGCAAAAGTCCATCTAATTGTTTGTATCACTAAAAAAAATATTATATAATGTTTAGTGTAAAATTTTAAAAAAATATATTAATATATTTTTCATATTAGTTTTTTTTTTCATATCAAAATAGAAATAATTTAATGTCTTTCATCTAATGAAAAGTAATAATATGTATTCTTAACACAATAAAAAATAAAGTGTAAAAATAAAGGTTTCAATACATTTTCTTTGAAAATTTTATTGAGTTATTATTAATAAGTGTTTTGGTGTAATTTTTTTAAAAATATATATTAATATAACTTTTTATATTAGTTGATTTTTCATATAAAAATAGAAATAATTTAATGTCTTTCATTTAATGAAAAGTAATAATATATATTTTTAACACAATAAAAAATAAAGTAAGGTTTCAATACCTTTTCTTTGAAAATTTTATTGATTTATTATTAATAAGTGTTCTGGTGTAAATTTTTTTAAAAAATATATATTAATATAATTTTTTATATTGAGTATTTTTTTTATATCAAAATAGAACTAATTTAATGTCTTTCATTTAATGAAAAATAATAATATATATTTTTAACAAAATAAAAAATAAAGTGTAAAAATAAAGTAGGGTTTTAATATCTTTTCTTTGAAAATTTTATTGAGTTATTATTAATAAGTGTTTTGGTGTAAATTTTTTTTAAAGAACACATTAATATAATTTTTTGTTATATCGGTTAAGTTTTTCTTTGAAAATTTATAAATAATTTTTAAAAAAAATAAAGTGTACAAATTATTTAAATTATTTTATATATATTGATCGTGAATGTTGGATCAGATCCTGTAGAATCAGGCCGCCAAGTGCGTCAAGGATGCTGGTCGTATGGAGAGGAGGGGGTGTACCTGCAAGGTACTCTGACGCTCAAGTAAGAAAGGGTCAGAGAAAAGGAGCAAGTACAAAGTATGAATTCTTAGGGTGAATATTGGATACCTGACCCTCTCAAGCGAGAGGGTTTATATAGAGCCCCCAGCGCGTGGCCAACGGTCCTATTTTCGGGGCGAAATAACTGTTTCCCCCAAAGAATAGGTAACTACCCAAACTAGCCGTTACGTCGGGAAGGGTGCCCGAAACTAGCCGTTATGCCGGGCACGGGCATGGTTTCGGGCACCTGCCCTTGACTGTTCGGGGAGCGAGGAAGCCATGCGTGACGGGCATCAAAATCCGGGGAGGAACATTGCGTTCTTGCCCGGTTTGAGGGGCAGAAAGGTCATTTTCGCCCCCCTCTGTGGATTGGACTTAGGCAACTTGGGCTGCTCTGGGGCAGAGGCGGATTGGGCCAATTCTAGCCATTGGTCCAGTCCATAATAGGAGTCCCCCAAGTCGTTGCTCCCGAGCATGGGAGTGATGACTTAAGGACTGCTCGTTGCTCCGGGGAGCCAGTATGGAGTCGTCGTATGAAGACGAAGAGGATCGTCTCAAAGTGCTCGTGACCCCAGATGTTCGTGAGATTCGTGGTCGTGACATTGTTGCCCGGAGTTCGGGGAGACTAATGGTCAGACAGAATCGGAAATGTTGGGTTGCCAAGTGTGCCTCGAGCTCCGTGTGTCAGTTAATAGGCAATGATGGCTAGTGGGTAGTCATTATGGCCTACGAGCGCGTGTTTGCACGTGCCCCTTTGTATAAAAGGGGGAAGATCGTTCCATTTGGAATTTTTTAGTTTTGATTTCTCTTTGCTTTCTTCAAGCTTTTGCCTGACACCGTTTTCTGCCTCTCCGACCACCGTTACAAGCTTCCGAGCAGCACTTTCTTCCACTCAAAACAAGTAAGTGTTCCGATCCTTCGCTTGTTCTACTTCTGTTAGTTGTTAATGGTAGATTGCATGCGGTTAGGGTTAGCTTTAGAGGACAAAACGAGTGAGTCTCCGGCGATTGTTGGTGGTGGACAGTGGTTGTGCCATTTTTCTACTTCTAACATGTCACCGGAGTTGGTCGTATGTTTTGGTTGGCAGCGTCGTCGCGATGGCGATGCTTGTGTAACCGTCGTGACCTTTTATCTTATGAGCGGATGATGAGTTTTCCGGTAGAACGCTCCTAGATTCCGGTGAAGCTTGGCGAAGCTTCAAACGGAAACTGGGTATGAGTGCGGGGAAGCTCCTCGCTGAGGGATGTTTCGTTTCGAGCGTCTCCTCGCGGGGAGGTTTCAGCTCCATATTTGATGTTAGGGCTTAGGCCGGGGACCTTATCCCCAGCCCTTTGCGCGCCCTTTCACTTGAGTTAGCGGTGGAAGGGTGGATTTGATTTGTCGTCGAATTCACTTTCTTCTCTGCTTTTCAGGTGATCGACATGGCGACGGGGCCAGATAGAGGAGTTATTTTAGACATCTCTGAGGAGGAAATAGGATCCTCAGACAATAGTAGCTCAACGGCTTCGAGCTCTCCAAGTGATGTCAGGGAAGAGGAGGTTCGGGACGATATGGACGAGGATGTTGCTGATGATTCCGCGGAGGAATGGGAGGTGGCCGAGCCTGCTGAGCACGTGTCCAAGCTTGTGAGGGACGTCTTTACTAAAGTCGGGCCGGAGGGAGAGTGAAGGTGCACTTCCCTTCCGAGGACGAGCGGGTCTGCACAAACTTCGGGGACCGCTTTACGATGTACGACTATGCCTTCAAGGAGCTGGGCTTGAGGCTGTCGTTCACCGATTTCCAGCAGTCAGTGTTCGAGCATTTGAGGTTGGCCCCCCATGCAGCTGCATCCGAACTCTCTGGCCTTTATCCGGGCGTTTGAGTTGGTGTGTGAGCATCTTGCTATAGAGACTACTCTCCCTCTATTCTTCACTGTCTTCCATCTTCAGCAGTAGCTGTCGGGGAGGAAGTACGGCTGGGTTTCGTTGAAGCAGCCCCGCAAGTTATTCAAGCCTTTTTCAGAGTCAATAAGGACGTTCAAGGAACGTTTTTATGTCGTTGAACCCTTGTCCGAAGCTGCTCAGGATAGCACATACGTCTGGGAGATAGAGGTTGACGAGGACGGGAACGAGCTGCACGATGAGGAACTGAGGTATATTGGGCGGAGACTTTACAAGTTCCTCATCCACTGGTCACCCGACCACTTCACCAAGGAGCCTAGCGATTATGTCTTCCAACCGAGCGAGCTGCTCGGGCAGGACGCCGCGGCGTATGAGGCGCTGGTGAACTGGGTCAATTCCTTCCGGCTTGTTGAGGGCTGGACGAGCAAGGGCAGTCCGATCTTCGAGGAGGACGAGAGCCAGACAGTTGAGCGTAGATTCATCAATGTTAAGGCACTGCTGGAGTGCAAGACTCCCGCGGACGCTGAGAAGCTGCTCGGTAGTCTTAGTTATTTAGATTTCGTTCATGTCATTTCTTTTTCTCGTATCTAACGCGTTCGTGTTTTGTTTGTGCAGGTGAGATGCCTCAGGCTTATGATCGGGTTGTGAGGAATGCTCTGGCGAGGAACAAAGTTGGAACGGCTCCTCCAAAATCTCGGTTTGTCGATGCCCGTGTTCCTCCTCCGGCGTAATCTGCTGCGGGGACCTCCACTTCTCCCACTCCTGCTTCCCGGGGATCTCCCATGCCTTTAGCCGGGCGTCCCAAGCAGCCAAGGATAACTAATGTCGTGGACCTTACTCGGGTAGCGGAGAAAGGGAAGTTCGAGCTTCCTCCCTGCATCCTCGATAGGAGGTTTTTCGAAGGTAATTCGTTAGTCGTTCCCCGGGCGGAATCTCTTCGCTTGGAAGGTATGGATCGCCCGAGCAAGAGGGCGCTGGTGGTCCAAGACGCTTCTGCCTTGGTCAGGATGCTAGAGATGGCAGTTGTTTATGCTGAAGGGTACTCTGCAACTGAGTCTGAACTCAATGCTGTCCGTGCTTCTGTGGCATCCCTCAAGGAAGAGGTTAAGGGTGCTGGCGAGGCTCATAAGAAGGCTGAAGAGGAGGCGACCAGGCTGAAGGAGGAGAACTCTACGCTGACGGCAGAGAAAAAAGCTGTCGAGGAGCTGACCAGGGAGATGAGGGCGGTCAATGCCCTGGGTGTCGACGAGCCGGACGATGTGAGAAATTTGAAGACTAGATCCGAGCTGGTTGCTCGTGTGTTGCTGGCCGAAGATGATGGCATCGCCGTTGCGGAGGAGTCCTTCAGAAACGCCGTGGCTCAGCTGCGGGTGGTGAACCCTGGGCTTGAAATTTCTGCCGAGGGGTACTCACTACCTGGCGCATGTTGAGGATGGTCGTATCGTCGTGCCCGACGGTCTCCTTAGAAGTACCCCCGAGGATCAGCCCGCAGAGGATCAGGGACCCGAGCCAGAGCCTGCAGAGCATGTTGATGAGTGAGGAGGTTGTTATTTTGATGTTGTTGTATTTTGCCCGGCCTGCATGCCGTGAAACTATTGTAATTTATTTTCTTTTCGGGAGGGCTTGTCCCCGTTTGATGTAATTAAGCACAATTGTGGCCCTCGTGGTCACCCATTATGTTAACCTATTATATTTCTGGCTTTGTCCTCTGCATGATTTTACTTGCGTTTGTTTTTGCTAAGTGTTGTATGCATGCTCGTTGCAAATGTATTTTCGCCCGTGTTAGGGGGTATTTGACTAATTCAAATATTTTGGGGGATTGCTCGTAATAGATGTGTTCGGCAGTGTGGGGAACTGGTCGAACAGCCGGGGAATATCCTGGCCGGGGAGCACAGCTCAGGTTACGTTTGAGGCCTGAGTTCGCGGCGTGAATGTCCCATCGCGAGCTGGGGTTCTGCCAATTATGGTACTTTGACGTCGGCGATGCTCGATCGAGGACCGCTGTCGAGCAGTTATCCGGCTCGTTACTGAGCGGGGTTCTGCTTTCATCGTATGCGACGCTTGTGCCTAGACGCACATAGTGGTCGGTAGTTGACGTCCGTCATTGCGACGGGTCGAACCGAGGATTTAGCTGTAATATTGTTTTAACTTTTCAGCGTTCCATGGTCGAGCAAGTTCTTCCCCAGTGAAATGTTCTAGGTAATAGGCCCCATTTTCTGTCTTTGCCCGGACGCGATAGGGTCCTTCCCAATTGGCTGCTAGTTTGCCATCGCGAGAGTCTTTGTGGTTTCTTCTTAGAACGAGGCTTCCCACGTCAAACTCTCGCCGTATCACCTTGGCGTTGTGCCTGATGGAAATTTTTTGTTTTAGTGAGGCTTCGCGGAGGGCTGCCCCGGTTCTGATTTCCTCGACGAGGTCGAGCTCTTCTCTTAAAGATTAGTTGTTAATCTCCTCATCTAGGGGTGAGTCTGTCCGCCTAGAGGGCACGTGAACTTCGACGGAAATTACAGCCTCGGTCCCGTATGCTAAACGGAAAGGTGTTTCCCCGGTCGTTGAGTGCGGAGTTGTGCGGTATGCCTACAGTACGCTGTGTAGTTCCTCGACCCATGCCTTCTTCGTTTCGTCCAGCCTTCGCTTGAGGCCTCGAAGGATGACTCAGTTGGCTGCTTCAGTCTGCCCGTTCGTTTGAGGGTGCTCCACGGATGCGAAGTGCTGCTTCGTTCCCAGTCGGGCGACGAAGTCCTGGAACTTCCTATCCGTGAATTGCGTCCCGTTGTCCGTTACTATTGCTAGGGGAATACCAAAACGTGCGAGGATGTTTCATTTGTAAAAACGCAGGATGTTGAGGGCAGTTATTTTGGCTAGAGCTTCTGCCTCTATCCATTTTGTGAAATAGTCCACGCCCACTATGAGATATTTGTTCTGATTTGATCCTACCACGAAGGGTCCTAGGATGTCTAGGCCCCATCAGGTGAATGACCACGGGGAGGACATAGCCTTGAGCTCATTAGGCAGAGCCAGGTGCATGTCCCCGTGCCGTTGGCATTTGTCGCATTTCCTCACGTGTTCTTTTGCATCGTTTTGCATGGTCGGCCAGTAGTATCCTGCACGGAGTGCCTTTCGAGCGAGGGACCTTCCGCCGAGATGTTGGGTATTAATTCCTTCGTGGATTTCATGCAGGATGTGTGCGACCATTTCCTCCTCGACACATTTGAGCAGCGGAATGAAGAATCCCCGTCTGTAGAGTTTATTTTCGACCAAGACATAAGAGCAGGCTCTTCGCCTGACTATGCTGGCCTCCTTTGGGTAGGACGGGAGTTCGTCTTTGGCAAGATAGTTATAGACTGGGGTCATCCAACAGTTGTTGTCGCCGATCACTTGCACGTCGAGTGTCGGGGAGGCCTTCTCGATGCTGGGTCGAGGAAGTACTTCATGTATGACGGACTTGTTTCTGCCTTTCTTCTTCGTGCTGGCTAGTTTGGATAGCACGTCTGCTCGCACGTTAGGGGAACATGTTTCACTTCCACTGTTGTGAACTTTGCCATTTCCTTCTTCACCAGGGCCAAGTATTCTGTCAGGTTGTCGTTTTTGGCTTGGTATTCACCCCGGACCTGGAGGGCCACGAGTTGCGAATCCGTGCAAATGATGACTTCTTGTGCGCCCAGGTCCTCGACAAGGCGTAGCCCAGCGAGGAAGGCTTCGTATTCTGCCTGGTTATTGGAGGTTGGAAAAGACAGCGTGAGTGATACCTCGACGATAATTCCTTCGTCGCTCTCCAGTATGATGCCCGTGTCGCTTCCTGCCGAGCTTGAGGCACCGTCGACGAAGATGGTCCATTTACGTGGTTCGTTCGCGGGGGAGCCTGCGAACGTCATCTCCGCGACGAAGTCGGCCAGAGCTTGGGCCTTGAGGGCTTTTCTGCCTTCGTATTGGATGTCAAATTCGGACAGCTCCAGCGACCATTTGAGCATTCGGCCGGCCATATCTGGTCGTCCGAGCAGCTGCTTTATGGGCTGATCTGTTCGAACCACGATCGTGTGAGCCAAGAAGTAATGTCTTAACCTTCTGGCTGCATTGATGAGAGTCAGTGCCACCTTCTCTATCTGTTGGTATCTTAATTCTGGTCCTTGCAGCGCTTTGCTCGTGAAATAGATGGGCTTCTGCCCGTTAGGCGTCTCGCAGATGAGAGCGACACTCACTGCTTTGGTCGCAACGGCCAGGTATAGGTATAACGTTTCGCCGTTGTCCGGTCGAGAGAGGACCGGTGGCTCTGAGAGTGCTCGTTTTAGATGGAGAAGGGCCTTGTCGCACTCCTCGGTCCATTCGAATGTTGTCTCTTTGCGGAGGAGTTTGAAGAACGGTAGGGCGTGCTGGGCGGACTTGGCCACGAAACGAGATAGCGACGCGAGCATCCCGTTGAGGGACTGGATGGATTTTTTGGACTTGGGCGTAGAAAACTCGGAGAACGCTTGGCATTTGTCGGGATTGGCCTTGATTCCTCGTTCCGTTAAGTAGAAGCCGAGGAATTTTCCTGCCCGGACACCGAACGTGCATTTCTCCGGATTAAAACGCATTTTGTATTTCCTGGCCTGTTCGAAGACCTTTCTCAAGTGGGCGATATGATCGGTTTCCTCGTGGGATTTTACGATCATGTCGTCCATGTAGACTTCGAGTATGTCGCCTATTTCTCCCCGAAACACTTTGTTCATCATTCGTTGGTACGTTGCTTCGGCGTTCTTCAGGCCGAAGGGCATTACGTTGTAGTAATAGTTGCCCGATTCGGTCATAAAGGCCGTATATTTTTTGTCGGGCATTGCCATTGGGATTTGATTATAGCCCGAGTAGGCATCCATGAACGATAAAAGTTTAAAACCAGCAGAATTATCAACAAGTTTATCAATATTGGGGAGGGGGTAGGCATCCTTCGGGCATGCCTTATTGAGATCGGTATAATCAATGCACATGCGCAATTTTCCATTAGATTTTTTAACTAATACAACGTTGGACAGCCAAGTGGTGTACTTGGCTTCTGAAATAAATTTGGCCTCGAGGAGGTCCTTTACAACTTTTTCAGCAGCCTCCGTTTTCTCGGAAGACTGCTTCCTCCTACGTTGTGCTACGGCCTTGATGGCCGGGTCGATGGTCAGCTGGTGACAAGCGACAGATGGATCCAAGCCAGGCATTTCCGCGGTGCTCCATGCGAAGAGGTCGGCATTCTCTCGGAGGCACGCTTTGAGCTGCTTCCTTGCGATGTCAGGCAGGTCTGCTCTGATCTTCACTCCTCGTTGGGGGTCTTCGCCGAACAGGACTATCTCGAAGTTGCCAACCGGGATTGGGCGCATCGGATGGGAGTTGCTGCTGGACGACGTGGACGGGCTTGCTGAAGCTGCTCGTTCCTCCTATTAGTCCTCGGGGAAGCGACTGTCAAGGTCGATAGAGTCGACCTGGGGCAGGGGCTTGGCCTCCTCGGAGATGCTTGGCAGTGCTGGCTTGCTCGACACTTTTGGCCTGGGCGCAATGGTGTTGAGCCCCTTTGTAGCTGCTTCGAAACACCGTCGGGCAACTTCTATATCGCCGTGGAGAGTGGTGACCATCCCTTTCGAAGTGTAATACTTCATCTTCAGGTGGACGGTTTAGGGCACTGCTTCCAACTCGGCTAGAGTCGGCCTTCCAAAAATGCACTGGTAAAGTGACGGGCAGTCGATTACCAGAAATTGCACCTTGATGGATCTGGCTGTTTCAGCTGAATCGAAGGTCACGATCAGCTCGACGTATCCCCACGGCTTGGTTACAGATTCGTTGAATCCCTGTAAATCGGACCCTACGTAGGGGGTAAGGTGCGATTCGTCCAGCTGAAGTGTTGAAAACAGCTGGGAGTACATGATGTCGACCGAGCTGCCCTGGTCGACGAGTATCCTGCGAACGTCGAAGTTCGCCATCCGGGCTCTGACGAGCAATGGTATACTCGAGTTCGGGGAGCCGCCGAGGAGTTCCTATCGGTAGAAGGAGATGGGGACGGAGCCCTTCTGTGCCCGATCAAGCGTGGTCACTTTGTTGGAGCTTGTGTTGATCAGGTGTTCGAACTTCCGTTTCACGGAGCCCACGGTGACTTTGTTGAAACCCCCGCTAGAGATGACCATGGCGAAGGGAAATGTCTCCCACGGGCTGTGGGCCGCGAAATATGCAGGGGCGCTGAGCCCGTCAGGGACGTTGAAGTCCTCGGGTCGCGATATGGACATAGCGACCTGTATGTTGGCGTCTTCCGAGGAGGGTACCTCCTCCTCGACCTTCTTGGACTCCTGGGCGTCTTGCCGAGGAGTGTCCTTCTTCTTCGCGAACTGCTTCAGGTGGCCGTCCCTGATCAGTATTTCAATGGCATCCTTCAGATGGATGCAGTCCTCCGTAGTATGGCCGTGAGTTTTGTGGAAATGGCAGTATTTTGATTTGTCCACGTTTGGTCTGTTCGGAAACTGTTTGGGGAAGCGGACCCCAGCCTGTTTGAACTCTGAATTGGCACATTCAGACAAGATCTTTTCCCTGGAAACGGTCAGGGGAGTGTAGTCATGGAACCGCCCGGAGGGGCCCTTGCTATCACGGGAATCACGAGGATGGTCCTCGCGCCTCCGGTCACCTCGACGAGATGTCAAAGCTTCTTCTCCTCTGGATGCCCGAGCGTTCTCCTGATGGCGTGATGCTCGGACGTTGTTGGCCGCAACCTTATCTTCATACTGAATGTGTGATTGGGCTTTGAGGAAGAGGGCGTCTAAGTTCCTCGGTGGCGCGAGGCCAATGGCTTTAGAAAACTCGGAGCCTGGGCGGAGCCCCTGCTCGAGCAAAAACTTCTTCATTTCGTCCGTCGTCGGGACCTGCACTGCTTCTTTGTTGAACCTCTCGATATATGCGCGGAGAGGTTCGTCTTTACCCTAGATTATGGCTCCTAGAGAGGCTTCAGTGCCGCGAGAACATCCTGCCCAACTGTCTCCACGAGGTAATGGACTCCTCGGGCAGTTACTTGTACCATGTCATTGCTCCCTTCCAAAGCGTGGCCGGGAACAGTCTGCATTTGATGGCGCCCCGAACGCCGCGGTAGTCTAACAGCGCATCGATGTTCTCGATGTGCTCGTCGGGGTCGGTGGTCCCGTCGTATGTGCCAAGTGACGGGGGTTTCTCCAAGCCCTTTGGGAGACGGGTAGCCAAGATCTCCTGGGACAATGGGCCGTGAGGCTCGTCATCGTCACTAGAACTGGCGTATGATGGTGACCAGACGGGGTGCTCGCGACGCCGGTTCCTTCGCGGGGAAGGTGAGCGGTTCCTTCGAGGAGAAGGTGAGTGGTTCCGTCGAGGAGAAGGTGAGCGTGCGCATCCCTTAGACTTGATTGGGGGAGATTGCTCACTCCTTCAAGTCCTCTTGTGGTCATGAGCGTGCTGATCACACAGGGAGATCTGGTCGCGCTTCCGGGCTATGCGGGGATCAGGTTCTTGGCGCAGTCTTCGGTCGATTTCTCTTCGGGGCTGCGGGGTTCTTGATCGTCGCTGATTCCTCTGCGTAGGAAGGGATCTTGGATGGCGGGACTCTTCTAATGCCCCGATCCTCTCGTTATGCTGCAGGATTAGGGTGTTGGTTTTGTTGATCGCCTCCAGGAGGGCTGCCATGGTCGGGTCGACATTGGGCGGAACAGGAACGGGCTGGACGTCAAGTGATGGTTGATCATTGTTGCGATCAGCAGAGGTAGGGGAAGGAGAAGCAGTGGCTCCATCCCTGAGGAAACGGGCATCTCGGAGGAGAGATGACCGGCCGTCAACGTCAGATTTGTTGACGGGGAGGATGGTGGTTTGGAGAGCATCCTTGGAGCGATCTTAGGAGGCCATGATCGTGATGATGTTTGAGAATTGTTTTGATCTTCGATTACTGAGGAAAGAAAGATGGGGAGAACAAAGTTTCCCACAGACGGAGCCACTGATCGTGAATACTGGATCAGATCTTATAGAATCAGGTCGCAAAGTGCGTCAGGGATGCTGGTCGTATGGAGAGGAGGGGGGTGTACCTGCAAGGTACTCCGACGCTCAAGTAAGAAAGGGTCAGAGAAAAGGAGCAAGTACAAAGTATGAATTCTTAGGGTGAATATTGGATACCTGACCCTCTCAAGCAAGAGGGTTTATATAGAGACTCCAGCGCGTGGCCAACGGTCCTATTTTCGGGGCGAAATAACCGTTTCCCCCAAAGAATAGGTAACTACCCAAACTAGCCGTTACGTCGGGAAGGGTGCCCGAAACTAGCCGTTGTGCCGGGCACGGGCATGGTTTCGGGCACCTGCCCTTGATTGTTCGGGGAGCGAGGAAGCCGTACGTGACGGGCATCAAAATCCGGGGAGGAACGTTGCGTTCTTGCCCGGTTTGAGGGGCAGAAAGGTCACTTTTGCCCCCCTCTATGGATTGGACTTAGGCAACTTGGGCCGCTCTGGGGCAGAGGCGGATTGGGCCAATTCTAGCCATTGGTCCAGTCCAGAACATATATTAAGAATACAATTCAAATTAATAAACAAAGATTATAATTAATTACAAACTTGTTTATATAAGCTTTTGGCTTATAAACATTTATTTGTAATAAAATTTAATAATTTAATTAGAAATAATATGAATGTCATTAATGTAAAAACTTTTGCTTTATAGATAAAAGTAATTATTTAAGTTATCATGTGAGTTACTTTAAGAAGCTATACATGCAAGCCCTTGCATGTGATTGTGATTTCATCTACAAAACTTATATAAGTACACTATACACCTATATATACTTATATACATAGGGTTAAGGAGAGAAAATTGGCTTTCTAGGGTTTTGATCGTGAAGGCTGGATCAGATCCTATAGAATTGGGCCACCAAGTGCGTCTGGGATGCTGGTCGTATGGAGAGGAGGGGGTGTACCTGCAAGGTACTCCGACGCTCAAGTAAGAAAGAGTCAGAGAAAAAGGGCAAGTACAAAGTATTAGTTCGTAGGGTGAATATTAGATACCTGACCCTCTCAAGCGAGAGGGTTTATATAGAGCCCCCAGCGCGTGGCCAACAGTCCTATTTTCGGGGCAAAATAACCGTTTTCCCCAAAGAATAGGTAACTACCCAAACTAGCCGTTATGTCGGGCAGGGTGCCCGAAACTAGCCGTTATGTCGAGCACATGCATAGTTCCGGGTACCTGTCCACAGCTGTTCGGGGAGTAATGAAGTCGTGCGTAACGGACAGTAATTCTGGGGAGGAACGATGTATTTCTTGCCCGGTTGGAGGGGCAGAAAGGTAACTTTTGCCCCTCTGTGGATTTGACTTAGGCAATTTGGGCCGCTCTGGAGCAGAAGCGGATTGGGCCATGTCTAGCCATTGGTCTAGTCCAGAACAGGAGCCCCCCAAGTCGTTGCTCCCGAGTATGAGAGTGATGACTTAAGGACAGCTCGTTGCTCCGGGGAGCTAGCATGGAGTCGTCGTTTGCAGACGAGGAGGGTTGTCTCAATGCGCTCGTGACCCCCTGTGTCCGTGAGATTCGTGGTCGTGACCTTGTTGCCTGGTGTTCGGGGAGACTAATGGTCAAACAGAATTGGAAACGTTGGGACGCCACGAGTGCCTAGAGCTCCATGTAGCAGTTACTAGGCAATGATGGCTAGTGGATAGCCATCATGGGCTACGAGCGCGTGTTCGCACGTGCCCCTTTGTATAAAAAGGGGAAATCGTTCCATTTGGGACTTTTTGCTCTGATTTCTCTTAGTTTCCTTCAACATTCCTGCCCGTTGCCACCGTCTGCTTACTCCGACCACCGCTCCAAGCTTCGAGCAACCACCTTCATCTTCTTAAATCAAGTGAGTTTTCTGATCCTTTGCTTGTTTTACTCCTTTTTGTTGTCAATGGTAGACTGCATGTGGTTAGGTCCAGGTTTAGAGGACGAAATAGGTGGATTTCCGGTGATTGTTGGTGGTGGACGGTGGTTGTGCCATTTTTCCACTTCTGACATGTCGCTGGACGTGTTAGTATGTTCTAGCGAGGAGGGCGGTTCACGGCATCGCCATGACAGCTATGCATGTGTGACCGCCGTGTTTGTTCATCTTTTGAGTGGGTGATGAGTTTTTCGGTAGAACAGTCCCAGATTCCAGTGAAGCTTTGCGATTTCTGGCGAAGCTTCAAACGAAAACTGGGTATGAGTGCGGGGAAGTTCCTCGCTCGGGGATGATTAGTTTCGAGCATCTCCTTGCGGGGAGGTTTCAGCTTTTCCTTTGACGTTAGGGCTCAGGCTGGGGACGTTGTCCTCAGCCCTTTGCGCGCCCTTTCACTTGACTTAGCGGTGGAAGGGTGGATTTGATTTGTTGTCGAATTCACTTTCTTCTCTGCTTTTTAGGTGATTGTAATGGCGACGGGGCCAGATAGAGAGGTTATCATAGATACGTCCGAGGAAGAAATAGGCTCTGAGGATAATAGTAGCTCGACAGCCACGAGTTCGACGGCTTCGAGCTCCCCAGTGATGTTGGGGAGGAAGAGGAGATGGATGACATGGACGAGGACGTCGTCGCAGACTCTGCCGAGGAGTGGGAGGTGGCCGAACCCGCTGAGCACGTGTCTACTTTTGCGAAGTATTTGGGGGACGTTTTCACGGAGGTTGAACCGGAGGGAGAGTGGAAGGTGCACTTCCCTACCGTGGATGAGCGGGTCTGCACGAACTTCAGGGACCGTTTCACGATTTATGAATATGCCTTTAAGGAGCTAGGCCTGAGGTTTCCGTTCACTGATTTTCAGCAGTCAGTGTTCGTGCATTTGAAATTGCCCCCACGCAACTGCATCCTAACTCGTTGGCCTTCATTCGGGCGTTCGAGCTGGTATGCGAGCATCTCTCTATAGGGGCTACTCTTCATCTGTTCTTCACTGTCTTCCATCTTCAAAGGCAGCTATCGGGGAGGAAGTACGGCTGGGTCTCTTTGAAGCAGCCCCGCAAGTTATTCAAGTCATTCTCAGAGTCGATATGGACGTTCAAAGAGCGGTATTATGTCATCGAGCCCTTGTCCGAAGTTGCCCAGGATAGTACATACGTCTGGGAGATCGAAGTTGACGAGGACGGGAATGACCTGCGCCACGAGGATGGGAAGTTTATTGGGCTGAGGATCTATAAGTTCCCCATCCATTGGGCGCCCGATCATTTCGCCAAGAAGCCCAGTGACTATGTTCTCCAACCGAGCGAGCTACGCGGGCAGGACGCCGTGGCGTACGAGGTGCTTGTGAAGTGGGTCAACTCCTTCTGGCTTGCTGAGTGCTGGATGAGCAAGGGTAGTCCGGTCTTTGAGGAGGAGGGCAGTCAGAGGGTTAAGCGTCGATATATCAATATTAAGGCACTGCGGGAGTGTAAGACTCCCAAGGATGCCGAGAAGCTGCTTGGTAGTCTTAGTTATTTAGATTTTGTTTGCGTCATTTCTTTTCCTCGTATCTAACATACTCGTATTTTGTTTGTGCAGGTGAGATGCCTCAGGCCCACGACAGGGTTGTGAGGAACGCTCTTACGAGGAACAAGGCCGGAGCAGTTCCTCCGAAGTCTCGGTTTGCTGGTGCTCGTGCTCCTCCTCTGGCACAGTCTGCTATAGGGACCTCTTCCTCTCCTACTCCTGCTCCCCAAGGGTCTCGTCTTCCCTTGACCGGTCGATCCAAGCGGCCAAGAATTACTGATGCTGTGGATCTCACTCGGGTAGTTGAGAAAGGGAAGTTCGAGCTTTCTCCTTGTATCCTTGACAGGAAATTATTCTAGGGGAACTCTCTGATTGTGCCTCGAGCGGAGTCTCTTCGCTTGGAAAGCATGGATCGCCCGAGCAAGAGGGCGTTGGTGGCTCAGGACGCTTCAGCTTTGGTTAGGATGCTAGAGATGGCGGTCGTTTACGCCGAAGGGGACTCTGCAACAGAGGTCGAACTTAATGTTGCTCGGGCTTCCATGGCGTCCCTCAGAGAAGAAGCTAAGGTTGTTGAAGATGCTCGGAAGAAGGCTGAGGAAGAGGTGGCTCGGTTGAAGAAAGAGAACTCCACGCTGGCGGCGGAGAAGAAGTCTGCCGAGGAGCTGGTCCAGCGGCTGAGGGCGGCCAATGCCCCGGGTGATGATGAGCTGGATGATGTGAAGGAATTGAAGACGAGATCCGAGCTATTTGCTCGTTTGCTGATGGCCGAGGATGATGGTATTGTCGTCGCAGAGGAGTCATTTGGAAATGTCGTGGCCCAACTGCGGGTGGTGAACCCCGAGCTTGACTTTTCTGTCGAGGGTACCCACTATCTGGCGCACGTTGAGGATGGCCGGATCGTCATGCCTGATGCTTTCCTTGAAGGGAATAACGAGGATCAGCCCGCGGAGGAACAGGGGCCTCAGTCCGAGCCTGCCGAGCACGTGGATGAGTGAGGAGTTTGTGTTCTTGATGTTGTTGTAATCTGTCCGGCCTGCGTGCCGCGTAATTGCTTGTAATTTATTTTTTTGGGGGGCGTGGCCGCCGTTTTATGTAACTTAGTACAATCGTGGCCCTTGCGGCCACATATTATGTTAAATTATTGCATGCTTGATTCTGCCATCTGCATGATTTTACTTGCTTTTATTTTTTGCTAAGTGTTATACTCATGCTCGTTGTGAATGTATGTCTGCCCGTGATCGGGAGTATTTGACTTGTGCAAATATTTTAAGGGGATTGCTCGTTGTAGATGTGTTCGACAATGAGGGGAACTGGTCGAACGGCCGGGGAATATCCCGGCGGAGGTGCGAAGCTCAGGTTGCGTTTGAGGCCTGAGTTTGCGGCGTGAATGTCCCATCGCGAGCTGGGGTTCTGCCTGTCATGGTACTTTGATGACGGCGATGCTCGATCGAGGACCGCTGTCGAGTAGTTACCCGGCTCGTCACTGAGCGGGGTTCTGCTTTATTCGTATGCGACGCTTGTATCTAAACGTGCATAGTGGTCGGTAGTTGATGCCCGTCGTTGTGACGGTTGAACCGAGAATCAGGGCCTTAGCTATAGTATTGTTTTAGCTTTTCGGCGTTCCATAGTCGAGCGAGTTCTTCCCTGGTGAGATGTTCTAGGTAGTAGGCCCCATTTTCCGTTTTTGCTCGGACGCGATAGGGTCCTTCCCAGTTGGCTGCTAGTTTGCCTTCACGAGAGTCTTTGTGGTTTCTTCTTAGAACAAGGCTTCCCACGTCGAACTCTCATCGTATCACCTTGGCGTTGTGCCTGATGGTAATTTTTTGTTTTAGTGAGGCTTCGCGGAGGGCTGCCCCCGTTCGGATTTCCTCAACGAGGTCGAGCTCTTCTCTCAATGACTCGTCGTTCATCTCCTCGTCTAGGGACGACTCTGTCTGCCTAGAGGGCACGTGAACTTAGACGAAAAAGTGTTTCCCCGGTCGTTGAGTATGGAGTTGTGCGGTATGCCCATAGTACGCTGTGCAGTTCCTCGACCCATGCCTTCTTTGTTTCGTCCAGCCTTTGCTTGAGGCCTCGAAGGATGACTCAGTTGGCTGCTTCAGCCTGCCCGTTTGTTTGAGGGTGCTCTACGGATGCGAAGTGGTGCTTCGTGCCTAGTTGGGCGACGAAGTCTTGGAACTTCCTGTCCGTGAATTGCGTCCCGTTGTCCGTTACTATCGCTTGGGGGATACCGAAACGTGCAAGGATGTTTTGTTTGTAGAAACGTAGGATGTTAAGGGCAGTTATTTTGGATAGAGCTTCCGCTTTTATCCATTTTGTGAAATAGTCTACGCCTACTATTAGGTATTTGTTCTGACTTGATCCTACCACGAAGGGTCCTAGGATGTCTAGGCCCCACCACGCGAATGGCCACGGGGAGGATATAGCCTTGAGCTCGTTAGGCGGAGCCAGGTGCATGTCCCCGTGTCGTTGGCATTTATCGCATTTCTTCACGTGTTCTTTCGCGTCGTGCTGCATGGTCGGCCAATAGTATCCTGCTCGGAGGGCCTTTCGGGCAAGCGACCTTCCTCCGAGATGTTGGGCATTGATTCCTTCGTGGATTTCACGCAGGATGTGCGCGACCATTTCTTCCTCGACGCATTTGAGCAGTGGAATGGAGAATCCCCGCCTGTAGAGTTTATCTTCGACCAAGACGTAAGAGCAAGTTCTTCGCCTGACTGTGCTGGCGTTATTTGGGTCAGACGGAAGTTCGTTTTTGGCGAGATAGTTATAGACAGAGGTCATCCAGCAGTTGTTGTCGCCGATCACCTGCACGTCGAGTGTCGAGGAGGCTTTCTCGATGCTGGGTCGAGGGAGTACTTCCTGTATGAAAGATTTGTTTCCGTCTTTCTTCTTTGTGCTGGCTAGTTTAAATAGCACGTCTGCTCGCACGTTATGTTCGCAGGGAACATGTTTTACTTCCACTGTTGTGAACTTCGCCATCTCCTTCTTGACCAGGGCCAAGTATTCGGTCAGGTTGTCATTTTTGGCCTGATATTCTCCCCGGACCTGGAGGGCCACGAGTTGTGAATCCGTGCAAATGACGACTTCTTCTGCGCCCAGGTCTTTGGCCAGGCGTAGCCCAACGAGGAAGGCCTCGTATTCAGCCTGGTTGTTGGAGGTTGGGAAGGACAGGGTAAGCGATACTTCGACGATGATTCCTTCGTCGTTTTCCAGTATGATGCCCGCGCCGCTCCCCGCCGAGCTTGAGGCACCATCGACGAAAATGGTCCATTTGTGCGCTTTACTCACGGGGGGGGGGGGGAGGGGTCTGTGAACGTCATTTCCGCGACGAAGTCGGCTAGAGCTTGGGCCTTGAGGGCTTTTCTGCTTTCGTATTGGATGTCAAATTCGGACAGTTCTAGCGACCATTTGAGCATTCGGCCAGCCATATCTGGTCGTCCGAGCAGCTGCTTTATGGGCTGATCTGTTTGAATCACGATCGTGTGAGCCAGGAAGTAGTGTCTTAATCTTCTAGCTGCATTGATGAGGGCCAGTGCCACTTTCTCTATCTGTTGGTATCTTAACTCTAGTCGTTGCAGAGCCTTGCTCGTGAAATATATGGGCTTCTGCCCTTCAGGTGTCTCGCGGATGAGGGCGACGCTCACTGCTTCGGTTTCCACGACGAGGTAGAGGTATAACGTTTCGCCATTGTCCGGGCGAGAGATGACCGGTGGCTCTGAGAGTGCTTATTTCAGATGGAGAAGGGCTTTCTTACACTCCTCGGTCCATTCAAATGCTGCCTCCTTGCGGAGGAGTTTGAAGAATGGTAGGGCGTGCTGGGCGGACTTGGCCACAAAACGAGATAGTGACGCGAGCATCCCGTTGAGGAACTGGATGGATTTCTTGGACTTGGGCGTAGGAAACTCGGAGAATGCTCGGCGTTGATCGGGATTGGCTTCGATTCCTCGTTCCGTTAAGTAGAAACCAAGGAATTTGCCTGCCCGGACACCGAACGTGCACTTCTCCGGGTTGAAACGCATTTTGTATTTCCTGGTCTGTTCGAAGACCTTTCTTAAATGGGCAGTATGATCGGTTTCCTCGTGGGATTTCATGATCATGTCGTCCATGTAGACTTCGAGCATGTCGCCTATTTCTCCCCAGAACACCTTGTTCATCATTCTTTGGTACGTTGCTTCAGCGTTCTTCAGGCCGAAGGGCATTAAGTTGTAGTAAAAGTTGCCTGATTCGGTTATGAAGGTCGTATATTTTTTGTCGGACATTGCCATCGGAATTTGATTATAGCCCGAGTAGGCGTCCATGAACGATAAAAGTTTAAAACCAGCAGAATTATCAACAAGTTTATTAATATTGGGGAGGGGGTAGGCATCCTTCGGGCATGCCTTATTGAGATCGGTGTAATCAATGCACATGCGCCATTTTCCATTAGATTTTTTAACTAGTACAACGTTGGACAGCCAAGTGGTGTACTTTGCCTCCGAAATAAATTTGGCCTCGAGGAGGTCCTTTACAGCTTTTTTGGCAGCCTCCGTTTTCTCCGGAGACTGCTTTCTCCTACGTTGTGCTACGATCTTGACGGTCGGGTCGATTGTCAGCTGGTGATAGGCGACGGACGGATCTAAGCCGGGCATTTCGGCGGCGCTCCATGCGAAGAGGTCGGCATTCTCTCGGAGGCATGCTTTGAGCTGCTTCCTCGCAATGTCGGGCAGGTATGCCCCAATCTTCACTCCCCGTTGGGGGTCTTCGCCGAACAGAACGATCTCGAAGTTGCCGTCCGGGATAAGGCGCATCGGATGGGAGCTACTGTTGGACGACGTAGACGGGTTAGCAGAAGCTACTCGTTCCTCCTGTTGGTCTTCCTCGAGGAAGCGACTGTCGAGGTCGATGGAGTCGACCTGGGGCAGAGGCTTGGCCTTCTAGGAGCTGCTTGGCAATGTTGGCTTGGCCAACGCTTTCGGCTTGGACGCAATGGTGTTGAGCCCCTTTGTAGCTGCCTCGAAACACCATCGTGCAGCTTCGATGTTGCCGTGCAGGGTGGCTACCATTCCTTTCGAAGTGTAATACTTTATCTTCAGGTGGACTATTGAGGGCACCGCTACCAACTCGACCAGAGTTGGCCTTCCAAAAATGCACTGGTAAAGCGAAGGGTAGTCGATTACCAGAAATTGCACCTTGATAGATCTGGCCGTCTCAGCTGATCCGAAGGTCACGATCAGTTCGACGTATCCCCATGGCTTGGTCACCGACCCGTTGAATCCCTGTAAATCGGACCCTACATAGGGGGTAAGGTGCGATTCGTCCAGCTGAAGCGTTGAGAACATCTGGGAGTATATGATGTCGACCGAGCTGCCCTGGTTGACGAGTATTCTGCGAACGTCGAAGTTCGCCATTCGGGCTCTGACGAGCAAGGGTATACTTGAGTTAGGGGAACCTCCGAGGAGCTCTTCCCGGTAGAAGGAGATGGGGACAGAGCCCTTCTGGGCCTAATCAAGCGTGGTTACTTTGTTGGAGCTTGTGTTGATCAGGTGCTCGAACTTTCGTTTCACGGAGCCCACAGTGACTTTGTTGAAACCCCCGCCAGAGATGACCATGGTGGAGGTAAATGTCTCCCACGGGCTATGGGCCGCGAAATAAGTAGGGGCGCTGAGCCCTTCCGGGACGTAGAAGTCCTCTGGTCGCGATATGGACATAGCGACCTGTATGTTGGCGTCTTCCGAGGAGGGTACTTCCTCCTCTATCTTCTTGGACTCCTGGGCATCCTGCCGAGGAGTGTCCTTCTTCTTCGCGAACTGTTTCAGGTGGCCATCCCTGATCAGTATCTCAATTGCATCCTTCAGATAGATGCAGTCCTCCGTAGTGTGGCTGTGACTCTTGTGAAAACGGTAGTATTTTGATTTGTCCACGTTTGGTCTGGTCAGCAGTTGTTTGGGGAAGTGGACCCCTGCCTGCTTGAACTCCGAATTGGCACATTCAGACAATAATTTCTCCCTGGAGACGGTCAGAGGGGTGTAGTCATGGAAACCCCCGGAGGGTCCCTTGCTATCGCGGGAGTCCCGTGGATGGTCCTCGCGCCTCCATTCACCCCGACGAGATGTCGAGGCTTCTTCTCCTTTGGAGGCCCGAGTGTTCTCCTGATGGCGTGATGCTCGGACATTGCAGGCCGCAATCTTTTCTTCGTACTGAATATGTGATTGGGCTCTGAGGAGGAGGGTGTCTAAGTTCCTCGGTGGTGTGAGGCCAATGGCTTTAGAAAACTCGGAGCCCGGGCAGACCCCTTGCTCGAGCAGAAACTTCTTTATTTTGTCCGTTGTAGGGACCTGCACTGCTTCCTTGTTGAACCTCTCGATGTATGCGCGGAGAGGCTCGTCTTTTCCTTGGATTATGGCCCCAAGGGAGGCCTCAGTCTTGGGGTGAGGGCGAGATGCTGTGAAATGCCACGAGAACATCCTGCCCAATTGTCTCCACGAGGTAATGGACTCCTCGGGCAGTTGTTTGTACCATGTCATCACTCCCTTGCGGAGCGTGGTTGGGAACAGTCGGTATTTAATGGCGCCTCGTATGCCGCGGTAGTCTAACAGTGCATCGATGTTCTCGATGTGCTCGTCGGGGTCCGTGGTTCCGTCGTACGTGCCCAATGATTGGGGTTTCTCCAGACCTTTTGGGAGACGGGTGGCCAAGATTTCCTGGGACAACGGGCCGCGAGGCTCGTCGTCGCTGCTAGAACTGGTGTATGATGGGGATCGAAGGGGACGCTCGCGGCGGCGGTTCCTCCGGGGAGAAGGAGAGCGGTTCCTTCGAGGAGAAGGTGAGTGGTTCCTTCGGGGAGTAGGTGAACGGACCCGGCCTGTAGACTTCCCCAGGGGAAATTGCTCGTTCCTCCGAGTCCTCTTGTGGTCGTGAGCGTGTTGGTCACGCGGGGAGATCTGGTCGCGCTTCCGGGCCGCGCGAGGATCAGGTTCTTGGCGCAGTCTGCAGTTGATGTCTCTCCGGGGCTGCGGGCTCCCTGATCGTCGCTGGTTCCTCCGCGGATGAGGGGATCTTAGATGGTTGGACTCTTCTAGCGCCCTGATCCTCTCGTTTTGCTGCAGGATCAGGGTGTTGGTTTTGTTGATTGCCTCCAGGAGGGCTGCCACGGCCGGGTCGGCGTTGGGCGGAACAGGAACGGGCTGAACGTCAAGTGAAGACTGATCGTTGTTGCGATCAGCAGGGGTAGGGGAAGGAGAAGCAGTGGCTCCGTCCCTGAGAAAGTGGGTATCTCGGAGGAGAGATGAATGGCCGTCAACGTCAGATTTGTTGACGGGGAGGATGGTGGTTTGGAGAGCATCCTTGGTGCGATCTTGGGAGGCCATGATGATGATGATCTTTGAGAATTATTTTGATCTTCGGTTTCCGAGGAAAGAAAGATGGGGAGAACAATGATTCCCACAGACGGTGCCACTGATCGTGAAGGCTGGATTAGATCTTGTAGAATTGGGCCACCAAGTGCGTCTGGGATGCTGGTCGTATGGAGAGGAGGGGGGTGTACCTGCAAGGTACTCCGACGCTCGAGTAAGAAAGGGTCAGAGAAAAGGGGCAAGTACAAAGTATTAGTTCGTAGGGTGAATATTGGATACCTGACCCTCTCAAGCGAGAGGGTTTATATAAAGCCCCCAAAGCGTGGCCAACGGTCCTATTTTCGGGGCAAAATAACCGTTTTCCCCAAAGAATAGGTAACTACCCAAACTAGCCGTTATGTCGGGCAGGGTGCCCTAAACTAGCCGTTATGTCGAGCACATGCCTAGTTCCGGGTACCTGCCCACAACTGTTTAGGGAGTAATGAAGCCGTGCATAACGGGCAGTAATTCTGGGGAGGAACGATGCATTCCTTTCCCGGTTGGAGGGGCAGAAAGGTAACTTTTGCCCCTCTGTGGATTGGACTTAGGCAATTTGGACCGCTCTGGAGCAGAAGCGGATTGGGCCATGTCTAGCCATTGGTCCAGTCCAGAACAGGTTTGTTGTCAAACCTTGTTCCTTTTCAGGGCCGGTTATGAGGCAGTGCATCCTGACCTTCAGCACAGGGCCTCTAATTAATTAGTGGGGTCTCTAAAATTTAACAAACTTTTCTATTAAGCCACTGGTTGAGAGATGACTTAAGATACTATATATAACCACCGCAAGTACAACCCAATAGTTCACATGAACTGAAACCATAATATGACCTTGGTGATAAAAACGAATATGTCACCTAAAATTTTAGTACTAAGCCTACTGCCACCTATATTAATATAATTTAAGGTATATCTCTAAACCAAGTTCAAATAAAAAAAATAGTTCATCACTATCAGTATTATAACTATTAGGTAACCTTTCTAACTCTTGCTACTTATTAGACAAAAGTTCCCTATTATTTTAGTCCACAAAAATAAAAGGACTTCATAAAAGAGATCCTATAAGCTTTTTTTCTCCTTCTATAACCTTTATTATCAATTAGTGAAACATGCATTATTATAGAATTACTCATTATTCTAAATCTATAAATTTATTTTCTAATGATTAATTTCTTCTTTTTTTATTTGTTAAATTTTTAATTTGTAATTTGATTTGCTAATTGTTAATTCTTTATTAATTTTAATGTTATTTATAAAAATGAATATTTTTTATGCCAATATATATATATATTAAATAGAGAATGATTTTTTAAATTTTCTTGCATTTTTTTAACTAAGGGTCCATTTAAATATTAGAACTGGGCCTCCAAATTATTTGAGACGGCCCTGTTCCTTTTAGTATAATAAATATAAAGATTATTTACTTTAATTTCACTGCTTGTTTATATGTCTATTCTTTTCTTTATTATTCTAATGCTTCTTCATTACTTTCTTCTATCATCTAACAAACGCTTTCAAAATCAAAGTTTTATGAACCAATTTTTTGGAATTTCGAATATCATAGCTCATTCCCTTTTTGTGTTTGAAGTCACTTGTTAAACAAGTGTGGATTATTGTTGTGAGGTGATTCATTAAGTGTTTTAATGTTCTTGTGAAGATTTTTCGGATAATATAATTGAGTTGTGGATTTATGGAGATTGAGTTTCAGTGAAGAAAATGAGTAAGTTATTGGGTCATCGTGAAGGGAGAGTATGACATTGTATCAAACACTCACCTAAAAGTCAAAGACACCAAAAAAATATTATTCTAACTCACTCCATGAGTTTCATGGCAACTCATTTTTTCACGAAGGGAATTATTGTGTTGGTGCTCTCGTCAACCTTAGTCTTCATGTTTCTCATCTTATTTGGTGGGACATGGTTCCCAAAGAAGTTGGAGAGCACTACACTACTAAAATATTGGGACTTCCTTATTTTTGCTTTTCTTCGCTTTGTAAGGGCCCTCTTTGTTCAGCCTAGCGTGTATCTGAGTTCAAAGGTGTGCAACCAGCATATTTGAATTTATCATAAAATCACGGTCGGTAGTATGGTGACTTCTGCAGATGAATGAAATTGGCAACTTTTTAGGGGTTTGATAAAGCAGGGAAGTTTAGTCCTATTGACAACTATACTAACCCCTAATATTATGCATGAGATTAATGATGTGAGAGTGTGGAGTGGCACGACTGACGGGACGTTCTCGATAGCCTATATGTACAAATAACTCACGACTGATTGTATAGAGGTTGCCAACATCAATTTAGATTAGAAAGTCCTCTGGAAAATGAAAGCTCTGGAGCGTATTTGATATTTTCTGTGGAAAATCTGCCTTAATGGGCTTCTTACGAATCAGGTACTTAGGAAGTTGAGATTAAGGGATGCTTATTGTGATGAGTGCAGGTGACATGAGGAAACTATTATACATGTTTTGCGCGATTGCAGTTTAGCCAGATTTATATGGCTTCAACTTGTTAGCAATAATAACAAACACATATTCTTTCAATCAGATTTTGAAACTTGGATCCATATTAATTTTAACCAGAATTTGAATCCTATGTATAAGGATTGGAAGGAGATTTGGGCGGTTGCGTGTCATTCGATCTGGAAATGGAAAAATCTCATGCGTCATAATGATAATTGGAACATTCCTCATAACGTTGTTGCAATTTTTATTCTTCAGGTTCAGCGGTACTATAACTACTGCTGCAGGAGAGTGCGTGTGGTTCATCCTTCGGCAAATAGGCTAACATATAGTTGGAGTCCGCATATGGCTGATTGGGTTTGCTTAAATACGGATGAGGCTCTAGATCAGACTGGTTTGGCTGGATGTGGTGGTTTGTTAAGGGATAGCAATGACATTTGGTTGAAGGGGTTCAACAAGTTCATTGGAGCTAGCAACAACTTCTGTGTTGAATTGTGGGGAGTTTTGGTTGGGTTGCAAATGGCTTGGAAGGAAGGATTCAAAAAGGTGAAGATTCTGGTAGACAACCAGAAGGTAGCAGCGTTGCTCCAAGCTAAGGACCTGAGGCCTCAGTATGGTTTCAGTTTGATAAAGCATATTTAGCAGCTTGGCAACTAGTTTGAAGATATTTGTGTGGATCATATATATAGTGAAGCTAATCAGAGTACAGGTTTGCTGGCTAAGCGGGGTCGTCAAGGGTGTAGTGAACTTTTTAAGAATAATCCTAGGTGGTTGCTCCCTCTGATTCAAGGAGATTGTGCTGGTGTTGTTGGTAGGCAGTGTTATTAGTTGTCAGTGTTTTGGGCTTTTTGCCCTCTCTTTTTACCAAATAAATAAATAAATAAATAAATAATAATAATAATAATAATAATAATAATAATAATAATAATAATAATAACATGCATACAAACTTCAATCAACTATCTATCTATTAAAATAACATGCATTAAAACTACCAATAATATCCTTTACTTGAAATAGTTTTACACTTTCAAAAGGTTAAAATAATAAAAACTTAATCTCTCAATTAATTCACCTTAATTCAACCAAATACTACCAAGTGTCAAGTTCCTATTTGATACGTTTTCAACTTTCACTTTTTTCTTCACTTCTCACTCTTTCACTGATCATCTCATTCTTTCTATTTTCATTTTATTATTTTATCTTTTCTACCAAATTTTTTTATCTTCTCTTAATTATTTTTAATATTAAAATGTCTAGGGTGGCAAAACAGGCCGCCTGCCTTAAGCCTGCAAAAAAAAAAAAAAGGGCGGGCTATGGACATATAAATCTAGCTCGCCCCGCCAAGGTGGTGGGTTGGCAGGCGGCAGGCTTGCCCGCCTACTTTTTTATTTATTTATTTTTCATTTTTTAATAGAGTAGTAGGCTTGTTTTTAAATTTCAATTAGATTTTTCACTTATTTTTTGGAACAATTTTTATAAAGTATCTTTTTAGCAAATTTTACTTCAAAAAATATTGCATATATTCTCAAATAAATGTATAAAATAAAATCATCAAGAATTGGAATTACTAAAATAAACAAAAAAATGGCGAGTTTAATTATCGTAGAATAAACTGAACGAATAGGTGCGGCAGACTTTCACGGGCGGCGGAGTTTGGTGAGACGGGCTTTGGCAGGTGATGGTCTTTAGCGAGCGGGCTTTGGTGGGCGGCGAGGTTTGGCGGGAGGCGGTCTTTAGCGGGCATGCTTTGGTGGGCGGCGGGCCCAAAATCCAAACCTAACCCGCCATTTTTTGGCGGGTGTACGGGCCGGGTCGGTGGGTCACGACCCATTTTGTCATCCCTACACGCAGGCGCACAAGTATTTTGCTAGTATTGGAAAAAAAATTGAGACATTAGTCATTTATTTTTTTTACCTTTTGATAGTGTAAATTAATGTAAAGGAAATGACAATTTAGATAGTTTGGTGGTAGTGTATATATATATATATATATATATATATATATATATATATATATATATATATATATAGTGTTAAAGTGTAGTCAAATATATTTACTCTGTTTAAGTTTTATAATAATGTTGAAGATTTTAACATAAATGAAAAGTTAATGTTGAAGGTGGCTCATGGTCTATGTAAACACAATCCTAAACATCAGTTGAACAAAAAAAAACAAAATCCTCTAAAGAATCCATTTCATGAAAACAATGGAGACAAGAAGAAAATTTTCTTTAACAATGGCATTTTGTTGGCTTTTTTTATCTTTGCATCAGATATAAAACTAATGATTAATTTGATAGATTTTTGATGAATTGTCTTTTATATTTAGATTACAATAGTGTTCCTGTAACTATTTATTGTTTTTGGGTGTAGATATGGCAATAGAATTAGGGGTGGTAAATGGGTCGGACCCGTCGGGTCGACCCATTTGACCCGTCATTTTTGGCGGGTTGGGCTGAGGTTTTCGGCTCGGTATTTTAAGTTGGCCCATCCCGCCTAACACGCTTGAAAAAGCGGGCCGAGGCGGGGCGGGGCAGGTTTTGCCCGCAGGCTTTTTGTTAAAACTTTTTATTGTTTTACTTAGAATTTAAACAACTTTAACTATAAAAACAAAACTCTTATCTTAGGAGTATGTTGATTGAATTGTATTATAAATTATTTTACAAACAAATTGAATTATAATTATAACGTTCTTTCTATAACTTTCTAATACATGCGTTGATTGGAAAAACTTGAAAAAAAATAACAATGGTATGTCATGTTGAATTATTAAGTTATCAAACATTAGCTCACATGTTTTCTTTAGAAATAGATGTTGATTTTAAGAAAAGGAAGGATTTGATTAGTGTATACATGTGACAAATTTAGGATTTAACTATTAAGGAATCAGTCAATATAAGAGTCTATATGATATAAACAGTGAGAAAGTCGGGTGTTGATATTTTATGCACTGTGATGTTTTATGAAGTTTAATTGTTATTATTGTTTGTCTTTTGTAAATTCTTAATTGGGTTTTTTTAGTAGTTAGTTTTTAAATGGGATTAGGATGATATGTATTGTTTATTTATTCACTACAACAGAAAACCCCTTTCACAACGCTTTGAAAAAGGTTACCATCACGTCTGACATACCGTTGTTAAGTAGAGTGTCATTGTAAGTTCGTTGTTTCTACAACGGTCTTGAAACCGTCATTGAAAGGCAGGACATGCGCCACATATCACAACAGTTATGCTAATAAATCGTTGTGATATATACACTTAGGTACTGTGTTCGAAACCCATCAGCAGCAAATTATGTAAAACATAAATTATATTTGATCTCGGTTACAATAGATAACCGTTGTTGAAAGTACCCAGAGTTTATCATATTATCTTTGATCTCGATTACAATAAATAACCGTTGTTGAAAGTACCCAGAGTTTATCATATTAAATGTAGATTGTTTGTTTTCCATACACCTCACTAAAGAAATATAAGGAGTCAATTTGATGAAGAAGTCTATAATCTGAAAATTAAACTATTCTTGAAGACCAACTTAAACAAACCATTGTTGTTTTCTGATTGCATTCGTCTCATCGTGCATTTCACGCTCTGTTACATATATATTGTGGTTTATTGGTCTGACTCCTTCGATATATCGCTATCTTCGATTATAGTTAAATTTCCATAAGAACAAGACATTGGATAATCTGTCTCATCATCATCACTTATCATCATAATTTTTATAATCGTAATTTTTACGATTATAAGTGTTGATGGTGAGGCAGATTAACCAATAAATTATTGTTAATGAAATTTAACTATAATGGAAGATAGCGATGCATCTAAAGAGCCAAATCATTATACCATAATATATATATATATATATATATATATATAAAAGAACGTGAGATGAACTATGAGAGGCATGCAATTTGGAAACATTGATTCATATAAGTTGGTTTTCAAAAAAACTTAATTTACAGATTATAAGTATCTATGTCAAATTAAATGAATGTAAATTAAGTGAGGGTTAGTGAAACAAACAATCTACATAGAATATAATAAACTCAAACAAAATCATATACCAGAACCAGATATTATAAACTCATACAATACGCTTTCTACCACCAACATCATCACCATGTATCATCCCCTTAACCTGTAAGGAAACATAACAAACTTCAACAATGAGCATCCTCATTTGAAACCAAACCCTAGAACCATAATCCAGTGAAGAGTAAAGAGAGATCGAAAGAGATATATTTTAAATTTCCAAGACGCACCTTTTAATGAAACTAATCATAGAACAGGAATCAATTATGATGTTCATCTAATTTGGGAAGCAATGAAAAAGAAATATAAGGAGGAAAAAGCTTACACAAAAGCTTCATTTACTAACATCTTGTTTGTGAAGCTATGAAGAAGTACAAGGTGGATGAAGTTTCCATCATAGCTTCATGGTTCTTGTACTTTTTTCCATATCTACATAAACATTATATACCATAGCCAAAGTATGATCTTTGTTAAGTTAGTGAAGATGAATCTGAAAAAATGAGAACAATCAACAAAAACAACATGAAACAAACGAGATAATGGGAAATATCTAACAATAAATGGAAGAAGAAGAATACCTTAATATATAAGCACAAGATTCACGGATAATGGTGAAGACGAAGAGAAAAAATGGGTTATAGGGTTTCACTGTGAAGGCAACGACGCTACTGTCAATAAGTGAAAGTTAATTCGCTTATATATGGGTAAACTATTTCACAACGGTTAACAATACCAACCGTTGTTGGAGCGGTAAAGCGGCAAGCACTACTACGAAAAACCCATTTAACAACGGTTGGAAATGACATATAATGACACGGGCGAAGGCGTTGTTATGTAGATTGTCGTTGTAAGTTAGCTGTTTCTACAACGGGATGGAAACCGTTATTGAAAGGTAGGGCGCGAGCCATATATCACAACGGTTATGATAATAAACCGTTGTGATACATACACTTAGGTTCTGGGTTCGAAACCCATCAGCAGCGAAATTATATAAAACATAAATTACTTATGATATCGGTTACAATAGATAACCGTTGTTGTAAGTACCCTAAGTTTATTATATTAAATGTAGATTGCTTATTTTCCAAACACCTCACTAAATAAATATACATGGATTCAATTTGATGAAGATGTCTATAATCTGCAAATTAAACTGTTCTTGAAAACCAACTTAAACAAACCAATGTTGTTTTCTGATTGCATTCGTCTCATCGTGCATTTCACGCTCTTTTACATATATTGTGGTTTTTTGATCTGACTCCTTCGATATATCGCTATATTCGATTATATTTAAATTTCCATAAGATCAACAAGACATTGGATAATCTGCCTCATCTTTGATTTAACTATAATGGAAGATGGCGATGCATCTAAGGAGCCATATCATTATACCATAATATATATATAAAAGAACTTGAGATAAATGATGAGAGGCATGCAATCAGAAAACAACAATGGTTTGTTTAAGTTGGTTTTCAAATACAACTTAATTTGCAGATTATAAGTATCTATGTCAAATGAACTGAATGTATTTTAAGTGAGGGTTAGTGAAACAAACAATCTACATAGAATATAATAAACTCAAACAACATTATATACCAGATCCAGATTTTATAAACTCATATAATACGCTTGCTACCACCAACAAACTTTAAGTGAGGTTTAGTTAAACAAACAATATAAATAGAATATAATAAACTCAAACAACATTCTATACCAGATCCAGAAATTATAAACTGATATAATGCGCTTGCTTCCACCAGCATCATCACCCTGTATCATCCCCTTAACCTGAAAGGAAACAAAGCAAACTTCAAAAATGAGCATCCTCAGTTGAAAACAAACCCTAAAACCATAATCTAGTGAAGAGTAAAGAGAGGAACAGGAATAACGCACCTTTTAATGAAACTAATCGCGGAACAGGAATCAATTATGATGTTAAACTAGTTTGGGAAGCAATGAAAAAGAAATATAAGGAGGAAGAAGCTTACACAAAAGCTTCATACTTCTTATACTTCTTTTCATTGCTTCTAAAACTAGATAAAGTTTGCTTACACTGTTGTTTCTTCATTTACTAACATCTTGTTCGTGATGCTATGAAGTTTCCAAAGTATGGTCTTTGTTAAGGTAGTGAAAACGAATCTGAAAAAATGAGAACAATCAACAAAAACAACATGCAACAAACGAGATAATGGGAAATATCTAACAATAGATGGAAGAAGAAGAATACCTTAATGTATGATTCACGACTAATGGTGAAAACGAAGAGAAAAAATGGGTTCTAGGGTTTCACTTTGAAGGCAACGGCGTTACTGTCAATTAAGTGAAAGTTATTTTGCTTATATATGGGTAAACTATTTCATAACCGTTAGCAATAAAACCGTATAGATGGGTATTTATTTATTATAAATATATCACTACGGTTAACTAGAATAACCGTAGTGATAACCCTTTTATTTGTGAATTTTAAAATAAATAAAAACCCTATAGATAGGTATTTATTTATTATAAATATATCACTACGGTTGACCAGGAGAACCGTAGTGATAACCCTTTTATTTGTGAATTTTAAAATAAATAAAAAAGAAAAGGTGCGCCTTAACTTCTCACTTAATGCATCTGCAGTTTAAACATCAACAATGTAATTCACAATGGATCTGCAGTTTAAACATCAACAATGTAATTCAAACCCTAATTCAACTATTACATTTCATAACAAAGTAAACATTAAACATAAAGGAGACAAGAAAACATAACATCTTGATATTTCCATAAAATATCTCTGATTTCAGTTTGTTCTTCAAATTCATGTTCTTTTTCTTTAAATCCTTATACATAACCGCCAGATAGCCCACAACTTCCAACTCTGACTTCATAATGCTCTCATCGTCATTTCTATCTCTTTCTCCCACGTCTTCATCCCATATGAACAAATTACATGTTTCATCGCTCCTCTAAAATGGACATCTCCGAAAAAGCCTTCCTTTATTTTGTCCCTTCTTGCATTGATACGAAACCATACGACCATCACAACCACAAAAATTTCCAGGTCGATATTTTACACTGGAAGAAGACGTAGAAACACCTTTGGATGATTTTGTCTTCAAATGTGACATTGCAACACCTTAAAGTAGAACACTTTCTTGTTGTTGTTGTCTTCTTCCCGACAATGGTGACGACGTTGGTGTTAGGGTTATTTCGTCTTGTTTCTTTTTTCAATGGATAAATTGATATATACTTGGTGTTTAAAATACATAACAGTTTGTAACAACGGTTTAAAGAAAAAGCCATCGTGATATCATTATTATTTTTTAGTTAAATATTAATAAAACGTAAAAAGGGAGCATTTACGTCAAAGGGATAAACTATTTGAGGGCGATGAGGTTCGAACCCATGATAGTTAGATTGTATCACCACGGTTTCCACAACAACTGTTATTATACCCTTGAGATTTCTAATTAAAATAATGCGTGCACATCCAGTACGCACTATAAGAACGGTGTATAGGATGTCGTTGTAAACCTCACATTTTTGTTTGGGCATTTTGTAGTAGTGAAGCAACAAAAGTTTTGGAAGTATTTTTCCGGGAATTTATCGTGTCCACAGAGATCGGTTCTTGAACTGCCGTTCGACAATATCAATGTTAATGAGTTTGGTTTTAGAATTGGTTTAAGTTAAAAACAGAAAATAAACATTAAACAAAAAGAATTCATTCTTCAGACAGAGAAACTTGTCCGACATGTACATAATCGACTCCTCACAAACTTAAACTTACTGACCAGTTATACTCAACCTACAATACTCCTCGATATCACCCAGCATCGCTCACAACAAAGGTTATGTCTAACGCAAAGTTGAGAGAACAACAGTGTTACCATCGTCGATACTCTCACACGCGACTCAAGGCACATAGGCATTAAGCTTCGACGCCTATTGAAGATTGTTAGCTCTAAATCTATCTCTAGAATCCAGAAACTAACAGATAATCATCCCTAATAGTTTGCGAGGATTATCTCTAACGCAACCCAAACCCCGCACATTAAGCAAAAATCAGAGACAATCACCAATAAAGATTTGTAAAGCAAATTTCATACAACGCCATGGGCGATAAATATACATAAGATCAAAGTAAATACATATACAAAACCCAACAAAGAAGAAAAACACAAAGAAGAAGAGAAATGAACCAAACATCTCACGGATTGTCAGAGCCGATCGATGAGAAATACACCCCGGATCATCCAAATGCAAGCTTCCATGATGTTTCCTAAGCTAATCTACTGAAAAATGAAGTTTGATGGAGTTGGGAGCAAAAAACCCCAAAACCATAACCTAAAAAATGAGTTTTTGGACCTTTTATGGTGTTTTTTTTCCGCCCAGTACCGCCCGACGGTCTTTTGGGCCCCCGACGCTAGCCAAAATTCATAGAAAGCTACTGGAAATCTCATTTCAACTTTTTTCTACCGCCCCTGCACCGCCCGGTGCTGCAGGGGCGCAGCACACCAGAACAGCAGAAAATTATGCACTGTTTTATTCGTAACTTTTGAACCGTAACTCCGTTTTTCGCCCGGTTCAAAGCGTTGGAAAGCTTATTCAATGCTCTATCTAACAATGGCAAGATATTATTAATTGAATACCTGCAAAAAATGAGAGAAAATCAATTAAACTCGTTGATATTTACACTATACGCAATATATACACTAAAACGTAAAGTAAACGAAATTACAAACAAAACAGGGTTTTTCGTATGATATTTAGCAAAAAGTATAGATAAGTGCAACAAAACTTATATACAAAAATAGATACATTTTTCACTTATCAAACTCTCCCCAACTTACATAATTGTTTGTCCTCAAACAAAAATCAAACACTCAAAAAACAGAGTGAAAACCAAAGAATCACGAATCAACAGGTTTTGAAAATCGGACAAATGAATGGTTAAAATGAAAACGGTACACACAAAGTAAATACTTACCACTAAACTACAACGATAACATAGTCACGAAACAAATGCAAAATACAAAAATCATGCCAAACATCCTAAAACAACACAAGTTCAACCGTGAATCACACCTAGCAAAAACAATCATCGGTAGATGAAAAACACAAAATGAGGTACTTTCACTCACACAACACTCATGAAACAAAAGACTAAATTATGCAATCATCAAAAATCATATTAAAAACATAAAAGCAAGAATCACAAGGGCTTTCAAGGTTGTAATGTGGCTCGGCAAACAAACAAGGGATAAGTCCAAAAGCTAATCGAAGCAAAAACTTGCCTAAACCTAAGGGAGTGATCAACTCACAAAGTTTCAAACACCAAAATTTCAATCAAACTTCATCCAAAATCCCAAGTGTTACACAACACACAATACTTATTTAGCACAAGTATTGTTACTTTTTTTTTTCTTTCACAAGGATTTTCTTTTTCTTTCTTTTCTTTTCTTTTCTTTTTCATTTCTTTTTCATATTTTTCTCTTTTTTTCTTTTCTTTTTCAACCTCATAGAAACCAACCAATGAGTAAACAATCATTCTCTCCCCAACTTGAATTCAACCACATCATCATGTGAATACTCCCTACTTTCTAAGGCAGGACAAAAATTCATACAACAACACAAAGTTGAGGGTCCAAGAAAAAACAAAATCCATTCAAAAAGTAAATTTGACACTCATTGACAAGCATCAAACTCAAACAACATGGATAATGACCAAAGGCTCAAAGGGGTTACAAATGATCACACACTCACAATGTGAATGACTATTTGGTTAGGTAGTTGTGCTCAAAATGAAACAAAAATGCCTTGATCCTTTTCATGCTTTCATACAATCAACACAAACAAAAGATTAAGCATAATAAAATCCAGTTAAAATAAGAATGTTGGTACTCCGTGCATATATGAACAATAGAAGGCTTCCTCACAAAAAGGGTGGGAACTAAAGTGATTCACAACAAGAACAAGTATACAAAAGAATGAATGGCATGGAGGTTTGTAAAAAGCCTAAGTATCATGAATATGCTAAAGTCTAGAAAGCGATAAACACATACCTTGGACGTGTACAAAACTTAACAATAACATTACCATACATCCGCAAGTTGAAACGATCAAACTTGGAACATCACCGAATTTCATCAAGCTACTCAAAACAAACTCATTGACAAACTCAAAGACCATTAATATAAACAAACTAAAAGACCGGCAAAAATTGTCTAAACAAATTTAAAAGTGAAGATTTGAAATTTAAGAGCTGGTCCGATCTAAATTTGTTTAGACAATCGCACCAAACTATCTAAACTAAACAACAACAGAAAATAATAAAACATGCTTGTTTTACGTCGTAAGCTCGACGCCTTTACAATGCTTAGCTAGAAACTTCCTCTCTTAGTGCCATGGTGATGCCTCACCGCGCAACCAAAAGCAAGCGTCTTAATCAAACACTTGAATAAACGTTAAAATATACAAGTATCAATATAAACAAGTGAAAATATACAATATATACGATATCTACAAAACTCAAAAACAAAGAAACTATCGCAATGCAAGTTTAATAAAAACTAATCCCCGGCAATGACGCCATTTTGTTAGAGCGGTAAAGCGGCAAGTAACAAAAGTTTTGGAAGTATTTTTTTGGGAATTTATCGTTTCCACAGAGATCGGTTCTTGAACTACCGTTCGACAATATCAATGTTAATGAGTTTGGTTTTAGAATTGGTTTAAGTTAAAAACGGAAAATAAACATTAAAAAAAAAGAATTCATTCTTCAAACAGAGAAACTTGTCCGACATATACATAATCGACTCCTCACAAACTTAAACTTACCGACCAGTTATACTCAACCTACAATACTCCTCAATATCACCCAGCATCGCTCACAACAAAGGTTATGTCTAATGCAAAGTTGAGAGAACAATCGTGTTACCATCATCGATACTCTCGCACGCGACTCAAGGCACGGAGGCATTAAGCTTCGATGCCTATTGAAGATTGTTAGCTCTAAATCTATCTCTAGAATCCAGAAACTAACAGATAATCATCCCTAATCGAAGTTTGCGAGGATTATCTCTAACGCAACCCAAACCCCGCGCATTAAGCAAAAATCAGAGACAATCACCAATAAAGTTTTGTAAAGCAAATTTCATACAACGACATGGGCGATAAATATACATAAGATCAAAGTAAATACATATACAAAACCCAACAAAGAAGAAAAACACAAAGAAGAAGAGAAATGAACCAAACATCTCACGGATTGTCAGAGCCGATCGATGAGAAATACACCCCAGATCATCCAAATGCAAGCTTCCACGATATTTTCTAAGCTAATCTACTGAAAAATGAAGTTTGATGGAGTTGGGAGCAAAAAACCCCAAAACCATAACCTAAAAAAAAGAGTTTTTGGACCTTTTATGGTGTTTTTTTCCGTCCAGTACCGCCCGGCGGTGTTTTGGGCGCCCGACGCTAGCCAAAACTCATAGAAAGCTACTGGAAATCTCATTTCAACTTTTTTCTACCATCCCTGCGCCGCCCGACGCTGCAGGGGCACAGCACACCAGAACAGCAGAAAATTCTGCACTGTTGTATTCGTAACTTTTAAACCGTAACTTCGTTTTTCCCCCAGTTCGAAGCGTTGAAATGGCAAGATATCCTTATTGAATACCTGCAAAAAATGAGAGAAAATCAATTAATCTCATTGATATTTACACGATACGCAATATATACACTAAAACGTAAAGTAAACGAAATTACAAACAAAGCAGGGTTTATTCGTATGATATTTAACAAAAAGTATAGATAAGTGCAACAAAACTTATATACAAAAATAGGTACATTTTTCACTTATCAACCGTGTAATACCCCATATTATTTAAATACTCAATTGGATATCATATGAGATCAGATGAATATATATGCGCTCTATCTTTGGATAATTAGATTAATGGAATCCTCTAAGTACTTTAAGTGTTACCAATTGGGATCAATAGAGCAACTGATGAACTCTGAAGAGATCAATTATTTTAATTCAAGAGAGGATTTTAAGGTAACTCTAATAATTGATCAATTTGGTTGAGACGACAAAATATCAATTGGAGATATTTTGCTCTATTGGATTATATTATATAATAACTTATATATATATATAAATATATATATATATATATATATATATATATATATATATATATATATATATATTTGTTAGAAGAGAAAAAGAAAAAGATAGAAGAAGAAGAAGAAGAAGGAGAAGAAGAGAAAGGAAGAGAAGAAGAGAAGTTCATCAAATCATCTCATCTTCTTCAAACTCCTCTTCGATTATCAGGTGGTTTCTAGATAGAGACTTTAGTGGTAGAATTCTTGAGATTCTAGAGTTAGGTTGGATATTGAGAAAATGAACAATTTTACAAATCAATGAAATCTAACGGATAAAATATGATATAAATCGTATAGAAAAACCATTATGCATGTATAATCATCTATTAATGCTTGGTTGTGTGTTTGAAATGGTTTTGGTTGAGATTGGAATGGAAAAAAGTCCAAAAAAACAATTATTTTTGCCTCTGCGCCCAGAGTAACCGGTTACCCTCTAGTAAGTAACCGGTTACCCTTTGTAAATTTGGGGTTTTACGCAGAAAATGAACCAAGTAACCGGTTACCCTCTGGTGAGTAACCGGTTATCCAAATGTGTCTCTAACTCTCATTTTGATTCTGAGTGAACAGTGGAGCTTGAAGTAACCGGTTAACGTGTGGTGAGTAACCGGTTACCACAGTTTGTTTTCTAAAATTCATATCTTTTGACTCGGGTGTCCGATTTAAGCATTCTTTATATCGATATGAAGCTATGAAAGAGTTCTATGCCATGGAATGTGAAAATATTATTTATGAGATGGATTTTTATCGATTATGGGAATTAATCGGAATTACGTGAATTATGTAAAATAGAATTTTTGAAAATTTAAAAGCTTCAAGAGGTGAGTTAGTGAGGAACCCTTAGTACAATATGATTACTTAGAGAATTGTACGGCAATGCTCACATCGATACTAGAAGGGTATATTTGTTAAGTGGTTGTTAGTGGGGGACCGTATTTTCCTCCAGTTTGTGCATATCACTTTATAAATATTAGTGACCCGTGTTTAATCCCTTGAGTGGGATGACCGGGGAAAGTATTTATTAGGTTCGTGTCCCTTAATAAATATTAGTGACTCGTGTTTAATCTCTTTGAGAGGGATGGTCGGGGAAAGTATTTATTAAGTGTGTGTCCCTTGATAAATACCGTGACCCGTGTTTAATTTTTTTGGTGTAGGATGGCCGGGGAGAAGTATTTATTAAGTAAGTAACCGTGACTCGTGTTTAATCCTTTTGGTGTAGGATGGCCAGGGAGAAGTTACTTAGCGGTTGGTATCGTGACCCGTCTTTAATCCTTGTGTAGGATGGCCGGGGAGAAATACCAATTGAAGATAGTCGTGACCCGCGTTTAATCCTTGTGTGGGATGGCCGGGGAGAAGTTATCTACGTTAGGAATCCGTGACCCGTGTTTAATCTGTTGGTGTCGGATGGCCGGGGAGAAGATTTCCTAACTATTTTGTGGATAACCGTGACCCGTGTTTAATCCTTTGGGGTAGGATGGCCGGGGAGAAGTTATCTACGTTAAGGATCCGTGACCCGTGTTTAATTCGTTGGTGTCGGATAGACGGGGAGAAGATTCCTTAACTAGTTGTCGTTTTGTGATTTGTGCAATGTGTTTCTCTAGTTTGAGATTTTGTGAACTCGAAGTCCTTTCCCTTCCCCTGGACTTGAGTTAGGATTCGGTTAGAATCTTGTAAAGCCGAGAGAATATATAAGATAGGGAACTCACTGAGATTTGATGTATCTCACCCCACTATTGTTGAATATATTTCAGGTACTTCAGGTTCCGCGAAGGGTAAGGATAAAGCCGTGTGATTATCCTTATTTGGTTGTTGGCACAGCTTCCGTTGTGGAGTTTTGAGATCGTTGACGATCTAGTTCTTAGTATTTATCGTTGGAACATCTTGTATATATATTTATGCCATAGTTTTTTTGTATTAGGCTTTTTGGGCATGTATATGTATAATGTGTTTACTAGGGACTTATTGGTATTTCAGTACCAAACGTGGTTTTCATGTATAATATATGCTTTGTTGTATGTATTTATATATGGGCGTTACAGTTGGTATCAGAGCAGGTCGTGTCCTCGACCTAGCCTAGAAACATCATAAGTAAATCTATTCCTGCCTCTTAAGTGTGTCTTGCCATCATGAAACTTAATATCATATTATGTAGTGTTGGGCCTGATCAACCTAATGTTATGTATGTGATAGGTAGAATCATGGTTGAGCGACCACGAGGACTCCGAAGTGTTGTCGGAACTTGTGCTTTGAGGGAAGGCTCAAGCCAAGAGTTAGTAGTGCGAAGTTTTGGCCAGCCCAGTTGAGGGTTAAGTAGAAGTTGTGTTTTGGGTAGCATGGGATCCAAGAGTGTTGTGAGGTTCGAGCAATCCTTTGGAATGGATGGAGTCTGAAAATTAAGAACCTCTAGCTGACGATTGGTTAAGGTATTGAGGAATATGTAAAGTCGCTAGTAGAGCTGGATTGACCACTGATGTGGATAAGGATTTCAAGTAATCTCATTTCGTGGAAAGGAAATTTGTTTTGTGGAATGTGGGACGTAAGGTCCGGAAGTGAGATAAATTTTGGTGCTTCAGTTTCTAAGGTTGCTATGGTATCTTGAATGGATGAGAGTACCTTAAGGAATGTGTTCGGAATATTATCTTCCAATTGGTTAAAAGTGAGAGTTAAGGACGTTCAGCTTTTATGGGAGCCTAAAGTAGTCATAGAGAAGTGTGTGAAGGAACACAAGGATGTGTTTACATGCTTCAAGTGAAATAAGTACGTGCCGGACGAAGAATAGGAGATGAATTATGTATCTTCAGTTATGAAGAGAGATTAAGTTTGAGATGATACATCAGGATTTCTGTTTTCAGTAAGAGACCAAGTTGGAATTGTTAAATTACCCAAGGGACAGTATAAGGTATTGTATTTGAGAAAGAAGGAGCTTCATGTAGTAACAGAAAGTGTAGTGATACGGATTGGAAGAATTTTGTGTTAAGAAATAGAGTAAGTATCTTGGATCTAAGGGAATCTTAGTAAGATGGTTTTATGTTTAGACCTAAGAGGATTACGATGGAGGGTGAAGTAAATGCAGTGTGGAAACCGGTATTAACGGTATGTTAAGGGGAAGTGACAACGAAATGTATTTTTTAGACGAGTGTGCAATAGAGTTTTAAGGTGTTGATGAACCTATAGTTAAGGAAGTGTAATAAAAGATGATTCACCCACGTGAACCCTAGTAGTACGAGCTAAACTGAGGAAGTTACACCTTGGTATTAAGAACGAGCGTAGTGGTAGCACCGTGGTCACAAGTGTACGTGATGGATTCTTATTCTTGAGACAATTGTGAAGGGACGTACCTTGTGGAACAATGAGCATTGTGTTCTAAGAAGTAAGATTGCGGTAAAACAACGAGAAATGAATCAGGACTTATTACAGACTAAGTGTAAATCATGGAACGATTTGTACCAAAAGGGTTTGGTAACTACTTGATGAGAATTGTCGGCTGTGAATCTTCCATTAAGTAATTTGGTGTAAGTGTGATGTGTAATGGATAGTGAAGGGTAAGAAATCCCGGTTAGTGCGTGCGAAGTGATGAAAAGGTTCTTCAAGAAGGTGCATTACCCCGATCTATTTTCAAGTATAGTGAAACTTCTTTATTTGTGAATATTCATAATATACCTTTTGTTGAACCAAGGACGTAGTTGTTTTAGTTCTCGTCAAGAAATTCAAATGAGAGAACATGGTTGTGTACTCGACATGTTATGTCCGTCACTTTTGTGGTACCGTGTAATGGTTGTGTGCTGGATTTTTCTTATGGACGAATCAAGCATGAGTTATGGCTAAAACCCTAGGATGTCGTCATTATTTACTCCCCGTTAGCATAGTCGTATGAGCAGAGAATGAATTATCCCGCCAATGATTCGTCGTGTGACTGCGAAAGAATTTGGAATTTCACCTTGTCACTTGGTTGGAGTGTGTCGTTTGAATGTTTTAACCTTGTTCTGTATTACCTTGAGTGATCATGGTTGGTGAAGGTTATATAAGTTAAAAAGCCACGAGTTGAGAATGATATTATGGGTTAGAGCAATTCGGATTGATGGTTTGAGTTGGGATGGCTTTTGAATTAAAGGAAATTGATTTTTCAGCATCTGCAGCAGTGTTAACCGATTAACACGTGCATGGAAGGTGTTTTACTTTGAATTTTGAGAAGTTAACCTATTAGCTCAGACGGTTAATCGATTAACGTGTGTGTAAATTGTGATATCCCTTAAGAACCATCGTCTGTGTTTTGTTACCATATGTTGCTCAGAGTGGAGAGGATTGTGTGAATGGAAAAGGTATTGCGAGTAAATGAAGAATGGATTTGTGTTTTGAAATTGGAACTTTTGGAACGGTGTTACATAGTGGACCATTGGTTTAGACGACGAGGGAGCTTGACTTTGGGGAGAATATTTTTGTGAACTGTGTTGAGTGGGAGAAAGTCTTAGGTGTATCGTTATCATTACTGTTAAGAGCCTTAAGGACGAAGTATTGATCTTGCAAGGAATATTTCGGTGTGTAATAATGGTCTTAGTAAGGTATGAATGGTTGGTCAGAGTTAGTAATTTCTATCTCCCGTGAGTACATGGCATCGGATTTAGACCGTGAGAGTGGTACCAGATGTGTATAGTTGTACTTTAATCAAAAGTAGGAATTTGAAAGTTATCTTTCCAAGTACGGGTAAGAATTAGACATTCCTAAGTTAAACATGTAACTTGGAATCGTTTATGAAACGGAACAAATGAGAAAAAGTTGATTCAATTGGGGAGCGTGGCATGTCCGTTGAGGGTGTGTGTACGTGTGGAGTGTTGTATGTGAATAAGTGAGTAGTGTGAAACCTCACATTTTCGCTTGAATGGTTTAAGTTTGGTAAGTGGTGATTCGTATAGGTTGGAAGTTCCGTAATGGTGTTACACGTGATTGATTGAGATCTCGAAATCAACCAGAAACCTTGAGTGAGTCGGACAACCGCAAGGAGAGTTGTTACAGAATGTGGTAACTAGAAACGAAAGTTGTTAATCTACTTTGGACGAATTGTTTCGAGTTTAGAAGGGAATTGGAGTTGTATATGTTATGGTTGTAACAGTATAACCCATGTACCTCTGTCGTCTGGAGAGTGTTAGACCGATGTTATAATATTTTATATCGGCAAAGTAATTGTTCTACCATAGGACGTCGGTAAGTTTCCTGTACCACTGGTTAGTAAGGATCCCAGTGGATAAGTGTGTTTCTCTGTGGACGGTTAGCTAAGTGTTGATGCTTGAGAATCTGTGGTGTTCCACTGTTAGAACTTGGGTTACGCAGTGAAAGGTGACAGACGGAAGAGTTAAGTCAGAATAATGAGAATTTAGATGGATTATTGCTTGTAAGTATGGAAATAAGGACATTTTGTTTTAAGTGTGTTACCTTTTGGTGTGACACGCAAGAAAGGAAATATCAGATTTAATGGTTACAATGTTCAGCATCAGACCAGATGGAATTGGTAAGAAGTCGTCTGATCGATTTTGAAGTGGTTTTGAATGTTAAAAGATTTGATGAGGGTTTGTTATCCCAAACCGAGATAAGATATTATGGTCTTGTTTTGTGACTCATTAGACGAGTGTAAGAATGGTATATTCTTTTCGAAGAAGAATGCGACTAAGTGTTTTGTAAGGAACAACAGATGAGTTATGGAAAAAGCAAAGTTAGAAGTTAACTCGATATTGGAACAAGAGTATGATTAAGGACGTGAAGTTGGTAAATTTGTGAAAATAAGATTTTTGGTCTGTGAAGTGAAGTTGGAATTTGAGTAGTCAGAATTTGAACGGAAGTAAAGTTGAGTGTGGAACTAAGACAATAATACAAGTTGTGGTTATTGTCGAGTAGAGGAAATTCAGGGGCGAATTTCAATTTAAGGGGGGATAGTGTAATACCCCATATTACTTAAATACTCAATTGGATATCTGTAATACCCCATATTATTTAAATGCTCAATTGGATATCAGATGAGATCAGATGAGTGTCTATGTGCTCTATCTTTGGATAATTGGATTAATGGAATCCTCTAAGTACTTTAAGTATTGACATTTGGGATCAATAGAGCAACTGGAGAACTCTTAAGAGATCAATTATTTTATTAAGGAGACGGATTAATATTTACTAATTCAAGAAAGTAATTTTTGGTAACTCTGATAATTGATCAATTTGTGTAAGACGATAAAATATCAATTGGAGATATTTTACTCTATTGGATTATATTATATATATATATATATATATATATATATATATATATATATATATATGTTAAGAAAAGATAGTAAAGAGAAAGAAGAAGAAAGAAGAGAAAGAAGAAGAAAGAAGAGAAAGAGAGAAAGTGGAGAAGATGAAGAAGAGGAATTCATGGATCATCATCATCTTCTTCAAACTCCTCTTCGATCATCAGGTGGGTTCTATATAGAGACTTTAGAGTAAATTTCTGGAGGTTTTAGAGTTAGGTTATATTTGGATAAAATGAGTAATTTTGTTAAATCAATGAAATCTAACGGATATATTGATGAAATGTGTGTCTAAATGTGTTCTAACATGTTGTTTTGGGTATTTGGATGCATTAATATCATGTGGGTTGAAGGTTTGGATCATTTTTGGGTCCCAAACCCGTTTTGGGAGAATTCTGGTTCGTCCAGATTCGCCAGGCGAGTAGGTGGCGAGTCTGAATCGCCAGGGATTCGCCAGGCGAATTTACCTGGGACAGCAAAACATTATTTTTCGTATTTTCGCCATAACTTTTGATCCGTACTCCGATTGATGCACAGTCGGAAGCGTTGGAAAGCTAATTTTATGCTCTATGAGATGGTGAGGTAGAAACATGGTTGTATGCCATGGATTGATGAAATAATTTTTATGTGATATGTTGTGTTAAATGTTTTACTTTTGCACATTGTGTTATACCATGTCTATTTAATTGTGAACTGTGGATGAGAGAATATGCATGTTAAAATGAATTAGGAAGAGTGAGAAAACTTACCCCAAACCTAATGATATGATTCTAGGTTGTGATTAGAAATTGATAGAAACTCTGGATGACGACGCTCGTGCATTCATTGGCGAGTTCTGGCCTGGAGTAGATAACCTAGATGGCGATGCTCGGGCACTTGATGTAGAAAGTACACCCGTGACGAGTAATGGTCTAGGAGAGAGTAAACACTAGTATGGAACATGTGTGAACTTTTGTGATTATGAGAAAAGGCGAATGTGGCCTTATGATTGTCGAATACAATCATGTTTGGTTGTGTGTGATCACGTAATCGTAACCGGTTATCTTGAGTGCAGTTTCATGAGTCTCGAGCTCCTCTGAAATTGATGCACAACTACTTGGCAGGTTTGATTCCCCGTGCTGTACGAATGACGCCCATGGAGCGTATGCTTGTGATGGTTAATGGCCCGTGTGAAGTGACAGTTCATAACGGTTAATGGCCCGTAGAACCCGAATCCATTCGTATGTCAAGTAGGTTACAAGGATCCATGACTCGAGTCGACTTCTAGACGTAGAAGCAGACGGGAACAGGGGATGCCTTGGTATGGTTATCGATTAGTGATATTTTGAGTTGATGAACTCATGGCATGTTTCCATATAGTGTGAGATTGTGAAATCAAGGTCATTTTCCCTTCCCCTTGACTTGAGTTAGGATTGATAGAACCTTGTACAGCCGAGAGGATCTATAGGATAGGGAACTCACTGAGATTTGATGTATCTCACCCCACTATAGTTGCTATATTTCAGGTACGGTTTGCAGGTTTGATTTACAAGTGGAGCTATGCTGGGATGTTTCAAGAGAAGCTTAGTTAAGCTTATTCCACTGTGTATTTTATTGTTCTTGTACAATGAGGAATATTGTATATTGATCTTAGTTTTATTTTATTTTTTGGCTAATTTCCATAGCTTGTACCATAGTTGTATTATGTTTTAGAATGGTCAAGTATGTGAATTACGCCATTAGGCACTTATGATGGTGTCAGTACCAAATAAAATGCTTGTATTGTATTATTTTAGGTATATATTATACAGGGCATTACAGTTGGTATCAGAGCAGGTCGTATTCTCGACCTAGCCTTGAAACATCATAAGTAAATCTATTCCTGCCTCTTAAGTGTGTCTTGCCATCATGAAACTTAATATCATACTATGTAGTGTTGGGCCTGATCAACCTAATACTATGTATGTGATATGTAGATTCATGGTTGAGCAACCACGAGGACTCTGTAGTGTTGTCGGAACTGGTGTTGTGAGGGAAGGCTCAAGCCAAGAGTCAGTTGTGAGGAGTTTTGGTCAGCTCAGTAAGGTTTTGATAGAAGTTGTGCTTGGGTAGCATGGAAATTAAAGAGTAGTGTGTTGTTCAAGTAATCCTTAGGAGTGGATGGACTCCGAGAGTTAAGGATCTCTATCGGACGTTTTGATAAGGTATTAAGGAATATGTAAAGTCGCTAGTAGAGCTAGATTGGCCACTGATATGGATAAGGATTTCAAGTAATCTCATTCCGTGGAAAAGAAAGGTTGTTTTGTGGAACGCGTGGCGTAAGGTCCGGAAGTGAGATAAGTAATTGGTGCTTCAATTTCTAAGGTCGTTAAGGTATCTTGAATGGACGAGAGTACCTTAGGGAATGTATTCGGAACAATATCTTCTGACGGGTTAAAAGTTGAGAGTTAAGGAAGTTCGGCTTTTGTGGGAACCTAGAGTAGTATAGAAGTGTGAGGAGGAACACAAGGATGTGTTTACATGCTTCAAGTGAAATAAGTATACGCCGGATGAAGACTAGGAGATAAATTGTGTATCTTCGGTTATGAAGAGAGATTAAGTTCGAGATATTACATCGGGATTTTCTGTATTCGATTAGAGACCAATTTGGAAATTGAAAATGTTTTGGTTTGGGAAAAGTTAGACTTTTGAGGCTTGGGAACCATGAAAAAATGCAGCAGAAAATTCTGCTTCTGGTGTGATTCGCCAGGCGAATCAGGAATTCGCCAGGCGAATGAGGTCTCGCCGCGAGTTCGCCAGGCGAGGTATTGGCGAAGAGGAATTCGCCAGGCGAATTACTTAGTCGCCAGGCGAAAATGAAGGAACAGAACTTGTGTAGGTACTGGAACTTTTGGGTTTTTATGAAATGAGGATTCGCCGCATGTTCGCCGGGCGAAGTGCTGGCGAAAGGGGGACTCGCCAGGCGAAACTCTTAACCGCCAGGTGAATTTGTCTATTTCCAATAATTTTCCTTTCTTCAAAAATTCATATCTTTTGACTCGGGTGTCCGATTTAAGCGTTCTTTATATCGATGTGAAGCTATGAAAGTGTTATATGCTGTGGAAAGTGAAAATATTGTTTATGAGGTGGATTTTATTCGATTATGTGGAATCAAAGGTATTAACAATATGTTATAAGAAAGTTACACCTTGGTATTAAGAACGAGCGTAGTGGTAGCACCTTGGTCACAAGAGTACGTGATGGATTCTTATTCTTGAGACAAGTGTGAAGGGACGTACCTGATGAAGCAGTGAGTATTGTATTTTAGGAAGTAAGTGTGTGGTAAACGACGAGAAGCAAACCAAGATTCATTATGGACTAAGTGTAAATCATGGAACGATTTATACCAGAATGGTTTTGTAGATAGTTGAGGAGAATTGTCGGTTGCGAATCTTCCATTAAGTGATTTGGTAAGTGAAACGTCCAATGGACAGTGAAGGACAAGAAACCCCGATTAATGTGTATGAAAGGATGAAAAGGTTCTTCAAAAGGATGCAATGCCCCGATTTATTTGCAAGTATGGAGAAACTTCTGTATTTGTAAATAATCGGAATATTCGGAATCTACCTTTTGTTGAACTAAGAACGTTGTTGTTTTAATTCTCACCAAGGAAATTCAAGTGAGAGAACAAGGTTGTATGCTGACATGATAGGTCCATCGCTTTTGTAGTATGGTATTCTGGTTGTGTGTTGGGTTTTGCTTATGGATGAATTAAGTATGAGTTGTGGCTAAGACCTTAGAATGTCGTCATTATTGGCTTCCCGCTAATGTAGTTGTTTGAATAGAGAACAAACTGTCCCACTGAAGATTTGTCGTGTGATCGCGACAGAATTGGAATTCTACCTTGTCACTTGGTTGGAGTGTGTCATTTGCATGTTTTGACTTTGTCTGGTTTACCTGAGTGGATCATGGTTATTGAATGTTACACAAGTTAAGGAACCACAAGTTGAGAATGATATTTCAAGTTAGAACAAATTGGATTGATGGTTGGGTACGGATGGCTTTGAATTAAGAGGAAAACTGATTTGTAGATTCTGCAGCAGTGTTAACTGATTAACCAAGGTGGCTAACCGATTAACATGTGCATTGAAGGTGTTACATGGGATTTGGAGAAGTTAACCGATTAGCTCAGATGGTTAATCGACGAACGTATGGGTAAGTTATGGAATCCCTTGAGAACCATCATCTGTGTTTTGTTACCTTATGTTGTTACGAGTTGAGAGTATTGTGCGAATGGAAAACGGGATTTCAAGTAAGTGAAAGACGGATTTGTGTTTGGAAATCGTAACTTCTGGAAAGGTGTTGCATAGTTGACCACTCGTTCAGACGACGAGGGAGTTACTTTGGAAAAGTAATCTTGTGAATTGGGTTGAGTAGGAGAGAGTCTTAAGTATATTGTTATTCCTACTAACGAGAGTCTTAAAGACGAAGTTGGAAAATATTCTCGAAGTGTTGATCTTGTAAAGATCGTTTCGGTAATTTAATTTGTGGTGTTATTAAGGAACGAATGGTTGGTCGGAGTTAGTAATTGTTATCTTCCGCGAATTCATGGTTTTGGATTTAGACCCCGTGAAAGTGGTATCAGTTGTGTGCAGTTGTGTTTTAACCAGAGGAGGAATTTGTAGGTTATCTTTCCAAGTACTAGTAAGAATTGGACGTTCTGAAATTAAGTATGTAACTGGGAATAGTTTATGAAACAGAACGAATGAAAAAAGTTGATTCAACTGAGAAGTGTGTGTGTATGTGGAGTATTGCACGTGAATTGGGGAGTAATATGGAAACTCACAATTGTGCTTTGGACAGTTTAAGTTGATAAGTGGTGACTCGTGTATGATTGAAGTATCGTGATGGTGTTATGTAATATTGGTTGAGATCTCGTCTCAACAAGGAATTTTGAGTAAGTCGGAAAACCATAAGGATAATCGATTGGGAATGCGGTAACCAGAACCGAAGGTTGTTAAACCACTTTTGGATGAATTATTTCGAGTTTAGAATGGATTGAGAAGTGTATATGTTGTGGTTGTAACAGTGTAACTCCTGTATCTTTATCGTCTAGAGAATGTTGGACGGATGTTAAGACATTGTGTGTCGGTGAGGAAATTGTTCTACTAGGACGTCAGTAAGTTCTTGTATCATTGGTTAGTAAGGATCCAAGTGGACAAGTGTGTTCCTCCACTGACTGTTATCTACTTTGTGGTGCTTGAGGATTTGTGGTGTTCCACTGTTTGGATTTGGATTGCGCAGTGAAAGGTGACAAACGAAGGAATTAAGCCAGGATAATAAGAATTTAGAAGGATTGTTGCTTGGAAGTATAGAAATAAGGAGATTTTGTTTTGAGTGTGTTACCTTTGGCGTAATACGAAAGAAGGGAAATATCGGATTGAATGAGTATAGTGTACAACATCAGACCAGATGGAACTGGTAAAAGAAGTTGTTTGACTAATTGTGAAGTGGTTTGAATGTTAAAGGATTTGATGAGTGTTTGTTATCCTGAATCAAGATAAGATATTATGGTTTGGTTTGTGACTCAGTAGAGGAATGTAGAATGGTACATTCTTTCCGAAGTAAGATGCGACCAAGTGTTTTGGATGGATCAACAGATGAATTATGGAAAAAGCAAGTTGGAAGTTAAATCAATATTGGAATAAGAGTATAACTAAGGACACGAAGTTTGATAAATTGTGAAAATACGGATTTTTGGTCTGTGAAGTCAAGTTAGAATTGGAATACGTCAGAAATTTGGACAGACGTAAAGTTAAGTGTGGGTCTAAGACAGGGATATAAGTCGCCATTGTTGTTGAGTAGAGGAAATTCGGGGCGAATTTCAATTTAAGGGGGGGGGGGAGAGTGTAATACCCCATATTATTTAAATGCTCAATTGGATATCAGATGAGATCAGATGAGTGTCTATGTGCTCTATCTTTGGATAATTGGATTAATGGAATCCTCTAAGTACTTTAAGTATTGACATTTGGGATCAATAGAACAACTGGAGAACTCTTAAGAGATCAATTATTTTATTAAGGAGACGGATTAATATTTACTAATTCAAGAAAGTAATTTTTGGTAACTCTGATAATTGATCAATTGGTGTAAGATGATAAAATATCAATTGGAGATATTTTACTCTATTGGATTATATTATATAATATTGGTATTATATATATATATATATATATATATATATATGTTAAGAAAGGAAAAGAAAAGATAGTAAAGAGAAAGAAGAAGAAAGAAGAGAAAGAAGAAGAAAGAAGAGAAAGAGAGAAAGTGGAGAAGATGAAGAAGAGGAATTCATGGATCATCATCATCTTCTTCAAACTCCTCTTCGATCATCAGGTGGGTTCTAGATAGAGACTTTAGAGTAAATTTCTGGAGGTTTTAGAGTTAGGTTATATTTGGATAAAATGAGTAATTTTGTTAAATCAATGAAATCTAACGGATAGATTGATGAAATGTGTGTCTAAATGTGTTCTAACATGTTGTTTTGGGTATTTGGATGCATTAATATCATGTGGGTTGAAGGTTTGGATCATTTTTGGGTCCCAAACCCGTTTTGGGAGAATTCTGGTTCGTCCAGATTCGCCAAGCGAGTAGGTGGCGAGTCTGAATCGCCAGGGATTCGCTAGGCGAATTTACCTGGGACAGCAAAACATTATTTTTTCGTATTTTCGCCATAACTTTTGATCCGTAACTCCGATTGACGCACGATCGGAAGCGTTGGAAAGCTAATTTTATGCTCTATGTGATGGTGAGGTAGAAACATGGTTGTATGCCATGGATTGCTGAAATAATTTTTATGTGATATGTTGTGTTAAATGTTTTACTTGTGTACATTGTGTTATACCATGTCTATTTAATTGTGAACTGTGGATGAGGGAATATGCATGTTAAAATGAATTAGGAAGAGTGAGAAAACTTACCCCAAACCTAATGATATGATTCTAGGTTGTGATTAGAAATTGATAGAAACTCTGGATGGCGACGTTCGTGCATTCATTGGCGAGTTCTGGCCTGGAATAGATAACCTAGATGGCGATGCTCGGGCACTTGATGTAGAAAGTACATCCGTGACGAGTAATGGTCTAGGAGAGAGTAAACACTAGTATGGAACATGTGTGAACTTTTGTGATTATGAGAAAAGGCGAATGTGGCCTTATGATTGTCGAATACAATCATGTTTGGTTGTGTGTGATCACGTAATCGTAACCGGTTATCTTGAGTGCAGTTTCATGAGTCTCGAGCTCCTCTGAAATGGATGCACAACTACTTGGCAGGTTTGATTCCCCGTGCTGTACGAATGGCGCCCATGGAGCGTATGCTTGTGACGGTTAATGGCCCGTGTGAAGTGACGATTCATAGCGGTTAATGGCTCGTAGAACCCGAATCCATTTGTATGTCAAGTAGGTTACAAGGATCCATGACTTGGGTCGACTTCTAGACGTAGAAGCGGACGGGAACAGGGGATGCCTTGGTATAGTTATCGATTAGTGATATTTTGAGTTGATGAACTCATGACACGTTTCCATATAGTGTGAGATTGCGAACTCAAGGTCATTTTCCCTTCCCCTTGACTTGAGTTAGGATTGATAGAACCTTGTACAACCGAGAGGATCTATAGGATAGGGAACTCACTGAGATTTGATGTATCTCACCCCACTGTAGTTGCTATATTTCAGGTACGGTTTGCAGGTTTGATTTACAAGTGGAGCTATGCTGGGATGTTACAAGAGAAGCTTAGTTAAGCTTATTCCGCTATGTATTTTATTGTTCTTGTACAATGAGGAATATTGTATATTGATCTTAGTTTTATTTTATTTTTTGGCTAATTTCCATAGCTTGTACCATAATTGTATTATGTTTTAGAATGATCAAGTATGTGAATTACGCCATTAGGCACTTATGATGGTGTCAGTACCAAATAAAATGCTTGTATTGTATTATTCTAGGTATATATTATACAGGGTATTACAATATCAAATGAGATCAGATGAATATATATGCGCTCTATCTTTGGATAATTGGATTAATGGAATCCTCTAAGTACTTTAAGTGTTACCAATTGGGATCAATAGAGCAACTGGTGAACTCTGAAGAGATCAATTATTTTAATTCAAGAAAGGATTTTAAGGTAACTCTAATAATTGACCAATTTGGTTGAGACGACAAAATATCAATTGGAGATATTTTGCTCTATTGGATTATATTATATATATATATATTTATTTATTTATTTGTTAGAAGAGAAAAAGAAAAAGATAGAAGAAGAAGAAGAAGAAGGAGAAGAAGGGAAAGGAAGAGAAGAAGAGAAGTTCATCAAATCATCTCATCTTCTTCAAACTCCTCTTCGATTATCAGGTGGGTTTTAGATAGAGACTTTAGTGGTAGAATTCTTGAGATTCTAGAGTTAGGTTGGATATTGAGAAAATGAACAATTTTACAAATCAATGAAATCTAACGGATAAAATGTGATATAAATCGTATAGAACAACCATTATGCATGTATAATCATCTGTTAATTTGGGGTTTTACGCAGAAAATGAACCAAGTAATCGGTTACCCTCTGGTAAGTAACCGGTTACCCAAATGTGTCTCTAACTCTCATTTTGATTCTGAGTGAACAATGGAGCTTGAAGTAACCGGTTAACATGTGGTGAGTAACCGGTTACCACTGTTTGTTTTCTAAAAATATTTTCTAAAATTCATATCTTTTGACTCGGGTGTCCGATTTAAGCATTATTTATATCGATATGAAGCTATGAAAGAGTTCTATGCCATGCAATGTGAAAATATTATTTATGAGATGCATTTTTGTCGATTATGGGAATTAATTGAAATTACGTGAATTATGTAAAATAGAACTTTTGAAATTTTAAAAGCTTCAAGAAGTGAGTTAGTGAGGAACCCTTAGTACAATAGAATGACTTAGAGAATTGTGTGGCAATGTTAACATCGATACTAGAAGGGTATCTTTGTTAAGTGGTTGTTAGTGGGGGACCGTATTTTCTCCGGTTTGTGCGTATCACTTAATAAATATTAGTGACCCGTGTTTAATCCCTTGAGTGGGATGGTCGGGGAAAGTATTTATTAGGTTCGTGTCCCTTAATAAATATTAGTGACCCGTGTTTAATCTCTTTGAGAGGGATGGCCGGGGAAAGTATTTATTAAGTGTGTGTCCCTTGATAAATACCGTGACCCGTGTTTAATCCTTTTGGTGTAGGATGACCGGGGAGAAGTATTTATTAAGTAAGTAACTGTGACCCGTGTTTAATCCTTTTGGTGTAGGATGGTCGGGGAGAAGTTACTTAGCGGTTGGTATCGTGACCCGTGTTTAATCCTTGTGTAGGATGGCCGGGGAGAAATACCAATTGTAGATAACTGTGACCCGCGTTTAATCCTTGTGTGGGTTGGCCGGGGAGAAGTTATCTACGTTAGGAATCCGTGACCCGTGTTTAATCCGTTGGTGTCGGATGGTCGGGGAGAAGATTTCCTAACTGTTTTGTGGATAACCGTGACCTGTGTTTAATCCTTTGGGGTAGGATGGTCGGGGAGAAGTTATCTACGTTAAGGATCCGTGACCCGTGTTTAATTCGTTGGTGTCGGTTGGCCGGGGAGAAGATTCCTTAACTAGTTGTCGTTTTGTGATTTGTGCGATGTGTTTCTCTAGTGTGAGATTTTGTGAACTCGAAGTCCTTTCCCTTCCCCTGGACTTGAGTTAGGATTCAGTTAGAACCTTGTAAAGCTGAGAGAATCTATAAGATAGGGAACTCACTGAGATTTGATGTATCTCACCCCACTATTGTTGAATATATTTCAGGTACTTCAGGTTTCGCGAAGGGTAAGGATAAAGCCGTGTGATTATCCTTACTTGGTTGTTGGCTTAGCTTCCATTGTGGGGTTTTGAGATCGTTGACGATCTAGTTCTTAGTATTTATCGTTGGAACATCTTGTATATATATTTATGCCATAGTTTTTTTGTATTAGGCTTTTTGGGCATGTATATGTATAATGTGTTTACTAGGGACTTATTGGTATTTCAGTACCAAACGTGGTTTTAATGTATAATATATGCTTTGTTGTATGTATTTATATATGGGCGTTACAAACCGTATAGATAAGTATTTATTTATTATAAATATATCACTACGGTTAACCAGAAGAACCTTAGTGATATTCCTTTTATTTGTGAATTTTAAAATAAATAAAAAAGAAAAGGTGCGCCTTAACGTTAAAGGAATAAAACATTTTATAGCGCTGAGGTTCGAACCGTTGAAAGTTTGATTGTATCACAACGGTTGGTTCTGTAACCGCTGTTATATACACATAATTTTTAATCAAAAAATAAAATAAATATGGTAGCGCCTTAGTTAAGATATGTCACCACGATGTAGGGAACAACCGTGGTGACCATGACGTTGTTGAATGCGTGTTTTGTAGTAGTGATTTATTTATTTTGATACGTTTTTTTATTGTGCTTGAGTTTATTTTGTTATTTTTTTATTGTAATTGATCTTTATTGATTTTATTTTCTGAACTGTTTGGACTTAAAACATGTTGAAGTTCTATTATGCGTTATTAAGAAAATCTTTTGTCGACCTCTTTGGTAATAAATATTTTTTTTTGTAAATTATGTAGTAAATCAAATTGTAAAATAAAAAATAAAAAATTAGCAGACCGACCCGACAACTCGTTAGTAAACGGGGCGGATTTGGCTTTTGAGCTCGGACGCCTAAGTTGGTCTGCCCCGCCCCGGCCCACTTTTGGACGAGCTTAAGCAGGGCAGACCACCCACTTTGCCACCCCTAAATAGAATCACAAGCAAGGGGAGTGGGTGAGAACAGAGTCCCAGATTGTTTCAAAAATTGGGATTGTCTGCATAAATGGCCTTGTGATATAGGCCTTGTTTCTATATGTGCAAATGGTGGGTGTATATGTGTACGCTAATAATGCCCTCAACAATGACATTCCTAGTTTGAATTTTATTCAATAAAATAATGTAATCATATCATATTTTCTGAGAATTATAAACATGATGTTAAATTTCAGTTAGTCCAAGTAATCTCTGCCACATCGTCAATCTATTACCACATAGTAAAAAATAAGACTAGGGACTAAAATCTCAAAAAAATTCAAATGGAGGATCGATAAGCCAATTTTTTTTTTATATATTTGGTCAACCATAATGAGATTTGACGAGTAACCATCGATCTAATCAATTAGATAATGATTCAGTACCTTGATCAGATTGATTATTTTTTTTTAAATAAAAGAAATTTGTATTCCAAAAAATTAGCATTAAAGTACATCAAGGGATCAAAAAACGATCCACCTTAAAGCCAAATCTAACCAAAAAAACAAAAAGAAACTATATCATTAGCACTGCTAATTGCTTCTCCTTACCAGACCAAATAAAAGACCTACAAATCAAATTAATCTTTTGGATGACCCCTTTAGGGATAGGGAAACAAAGCATCCAATATTGTGCCATTGATACAAATATGCTTTTGACAAGTTGCATTCTTCCAGCAGTACTTAATAATTTAGCAGTCTAATGCCTTATTCTGCTTGTAATCCTGTCTATCAGTGGTAAGTAGTGAGTCATATTTAGCCTTTTACAGGTTAAGAGAACTCCTAGATATCTTACAGGAAGTTGCCCCTCTCCAAAGCTTGTTTTCTCCTTCACCTGCTGGATGGTGTCTTCAGTCATCCCACTACAAAAGAGTTTGCATTTATGAGGATTGACAGATAAACCAGTTGAGTCTGAGAATGATTGAAATGCTTTCAATATTAAATCAATAGAGCAATAATCACCCCTGCTAAACAGTAGAACATCATCTGCAAAGGCTAAATGAGTAATGCCAAGTCTTTCACACTTGCTATGATGGTTGAAGTTTGGATTCATTTGCATTTTCACCATAACTTTGTGCATGTATTCCATTAGGATGACAAACAACATAGGAGATATGGGATCTCTTTGCCTAATCCCCCTTTTTGCTTCTAATACTTGAGTATATTCTCCATTCACATTGAATCTATATGTCACAGTGGCTATGGCCATCATGATCCATTCAATAAACTTGCTAGGCAGTCCTATTTCTTGGAGAACACATTTTAGAGCAGACCAATCCACCATATCATATGCTTTCTGCAAGTCTAATTGTATTATGCATTTTGGAGTTAATCCCTTTTTTGTGTAACCTTTTAGCAATTCAAATGCAAGCAGTATATGGTTTTGGATAACTTGCCCTGGAACAAATGCTGCTTGATTGTCATGGATCACCTCTTTCAATACCTTGCCAAGCCTGTTGGTCATGATCTTCGAAATTATCTTGTAAACTGTTGTACACCCTGCAATTGACCTATACTATTTTATGGTTTTAGTTGTATTAGTCTTTAGAATGATAGTTACTGCAATACCATTGAATGCTTTGAACAATTTCCCTTCCTGGAAAAACTCTTGTATTGCTCCTATCACATCATCCTTTATGATATTCCAGCTGGTCTTAATTTTTTTTTGCCTCCGTAGCCATCTATACCTGGTGCTTTGATCAGATTGATTGTTGGATCCGATTTTAAAACATAACTTTAAAGTGTAATCAAATATATTTACTCCAATTTAATTACTCCATAGTAATGCAATAACTATTAGTTTTAAATTCTTTTAATATATTTAATAATTAGGTGATTTTAAGGTGATAGGTGTATGGTCTTTTCAAAGTCCATTAAGCAATGTGAATGTGAGACTTAAAACTCACACTTGTTTCTCAATATAAGTGTTTCAGATATGAATCTTTGAGTTGTTGCAGCCTTGTGAGCCGTGTGCAGTATTTCAACTTTTATGTGTGATTATCATTTACACAGAAAGACAATGTTTTAAAATTCATTGGTATTTAAATTAACTGTAAATGAGGACGATTTACCAAACCAGTATAAATTTCGTTGTATAAAACACGTATCACTATGTTAATATTTATAAAGATTTTTTAAAAATCCATATCACTAAATAACATCATTGTTGAATTCAATTGGAAGCATGTGGATAAAAATTAATCTATATAATAATTTAATTTTTATACACCAATAATACATAAAGTGATAGGATTAAATATGTTGATAAAATATATATGTGAATAACATTGATCGAGTAAATTAGTTTTATAAACATGTGTGGATAAATAAAAATCATAATTAAAAATTAAGCAATAAAAAGAAAGTGGACAAGAGAGACAAATATACAGTTAGATTTAGAACAAAAACAGAAACATGGAAATCATTATTGGGAAACCGAACCGCAATTAAGTAACAAGGTGTAAGAAGTAAGAACTGATACCAAAATATCTCGTCTCACAATAAACTAGTAAACCAAACCAACAACATTAATTTTATCGAATGCGATGACATTATCATCGTTTCCAAACTTGACCACATAGTACACACATCTTTATCCCGGCGTTGACTTGGTAACCAGAGGAACCAACGACCACGACCGCATCATTCAATTCTCTTCTAATCCCGAGAAAATTAACTGCTATTGAGAAAAGAAATGGTATCTAACAAACGAATTATTTTTATATTATCAATCAATAAGAATTACTTTCTCTGATTTAAATTATAAGTCATTTTATTTAAAAAATTTATTTTAAATTATAAATCACTTTTTATTTTCAATGTAATATTAATTATATTTTTTTCAATATATCCTCAAATATTTATTATTATTTATTTTTTCAACTATTTTAATTTCCCTCTCTTAAATAATTACGAGGAATATTCCGGTAAAGGTATACATAATTTTTCTTTTTTATAAAGCAATAATTAAGTTTCTTAATTCGTGTAAAATATCTAAAACATCTTATAATTTAAAACAAAGATAATATATGATTTGACAATTTAAAATGAATTTTAATTGAATATATATGTAACACTTTTTTACACCAAAAAACCACTATTATTAAACTTATTATTATTTTCTCCGATTTCATATATAAACAATTTTATAAAAAAATTCATCATTTAAGAAAAATATTTAAATATATTTAAGTCTTACACTCTTTTTAATTTTATGTTTTTTTTTTTTTGTTTTAAAAATTATTAAAAATATAGAAATGTGAAAAAAAAGTAAAGGCATATTAGGGATAATGACATTGAATATACTACTTAGTTCTATATTATAAGTAAAAATTACTTTTTACATATATTGAATAATTAATGTATCTGATCTATATATAAAATATACATTAATTATTTAATGTATTCAAAAGTAACATTTTCTTATAATATGGGACAGAGGGTGTAATAAATTTAGATGTTTATATTTAAGACTATTGATTTTTTTATTTTTTATATTTGAGATGTGGGATGGAGTATCTTTCTTACAATGACACCTAGAGTTATTAAACATTTGTTTTAAGTTTATTCAATTACCACATTAAATTAATTTAGCCATATGATACTTTCTTCGATCTCATATATAAGCAACTTTAAAAAAAATTTACCCTTTAAAAAAATGTTTAAATCCATTTAACTCTCACGTTTTTTAATTTTACCACTACTTTTTATATTGAGTTCAAACATAAAAATATGAAAAAAAAATAGAGATATACTTGAAATAATGATATTAAATATAATAAATAGAGGTGATTTTTACTTAAATATAAGACCATTGTTGTTTGTATTTAAGATTAGAAGGAGTAAGTTTTACAGCTAATTAATATAATGATATTATTGATAAACTATTTTATTAAATAAATATTATACATGCAAACAAAATTCTATATGCTACAATGAAGACTTAGTTAAAGTTAATAATATTTTAACTTTCATATAAAAATGAGAATAATTAAAATTCATTAATTATAATTTTTTATGTTTAAATATTTTAATATATATTTTTGAAAATAAATCACTAAAGAAACCCTTGGTGTATCTGATGATTTAATTAATTATTTATTCGTTTTTTTAATATTTTCCAAGTAGAAATAAGAATTATAATATATTAATTTGATTTTATTATAAAACTCATTAAAAAAATATTTGTGACAAAAATAAATTAATATTAGTACAATTGTAATATATATCAACAATTTTTTTAGATTTATATAATATTGTAACAAATTCAAATTCTATTGCAAATTCTTCTAAAATACTTGTCACTTTAATTTATAAAAATATTTATTTTTTCTGAAAAAATCGTTGTCACTTATAATTCATACCCAAAGTAAATATTTGTATGACATTAATTAATTTATCAAAATTAGTTTTTAAAAATATTTTATAGATAGAAATATAATAAAAATAATTATAATATATTAATTTGAATTTATTACAAAAATAATATGCAAAATAAATATTTATAACTAAGGCTATGTTTGATTAAAATAGTGGTTGGTTGATAAGCTAGTTGATAATTTATTGCTAATGACTGATAGTTGATAGTTGATAGCTTATACTCCCTCCGTCTCATAAAAAGTGACTCATTTGCACTTTTTTCATGTTTCAAAATAAATGTCTCTTTAGAATACCAATACAACATTTATTATTTTTTTCCACTACTATACTCCTATTTATTAACTTTCACGCTTTTCAACTACTCCACTAATTATAAAGTAAGGGTATTTTAGTACAAACATATAATTTTATCTTTAAAGTTAAGACTTTCAATCATTTTTTTAAGAACCGCGCATATTTCATTTCAGACACTTTTTATGAGACGGAGGGAGTAACTTATAATTGATATTTGATAATTTATAACTAATAAGCTTACTAATGACTGATAGTGTTTGATAAATTGGGATACCGAGATTTAAAAAAAAAAAAAAATCACCATAAATAATAAAAATGAAACTACATTGTCTATATATATATATATATATATATATATATATATATATATATATATATATATATATATATATATATATATATATTTTTTTTTTTTTACATTTCAATTGTATTCCCGTCGTTTCTCTTTAAACAAATTACTTGAAGTCTACGCTTAATATGCTTAATACACTTAACAATTATTTGTCCTTATCAATTTTTTAAATATAATATTTTTATATATGTTAAACAAAAATAAAATTAATTCTAATATATTAATTTCATTTAACGACTTAAAATACTTAATCACCACAAAATTCAATAATCAGCATATTTAAAATTGCAATACATAACTTTTTTTTTTACACTTCACATTTACAAATTTTATTCCACCATATATTCTATTTTTCTTCTTTTATATTTTCCGTTAAAAAGTTTTACATATATCTTATTCTGTTTTATTTATTTTTTATTTTTACATTATTTTTTACAAATAAATAATTTAAAAATATCATTAAACTATTTTTAAAATAAACTTAAAAATAATATTATTCTATTGCGGAATCATAAACGGTGATAATTGAGAAAACTATCAGAACATAATTTCTAATGTACTATGTAACACCCTTCTAAACCCTGCGTAATAAATATAAATAATCAAATGAATAATCATGCCTAATCCATAAAATTCATTATATTAATTGGCTTCTAATGTGTGTTTGATACTGTAATTAATTCTAAGAGATACAGTATTAGATAACAATTAAATACTACTTGTTTTACTTGTTGCTACAATACATGAGACTAAAGAGTCTCGTTTCCTCTCCTATACTACTACAGTATAATATAAATAGAAAGATTATTAACTATTCTAATCATTTCTCCTGCGCTACAATTATGAGAGGGGAAAAGAAAAGTGACACTTAAATAACAATTATATCATTAATCTTGATTGCAATTGGTTAGAAAACCAAATTCACCAACTCATATATCAATGTCCTTGTGGATTTAAGGATTCTATGTTATACTCAACCACCCTGATAAATTTTATTTCAATCGTAATACAGAGTGTGATAGCAGTATTCCTAACTAAGTTTCCAACAACTACCATGTAATAATTACCAAGTAACAATAGATCTCTGCAGTCAATAATTTCAGTTTGATAAATATTGTTTATGAGCCCAATACATCATAGTAGGATTGAGAAAGGTCCGTTAATCACCATTAGTTTAAGGATTCCAATTTCTGATTAAAATGAAAAGTAATTTGACAACAAAGAAAATCAATTACAATTTTCATGGAATTTGATCTAAACAGAACAACGGTACTCCTTCCAGGATATCTTTACAATTTAATATTTTTTTCACCAATAACATATTAAGCAATGGTATTTTAATTTTAAAATTGTATGACAATCAGTAAACATAAAAGAAAAAGTTCAATACTTACTAATGAGTCTTTATAGTATCCCAATTTACCAATTCCAAACACAATAAAATTAACACATTTTCAAGATTAACATTAAAACCTAATAATTTTCAATTTCATAGAAAAATTTGGGGTTTTAATCTAATCATATTTCTACCCACTAATCATTATTCAATAATCCCAATAAGTAAGTGAAAATTCACCCTTACCTTGATTTCTTGAGTTTTTGAGTTTTCTCTTAGGTTTTTCCTCTTCTTCTCCACTCCTCTCTTCTTGCCTCCTTTCCAACTTTCTAGCTTTCTAACCCTATTCTCTCTTTCTCTTATTTTATAAATTTCACAATTTTCTCACAATTTTTTATGGGACTTACTAATCCACTCTCACACTTACTATTCACACCCTCAATTAGGCTCAATTAATTAATTCTACCAATTCTAATTTATTCTACCAAATAAAATAAATCAAATAATTTTATTAAATCAAATAAATTAATTAAATCAAATAATTCAAACAAATCCAATAAATCAATTAATTCAATTAATTCAAATAAATTACATAATTCAATTAAATCAATTAAATCAATTAATTCAATTAAATCAAATAAATAAATTAACTCAATTAAATCAAATAGATCAATTATTTCAAATAAGTCTAATAAATGAATTAATCCAAATAACTCATATAAATCTAATAAATCAAATAATGCATATAAATTCATTAAATCAAATAATTCATTTAAGTCAAATAAATCAAATAATTCATAAAATCACTCAATTAATTGATATAAATAAATAATTACTAAAATTGGGGTGTTACACATTACGTTGTTCTGGACCCGTGGATCGAAGGTTGTGATCATGATGCTTTTTGAACCAGAAATATCGATTTTGATGTGATGTTGTCGACGGTGTTGCCGTCTCCGATACGGTGGATCTAAGGGAGTACCTGCATGGTTAGGACTCTAACGTCAAAGTCAGTTTAGGGCTCAAGATTGAAGGTAGTGAAAGTGGAGATTAGAGATTATGTACATGTGAACCACTTACAAAGATATTCATACCTTGAGCCTGACAGAGTAGGTTAGACAATGTGCCTCGAGTTATTCGGCCTTTGACTGGCGAGGAGTGATGCATCTGACCTTTGGTCAACGCGGACCAGAGGTTCCCAGATATTGGCGTGCAAACTGGTGGATCCTGGGTCTTTGGCCCGCACGAAACAAGTATTATATAGTAATTTGATTGGATACATGTGTTAAAAAATTAACACTTTTAATTCATGCACACTAATCTCCTATAATATATTTATTATAATTTAGGTTTAATACCTTTTTTAGTCTCGTATCTTAGATTCAAGGTTCACTTTGGTCTCTTAACTTAAAAAATATTCATATTGATCCCTTAACTCTTCAAATTGTATCATGTTAGTCCTTTTCTCTTAATTAGAGATAAATTTAGAGATCGATTTTTGAGTTTTTTCGTCGTTAATTAAACAAAAAGGACTAACCTGGTACGTTTTAAAGAGTTAATGAAGCAATAAGGACCTTTTTAAGTTTAGGGACAAAAAATGAACTCCCGAGGTTAACAAATATGATTTTAAAATGTATCTTATAAAATATTTTATAATCTTTTGTATTTATCAAATATGAATTTTATTTTGTACAGATATTTTTAATAAACTTGTGCATAAGCATGGGTAATTGCCTAGTTACAAAGTTGAAAAATGATGCACGTGGATAATATATTATCATTCAAATTACAATTACGAACTAATTGTCACTGATCTGCTATCGCACACGGGTCAAAAACGAGTTTAAAAGTGTAGTTTAGGGAAGCAACACTCGAATGTTGTATCTTAAGGATTTTTGGGAAAATTAACCAACTAAAGAAACGATATAGGGGATTTTATGTTTGATTAAGAATACATGAAAAATAAGTGATTATGAAATAAGCTAAAATGAGTCAACCTATTGTTCAAGTTCCCAACTTATCATTGGTAATTATAAATCCAAAACCCTAAGCGGATTCTAATCCCTTTTTTTATTACAATATCAATTAACAAGCGAAATTAAGACTATGCGGTTTACACTCCTATTATCCGAATGAAGCAAACAAATTCAGCACTCACGAATTAAGCAAATGTGATTCAACATACGCAATTTAACGGTAAAGCAATGCTAAACGCGATACAAGGAACATAAACCAATCGAAATAAATCAACATGAATATGTATAATTTGAATTAAGCATACAAAATATATAGAAGAATATTGAAAGGGAAGAGGATTTGGATTGAAAATATAAAACCTCAAAGTATTGACAAAAACATGAATCAGTAAGTCAATCTTTGGTGATTAGTTCTCCATAGATTCGTACAAAGCGTATTCTATCGTGAAAATTTAGAATAGGTATATTGTAGCAGCAGATTTTCTAATATAATAAAAGGAAAATTCAAACCCTTATGGGAACTGACCCGAAAATTATAAAAATCGGCCCAACTAACTATTTTAATTAAGTTTGGAATTTCAACGAATTATTAGATTCTGCTTCTATCTGAATCAGGTTTTGACTTCAACATAAAACTTGTAGCTATTTCTCTGAGCTTTCCAACGCATGATAGAACGTGTCAATCTGATTTTCATAGCTCAAGCTATGGTCTGCACAATGAATATGTATCAAATAACAATTTATTTCAGTTACTTGAATAGATATTTTTTCTTCTCTTTACCGAAACCATTCGATACATAAAGGCTAAAACGAACTAAATGACATGTCTTAATTCTTAGAGAAACAACCAAAATAGTATACAGATGAATGGCTGGCAGGCATCAAATTACTGATTATTCATCGCCACAAACAAATAGGTTATGTGCAAGTTATTAAGTTTGCAGTATGCGCGTTATTGTGATTTAAAAGATGATAGCACTGGCTTTTTTGTATGTTTGTTTTGGAACTATTCTACTCTATAGTGTTATGTTGTATTAGGCATATATGGTTGTACTCACATCACATCGTTCATCGGAATTAAATGTCATGTTCCCAGCAAATAATGTTTCAACATAGATCTACTTCTAAAACAAAGTTATGTTGCGCAGGATACACGTAACCTTCATTATTATTTCCACAAAACACAAAAAAGTATAAAAAGTAAATTCAATGTATTTCTCATTAATCTGAACAGTCAAGCTTATAAATATAAATATACAAACTGAATCCTAAAAATTAGGTGGATAGAAACACAAAGCAAATACATAAGTGGGTCAGATAAAAAGAGGTCCAATAAATTCAATTAATCTAGATGATTTTAACAACCCCGACTTTGCTAATGTTAATGCAAGTTCTGCTATGGATAATGACACCGCACCACCCACCCGATCTACCTATAATAAATCCAAAACATTCACAGAAAATAAAGATAGGTGGGATTAGGTTCAAAATGAACTCCGGAATGTGAGGATGGAGCAAAACCGACAAGGAGTATTCTTGGATGATGTCCAAGCAATGATGTTGCGTTTCCCCCTCCTCAGTGAGGATATCTGTGAGTCCACCCCACCTCTCTTATGTTAAAATATTGAGGACAATGTTAATTTGGTTCAAATTTTTTTTTGGGGGGGGGAGGGGGGGGGGGGGGGGGGGGGGGGGCTTTACCTGTTTTAGTATTTATTTTTGTTATTTATGTTTTCTATTATTTGCTTCTATTTTCCTTTCAATAAAATGAAATCACTATCAAATTCAATCCCAAATTACGACTGTAAATTTTTTCATTTGAATGCTTTGATTTTAAGGAAGTTGAAAAAATATTTAGAGTTTGAGGGAAGAGAGACTATGACTAAGGATATTAGGAAACTTTAAAAAGTTAGGTATGACCCGAACACTCTAAGTCTCCCGGAGTAAGAACGCGAGTCCAACGTGTAGATTTGTGCCATAGTACTTGAATTTGAGAAGTATTCTCTGATTAGTTTATATTCATAGTCCGACATGATTAAAAGACTTGCATATATATGGTTCATTGAGAAAACAATTATTTGGGCACAAAAAATAATTGAATAATCACAATAAAGACAACTATTCCTTCTAAGTTGGTTAACCCTTGTTAGAACAAGATTTTGGTTCTGCATATAATCTATAGTTTTGATGATAAAAATGTATATATTTTATATGTAACAATTTTTGTACTCTAATTATTTTCTAAAGTGTGCAGATATAAAGTTTAAATTGATTCTGGATAACTCTCAAGAAATCTCATCAGAATCTTTTCTGGCACGCCTCAAGAAACTACTTCAACCGCTTCTGAAGAAACATCAGCATTTCTAATGAATGCTGAATGAATCTGAAGAAAAGGAAAGTTAAGTGCTTCTCAGATAAGTTTTGCTTTCAACTCTGGAGTCAAGGTTCTGGGTTCTAAAGAACTGTCCAATCTCTGCTGATAATCAAGCTTCTGGCTCTGACAAAATCACTCTAAGAAGAATTAAGTGAAGACACATTCTGACTCTGAAGACTCTAAAGACTCTGATACCTCTTAATACATTTATCTTCTGGATTCATCATCACTTCACATCAGAAGATGGGATCAAGAAACTTACGCAGAAAGATTTCGTACAATCCCAAGTTGGAAATATTTGATTGTGCACCAATATTGTTAAGGAATGTTTGTGAGAATTTACTACTCAGGTCTCCCACAATCTTCAGATTACCGTTATGGCAGCTGGCACTGATAGTGACATTTGTACCTCCAAAGTTCAACCATTGAGCCTATATAAAGGAGTCACTACTTCATTGGAAAAACACCCAACAACGAACAACGCTGCAAGAGTGAAAAACGCCAAGTCTAAAAATCCTTCAAACACAAAGAGTTGTTGCTTATATTTATGTATTGTTCTTAATTTGTTTCATTCTCTTTTTAGAAGCACCATTGTAAACACTTTCTTTGTTATTTCTTTGATATTATTTTTCCTCAAGGGACTAAGTGTTAGTCTATATACTTGAGAGGGCTAAGGTGTTTTCTAACACTTAGATGAACTTTTTGTAATCTTTCAAGATTATTTAATTAAGTCCGTATTGAAGGCGAAATCACTTTGGCGGGTGGACAAGACGTAGCCTCGTTATAGGCGAACTTGTATAAACCAAACGTGTCATTTTGCTTCTTGGTTTATATATCTTGTTTGTGAGTGTGTAAAGCATTTCTCTGAAAAAGCTTTGAAAACCCAATTCAGACCCATTTTCTTGTGTTTTTCTCTACCTTCAATTAGTATTAAAGCTTTGGCTCTGTTATTTATTTGTCAATCAAACACTTAACCGTGTAGAGAGATCCAGTGTGAAAAAAACATTATGGCTGCTACTAACACAAACGAGAGAGATAGTTACAATGCTAAGCCTGTCTTTGATGGAGAGAAATTTGACTACTGGAAAGATAGAACAAAAAGTTTCTTTCTAGGATATGGTGCAGATCATTGGGACATTGTCACAAATGGCTAGAAATAACTATATCTGTGATTGATATCCCCATTCCTAGAAACAGAATGAATGATGAGCAAAAACGTGAGTTCAAGAATCACCACAAAGTCAAAACTATCCTTCTCAACGCTATCTCTTATAATGAATATGAAAATATTACCAACAAAGATACAACAATGGATATATTTGAGTCGTTGAGAATGACACATGAAGGCAATATTCAAGTTAAGGAAACTAAAGCTCTGGCATTAGTCCAAAAGTATGAGGCCTTCAAGATGGAAGACGACAAAACTATTGAAACTTTGTTCTCAAGATTTCAAACCTTAGTAGCAGGACTTAAAGTTCTGGACAAAGGTTACTCTACAGCAAATCATGTCAAAAAAATCATAAGAAGCCTTCCCAGGAAATGTAGACCAATGGTTACTACACTAAAGCAATCCAAGGATCTGAACACCATAAGCCTTGAAGAGTTGGTTAGCTCACTCAAAAGTCATGAAATAGAGTTAGAGGAAGATAGGCCTCAGAAAAAGGGAAAATCGGTCGCTCTGAGATCTAGATCAAAAAGAAACAAGTCAGAAAAGAAAAAAGCCTTCCAAGATTAGGAAGAAGACGTAGAAGATTCTAAAGAAGAAGATTCTGATGATGAAGAAGAATTGTCCCTTCTCTCTAGAAGAATCAAACAACTCTTGAAGAAAAGACAAAACAACTTCTGAAGGTCCAGAAATAGAAGAGATTGTCCAGATTCATCTTTAAAAGGTAGGACAAGTAAGGAAGTAACATGCTATGAATGCAAGGAGCCTGGACACTACAGAAATGTATGTCCAAAGCTTAAGAAAGAAATCTCCAGAAAAGAAAGCTCCAAAAAGGAAAGTTTCAAGAAGGAGGTGTTCAAAGGAAAGAAGAAAGTTCTTATGGCAACATGGGATGATTCTGACTCTGAAGTATCTGAATCTGATTCTGAAGAGAAGCATGCCAACGTAGCACTCATGGCTACCACATCTAAAGGAAACACAACAAAAACATAGTCTGACTCAGAAGATGTATTTTCTAAATTTTCTCGTGCTGATTTAGAACTATGCTTGTCAGAATCTCTGAGCAGATATCAGAAACTTCAACGCAAATTCAAGGACCTGAAAAAGGCTCATGCATCTGAAGTTGAAGAGTGTGTTGAGCTAGAGAAAGATGTTTCTAAACCAAAAGATAAAAATCTTGTTTTAGAAAAAGAAAATGCTTTCCTTAATAAACAAATGTTTAAAACTTGAAGAAACTCTTTCTAAAGATTTTTCGTCTTCTGAAACCATCTTACATAAATATGATTAGGCATTTTAGAAATTCTTGGACAATAGCATAGACAGAAGCAGAATGGCTTCCATGATCTACGGTGTTAGTCATAATAGGAAGAGAGGAATTGGTTATGATTCTGACAATGATGATCAAATCCCACTTCGAGAAAACAAACCAAAATATCTCTTCTCTTATCACTATACACCAGCACAGACTCAAAGATTTAATGCTGCACGAAAACCCAAGGTTATCAGAAACTCTGGGAAAACTAATCCAAGAGGACCTAAAAGATTATGGGTACCAAAAGATAAAATAATAAATGTTGCAGATATTTTATGCAACAGAGTTAAAACACCAGTCATGGTACCTGGACGATGGATGCTCGCGACACATGACGGGAAGAAAGCATATGTTCCAAAGCTTGGAACTTATATATTCTGGGTACGTAGGTTTAGAGGAAACCAGAAAAGAAGAATCAAAGGATCTAGAACAGTTGGTAATAGATCTCTTACTTCTATATCTAATACACTTTAGGTTGAGGGTATAATTCATAATTTGTTATCCATAAGTCAATTAAGTGATAACGGTTATGACATTATTCTTAATAAAAAAACGTGCAAGGCTGTTAGTAAGAAAGATGGCGTCGTTCTCTTCATTGGAAAGAGGAAAAATAACATTTACAAAATAAAGATTTCTGATCTTAAAAACCAAGATGTTAAATGCTTAATGTATGTTAACAAAGAGTAGTGGATATGGCATAGACGCTTGGATCGTATTAGCATAAGGAGGATTTCTTAGCTAAATAAACTTGAGTCAGTCAGTGGCCTTCCTAAGCTGAAGTTGACTTCAGATGCTCTCTGTGAAGCATGTTAGAAAGGAAAATTTTCCAAAATATCTTTCAAATCTAAAAATGTTGTTTCCACCTCTAGACCTTTGGAGCTTTTACATATTGAGTTGTTTGGTCCAGTTAAAATAGCGCAAGTCAATGGTAAGAAGTATGGGCTTGTCATCGTAGATGACTACAGTCGTTGGACATGGGTAAAATTTCTAAAGCACAAGAATGATTTGCATTCTGTGTTTACTAGTTTCTATTCTAAAGTGCAAAATGAGTTTGACTCTAAGATCGTTAAAGTCAGAAGTGATCATGGTGTCGCTGTCGGGATTTTCATCCAAGTACAAACGCGAAAGTGGCACGGAAACAGAGTCGTCAGCAATGTGTATTTATCCCCAGAGAGGGAAAGGAAACACTGCGTAAACCTGAGGGAAGGAAAAGAACATGGTCTCGCGACCAAGAGAAACGGGTAAGTGAGTCGGTTACGCGAGGGGAAGGTATTAGCACCCCCTCGCGTCCATCGTACTCGATGGGATCCACGCTTATTGTCTCGATCAAAGGGTGTCGTCGTCTGGAACTTCACTGCTACTGGAAAGGAAGAAGGAACGGGAACGGAAAAGAAAGGAGAAACGAGGAAGAAAAGACAAAGAAGTGACTCGATAGGACATCGACGAAGTCCTATGCCTACGTATTCCCTCGTGCAATGGGAAAGTCAGAGTCAACGTAGTTCGGACACGAACTAAGAGGGGAGGTTGCTCACCAAGACATCGCCGTCTTGTGCCTACGTATCCTCAATAGGACTAGAGAGAGAAAATCAGAGCAGTCGTAGTTTGACCTAACGAGGTCTGAGTGTTTTTTATGAGCGACGTTAGATTCGCATCCGGCAGTTAGGGTCGATGCCTGTTTGCGACGAGACGGAAGTAACGTGCCCTTTTCTGAAAATAGTTTGAAACTGAAGAATCCTGAAGGATGAAAAAGGTTTGAGTTTGTTTTGTATTTTTTAGATAGAAGTGAATTGAAGTTAGTTCATAACTTGCATTGCACCGAAGTCTATGATGTAGGAACGAATGCTTAGCAAATCGTTTCAAAACGGAACGTCCGCTAAACACTCTAGAAAAATGAGAGGAAACCCCTCATTCCTCACTTCCCACATGCGAGGCTCATGTGCAATACACGTTAACTTTATTAAGTGTTTTTGAAGTGTTATGAGATGAGAAGAGAAGACTCAAAGGAAAAGAAAACACTAAGGGGATTTCTAACCTAATGTCGTCATGCAAAGATGGCCCTATAGTTGAGTTTGAAAGGGAAACGTCTACCTAAGTTAGCATGCAAAGGGAAGCCTAATGCTAATCCTACTCCAAGCTTAATCGAAAATTAAGTTGGACTAGGTAGCTCTAAGGGAGTGAATCCAAGACTTAAACAAGTCTTGAGATTCAAGGGAAGAAAAAGAGTGAAAGAGATGAAGAAGAAAATGCGAATAAAACAAACAAGAAGCAACTACAACAGCGCCTCTGCACCTGCACAACAGTTAAAGACAGCACACAAGCAAGACAGCTTTTAACAGCACACATATTCAGCACAAAATAGGTGTAAAAGGCAGCAGGCAGCAAGTGTGGACAATAGACAACACATGAACAAACTTAGAACAGCAGCTGTAAAAACAGGGCAGCATGCATCCAAACAAGAAGCGATTGCAAATGAACATACATGGCAAGGAAAACCAAGCATAGAGGTCACAAACATCAAGGATGAACAAGCATGATCATGTTAACCTCTCAAGAACAAACACACTCAACATAATTGTATGATTTACACATTGATCAAAACAAGTCATGCACAAGCAACCATGGAGACAAACATCAATCATGCATCATGTGTCCAGCAAGTTGAGCATTAACCAAGAATGAACATGATTCGAATGTGTGTGCAACGTGTTCATCGCATCAAGAATGCAACAACGCAAACATGTTCATAAACGATACAAATCCAAGAGTCGCGTGTCAGAAAATTGTGTTCATACAATAGTGTGAGGTGCAACAGCTCAAGAATTATCCACAAATCATCATCATATCAATCCATAAAGTTTAGACATGAAAAGGATCCCAAACAACCAAGAAAATGCAAGAAAATCAAGTTCTGCTTCTGGGGTAACCGGTTACAGCATAACTGATAACCAGTTACACAGTTCAAAATTGCACAAATTACGCTGAAAATACACAGTGTAACCAGTTACAGCATAACTGCTAACCGGTTACTCTGGGACAGTGGTAAAAAAATAGTTTCAAAAGCACTTTTCAGCAGCAAATCACTTATGTAATCATGTTCAATGATCATGTAATCAACAATGCACGAAAATCAAGTTCAGAAATAGCATTCAAACATCATTTAGATCCAGTAATCATCGACATCTACAATTAAATTCACACAAATGAATCAAAACACACCAAAAGTCATGGATCTACATTGTGTAAGTTGCAATTAAGCTAAAATGAGTATGGATATGAAATTAACCAACCTACAAAGCTGAGATTTGCTTTGGTGAGTGTTGTAAACAGAATTTGATGAATCCAAGTAGAGAAATCCAAGATCCACAAGCTCCTTGCACTTAAAAGTTAAAAATCCAAGCAATAAGCAACAAAAAAACTCCAAAATCACTTTCAATAATCACTTATGAAATTCCAGATCTAGATCTAAACGAAAATCACCAATGAAGTGTAGCAATGAAGTGGTAATGAGTGGCTTTAGCTCAAGAATTAACAAGTTCCAATGAAGAACTTGTTAATCTCTATGGAAGAGCTTTGACTGTGGTTGAAAATGGAGGTTGAGAGTGAAAATGTGAGAGAGGATTGAAAGAGAATTCTGAAAATTGAGAGTGAAAAAATGATCCAGGTCCTTGAGGTATGGGATGAATTGGTTTAAATAACCCCTATGTTAGGAGTTAAGTTTGGGTTTGGAGTGAGGTTAAGTGGGTGGAAATTGAGGTGAAAAATGAATTAGGAAAAGAAAATGAGGAATTGGAGTGGAAAAACGATGGAGAGAAATTGAATTTTGGATGGAAAATGATGAAATTGGATCAATTCTAGATCCTTCCCATACATGCACAAGCCAAGCACATGAACACTGATGATGCAAACTTAATTTTTTTTCAAACTGCGCCCAGGGTAACCGGTTACAGCATAACTGCTAACCGGTTACACAGTTCAAAAATGGCCAAAATATGCTGAAAAAACAATAGGGTAACCGGTTACAACATAACTGCTAACCAGTTACACAGTTTAAAATTTGAATTTTGGCGCCTTTTGGAGGGAAACTTGGAAAAGTGACTTCTGATAGCTGTTTTTGAACCTGTTAAACCTCCGAAACTTAAAACTTGATATTTTTACTGAGTAACACTTGAAAAGAACACAAATTCTTGCTGACACCTCGGGATATCCTGCTGAACTAATAATACTTGATGCCGAATAACTAATCAAAAATTGACTGCCAGAGTTTCTGATCATCAAATCATCTAATGAGCAAAATAAATGCTCAAAAAGACTTTGAAAGCTATCTGCTTGGCTCTGAACACCATTGAAAATGGTACCGGAATTGAAGACTCCGTGAGCTGCTGGAGAATACCTTGATCCCTTGCCCGAAAGAACCATGCAAAATGCACAAATGACGATGCAAATGCAATGACACATAAGCTAGTTAGAGTAGAAATATGAGGGCAAATTTTGAGGTGTTACAGCTGCCCCTATTCAATCAACTGTGGACCTGAAATGATGATAGCGAACGACTGTCAGGAATTCAAGGTACATAGGGATTGAATAAAAAACCAGAAAATTTGCACTCTGTGGGCGATAGAGAAAAGATATATGACAAACGAAGCGGTTGTGGGGAGAGATATTTGTGGAAAAGAGTATGGAACAATTGAAACCCAAAGAAGGCCTGTCGGGAACGGTCGGAGTCTAGATTGTGCTTGTCGAGAACGGTTAAGGTGCGCCTGTCGGGAACGGCTAAAGTTAGAACCTGCGGGTTAACCTGTCGGGAACAATCAAAGTGAGCCTGTCGGGAACGGTCAACGTAAGCCTGTCGGGAACGGTCAAGGTAAGCCTGTCGGGAACGATCAAGGTAAGCCTGTCGGGAACGGTTAAACTTGAACTCAAAAGTTGCCTGTCAGGAACGGCTAAAGTTGAAAACCTATGGTATGCCTGTCGGGAACGGCACCTGCGGGCCTGTCGGGAACGGCTAGATTTAAAACTCACGGGTCGCCTGTCGGGAACGGCTGAAGTTGAAAACCTGTGGGTTACCTGTCTGGAACGGTAAAACTTGAACTCAAAAGTTGCCTGTCAAGAATGGCTAAAGTTGAAAACCTATGGTATGCCTGTCGGGAACGGTACCTGCGGGCCTGTCGGGAACGGCTAGGTTTAAAACTCACGGGTTGCCTGTCGGGAACTACTGAAGTTGAAAACCTATGGCTTACCTGTCGGGAACGGTAAATGGGCCTGTCGGGAACGACTAAAGGAATCCTATCGGGAATGGTTCCTGAAATACATGGTTAAGATGTAAGATCAAAAGATCTACAAACCAAAAGATGGGACTCTGGGGGAGCAAAGTGGTGAAACCCTTGTGCTGCTTTGAAATGTCTGTAGGGGAATGGGCGAGGCATTCTTTCTGGCTTTGTCGATGTGATTAAAGAGAAATAGCTTTGGGCTCTCACACGAGGCATCAAAACTGGCTTATGCTTCACATGTATATGTTTGAATTTTCCATGGCGTAATGCTTCATCTCAAATGGAAATGCTACGCGTTTTTTAGGATGAAATGATTACTACATGCAAAATGCAAGGAGGCCCCTCAGCAAAATAAATGCTGAGGAAAAAGAGGTCAACTCTGCTAGGGATAGCGAACTAAATTGTCCTCGTGTTCGCAACTCATGCTGAGGAAAATAAAGTAACTTGATCTCCTAATCTGGGCTCTGAACTGATGAAACCTGTTGAGATTATTGTAAAGGAATGACGACCTTACTGGGAATGTATCTTCTGAAACAATCTGCTTGGGGAAGAACTATAACCATAGAACTCCGCTGGGGAATGACAACTTTCTGACCTGGTTGCTGGGGAGTTGAGATTGGACGAACTCTTGCTGAGGAAGGAAATACCCGCTGAGGGACTGAGATCAACCAATGTTCCTGCTGGGGATGACAACCTTAAGGAAGGAATTTCCTATTGAGGTAAACGCTTCTGCTTGGGGAGAACTATTATTTAAGTCCTGCTGGAAAAGACACTGAAGACATCACGTGCCATTGATGGGCTGACCAGCGAACATTAACACCTGCAAACAAAAGGGTGCGCACACATGCCCCAGGGTAGCCTGTGTTTTGAATTCATAACCCAAGAACACCTGGCATTTAAAGCAATTTTAATTGTTTTCTTTTGCACGCATGTCATTGTGAAACCTCGATGTCTTCAAATGCAATGTTTATCAAAAACTCAGACGTTTTTTGCAATCAAAACAAACTGTAAAAGAAAACATAAGAAATGGATATTCTGAATAAAGAAAATTTTATTGATTGAAAAGCCCGAAACTAGGCGTTTACATCAGGAGGCAGTTCCTAGAAAGAGGTAACTGCTTAAAAGAGAAAAGAAACTATCCTAATGGCAATGTGAATAACGGAAATCCGTTGAGTTTCAATCCTGCTATGGTTCATATGTCTTCAAGACTCTCCAAGTGCTTTGCTTTCCGAGGGGGATGATTGGACTGATTCTTATCCTTTAAAAATGCTCTTTATTGAAATGAGACGGGATACAGGTTACTCAGATCGCATCCTTTCGCTAAATCCCTCTTTTCCCTGGATCGCCCTTTGCGGGTTTTCAATCCACCGGGATACCCATTTTTGCCTAAGTTGCCCTTTCGGGTTTTCAACTTACCGGATGTACTCAGTTTTTTTTTTTATTTTATCCCTAATTTTTTCCAGAACCTTTTTTTATTGGTTCGCCGGGATGCCCTTTTTTGCCTGGACTCTCTTTTTACTGTCCAGCGGGTCCATTCATGCAAAGTATTTTTTGACTGCGTCTGAGTTCACAGGCGACGGAAAATCTTCATCGTCCATAGTTGTAAGCATCAAGGCTCAGCCCGAGAAAACCTTCTTGACAACATATGGACCTTCATAATTCGGAGTCCACTTGCCCCTGTGATCTGTATTAGGAGGAAGTGTCCTTTTCAACACCAAGTCACCCGTCTGATAATTCTGAGGATGCACTTTCTGATCGAATGCCCGCTTCATCCTCCTCTGATACAGTTGCCCATGGCATACTGTTTCCAATCTCCTCTCTTCTATAAGACTCAACTCATTGAACCTCATTCGAACCCATTCAGCCTCATCAAGCTTAGCATCCATCATGACCCTCAGAGAAGGAATCTCAACTTCAACCGGTAGAACTGCTTCCATACCGTACACAAGAGAAAACGGGGTTACCCCAGTAGACGTACGTACTGATGTACGATACCCATGCAAAGCGAAAGGCAACATCTCATGCCAATCCTTATATGTCACTACCATCTTTTACATAATCTTCTTGATGTTTTTATTGGCTGCCTCGACGACACCATTCATCTTTGGGCGGTATGAAGAAGAATTGTGATGTTCAATCTTGAAGCTCTGGCACAGCTCTTGCATCATTTTATTATTAAGATTAGAACCATTATCAGTGATGATCCTCTCGGGCACCCCGTAACGACAAATAATCTCTTTCTTGATAAACCGGGCAACCACCTGCTTGTGACATTTGTAAACGAAGCAGCTTCCATCCACTTGGTGAAGTAATCAATGGCCACTAGAATAAAATGATGTCCATTAGAGGCGGTGGGCTCAATCTTCCCAATCATATCAATGCCCCACATGGCAAAGGGCCAAGGGGAACTCATCATGTTTAAAGGATTCGGTGGCACATGCACTTTATCAGCATAAATCTGGCACTTGTGGCATTTTCGAGCATATTTGAAACAATCAGCCTCCATGGTCATCCAATAATAACTAGCTCACAACAATTTCTTTGCCATGGCATGTCCACCGGCATGGGTACCAAAAGAACCTTCGTGCACTTCTTGCATTAACATGTCTGCTTCGTGTCTATCCATGCATCTGAACAAGACCATGTCAAAATTTCTCTTGTACAACACACCGTCTTCATTCAAGAAGAAACTGCCTGCTAACCTTCTCAAAGTCTTCTTGTCATTATTGGATGCCCGAGCCGGATACTCTTGACTCTCCAAGAAATGCTTGATATCATGATACCAAGGTTTATCATCGGTCGCTGTATCGGCTGCAAACACATGAGCAGGTCTGTCAAGCCGCATCACATCAATTTTGGGTATATGATTCCACCAACTCACTTGAATCATTGAAGATAACGTTGCCAAAGCGTCCGCCATTTGATTCTCACCATGAGGTACATGATACAACTTTACTGTTTTGAAGAAAGTCAACAGTCTTCTCGTATAATCTCTGTAAGGGATCAAGTGGGGTTGATGGGTGTCCCAATCTCCGTTGACCTGATTGATCACTAGAGCAGAGTCCCCAAATACATCAAGAGTCTTGACCCTTAAATCAATGGCTTCTTCAATACCCATGATGCAGGCTTCATATTCGGCTTTATTGTTGGTGACATCAAAAGTCAGTCTGGCAGTGAAAGGTATATGAGAACCTTTCGGAGTTATGAGAACTGCCCCAAGGCCACTACCATTCACATTAACGGCCCCGTCAAACATCAATTTCCACTGGTCATCAGGATCTGGCCCTTCATCTGTAACACCCCCTTTCTATACCCCCAAATAATCACATTTAATCATTTAGGCACATATTAAAAATTTCGTCAGAGTATAATTATAAACATGGTATAAAAGAGATATGTCACATTATACTTTGAATTAAAACATACAACACCTGCTCAACAGTTGATATGCAACAGTGGGGTAACTTTGCAACAGAGGAACTTAGTCCTTACACCCACATCTCAACATTTAGAATAACAGCGGAAAATCTAAACATTGAATAACAACAAACATATATACATATATACATACATCATCAAGTATTCTCCACCAACATCATTCATGTTTACATAAACATTCGTCAACAAGATACATATACAAAAGTATCCCAAAAGAATCATAGCCATCCTAGCTACCCGGTGCTACATATCAGAGCCGACCGACCAAAAGAAAGAAGGCACGCTCCACAAAAAGACCACCAGCATACCTACTCTGCAATGCCTCATAGAGCATTATAAAACAGCAGAAGGGTGAGAAATATTATCATAATAACAATGCATATAATTATATATCTTAACATAAAAATACTCATATTCCACATTCTCACCACAATTCATCACATCTCACTCATACACATCGCAATGTATACATATCTATTCAAACCAAGCATATACCTCATGCATATTTTCACAATTCTTATCAATCCACATAAACATACACATATATGTTTATTCATCAAAGCACCATTTTAAAGATGATAAATGCAAATCATAGAGACCAACTCACGACTCTATGCAAATGCAATGCGGTACCGACTCAATCATCTCAAGTTCACTCAGGAACTCTGCTGGAACCATCGCTCGTTACATCACTGTAACTCCCCGTCGGGCATACGATGTTCCCCATCGCTCACACCTCTTATTTTTAAGGCACACGATCCAATCTGATCGCTCACACCTCTTATTTTAAGGCACACGACGTTTATGGATCGCTCACACCTCTTTGTCTAAGGCACACGACCCGATCGCTCACACCTCTTTGTATAAGGCACACGATCGCCTATACCCATCGCTCACACCTCTTATTTTTAAGGCACACGATATTATAGCGGATTCTCATAAGAATCCCTCAACACAAGAATGCACATCATTATGCTTCACACGCAAATGACTCAAGACATTCTTGAAATGCATACATATTCACAATATATTCATGCATTCTTCTCATACAAGTACATACAATCTATATACATTCACATCAATGCACTATTGTATGGTTCACATCCAAACACACGTTCAAAACGGTAAAAGTCGCTAAATAACACTATTCCTGACTTTTTCGACTTATATAATCGGCTAACAATCTCCAAATCATCATAATAAGAAAAAGCATTTCATAAGCTTCCTAATGCATCAAACCACGCCTCAAACCGAACCACAGATCAAAAGTTATGCAGAAAACAAAATTACATGAACAGCACTGTTCGCTGGGCGAACCTCCCTCGCGAGCATTCGCTAGCTCCTTCGCTAGGTGAACATCCCTCGCGAGCATTCGCTAGCTCCTTCGCTAGGCGAATGTTCCAGCGAACCAACTGTTAGATAAAAACAGACACAAAGTTCGCTAGGCGAACCCCTTGGCGAACCAAGGCAGCAACTACCCACATTCAAAACACCCAAACTTCGCTAGGCGAACAACTCAGCGAACCTTCGCTGACCTTCGCCAACTGGTTTTCTAGGCGAACCCGCGGAAACCTCACTCGCCACCGCTTCGCCCCAGGTTCGCTAGGCGAACCAAGGAAACCCAGAATTTTCCTGCGCTGTCAAAACCCCAAAAATCCATATTTTTCCAATCAAAACCTTTCCAAAACACCATATATCAATCAGAACCCAATACAATCATGGCAACCAATATTCTACCACATTTACGTCGATTTCCAACCGCGAAAACATCGATTTCTCAAAATCACTCTAAAATGGAAAACTATGAAAACACCACCAACAATCCAATACACACATACATAATCATACATAATGATACACATTGATAAGATAATAAGATTTCACACCCTTACCCGATTAAATCGATTCCTAGAAGTTGTTTTTCTTGATTTTCCTCTTCTCCTTCTCTTTTTCTCCTCTTCCTCTTTCTTTCTCTCCTTTTTCTCTCTATTCTCCTTTCTATCTCTTTCTCTTCTATTTCCTCTTCTTATCTCTTTTTTTTTCTTTTTTTTTTCCTTTCTATTTTCCACTCAAATACAATTAATTCATTTTCTCACAAAATTATACACTTAATCATTTTTCCAACAATTTTTACTAAATTTCTAACTTACTAATAATTGAGAAATGTCTAAAATATCCTCCATTCTAATTTTCCCCGAAAACTCTCAAAACGATCAAATAACATAACACGTCAACATAACATATTAACACACCAATTTCACAAATAAAATAATTTATCACCCAATTTAAATAAAAGACTCAACAAAATGGGAATAATTGGAATCGGGGCGTTACAACTCTCCCCCACTTTAGAAATTTTCGTCCTCGAAAATATTACCTGATTCAGACAACTCCGGATACGACTCTCGCATCCTACTCTCTAGCTACCAAGTCATATCGCCTTCCGCAGCGCCTCCCCACGCTACTTTCACGAGTGCAATATCCTTGCCTCTTAGCTTCTTAACTTCGCGGTCCAAAATCCTATTCGGTAAAGTTTCAACCGTAAGGTTATCTCTCACTTCAACCTCGTCCATAGGAATAACATGTGACGGATCCGGAACATACTTACGAAGTTGCGAAACATGGAATACGTCATGCAAGTTTGAAAGATTCGGAGGCAACGCCACACGGTAAGCCACAACACCAACTCGTGCAGAAATCTGATACGGACCAATAAAACGAGAAGTCAATTTCTTCGACTTCAAAGCACGACCCACACCCGTAGCCGGCGTAACTCTCAAAAACACATGGTCGCCTTCTTGAAACTCAAGATCTTTTCTTCTCTTGTCATGATAGCTCTTTTGTCTACTTTGTGAAGCTTTCATCTTTTCACGAATAAACTTCACTTTCTCCGTCGTTTGTTGTACCATCTCCGATCCAACTATTGTCCTCTCACCGGTTTCATGCCAACACAAAGGTGTTCGACATCTCCGACCGTACAAAGCCTCAAATGGTGCCATACCTATACTTGAATGAAAACTATTATTATAGGTGAACTCAATCAACGCCAAATAACTATCCCAAGCACCACCTTGCTCGAGCACACAAACACGCAACAAATCCTCCAACGATTGAATTGTCCTCTCGGTTTGACCATCCGTTTGCGTATGATACGCCGAACTCAATCTTAGCTTAGAACCCAAAGCCTTTTGTAAACTCTCCCAAAACCTCGATGTGAATCTAGGATCTCTATCCGATACAATACTCTTAGGAACTCCATGCAACTTCACAACCGCAAGAATATAAATCTCGGCTAACCTCTCCAAAGGATAACTAATATCAATTGGAATGAAGTGAGCAGATTTAGTAAGCCTATCAACGATTACCCAAATGGCATTATGACCTCTTTGCGTATTCGACAATCCCGTAACAAAATCCATCGATATACTATCCCATTTCCACTCCGGAATATCCAACGGTTGCATCAATCCACTAGGTTTTTGATGTTCCACCTTGGACTTTTGACAAGTTAAGCACGCATACACAAATTGAGCCACATCTCTCTTTAGCCCAGACCACCAAAAGATTTTCTTCAAATCTTGATACATTTTATTCGCTCCCGGATGAATACTTAAGTTACTTCGGTGTCCTTCTTCCAATATCATCTTTTTCAACTCCACATCATCGGGAATACAAATACGACCATGGAATCTCAAAACTCCAAAATTATCAACCTTGAAATCCTCATTCTCATTCATCATCAAATCAACGAACTTCAAGTCCAGCTTTTGCCTTTCACATACGGTTGCAAGAAAATCATTCGTAACATGTAGCATACCAACTCTCACACTTCTCGGCGTCATTTCACAAACCAAACTTAAGTCTCTAAAACTCTCCAAAAGTTCCCATTCTCTCATCATCAATGAGGACATATGTAACGACTTCCGACTCAAAGCATCGGCCACCACGTTTGCCTTACCCGGATGGTAATTCAAACCAAAATCATAATCCTTCAAAAGCTCTAACCACCTCCTTTGTCTCATGTTCAATTCTTTTTGATCAAATAAATATTTCAAGCTTTTGTGATCACTAAAAACTTCGAATCTTGCTCCATAAAGATAGTACCTCCAAATTTTCAAAACAAACACCACGGCCGCTAACTCCAAGTCATGTGTAGGATAATTCTTTTCACGCACTCTCAATTGTCTTGAAGCATAAGCCACAACTTTTCCATCTTGTATCAAAACACCACCTAAACCAACCAAGGAAGCATCACAATACACAACAAATGGTTCCGTCGGATTTGGCAAAATCAAGATCGGAGCCGTTGTCAACCTTCTTTTTAGCTCATTGAAACTCTCTTCACAATGAATATCCCAAATGAAAGCCTTTCCTTTACAAGTCAATTGCGTTAACGGAAGTGCCAACTTCGAAAATCCCTCAATAAACCTCCGATAATAACCCGCCAAGCCTAAAAAGCTTCGAATCTCCGTAACCGATCTAGGAGCCTCCCATAGCATCACCGCATCAATCTTGGATGGATCAACACTAATACCACTACCGGAAATAACATGCCCAAGAAAACTTACTTCCGATAACCAAAACTCACATTTCGACAACTTAGCATACAATTGTTTCTCTTTCAAAATTTGTAACACAATCCTCAAATGCTCTTCATGCTCCTCTTGAGACTTAGAGTAAATCAAAATATTGTCGATGGACACAACCACAAAACGATCCAACTGTTCATGAAAAATACGATTCATGTATTCCATAAACACACCCGGCGCATTAGAAACCCCGAATGGCATCACGGAATATTCGTAATGACCATACCGTGTCCTAAAGGCCGTCTTTTGAATATCCTCCTCTTTCACACGAATCTGGTGATATCCCGATCTCAAATCAATCTTGCTAAAAACACGCGCACCAACCAATTGGTCCAACAAATCCTCGATCCTTGGAAGCGGATACTTGTTCTTAATTGTCACCTTGTTCAATTGTCGATAATCAATGCATAACCGCATACTCCCATCCTTCTTCTTTACCAACAACACCGGAGCACCCCAAGGAGAAACACTTGGTCTTACAAATCTCTTGTCCAACAAGTCATTCAATTGCTTCTTCAATTCTACCAACTCCGATGCCGACATACGATACGGTGCCATCGAAATTGGTCTAGTACCCGGAACTAGATCAATAGAAAACTCAACTTCTCTTTCCGGCGGTATATCTGTAATATCTTCAGGAAACACCTCAGGAAAATCACATACAACAGGAAACACATCAAGTGACACTTGACTATTCACTGACAATGATGCAAACAACCCGAACAATTGAGCTTCGTCCGCTAAAAGTCTCTTCAACTCTGTAGTGGATAAGAAACTCTCTTCTTCATCCTCTTCCAAAGAAGGAAACCTCACTAACTTGTGATAACAATCTATATGAACTCTATTAAATTGCAACCAATTCATACCCAAGACCACATCCAACCCTTCCAACGGCAAACACACTAAGTCCATCTCAAAGTCTTTACCATAAATGGTTAAAGGACAACTCAAACAGACCAAAGAAGTAGTTACTGGCCCCATTGCTGGAGTATCAATAACCATCTTACCATCCATCAGAGACAACACAAGATTCAAACGATTCGCGCACTCAGACGAAATAAACGAATGAGTCGCTCCCGTATCAATAATAGCAACTAGAGGTGTACTATTAATAAAGCAAGTACCTTTAATCAGACGGTCTGCACTGGAAGTTTGAGTTCCCGCCAAAGAAAATACTTTCCCACCAGTTGGAGCTTTCTTCGGATTCGGACACTTCGTGCTAATGTGACCAGGTTCCCCACAATTAAAACATTTCACCACATTCCTTCTACAATCAGTAGTAGCATGCCCAAGGCCTCCACAGTTAGAACATCTCGCCACTGTCTTCCCACACTCAAATGATTTATGACCCATTTCACCACACTTGTAACACTTAATGGGACCGGAACCTCCTCCTCCAGATCTCTTCTCAAAGTTTCCCCTATGCTTGCCCCTATCAGCGGGTGTCACATAAGGTCCACTTCTAGCTTGTTATTTTACCTTCCTCTCATTCAAACTTTTGTAATGTGTAGAACGAGCCTTGCTATCTTCCTCGAAGATTCTACAACATTCCGTCAAATCTGAAAACCTTCTTATCCTTTGATACCCCACAGCTTGTTTAATCTCAGGACGCAAACCATTCTCATATTTAATACACCTTGAGAACTCAGCAGTAATCGCAGCATAATGAGGATGGAATTGAACCAACTCCACAAACTTAGCAGTATAGTCCACCACGGACATACTACCTTGTTTTAATTCAAGGAACTCCATCTCCTTCTTCCCTTTCATACTTTCAGGGTAATACTTCCTCAAGAACTCAGTACGAAATAAATCCCAAGTTATCTCTTCATCATCTACCTCAAGAACTTGACGCATACCGACCCACAAATCGCCGGCTTCTTCCTTCAACATGTGAGACCCAAGCCTCACCTTATTCTCTTCCGCACAGTCCATGACTCTGAAGATTCTTTCAATCTCTTTCAACCAAAGTTGAGCACCATCGGGATCAAATCTTCCTTTGAAAACCGGCGGTTGATTCTTCCTGAACTCGTCATTAGCATTCACATTCGGCGCACCTTGCACCGCCCTAGCCATTGCTTCCAAAGCAGCAGCCATCGCATTGTCGTTTCTACCAGCCATATTCTGATCATTCCCAAAAATGACAACAAAGTTAAACAACAGTTCAACCAACACAACAACAAGACAGACACAACTGACTCAACCAGGCTCTGATACCACTTAATGTAACACCCCCTTTCTATACCCCCAAATAATCACATTTAATCATTTAGGCACATATTAAAAATTTCGTCAGAGTATAATTATAAACATGGCATAAAAGAGATATGTCACATTATATTTTGAATTAAAACATACAACACCTGCTCAACAGTTGATATGCAACAGTGGGGTAACTTTGCAACAGAGGAACTTAGTCCTTACACCCACATCTCAACATTTAGAATAACAGCGGAAAATCTAAACATTGAATAACAACAAACATATATACATATATACATACATCATCAAGTATTCTCCACCAACATCATTCATGTTTACATAAACATTCGTCAACAAGATACATATACAAAAGTATCCCAAAAGAATCATAGCCATCCTAGCTACCCGGTGCTACATATCAGAGCCGACCGACCAAAAGAAAGAAGACACGCTCCACAAAAAGACCACCAGTATACCTACTCTGCAATGCCTCATAGAGCATTATAAAACAGCAGAAGGGTGAGAAATATCACCATAATAACAATGCATATAATAATATATCTTAACATAAAAATACTCATATTCCACATTCTCACCACAATTCATCACATCTCACTCATACACATCGCAATGTATACATATCTATTCAAACCAAGCATATACCTCATGCATATTTTCATAATTCTTATCAATCCACATAAACATACACATATATGTTTATTCATCAAAGCACCATTTTAAAGATGATAAATGCAAATCATAGAGACCAACTCACGACTCTATGCAAATGCAATGCGGTACCGACTCAATCATCTCAAGTTCACTCAGGAACTCTGCTGGAACCATCGCTCGTTACATCACTGTAACTCCCCGTCGGGCATACGATGTTCCCCATCGCTCACACCTCTTATTTTTAAGGCACACGATCCAATCTGATCGCTCACACCTCTTATTTTTAAGGCACACGATGTTTATGGATCGTTCACACCTCTTTGTCTAAGGCACACGACCCGATCGCTCACACCTCTTTGTATAAGGCACACGATCGCCTATACCCATCGCTCACACCTCTTATTTTTAAGGCACACGATATTATAGCGGATTCTCATAAGAATCCCTCAACACAAGAATGCACATCATTATGCTTCACACGCAAATGACTCAAGACATTCTTGAAATGCATACATATTCACAATATATTCATGCATTCTTCTCATACAAGTACATACAATCTATATACATTCACATTAATGCACTATTGTATGGTTCACATCCAAACACACGTTCAAAACGGTAAAAGTCGCTAAATAACTCTATTCCTGACTTTTCCGACTTATATAATCGGCTAACAATCTCCAAATCATCATAATAAGAAAAATCATTTCATAAGCTTCCTAATGCATCAAACCACGCCTCAAACCGAACCACAGATCAAAAGTTATGCAGAAAACAAAATTACACGAACAGCACTGTTCGCTGGGCGAACCTCCCTCGCGAGCATTCACTAGCTCCTTCGCTAGGCGAACATCCCTCACGAGCATTAGCTAGCTCCTTCGCTAGGCGAATGTTCCAGCGAACCAACTGTTAGATAAAAACAGACACAAAGTTCGCTAGGCGAACCCCTTGGCGAACCAAGGCAGCAACTACCCACATTCAAAACACCCAAACTTCGCTAGGCGAACAACTCAGCGAACCTTCGCTGACCTTCGCCAACTGGTTCTCTAGGCGAACCCGCGAAAACCTCACTCACCACCGCTTCGCCCCAGGTTCGCTAGGCGAACCAAGGAAACCCAGAATTTTCCTGCGCTGTCAAAACCCCAAAAATCCATATTTTTCCAATCAAAACCTTTCCAAAACACCATATATCAATCAGAACCCAATACAATCATGGCAACCAATATTCTACCACATTTACGTCGATTTCCAACCGCGAAAACATCGATTTCTCAAAATCACTCTAAAATGGAAAACTATGAAAACACCACCAACAATCCAATACACACATACACAATCATACATAATGATACACATTGATAAGATAATAAGATTTCACACCCTTACCCGATTAAATCGATTCCTAGAAGTTGTTTTTCTTGATTTTCCTCTTCTCCTTCTCTTTTTCTCCTCTTCCTCTTTCTTTCTCTCCTTTTTCTCTCTATTCTCCTTTCTATCTCTTTCTCTTCTATTTCCTCTTCTTATCTCTTTTTTTTTTCTCTCTATTCTCCTTTCTATCTCTTTCTCTTCTATTTCCTCTTATTATCTCTTTTTTTTTTCTTTTTTTTTTCCTTTCTATTTTCCACTCAAATACAATTAATTCATTTTCTCACAAAATTCTACACTTAATCATTTTTCCAACAATTTTTACTAAATTTCTAACTTACTAATAATTGAGAAATGTCTAAAATATCCTCCATTCTAATTTTCCCCGAAAACTCTCAAAACGATCAAATAACATAACACGTCAACATAACATATTAACACACCAATTTCACAAATAAAATAATTTATCACCCAATTTAAATAAAAGACTCAACAAAATGGGAATAATTGGAATCGGGGCGTTACATCATCAACTGGTGGCTCGTCACAATATTTCATTTTCAAGTACATGATGTCTTCATCAGGGAACTCAAACTTCATTGGCTGATAATCATCAATTGGTTGCTCAGCAAGACAGTCAGACAGAATACTACCTTTTATGGCTTTTTGGGAAGTATATTATATGTCATACTCTGTCAACACCATCTGCTAACGGGCAACCCTTCCGGTGAGAGCTGGCTTTTCAAAAATGTACTTGACTGGATCCATCTTTGATATCAATAAGGTTGTATGAGTCAACATGTATTGTCTCAATAGCTTAGCAGCCCATGTAAGTGCACAACATGTCTTCTCGAGCATTGAGTATCTAGACTCGCAATATGTGAATTTCTTGCTCAGGTAGTATATGGCATGTTCTTTCCCACCTGTCTCGTCTTGTTGACCGAGAACACAACCCATTGAATTTTCACGTACCGACAAATACATTATCAGTGGTCTCCCTGGAACTGGAGGCATGAGAATCAGAGGCTTTTGCAAATATTCTTTTATTTTATCAAATGCCCTTTGACAATCATTATTCCACCGAATTGATTGGTCTTTTCTCAGTAATTTGAATATTGGCTCACAAGTGGCTGTCAGATGAGAAACGAATCTAGCAATGTAGTTCAATCTCCCTAAGAAACCACAAACTTGCTTTCTGTTCTTGGCTCGGGCATATCTTGTATTGCTTTTACTTTTGCTGGATCAACCTCGATTCCTCTTTCACTAACAATGAAGCCTAACAGCTTACCAGATCTCACCCCGAAGGTACACTTATTCGGGTTCAGCCTCAGTCTGAATTGTCTCAACCGTTTAAAAAGCTTTTTCAGATTCACCAAGTGCTCTTCCTCAGTCTGCGAGTTAGCAATCATATCATCAACATAAACCTCAATCTCTTTATGAAACATGTCATGAAAGAGCGTCACCATAGCACGTTGATAAGTTGCCCCTGCGTTTTTCAAACCAAACGTCATCACTTTATAGCAGAACGTGCCCCATGGGGTAATAAACGTTGTTTTCTCCATGTCTTCCGGTGCCATTTTTATCTTACTATAACCGGAAAAGCCATCAATGAAGGAAAATACCGAGAATTGAGCTGTATTATCTACCAACACATCAATGTGAGGTAATGGAAAATCATCTTTCGGAATTGCTCAGTTTAAATCACAGTAGTCAACACACATCCGGACCTTACAATCTTTCTTAGGTACCGGGACAATATTCGCAACCCATGGTGGATAGCTGGTGACGGCCAAAAAACCTGCACCCAACTATTTCTGCACGTCCTCTTTGATCTTAATGGCCATTTCTGGTTTAGTTCTTCTGAGCTTTTGTTTGACGGGGGAGCAACCTTCTTTGAGAGGCAACCTGTGCACAACAATATCTGTATCTAATCCTGGCATATCTTGATAGGACCAGGCAAAGATATCAACATATTCACGTAGTGTATCAATCAGCTCTTTCTTCACATTCTCTGCTAGGCTTGCCCCTATCTTGACTTCCTTTCTCGCATCTTCGGTGCCAAGGTTGATGACTTCTAGTGACTCTTGATGAGGCTGAATAGCTCTTTCCTCCTGTTTCAATAATCTGGGCAATTCTTCGGGAAGTTCACAATCTTCCTCATCCCCTTCTTCAGCTTGGTAAATCGGATTGTCAAAGTCATATCGAGCCATAGCAAAACCGTTATCAACAGAATCCGGAGGATTGTTTCTGCATGAATGATGGTTCATGCTTTATTTTAGAAAGAGCTTTTTGAAAAGAAAGAAAACAAACTATGGAGAAAAACATTGCCATTTTTATTTGAAATAAAATGAAAAGTGTAAAATGAAAGACATGGATCACAATTTTTGAACACAAAAAACATCCTTTATTGATGATAAACTTGCATATGAAACAAATGTGGCCCTACAATGAAATCACTAGGCCTTGGGCAGAGCCTAGGATTTTACATGCAACATGAAAAAATAAAGAAAATTACTCTTTCTGCAGGGTAACTTGGATGAGGTCTTCAGAGAACCAGTTGTTCAGCTTCTGCTCCGGGACACATGGGCGCACCCAATTGTCCATATCATAATCGCTGTCCCCCTCGTCTTCAATTGTAGCAAAGACTTGACCAGGGTTGATGATCCCCGCACTAGAGAAAAAAATAGGTCCCTGCCGCTCTTGACCTTTTGGCAGAGGAGTTCGAGGAGGCTGATAACTAATTCCACACTTGTCTTCCTTGAAAGACAACTCAATCAACTGACCCCAACCTACAGCATGGCCTGACTGTACTACCTCAAGAGCCTGTTTGTAAGAAGCCATGGAAGTCCCTGCTCTTGTTTCACTGGAGGGAGGGTCATTCTCAATATTCACTATTTTGAATGCCTGACAAAGAGTTTCATGAATCTCGCCGTCCATTTCCACGTATTTGAATGATGACAGATGGCTGACAAAAATATCCTCCTCTCCGCATACTGTGACAACCTGACCATCCACGACAAACTTTATCTTCTGACGGAGTGTTGACGAAACGGCCCCTGCAGCATGTATCCATGGGCGCCCTAGCAAGCAGCTATAGGCTGGCTGGATATCCATCACATAGAAAACCGTATTAAACACCTGGGGTCCGGTCTTCACAGGCAACTCTACCTCCCCGAAAACTAATCTTTTGGAGCTGTCAAAAGCGCGCACAACTAAATCACACGGTCGGAGTACAACCCCTTCAACATCCATTTTTGCCAAAGCTTTCTTTGGCAGTATATTCAAGGACGAGCCCGTGTCTACTAACACATGGGACAAGACCGCCCCTTTCCACTCCATGGAGATGTGGAGAGCTTTGTTATGATTTCTTCCCTCCGGCGTTAGATCAAAATCAGTAAACCCCAATCCGTTGCTGACATTGACATGGGCAATAACACCCTCGAGCTGGTTCACCGATATCTCTTGTGGAACATACGCCATATTTAAAATCTTCAACAAAGCATTATGATGTGCCTCAGAACATAACAGTAATGACAAGATAGAAATCTTGGAGGGAGTTTGATGCAGGTGATCCACTATTTTATAATCGCTCTTTCGGATAATCCTCATAAACTCTTCAACGTCTTTTTCAAATGAATTACCAGGCTCTACCCTCTGCACGGGCTCTTCGTTTACTACCTGCTTGCCTTTAGCTATCGCCAAAGCTTCAACATCATCGTTTCGGAGCGTCTGTGGAGCAAAGAGCCTTCCACTACGGATAAAACCACCCGTTCCTCCTACATTCCCTACACTTGAACCAGTTTCCTTGAGAACCTCCACTTCCTGTTTCTGCCCTTGATAATAGACATCAGCCCCGTAATGCCATGGGATCGCTTTTGTACTTTCGTATGGCATAGGACCTAGAATAGTTATAGTCACAAGGGCCACCTGTTCAGGTGCAGGGATCTGTATAGGTGCTGGCACAGGAATCTCTGCTGGAGTAAAGTAGATAGTAACTGTCAAAACCGTATCAATCTTTTTCCCCATCTGATTAAGCTATAGATGACCCTCATTCATCATCATCTGAAGGAACTTCCTCAATTCATCACAACCGTTCATAGCAGTCAAACATTCTGAACAATTTTCTGGATAACCAGGGAACACGCCCCCTTTCAACAAACGTCTTTTCACCACTACCAAAGGCGTCCTGACCTGATTAATATCTGTCACCAAGTTCAGGCCTCTATCTTCTTCTATTGCATTGACCTTTGGTCCGCCATGCGGGGGCATGGGGGTTTTGAATCACATTAGGATTAGGAGCGAAGTTGATAGCTTTCGACTCAACCAGGTCCTGAACTACGTGCTTAAAAGCTTTGCAATTCTCTATATGGTGGCCGGGCACACCCGAAAGGAATTCATACTTCACATTTGCATCATAGCCATAAGGTAGTCTGCCTGTTGGTGGTTCCAGTGTTCTCAACTGTACCAACTTTAAGCGGAGAAAATTCTACAACATCTGAGCATATGTCATAGGTAAAGTGTCAAAGTGGCGATCACTCATTCTCTGCCTCGGTTGGTATTGTCTTTGAGATTGTGGCTGAGATTCGGCAGCTTAAACTGGAATAGTTACAGCTGCAGCTTGATGGTACGAGCCCTGATGTCCTTTACCTTTGCCCCCCTGTCCATAAGCAGCACTAGTCTCACCTTCACGTTTCTTCGAGCCACTCTTGAAAAACCTCTTTGCATTCGAAGAGCCTGCCCCACTTCCATCTTGAATTTTCCCTGATTTCAATAGATTTTCAATTCTCTCTCTAACAATTACAATGTCAGAGAACCCAGTGGACGGACGTCCAACCAAGCGCTCTACATATGGGCCCTGTAAAGTATTCATAAACATATCAGTCATTTCCCTTTCCATCAACGGGGGTTGTACTCGGGTTGCTAGCTCGCGCCACCTCTGGGCGTACTGTTTGAAACCTTCCTTAGGATCCTGTGTCATATTCTGCAATTGGGTACGATTGGGGGCCATGTCAATGTTATACTGATACTGTTTCAAGAAAGCATCGCCCAAGTCCCTCCAGTTCCTGATATAAGCTCTTTCCAGCTTCATGTACCATTCCAATGAAGCTCCTGACAGGCTATCCTGAAAGAAGTACATCCACAGCTTTTCATCGTCAGAATATGCAGAGATCTTCCTGAAATACGCCTGAATGTGAGTCTTAGGACATGTACTGCCATTATACTTGTCAAAGGTTGAGGGCTTAAACTTTGGAGGGATCCTCACCCCTTGCACCAGCCCCATGTCAGCAACATTAATTCCCATGGAGTTTTGACATTCCATGGCTCTTACCTTCTCAGCCAACTCTCCATACCTTCTGTCATTACCGTCATTATGAACCCCCATGTCAGCATTCAGCACAGAGAACTGATCATCTTGATGGTCCTCCACATGCTGGTGATTAACATGGCCAATACCCACAGGCACTCCTCCAGGAGGAGAAAACACTAAGGGGATTTCTACCCTAATGTTGTCATGCAAAGATGGCCCTATAGTTGAGTTTGAAAGGGAAACGTCTACCTAAGTTAGCATGCAAAGGGAAGCCTAATGCTAATCCTACTCCAAGCTTAATCGAAAATTAAGTTAGACTAGGTAGCTCTAAGGGAGTGAATCCAAGACTTAAACAAGTCTTGAGATTCAAGGGAAGAAAAAGAGTGAAAGAGATGAAGAAGAAAATGCGAATAAAACAAACAAGCAGCAGCTACAACAGCGCCTCTGCACCTGCACAGCAGTTAAAGACAGCACACAAGCAAGACAGCTTTTAATAGCATACATATTCAGCACAAAATAGGTGTTAAAGGCAGCAGGCAACAAGTGTGGACAATAGACAACACATGAACAAACTTAGAACAGCAGCTGTAAAAACAGGGCAGCATGCATCCAAACAAGAAGCGATTGCAAATGAACATACATGGCAAGGCAAACCAAGCATAGAGGTTGCAAACATCAAGGATGAACAAGCATGATCATGTTAACCACTCAAGAACAAACACACTCAACATAATTGTATGATTTACACATTGATCAAAACAAGTCATGCACAAGCAACCATGGAGACAAACATCAATCATGCATCATGTGTCCAGCAAGTTGAGCATTAACCAATAATGAACATGATTTGAATGTGTGTGCAACGTGTTCATCGCATCAAGAATGCAACAACGCAAACATGTTCATAAACGATACAAATCCAAGAGTCGCGTGTCGGAAAATTGTGTTCATGCAATAGTGTGAGGTGCAACAGCTCAAGAATGATCCACAAATCATCATCATATCAATCCATAAAGTTTAGACATGAAAAGGATCCCAAACAACCAAGAAAATGCAAGAAAATCAAGTTCTGCTTCAGGGGTAACCGGTTACAGCATAACTGATAACCATTTACACAGTTCAAAATTGCACAAATTACGCTGAAAATACACAGTGTAACCGGTTACAACATAACTGCTAACTGGTTACTCTGGGACAGTGGTAAAAAAATCAGTTTCAAAAGCACTTTTCAGCAGCAAATCACTTATGTAATCATGTTCAATGATCATGTAATCAACAATGCACGAAAATCAAGTTCAGAAACAGCATTCAAACATCATTTAGATCCAGTAATCATCGACGTCCACTTATGTGGAACCAGAAGGGATAATCGGAACCCAATTCCAAACGCTTCCGTTATACAGTGGTGATCAATCAGAAGTGGGAACTTCGATTTCCTCATATAAAGATGCTATTAAAGCAGTCGAAAGTACTAATACAACAGGATGGAAACAACTTGTCATTCCTACTGACAATAAAACAAAGAAGGGTCTTGGTTTTTCTGCAACCTGTACCCAGACAGCTGCCAACGATGAAAGTCTTCATCCCATTCAGAATTTCTTCCACAGTGGAGGTTTCTTTCACCCAGTGCCTCAGGCCGTCCATGCTATCAATGAGGAGGATTCCTCCGTTACGGAGGAAGAATGGAAGTCCTATCTCAACGAGGACGGTTACATGTCTCAGGACGAGGCGCATACGCCTTTTTGCTTTACTGTACAAAGCCCAAGATTTATACCCCGGTCAAATGTCGAAATGATATATGGGGATTGTGATCTAGAAGGATGTCGTGCTCCGCCAAATTCATTAGAGAAAGACACTCCGATGAAGGACAGTTTTGACTACGCCTACTATGGCCCGATGGATGGTCTGCCAATGTGGCAGCCTTACCCAGGAGACTTGGGGCAAGAAAGTCAGCCGAACAATGAAAATTAGCTGAGTCTCATCGAACAAAATACTTGTGTCTCCACCATGTCATCGGATCAACACTCAGGTCATTCAAAAACTACTCAACATGACGATGAATTCGCAACGTTTGCGGGGCTAGAATTCATCAACTACGCTTTTCCTGAGGTCAACGTCATCGAGAGGGATGACTCCTCCAGTTCCAAAGAAGTGTGGGACACCTTGGGACAACCAAGTGGTAAATACGACTATATGGTCAAGTACACCGCTCCTGAAAGCTCTCGTATCAGACTCGAAGACATCCAGCTAACTGGATGGGGAGATACAGTTGAGAGCACAAATGCTATGCAAAATACAATAGAGGAATCCTCCTACAACAACTCTGCTTGGGAGACAGATTCCAATGATGCTGCTCCACCAGAAATCAGCGTCATTTCTGAAGACAAATCAAGGAAGGTACCAGACTTTGTGATTCACCGAGGAGTTCGCCGCTAATGGGTTGTTGTCGATGTTCCGAAGATTGTTCATAAGTCAAAGTAATTGCCATCTTTAACCTTTCACCCTGCCCATGTGAAACGGATGTTTTGATAGGGCTCGCTTACTGTAAATTTTCCCTCTTCGCTTCGCCCAAAGCAACAGATTTTTGTTTTATAGGGCTGTAGTTTCAAGGATCGACTTGTTCATTAATAAAATAACGTCGTTCTGTAATTTCCGCATTAATTGCAATTTTCTCTTTTTGCTTTTCTCAGAAAATGGTAATCCTAAAAAACAATAATAAAAACAAGTAGTAATAAAAAATACACTGCACACACTCTTGCATTTTCTCTATCTCTTCTAAACACGAATCATCACGTCATGTAGATTGCTTGTTTTAAACCCAGTTAAAACATACGATCCGATGCCTTCTCCCAACTTTGAGTTCCCGGTATTCGAGGCTGAAGAAGAAGTTGACGACGAAATTCCAGAAGAGATCTCCCGACTACTCATACAAGAGGAAAGCTCCATTGAACCTCACAAAGATCCGTTGGAAGTGATGAACGTAGGTTCAGAAAAAGAGAGAAAAGAAATCAGGATTGAGGCACTGCTCAGTCCAACTGCCAAAGAGAGTTTGATAAAGCTTCTCAGAGAATTTCCCGATGTGTTTGCTTGGTCCTATCAGGATATGCCAGGGTTGGATACCAGCATCGTGGAACATCACTTACCATTGAAATCGGAATGTCCGCCAGTAAAACAAAGGTTGAGAAGGACTCACCCGGACATGGCCATCAAAATCAAAGAGGAGGTACAGAAATAGATTGACGCGGGTTTCCTCGCTACATCTGAATATCCTCAATGGCTAGCCAACATCGTACCCGTTCCCAAAAAGGACGGAAAGGTCAGGATGTGTGTCGATTACAGAGATTTGAACAAGGCTAGTCCAAAGGACGACTTTCCTTTACCACACATAGACATGCTAGTTGACAGTACAGCAAAGTTCAAAGTTTTCTCCTTCATGGATGGATTCTCGGGCTATAACCAGATCAAAATGGCGCCGAAAGACATGGAGAAAACTTCGTTATTTACCCCATGGGGTACCTTTTGTTACAAGGTGATGCCGTTCGGTTTGAAGAACGCCGGGGCAACCTATCAAAGGGCCATGACTACTCTATTTCATGACATGATACACAAGGAAATTGAGGTATATGTCGATGACATGATTGCAAAATCTAAGACAGCAGAGGAGCATGTGACCCACCTGTCAAAACTATTCGAGTGATTGAGAAAGTACAAACTCCGTTTGAATCCCAACAAATGCACCTTCGGTGTCCGTTCAGGGAAACTATTAGGGTTCATCGTCAGCCAGAAAGGGATTGAGGTTGATCCTGACAAGGTCAAGGCCATTCAAGAAATGCCTTCTCTGAAAACTGAAAAATAAGTCAGAGGATTCTTGGGACGTTTGAACTACATCTCCAGATTCATATTCCTTATGACCGCAACGTGTGCGCCGATTTTCAGGTTACTGAAAAAGAGTCAGGACTGCGTTTGGACAGAGGACTGTCAAACCGCCTTCAACAGTATTAAGGAATATCTGTTGAATCCGCCAATTCTATCACCTCCAGTAGAAGGAAGACCACTGATCATTTACCTCACAGTCCTAGAGGACTCAATGGGATGTGTACTTGGCCAACAAGACGAAACCAAAAGGAAGGAGTCTGCCATTTATTATTTAAGCAAGAAGTTTACTGAATGTGAAACTCGGTACAAGATGCTCGAGAAAACTTGCTGCGCTTTGGCTTGGGCAGCCAAACGTCTTCGCCAGTACATGATTCGTCACACTACTTGGTTGGTCTCCGAGATGGATCCAATCAAGTACGTCTTTGAAAAGCCTGCTCTCACGGGAAGGATTGCCCATTGGAAGATGTTGCTATCATAATATGACATAGAGTACCATGCTCAGAAAGCCATTAAAGGGAGTATTTTAGGCGATTATTTGGCTCATCAACCGATTGACGATCAAGAATCAATCGGGTTTGACTTCCCGGAAGAAGATGTCATGTATTTAAAAATGAAAGATTACGATGAACCGCTACCCAGTGAAGGGCCAGAGCCAGGTTCCAGTGGGGACTTATCTTTGACGTAGCAGTCAATCATTACGAAAATGGAATTGGGGCAATCATTGTTACCCCTCAGGGTACCCACATTCCTTTCACTGCTCGACTTACGTTCAAATGTACAAACAACGAGGCCGAATACGAAGCTTGTATTATAGGTCTCGAGGGAGCGATTTATTTGAGGATCAAGAACTTGGACGTATATGGCGACTCAACTTTGGTCGTCAATCAGATAAAAGGAGATTGGAACACATACCAATCAGGATTGATTCCTTACAAGGACTATGCAAGAAGGTTGTTACCCTTCTTCAACAGAGTTGAGTTTCATCATATCCCTCGTGAAGAGAATCACATGGCTGATGCTTTAGCTACTCTCTCTTCCATGATTAGCGTAGGTCGATGGAATGGCCTACCTAAGATCGACATCATGCGCCTTGAACGGGCCGCTTACATCTTCGCGATTGAAGTAGTCATAGATGACAAACCTTGGTATCACGATATCAAATACTTCCTTCAGAAACAAGAGTACCCACCTGGGGCATCCAGGAAAGATAAAAAGACCCTCAGAAGACTGGCTGAAAACTTCTTCCTGAGCGGTGACACTCTCTATAAGAGGAACTTTGACATGGTCTTGCTCCGATGTGTGGACATACCAGAAGCAGACATGTTGATGAAAGAAATTCACGAAGGATCCTTTGGCACTCATGCCAATGGACACACAATGGCGAGAAAAATTCTCAGAGCAAGGTACTACTGGTTAACCATGGAATCCGACTGCTACAAGTACATGAGGAAGTGTCATAAATGTCAGATATACTCCGACAAAATCCATGTACCGCCATCACATCTCAAAGTTCTTTCTTCCCCATGGCCTTTTTCCATGTGGGAATCGATATGATTGGCATTATTGAACCTAAGGCTTCGAACGGACATCGGTTTATTCTGGTGGCCATTGATTACTTCACCAAGTGTGTCGAAGCAGCATCATACGCCAATGTAACCCGACAAGTGGTGGTCCGATTTATCAAAAACAATATCATCTGCCATTATGGTTTTCCGAGCCAGATCATTACAGATAATAGATCTAACTTGAACAATAAGATGATGAAGGAGTTGTGCGCAGAGTTTAAGATTGAACACCATAACTCATCTCCCTACCGACCCAAGATAAACGGAGCGGTAGAAGCGGCTAACAAGAACATCAAGAAGATTGTTCAAAAGATGGTTGTAACCTATAAAGACTGGCACGAGATGCTACCCTTTGCTCTGCACGGTTACCGCACATCTGTCCGCACTTCAACAGGGGCAACCCCTTTCTCTCTAGTATATGGCAATGGAGGCAGTGCTCCCCATCGAAGTAGAGATCCCATCAATCAAATTATTAATGGAAGCTAAGCTTACAGAAGCTGAATGGTGTCAAAGTCGACACGACGAACTGAATCTGATCGAAGAGAAGCGAATCACGACACTATGCCATGGTCAGTTATATCAACAAAGAATGAAGAGGGTGTTTGACAAAAAGGTCCGACCTCGTGTCTTCAAAAAAGGAGACCTCGTGTTCAAGAAGATAAAATCATTTCTCACTGATTCGCGAGGCAAATGGACTCCGAATTATGACGGCCCCTATGTGGTCAAGAAAGCTTTCTCAGGTGGCGCCTTGAGACTTGCAACCATGGATGGAGAGGAATTTGCCTACCCCACAAATGTTGATGTAGTCAAGAAATACTTTGCCTAAAAAAAAAAAGAAAAAAAAACGTCTCGGTGGATTGAAAACCCGAAAGAGCGGTCCAGGCAAAAATTAGAGACATGACAAAAAAAATCATCCCGGTGGATTAGAAACATCACAGTACAATCCAGACAAAAATTAGGGATACTGGCAAGTAACTACGTCTAACAGGGGCAAATCCCTCAGCAGCAGTTACATCATCCTTCAGAAAACTCCAGTCAAGGTCATCTTCGACAGAAGCTCAGGATGTCTCGAATTCAAAGTTGGTAGAAGGATAGTGGTCGTTTTGTTTCAACGTGGCCCTTTTCCCGTAAATTACCATGTTCTAACTTTGTAAATACTCTATGGAATCACGCGTTCGACTGATTTCCATCATATCAATAAAATTTGAGCCCTTGTGCTTTTGTTTGCAATTCTTGTTTGTTTTAGCTTTACAGAACGACATTTTAACATGCTCGACGATTCTTGAAATAAAACAAAAAAAATGAATTTACTTGTTAAACTTTTTCTGCTTTTAAAATAAAGATGGCAATTTCTTTTGACTGTTGAACATCGAAAGAACATCGATCGCTTCTCCAGAAGTAAGCGAAAGTCAAAGTGCAGAATCAAAGTACTCCTTCTACACAGTATGCCTGAACAAAGGATCATGTGTTCAGATGCAGCTTTCCCATCTGACACCCTCGGCCGAGTTCTCATCTCCTAAGCCCGACCAACGGTATTCCCCGTAGGGACTATCTCTCCTAAGCAAGGTAGAATTGCTATTCTGAACCAACGGTACTTCTTCGCCCCGCGATGGCCGAGTATTCAGTCGTGTTTGCCCGTCAGTCTGTGTGTTGTGTCAGTTTTGGTCAGCATATACATACATACTTCATGCATTTTATTTGCATTCGCATTCATATTGCATCTTCATCACTCTAGTCGGTCTTATCCCCTAGTGTTAATAGTACTCTCAATCGAGTTGTCAGTCCTTTCCTCGTCAGGAATTTTTGTGTCTGAACAACCTCTCCTCCAGTGCATTTCTGGATTGAAGTCGGCTCCCTTGACCACTTTGATAACTTGGACCTCTGAAGGATCAGAGAAACTTTCAACAGATATCACTCTTCGCCATTGAAGATGATATCCTTGCTTTCCCGGATTAAAGAAAATCCCCAGAGAAAGCCTCTTAATCAGAGATTCGGCGGTACGACAATTTTTCTCCGAAAAAACCACTGATGAAAAAGTTATCGGCACCTCAAAATTGGATCCCATCATATGGAATTTCTCCGGGAAGATCCCGAGAAAAGTATGATATAAGACCCCAAGCGGCAGCAGTCTCTCAAGAGACTTGTTTCCCCGATAGAGTCAATAAATGGCGTCTCCAACAGAGAAGTTTGTACACCTCTACAACTCAGATGAATGGGTTCCCCAGCAAGTCTGACATCAAAACTTTTTCTGTCAAATGGCATCTCCCCAGGAAAATTCGGCGAGAAGTTTGAGGAAAACCGCTACGAATAACGTCCCTTGTCTATAAAGTTTATTGACAAAAGAAACTAAGACCAGTTCCTTGGTAGGAAACCAAGATCGAGGGGAAGTTTATTTCAGAAACTGACACCAGTTCCTTGGCAGGAAACCAAGATCGAGGGGAAGTTTACAAAAGAAACTAAGACCAGTTCCTTGGTAGGAAACCAGGATCGAGGGGAAGTTTGTTTCAGAAACTAAGACCAGTTCCTTGGCTGAAGACCAGGATCGAGGGGAAGTTTACCTTTTCTAAGTATCATTGCTTAGCAAAAGAGGATGAATGCGTAAGCTGCCATTCATAACCACCATCAAAATTTCAGATATTCCGATATTTAATCCTCTTGCGCCCTGAATGCCCGAATACCTGCGTCATTCACACCTTCGGGTACAAGAAAATTAAATAGGGGCATCTGTCATACCCCAAATTTTGGCCACTAAGATTCCCATCATTATGCAAATCATCATCACAATATGGATGTACCTTTATGCCTCATCAATCTCCTCAAAGATGGGTGAACACTCACTACAATCAAAATTAGGGTTTCTAGCCCTCTCTGAGCCTTAGACAAAAGATCAATCAAGGAATGACATGATCTTCAACTTGTCTAACCTCTCAAACATAGACAATGATCAAAAGGACTCCCACTTCAAGGATTAAGCACAAGGTTGCTCCCTTCCAGGTGGATTAAGCCTCAAGATCGCCAGTATCACCAAATTAGGGTTTTGGTCAACCAGGGCCTCCAGATGAAAAATTTCATCTGGGCATGAGCCAATGATTCAAAACATAACCTAATATGCTCCATGGAACCTCATGGACCCAACCATCAAGTCAATTTTGCCTCAGGGGATGCATACATCAAAAATCAGGAATTAGGGTTTCTTGACCTAATTCACCCCTAAGTTGACTTTTGGGACAAATTATGAACCAAGACCTCAAGAGAGGATTTGAGGGTCTCCAATATACCACATTGATCCATTTGGAACAATGGATTGATTCAAGAAGCTTGAGTAACAAGTCTCAATTTCATCAGTACCACAATTAGGGTTTCGCGAGAAAAGTCAACTGTAACTTTGACTTTTGACCAAGACATGCTCCCAAGCCCTAGGAAATTGATCAATATACCCTATAACACCCATGGAACATGTCCATCAAGTTTGATTTAGGTCAAGGACATGATTTCCCAAAGGATCGCACAGTTTGGATTTCATCGGATAAAAAGTCAACTGTGCACAAAGGTCAACTTTGACTTTTTGAGATTTTTCACTAAAATGGATTTTTAACCCTAAAATGATGTTTATGTATGATTTGAATCATCATTCATCAAGAAAAATCAAGAAAAGTGGGATAACTTGTAAAAGGGGTAACCATAAAAACTTAGAAAAATTTCTAAGTTATGAAATAAAGTGGCAAGGGTACCAACTTTGGAGGATCATAACTCCTAAACCACAATGCCATTTTTTCCCATCCAAAGCTTGATTTGTAGATCTCATTACCCTCTCCAAAAGATTCATACTGACCTATGTCCAAATTCCTCATGGATTTTTAGTTATGGAGTGATCAAAATCAAGAAAAGTCACTTTGTTCCAACACTTAGTGAAAATTTCACTAAGTCAGAATCTGCCTTACTTTTTTCCAAATGTAGGGGGATTTTTCACTTGGATCCAAAATGTATCAAAACCAAATATGATCAAACAGTTGTTGTATCATATAAGGGCTTTCCAAAATGGCCAAGAACATCACCAAATTCAATTTGAGCTATGAGATATGGTAGTGGCAAGATGCCTTGCTGAAATCTGCCAAGGCAAGGCAGATTTTTGCACTTTTGGTCGATTTGCCAAAATCAGCCAATTCCAAGCCTTGTCATCATCTTGGACACATCTGAGGATTGAATCTAAAGGGGACAATCACTGAGTCAAGCCTCCAAAGTCCTTGGAACAAGAAATAACATGCTAAACCTAGAATTGCTTAAATGGGGACAAGACTCCAATTTTGGATTGGAGCATTCAATGGAAGCACCAAGGTGGCATGGAATGAGCTATTAGCAACTGAATTCAGTCAAGACTTATCCAAGACCAAGGGAACCAGCAGCCTGTGCCCTAACATCTAGTCAATGGCTAGAGGAGACTTTGATTTTCATTTGCCAACATTGGCCAAACCTACTCAGCAGTTGCCATTCACTATTCCTTGCAAAACAAACTTGCTCTACTGAGTACACCAAAGCCATCAAACAGATGCTTTCCTCAAAATCTCTTTCTCTTGGCAAAAATGCCTTCTTTAGCAAGACAACTTTGAGTTTTTGAGCTAGAGAGCAATTCCACTCAAACCAATCACACACACACACACCTCACATACATCATATATGAGCTGATCAAACACTTAAACAACATCTGGAACACTGATTTCTCAGAATCACCAGTCAATTGCTCAAGGTTTTAACCAAGTTGCAGTTGACATGCCATGAAGTGATCCAGCCAATTTCAAATAAGTCCAAGCATTCAAACACACTCCATAGGGTGTAGGGAAGGTGTTCAAATCATCACAACTCATCTGTAACACCTCCAACTCAGAAATCACTTTGAACTTGCTGTCAAGACCTAGAGGTAAGCCTAAACTTGGTCATCTCTCAATCTATGCATATTTCCTCGCACAATACTTTTGCCAAATGTTCATAATCATGCATGGAATGTTTCCCCTCAATTAATTGCTTTGTTTGAATCGTGTATCAAAAATCCCAGCCTTCATGCAAAAATTAGGGTTCTTGAGGTTTTGTCTTGATTTTTCATTCCATGTTTAAAATAAATGAAATTAAATGACATAGACATGATCGTGAGGTTGAAACGAGTTGATTGGTATGTGGATTGCATGATATGATCAAGTATTCAGAGAGATTGGATAGAAAACGCAAATCTGGGAAACTCAGAACACGCGCGTGTTCTTCCCTTTGTTCTTGGCGCCTTTTTCAAAAATTCAAATATTTGAATTTTGTGATTTTATTTAATTGATTCAAAAATTAATTTCTCTCTGAGTTTTAATGATTTTTAGTTGATTCTTTTTTTAATAATTCACAAAAATGTTAAAATATTTTATTTTCCCAAAAAATCCCAAAAATATTATTTATTTTATATAATTAATATTTTTGCAAAGAATTAATATTTTAATTGTTTTTGACATTTTGAATATTTTTTCCACCTTGATTTTGCAAATTTTAATGATTTCTAATTATTTTGTAGGTCAATACTTGATTTTTGAAGCATTAATCCAAGATCATAATTTGTTTCCCACATGTTAAACAATTTTTGATCATTTTAATTGAATTTTTATTCAATTAAAATACATTTTGGAAATAAATTAGGGTTTTTGGATTAATTCAACCCTCATAAATCATTTTCAAACTTTTTGGGCCTCTAATAGAGTGTAAGACCCAACCCCCTTGTACATAAACTTTTTGGGCCTCACTCATTGTATAAGTCCCTATGTACAAGTAAACGGCGCCACCGTCGTCCGTTTAAAACATCTGGGCCTCTCCTCGAGCTATAAGACCCATTCAAAACTTTTGGGCCTCTATTAAAGTGTAAGACCCAATCCCTTTTTAACCAAAACAATTTTGGGCCTCACTTATTGTATAAATCCCTCTGTGTTAAAAGAAAACCTCGGCGCGATCGCCATTTTAAACAAAAAGTCATCTGGGCCTACCCTTGTGTTATAAGCCCCACTCTTTTTTCTTTAAAACTTTTTGGGCCTCTTGAGAGAGTGTAAGACTCATCCCTTTGTACAGAAAACCTTTCTTGCGCCACAGTCACGTGTATAAGTCCCTCTGTACAAATTTCAACAGTGCAATCACTGATAAAACCCTGGGCCTCTCCTTGAGCTGTAAGCCCCAAATCTTTCTTTTTCAAAGCACTTTCTCCTTTGATTTTGAAATATACTATTGTTTTCAATCTTTCTTTGTTGAACAACTAACAAAATAGCATGGAAGCTCTACAACCGAGTAAGTGTTTACCCGCTTTCATATACATATAACTGTATTGTGGGGCTGCTCACTGTAAGTCTCCTTTCGTAAACTCATATCAACTGTGTAATAATAGTATAGATATTTAGAGTTTCCCCGGCAACTACGTCTAGAACTAGGTAAAGTCGTTTCAATTACTCTTAGAAATAGACAAGCTAGATCCCCAATAGGAGCACCAGATATAGTCTTCTCTTCGACTGTCCTCTTTAGGAATTGTCAAGAAACTCTACCTCCCCAGAGATGAATGTATTCTCTGTGAATAGCATCTCTTGAGTTTCTTCCAAATTCTCGAACTTTCCTGGCTTGATCTATTCCTTGTGAATAACATGTCTTGAATTTCTCGGGGTTTGGGGACCCACAGGCTTCTTAAAAGCATCGACCTCCTCTTGGGCATTGTACAAGGACCCACAGGCTTCCTAAAAGCATCCCCGCCTCCTCTTGGGCTTAGTACAAGGACCCATCGGCTCCTTAGAAGTATTCACAACCTCCTCTTAGGCTTCGTATAATGATTCTTCCTTCGGGAATGATAGCCTCCTCTTGGGCTTCATACAAGGACCTCTCGGCTTCTTAAAAGTTTCCAGCCTCCTCTTGGGCTTCGTACAAACTGTCCCGACGACCTCCTAGAGGTATAGGAACAAATATTAGTCATCTGCATAGAACAGTCTTTCGAAGAGTCTAGACCAAACTACTGTTTCTCAAAACATAGTACAAAAGATAAAACTCTAGACTTGGACAGTCTAATCTCCTTTATTCTCAAAGACATTCTCAAGTCCCTTCTCGAAAAAGGAAGAAAACCCGTAGACTTGGACAGTCTCAAATACCCCTTGGATTCCCCATTTCCTTAAAGAACAGGAAATAATCCCGATCCTCTGATCAAATCCCCGAGTGCAAACATTACTCATATAAGAACTGATTTTCTCTTTAAATCAGCATATTGGATCTGTCACTCAACTGAAATAGTCACTCAGCCTCCTCTTGGGCTTTGTACAATGATCCTCCCCAGCGGAGCAAACAACTTTAGCCTCCATCTCGGGCTTCGTACGAGATACAAAAAGACTCTCTTGTTGAGTCAAACACCCTTTTCAGCCTCCATCTCGGGCTTCGTACGAGATACAAAAGACTCACTTGTTGAGTTAACCTTTTCAGCCTCCATCTCGGGCTTCGTACGAGATACAAAGGACTCACTTGTTGAGTTAAACTCTTCGCCTCCATCTCGGGCTTCGTACGAGATACCAAAGACTCCCTCGTTGGGTCAAACCCTTTTAGCCTCTCTCTCGGGCTTCGTACAAGACACATAAAAACCCTCTTGTTGGGCCAATAGCCTCCTCTTAGGCTTTGTATAAGGAAACACCGGTTGATCCAATCAACCTTTTAGCATCAAAGTCGTGCCTCGTTCACAGTATACAAACATCAACAACTCCTTTCCCTTCATCTAACTGCTGTAAGTGGCAAGCCTCTGGATCATCTACATCCATGCCACTGTCCCTCTTTTAGTATGAGAAATTCCTAAGGAAAGATGACATTGCTCTATACTGAGTTAAAGTCTTCTCCTCTAGGTTGGAAAGCCCCTATAAAGAAAATTATGGCATTGCTGGATTCACATATCCCAGTTAAAGTAATTCTCCTTTATAAAAAGTCGTAGCAGACAAACCCCTCTTTAGGGATGACAAATTCTCTCTAAATTCGAGACATTCAACTTCATATCTTGGGCTTTGAACAAGATACAAATAGACCCTTCAGCTTCACATCTTGGACTTTGAACAAGATACAAACCACCTTTCGCTTCACGTCTTGGGCTTTGAACAAGACACCATAACACCATTTCCTCCCATAGTATAGGAGGAACTATGAACGCTCTGATTTCCCTGTTTCGGAAAACGGGAATACGTAGGCATAAGATTGAAAGAAAAATCTTAGCGAGCATACTAAATAAAAACCCAAAATCCCATCATTTCATAAAGCATCAGTCTTAACACCATGCCCAGGTATTACTCCGGAGAAATAACCTAAGAGAACCCCATACTTTGGATCGCATCTGTAAACCAACAGTTTTGACTGTTTAACCTCAGTATGCAAGCAGGGTTAGTTGGAGACATCTATTTCCCTTCCTTCATCAGCTTCAATAGGATAAAAAATGAATCGAGTTGTAGTACTAGAGCGATCGTGCTTCGCAACCACATCCAAAAATCACTTGCTACACTTATTACATAAAAAGGAATGTTGTGATGAGTTATGAGATCAAAGCTAACAGTTCTTGGATCTTTAAAGCAATTATGCAGCAAAGGAGTATGGTACAGAAAGTCCAAGGAAGTTGGAATAATGTTGTTGACAGGAAAAGGTTCAAAGCTTCAACCTTTTATTATGAAATGCTTGATGATGGTACCAGGGTCCATTGGAGAAATATTATCTGTGGTAACAGGGCCAGGCCTCGTGCTGTTCACTGTATGTGGATGGCTTGTCACAGAAGCCTCCCAACCAAAGATCACTTGAAGAAGATAAGGACTATAATTGACAATTTGTGTGCTCTTTGTCAGGGTGATGTTGAGAACATTGATCACTTGTTTTATGGGTATGTCAAGACCAGACCTATTTGGGAAACAATTCTGCACTGGTTGGACATACAGCACAATCCGAAACCTTGGAATGATGAGAATATTTGGATTAGCGAGAAGGCTAAAGGCAAATGATCGAGAGTAGCTCTGTTTAAAATTGCTGCTGCTAAAACTAAATACTACACTTTGAAATATAGGAACAACATTATTTTTGGAATTGATGTAGAGAGGGATATGATAGTAAAGAATATTATAGATACCATTGTATACAAAGGGTGGCAAAATGTAAAGATAAGAAGGCATTTAGTGCACTATAGGATGTAATTAATCTTTAGGTTGGTTGGATCCTTTGGATCACCTCTTGTATTAATGTGTTTTTTTGAATTAATATATTTCTCTTTGATTCAAAAAAAAATTGCAATTAAGCCAAAAGTATAAAACATCATACTAAATTATAATCCTACAACTTCTTCCACCAAAATCTATAATAATTAATTAATTAACCAAAAAATATATAAAAAAAAAACTAATAAAAATGATAAGCTATTCACTAAATATTAATTAACTAAAAAATGACTTAAAAAATAGAACATGCCCACTAATTCCTTCACATACGGTTGAAATTAATTAGTTAATTAATAATGATTAAAAATAAGACATGTCCACTAATTCCTTTACATAGAGTTGAAGTTAATAAGAAATAAATTAATAAATTAATAAAAATGCAAAATTAATCATTAGAAATTAATTAATAACAAAATGACTTAAAAAAATACAACAAACCAACTAATTTGGTTGAAGTTAATAAGAAAATAATTAATAAATTAATAAAGACTAAAAAACAGGACATGCCCACTAATTCCTTTACATACAGTTGACGTTAATAAGAAAAAAATTAATAAATTAATAAAATGTTCAATTCAATTATTCATTAAAAATTAATTAATTAAAAAAATGACTAAATAGTAGACCATTTATTCTGTTATATAAGGTTGAAGTTAATGAGGAAAAATTAATAAATTAATAAAAATATTTAAATATTCATTAAAAATTAATTAATTGAAAAGATACTAAAATAAATAGACCATATCCCACTAATTCCGTTACATACGGTTAAATTAAAGGTTTAAAAAATAATTAATAAAATACTTACCATTTCTTAAAGAGATTAATTAGAATACACTGTCAGTGTAAAACTACTTTACACTGACATCCAATTAAAATGAATCATTTTGACACATAATTATGGAATTAAAAATAAAAATAAATAAATTATAATTAAACAATTTTAATAACTAATTCTTCCATGTTTTTCTCTTCTCATGTGTTAAACTGATTCATTTTAATTGGATGTCAGTGTAAAGTAGTTTTACACTGACAGTGTATTCCAATTAATCTCTTTTTTAAATATTATATGTTATTTTACCAAAAAATTCTACCAAAATTGATTCACCTTTTAACAATTAATCATAATAAAAAGCACTAATCGGCTAATTTCATTAGTTCTCATTTTTTATGAACACGAATTGCAATCCTTCCAATAAAATCGGCTATTGGGAGGATGATTAATAAGATGCCATTTTTTAAATTAATAATTTTTTTTAATAATTGAGAACTATTTTTTAAAATAATAATAGTGAGAGGTCTAAAATCTATTATTGAGAGGATGATTTCAATTATTGAATTATAAGATGCCACTTTTTAAATTAATAATAATTATTTTGAATAATTGGATATTATTTTTAAATTTATAGTGGGAGGTTTAAAAATTGTATTCTATTTAATTATATTTTTATTTAATAGAGATGCAAATTATTAGTGTGAGGGTTGCAATCTATATCATATTTAGTTATTTTTTATTTTTTATTCCACAATATTTAACAAATACATAATTAATGTAAAAATAATTTAAGTTATATATCCAAATTATAATATTTATTAATTATAAATAGTTTTATAAAGTATAGTATACCCGTACATAGCACGGGGTGTATGTCTAGTTATATATATTTTTAAAAACTCTTGAGCTTACTTCACGCGAGAACTAGGGTTTCGACTCTTCAGCGCGGGAACCAGGGTTTCATCAGTCTCGTCCTCGTCCTACAAAATGATGATGAATTCAGGTTCATGCTTCGTTTTCGCTCTGATCTTGCTTTTCCAATCGGTTGATGGCTACGATTTTCTCACTCTGAGCCTAAATTGGGGCCCCACCTTTTGTCGCTACCACGAATTAAGTGGAGGTAATGAACATTGTCCTAAACCCTCATATTTAGGAACTGTCAGTTTTTGAGTCACACTTTCTTTCTATTTCCTACAGGTAAATGTTTAATTCCTCCAATTGAAAATAACTTTAGCATCCATGGTTTCTGGGCGTCGAATTTGGAAGGACCTCCACTGACGTTTTGCACAGTAGAAGAAGCTGATGTCAATTTGAATTTTAAAGTGGTAATTACACTATTTTTTATTCAATCTCATTTTTATTCTTTATTTTTTTGTTAGTAATTTTGATAAGTCATCTAACAAATGTAATGTTCATGTAGTTTCCTCAAGTTTTAAAGGAACAAATGAATGCTGCGTGGCCTTCCTACACCAGCCCCACCTTTTGTCGCTACCACGAATTGAGTGGAGGTAATGAACACGTAATCCATCGAAAGCACTAATTGCTTTGGTGACATATCTGATTTGAAGGAGATCAAGATAGGAACACGTTCCATGTTTCGACCACTGGTAATCTCAAAATCTCTGATTGTTCATTGTGTAGGAAGGCCACGCAACATTCATTTGATCCTTTAAAACTTGAGGAAACTACATGAACATTACATTTGTTAGATGACTTATCAAAATTACTAACAAAAAAATAAAGAATAAAAATGAGATTGAATAAAAAATAGTGTAATTACCACTTCAAAATTCAAATTGACACCAGCTTCTTCTACTGTGCAAAACGTCAGTGGAGGTCCGTCCAAATTCGACGCCCAGAAACCATGGATGCTAAAGTTATTTTCAATTGGAGGAATTAAACATTTACCTGTAGGAAATAGAAAGAAAATGTGACTCAAAAACTGACAGTTCCTAAATATGAGGGTTTAGGACAGTGTTCATTACCTCCACTTAATTCGTGGTAGCGACAAAAGGTGGGGCCCCAATTTAGGCTCAGAGTGAGAAAATCGTAGCCATCAACCGATTGGAAAAGCAAGATCAGAGCGAAAACGAAGCATGAACCTGAATTCATCATCATTTTGCAGGACGAGGACGAGACTGATGAAACCCTGGTTCCCGCGCTGAAGAGTCGAAACCCTAGTTCTCGTGTGAAGTAAGCTCAAGAGTTTTTAAAAATATATATAACTAGACATACACCCCGTGCTATGTACGGGTATACTATACTTTATAAAACTATTTATAATTAATAAATATTATAATTTGGATATATAACTTAAATTATTTTTACATTAATTATGTATTTGTTAAATATTGTGGAATAAAAAATAAAAAATAACTAAATATGATATAGATTGCAACCCTTACACTACTAATTTGCATCTCTATTAAATAAAAATATAATTAAATAGAATACAATTTTTAAACCTACCACCGATCCGATTTAATTGAAGTAGTACGTAATCGTATCGGGCTTGGTCCGTTCCAACCAGAACTGGTATGCGTGGCTGAACAATTAGTGGAAGTACGATACTGTTTGAGTCAAGATGCTTTTGAGTTGAGGAATTGTCCCAACATCGGGTCTTGTGAAAATCGCTTCCTATTCCTTAAATATCCAACCCAGTGCCAGCGTCATTGTGCTCGGCGTTGCATTGAGATTCAAGTTACAACTATAATGCTGATTTTGGTTCTACCTCTACTGATATAGTTTTTTTGTAAGAAACAAACTTTGCATTAGATGTTTTTTTTGTCTGTGGCAGGTCTTTACTTGGTACTGTACAACCATTGAAGTAAATGGATGGTGCTACTAAAACTGACTATACCGCTGATGAGATAAATCACTATGGGACTATTGTCTTGCATTTTTTCTTTAAAACTTACTGTGAAGTGCATATTAAAAACATGAAATGATTGATACAAAAGAGATTGCAACTTCTTTTTTCTTTTTTAATTGCAAACACCAATGGTTAGTTATATAAATGTCCATGTTATATAATTGCAAAAAATCACCTTCAGACTATTAGAAAACAAGAGAGAGAGAGAGAGAGAGAGAGAGAGAGAGAGAGAGAGAGAGAGAGAGAGAGAGAGTTGTGTAACTGAATGATTTATTAGATCTGAATTAGTTACAACAGAACCTAAAGCTGGCTTATATAGCAAGCCCTAACTGTGCTGACTCCTGTGCTGAGTCAGCACAAGAGTAGTGAAGGGAATCTTGAGTTCAGTCAGAATGGATTGAATCCACAATACTTCTGAAGCAGAATTAGCAAGGCTTCTATACTCAGCCTCGGTACTTGATCGGGCAACAAGTGTCTGTTTTCTGGACCACCCAGAGACAATATTGGGGCCAAGAAAAATACAGGAACCTGAGGTAGATTTCCTGTCATCTGGGTCAGAACCCAAGTCAGCATCAGAAAACCCTTTAATGGACAAAGGAACATGGGTGGAGGCAGGTTGGAGAAGTAGGCCATGATGCAGAGTACCTTTAAGGTACCTTAAGATGCATTTAACAGCAATCCAATGAGCATCAAGAGGCTGAGAGAGAAATTGGCAGGCTTTGTTGACTGCATAGCTTATTTCTGGCCTTGTAATTGTAGCATACTGCAAGGCACCTACAATGGGTAGGTTCAGACATCAAGTCAATCCCATGTTTGGAAAGCTCCAGGCTTGAAATCATAGGAGTAGGATAATCTGCCTTGAAAAAATCTCAAACTCAAAGCAGTATAATCTGCTACACGAGGTCCTAAAGTGGCTAACCATGCTGTTCCTAGTATTAAATCGGCGCCAGCTACTGGCAACAAATAGACAGGGACTTTTAATTGATGCCCTTGGACCCAAACAGACAGTTTCTTTATCCTTCCTTCAGCATTCATAGATTGTCCATTCCCCACCAAAAACCACAAAAACCATCGGTAGTAACCAAACCACTACAAACAGAGCTCCATTCAATCCAACCAAACCTAACACCAATACATTTTCATCCAAAACCAGTACTACACCTATCCTACAAACACCACCAACTAGACCTATGCATCAAGATAAAAAAAAACAAAACATAAAAAGAATATCACCTGCTGTAATGCAAATCAGGAAAGAAAATGGGCACTGCTACTTCTGTGATGATAAGTTTTCCTTTAGCCACAAGTGACCTAATAAACACTTGATGTTACTACAAATAGATGAGGATCTGGCAGATGATTCAGAGGAAAAACCTCCAGATCCTGGGGAACAAGAAGAGAGTAATGAAAGTGAGCAACACCATTTATCTTTCAATGCTTTGAAGGGATCAAATGGTGTAGGAACAATGAGGTTTCAAGGAAAAATTGGCAGCATTAATGTGCAAATTCTAGTAGATGGTGGGAGTTCTGATAATTTTTTACAACCGAGAATCGCACAAGTGCTCAAAATGCTCGTTGAAACTGCTCCAAGGATAGACGACCTGTTAGATCAATTGAAAGGAGCCTGTGTGTTCTCGAAGATTGATTTACGGTCGGGTTATCATCAGATTCGTGTGAAGAGTTCAGATGTACCAAAGACTGCGTTTAGAACCCGTTATGGTCATTATGAATTCTTGGTGATGCCTTTCGGGGTGACAAATGCCCCGGCAGTTTTCATGGATTATATGAATCGGATATTCCAACCTTATTTGGACCAATTTGTGGTGATTTTCATTGACGACATTCTTATTTATTCTCGTGATCCTCAAGAGCACGGAGAACACATAAGGATTGTTTTATCCATCTTACAAGAGAAGCAACTTTTTGCTAAGTTAAGTAAGTGTGAGTTTTGGATGTCTGAGGTTAATTTTCTCGGTCATGTCATATCCCAGGGAGGTGTAGCGGTCGATCCATCAAAAGTTAAAGCAGTGATTAATTGGGAGAGACCGAAGAATGCTTCTGAAGTTAGAAGTTTCTTGGGATTGGCGGGGTACTACAGAAAGTTTATCAAGGGTTTTTCGCAGTTGGCTTTACCATTGACGAGACTTACTCGAAAGGATTATTCGTATGAGTGGGATTCGGCTTGTGAAAGAAGTTTTAGGAGTTTGAAGGAGAGATTGACTACCGCTCCTGTTTTCGTTATTCCTGATTCTAGCAAGTCATATGAGGTATATTGTGATGCATCAAAGAAGGGGTTAGGCGGGGTGTTAATGCAAGATGGACATGTAGTGGCTTATGCTTCACGACAGTTGAAAGTCCATGAAGAGAATTACCCAACGCATGATTTAGAATTAGCGGCAGTTGTATTTACTTTGAAAGTGTGGCGTCACTACTTGTATGGTGTACATTTTGAGATGTTTAGCGACCACAAGAGCTTAAAGTACTTATTTGATCAGAAAGAGTTGAACATGCGTCAGAGGAGATGGATGGAATATTTAAAGGATTATGACTTGGAGTTGAAATACCATCCGGGTAAAGCAAATAAGGTGGTGGATGCATTGAGTAGGAAGGTGTTGCATAATTCCGAGTTGATGATGTTAGAGTATACCTTGATGGAAAAGTCTAGAGATCTAAATCTTCAATTTAACTGGACTCCAAACTGTGTAATTATGGGGAATTTGAATGTCTCTTCTACTCTTAGGGAAGAAATCCAGCAAGAGCAAGGGTTAGACGAGAAGTTACAGGAAGTGTTATTGCAACCGGGTTTTGTGCGAGCTACCGACGAAACTATTTTGTTTAACCAAAGGATTTGTGTTCCGGATAGCACAGAGTTAAAAAGGAGGATTCTGGAAGAAGCGCATAAGGGTGCTTTTACTATACATCCTGGTGCTTCAAAGATGTATCAATATTTGAAGAGGGACTATTGGTGGCCCGAGATGAAAAAGGATATTGCGGTGTATGTGTCGGAATGTGCGGTGTGCCAACAAGTGAAGATTGAGCACCAAAGGTCGGGTGGCTTGTTGCAAACTTTAGAAATTCCGATGTGGAAATGGGATAGTATTTCGATGGACTTCGCAGTGGGATTACCCCGTGCACAAGGTGGTTATGATTCGATTTGGGTAATTGTGGATCGGTTAACGAAATCAACACATTTCTTAGCTGTGAAAACTACCTACAAGGCAAGTCATCTCGCAAGGTTGTTCATTTCAGAAATAGTGAGGTTACATGGTATTCCTACTAGCATCGTTTCGGATAGAGATCCAAAGTTTACTTCCAGATTTTGGAGAGCTTTTCACCAAGCCATGGGAACGAGGCTATGTTTGAGTACGTCGAATCATCCGCAAATGGACGGTCAGACGGAACGGACAATACAAACTATGGAGCACATGTTGAGAGCTTGTGTACTTGAAAGTGGAGGAAATTGGATAAAACTTTTGTCGTTGATCGAATTCTCTTATAATAACAGTTATCATGCAAGTATTGGTATGGCACCTTATGAGGCGTTATATGGTAGAAAGTGTAGAACGCCATTGTGTTGGGCGGAGGTTGGCGACGATATAATTTTGGGACCCCAGATTATTCACGAGACCACGGAAAAGATTAGAATGATTCGTGGAAAAGTTAAACAAGCCCAAGATCGTCAGAAAAGTTATGCGGACAACCGTAGGAGACCGTTGGAGTTTGATGAGGGTGATCATGTATTTTTGAAGGTTACTCCGAGATTGAGATTGAAAGGACCATTTAAATCACGGAAGTTAAGTCCAAGATACGTGGGACCGTATCAAATCTTAGAAAGAATTGGAGAAGTAGCTTACAGATTAGCCTTACCGCCTTCTCTATCAGAGATGCACGACGTTTTTCATGTGTCTCAGCTTCGGAAATTTGTCCCAGATCCCCTTCAGCCAATTTTACCAGATACAATTGAGATAGAAGCTGATTTGACGTTTGAGCCTCAACCGAGTCGTATCACAGGGAGAGAAACTAAAGTGTTAAGAAAGAAAGAGATTCCTCTTGTTAAGGTCCAGTGGGATGAGACGCATCCAGGCGATGCAACTTGGGAATTGGAATCGGAAATGCGGGAGGTCTACCCTCATCTGTTCAGGTAATCCTTTAAATTCGAGGGCGAATTTCTAATTAAGGGGGGGAGGATGTAATACCCCATATTTTTGTGAACATTTTGAATAATATTATTATGATCAACTGGGTTCCGGGGTACTCTGAGCAATTATTGGATAAAGTAATTAGAGTAAACCGACGAACTTGGAATTTGATTAGATTAATATTATTTAACTTGGAATTTTATTAATTGGTGCAATTGAGATAATTTATATAATTAGTAGTATTACCAATTAATATTTCCTTTGTATATTTTCTTTTCCTTTGCCTTATTTGAAAGAAGATAGAAAATTTGGAGAAAGAAAAGGAAAGGAAGGAAAAGGAAGGGAAAAGAAGGAGAAGATTCTCAAGAGCTCTAGGACTTGGATCATCAACCAATCTTCATCTGTTCATCTCAGTTTCAACCTCCTCATCTTGTAATCCAGGTGGGTTCTAGTTAGATACTTTAGAGTATAGTTTTATTGAGTTTAGAGTTAGTTTTGATATTATGAGAAATGAATAATTTTGCAATAGAATCATAATCTAACTGCTGGAATACGATAATTGACTGTGTAGTATACTGGTTATTATGTGTATAACATGTTTTGGTGTGTTTTGATTGGGAAAAATGGAATTTTGGGGTTGAATTTGAGAAACCCGTAGCAGAACTTTTCTGCAGGAAAAATTCTGGGTTTCCTCTGCCCATACGCGTATCACGCAAGGCAATACGCATATTGAGCTGGGCAATACGCATATGGCAATGAAGGATTTTAGGCGTTACGCGTATGGGAGGGGGCAATACGCGTATGGTTTGAGGTAATACGCGTATTGGAGTTTTAAATGGAATTTTGAAGGAAAATTAGTCTCTGCCCATACGCGTATCACTTTGGGTAATACGTGTATGGCTGGGCGAGCCAGCTGGGCAATACGCGCATGGCTTAGGGCAATACGCGTACGGCCAGGAAAGTGTAGAATTGTGTTTTTTCGCGATACCATTTCTCGTTATGTCCATAACTTTTGACTCGGTTATCCGTTTTTAACATTCTTGATATCGTTGGAAAGCTAACAAAATGTACTTTCTTATTAAAATGGTTTTAATATTGTTGGCCGATTTAATTATGTCAGGATTTTGGAATAGTGTCGTTTTGTCGACTTTTATCGTTTAATGGTGTGTAATTGTTGTTGAATATGTATGCATGTTAAAATACGAAATAGGTAGAGTGAGGAACCTTACCATAAACAATGTTGGAAAGTGTGAATTGTCATAAGTGACAACGCTCGCGCATGAAAGGACGAGGCGTGTGTATAATAATCATAACCAGTTTATCTTGCGGTGTAGTTTCATGAGACTCGAGCACCTCCTCTGAATCGTATGCACAATTACTTGGCAGGTTTGATTCCCACGTAGAGTACGAATGGAGCCTACGGGTAAACAGACTTGTGACGGTGTACGGGTCGTGTGAAGTGACGGATCACGGTGTACGGGCCGATGATCCCGAATCCGTTTCGTATGCCAAGTAACTACAAGGTCCATGACTCGGGTCGTCTTCTAGACATAGAAGCGGACGGGAAAAGGGGATGCCTTGGTATGGTTATTGATTAGTGAGATTCTTGAGCTAACAGGCTCAGGACGTACTTTGGTACTAGTGTGAGTTAACAGGCTCACAGGTGTGGATACTTATGTAGTGTGTGTACTCAAAGTCACTTCCCTTCCCTTTTGACTTGAGTTAGGTTTATTAGAACCTTGTAAAGCCGAGAGGACTTTAAGATAGGGAACTCACTGAGATTTGATGTATCTCACCCCACTGTTGTTGTTTACATCACAGGTACTGCAGGTTCCGCGAAGGGTAAGGATAAGGCCGTGTGATTATCCTTACTTATCTGATGGCTTTGCTTCCGTTGTGGAGTTTTTGAGATCATTATTTGATCTAGTTCTTAGTATTTGTCTTTGGAACATCTTGTAGATATACTATGCCGTAGTTTTTTTGTATTAGGTTTTTGGGCATGTATATGTATAATGTGTTTACTAGGAACTTATTATATATTTCAGTACCAAAAGTGGAATTCATGTATGATATATGCTTTGATGTATGTATATATATATGGGCTTTACACAAGTTGTCATTTTTGGGATTTTTTTAATCTCTCTCCTGTTTTGATTCTGTGGCGCTTAAAATGGTGATTTGACATGATAAGTCAGATGCCATGTCATTTAATGAGTTGACCAATTTAATGACATGACATGAAATTGGTATTTTATTTATTTTTTGCTAAATTACAATTTTGGTCCCCTATTTTGGCCAATTCACGAAATCAATCCCCATATTTATTTTTTAAACAGTTTTGGTCCCCCATGTCCATTTTTCGTCTAAAAAATGTTGATGTGTCATTTTTTATATAGGTGACATACTTTATGAACGAGAGAGAACATAGAGAGCCTTTTTTGGTGAACGACTAAAACGAATAAACAAGTCGAGAGAGAAAGAAGATGAAGAAGACGATCAGAGAAGACGGCTAAAGGAATAAAACGTCGTCGAAAATGCAATGAATAATTATTATTTCTTATGTAGAGTCGATAAAAGTAAGTCACATATCTAAAAAATAGTACACAACGTTTTTTGGACAAAAAATGGAAACGGAGGACCAGAAGTGTTTAAAAAATAAATAGGGGGACTGAATTCGTGAGTTGACCAAAATAGAGGGACCAAAATTGTAATTTAGCCTAATTTTTTTAATAAAATTTTAAAAGTTAAATATTTTTAATTGACCGTGTTTATATGAAAGGAATCCTAATTTCATTTTCTCATTCCCTAATTTCTTCATCTCCTTCCATAATTTCTGAAATGAACTGGTTCCTTTCATAATTTCTTCATCGCCTAAGAACTACATGCCAAAGAGATATTATAAACCCTATATGCTTTCCCAAGCACAAGGAGAAAAACTCGGTCTCTGCCTCTAAGCTCCATTCCTTTGTTCAACAGTTATATTATGAACGTCAACCGGGTTAGAGCAGGCACTCGGGCAGCAGGGTGGTGTTTATAGCATACTCCTAGCAAAATTCATCCTTTCAATTTAACACGAGCAGTACAATATCAAATTTTTATGCGAGGTGTTGCTCACTATATACACTATATGTTATCTTTTAATACTTTACTATGACAATAACGTTTCATGTTTGGGAAAAGAAAAAAAAAAAGAGATTTAAACTATATGATAAAATTTTGCTACAAAAAAATTAACCATAAACTATAACTATGTAAAGAACTCCAATATGTAAAATTAAAAAATAATGATTCCCTAATTTACCTATTTTCATGTTTAGTAAGTCAAAAATTATGGAAGGAGATGAAGAAATTAGGGAATGAGAAGATGAAATTAGGATTCTTTTCATATATATACGGTCAATTAAAAATATTTAACTTTTAAGATTTTAGCCTTAATTGCAACTTTAGTCCCCTATTTAGTCTTTTTTTTTGGAATTTGATCCCCTCATTTTAAAAATCACGTTTTTGGTCCCTTTTTAAAGTTTTGTGATGGATTTTAGTCCCTTCACCAATTTGGGACTTATTTTTAATGATGTGGCGCTCAGTTAGCTGACATGTCAATGCCATGTTATTTTAATTATGCCATGTCATATATTTTTATTTTTAATTTTAATAATAATATTATTATTTTAATTTTTTTTAAATTGCTTAAATGAATTACATTACAATGAATAGTTTTATTAAAATAAATAAAATTAATTTTGAATATCATGATTAAAGTTGAATTAAATTATTAAGAATTAAGTAGAAACATGACCGAAAACACTGAAGCATAATTCATTCCATGAAACCCAGTAACAAAAGCACCACCATTCCTCCTTCAAAATAGTTTAAAAACTAGAGACCATAACATCAACAACATCACAAATTCAGAATATCAAAAATTAGGAGCAAAAGCAACACCAACAGATTCAAAACTAGTAACAACAATGAATTTTATCACAAATTAATAAAATACCCATTGTTCTTAGCCATTTTCTTCCCCTTGCTCTCTCAAACACATAAAAAAGTGATTTTTTTTAAATAATTAAAAAAATCAACTTTTCAAATTAATGTGAAGTAATTTAACAACCCGGATTCATATTTGATCAGAGTATATAAGAAAGACACAAATTTTAATCCGCGTTTGTTCAAAATAGCTTATTAATTCGTTAAATCAAAGACTGAATCAGATAAAAAAAGCACTTAAATTTTAAGCTACCCATTTCAACAAAAATAAATCTTTATAGGAAAGAACAAAATCAAAAGTGAAAGGCCTCAGCAAGAACTCAAATTGAAATTTAAATTGTTTGAGTTGGAAGATTGTAGAAAGTCAGAGAGAAATTTCATAGGCAATACCATGCTTGAGGAAGCAGAACACTCTTTGTTGCTAAATGTTGGAGATGCTGAAAAAGGAAGTGAAGAAATTGATCCAAATGAAGTGAGGGCGGGCTAAATATGGATTTTAAGGTTTTTCATGAGTTTGGAAGGAAGAAGATAAGAGTAAAAATTTTTGGAGATTAATAGAAAAAAGAAAATAAAACAACAAGATTAGAACAACAAAATTGAAGAATAAGAGAATAAAACAACAAGATTAGGTTATGGATCTAGAGATTAATAGAAAATGAGAAAAAAGGGTTAGGGTGCTTCATTTTGGGGAAGAACAATTTTCCTGAAAAATAACAAAAACACGTTTTTGGAAAAGAATGATAATGAATATCAAATTATAAATTAATTAGTATGTAAATTAATTAGTATAAATAATTGAATTATTTTTAGTTTATTATTATTATTATATATTCATGAAATATTTTAAAATAATAAACATTAAAAAATTTAGGCTTAAATGCAGTTTTGGTCCCCTTGTTGCATTTTTCTAAACTTCTAATCCCCCTTTAAAAAAAAACAGGTTTTAGGTCCCCTGTTTTGATTATTCTTGGATTTTTTGTCCCCAGTTCAAAATTGACTATGTGGCATGTTCATGTATGAGGTGGCAGGTAAACTGTTGACTAATTTTAAAAAATCAATGCCACGTCATTTAAAATAATTTATATTTAATTTATATTAAAAAAATAAAAAAAATATTTAGAAATCCCTAATCCCCTTCTTTTTCCTCTCTCCTCCATCCTTTCTTCATCTTCTTCGTCACCATCATCTTCATCTTCAATAAAATTACAAAAACAACAACATATCAACAATGAAGTATGGTTAGTTGTTTAAAGGGTAGTGGAAAGAAGGGTTGAGATTGTTTTACATGATAAAGGTTGTGGATTGAGTTTTGATTAAGGGAGTAGGCAATATAGGAGGTGTTTATTGTAACCCCCCCAATCTATACCCCAAATAGATAAAGCGGTAACAAAATTTCATCTGAGTATAATTAAAACATTCACGACATAGACTGAGGTGTCGCATCAATTGAAACAAATACACATAAACCTGCTCATAAAGATATGCAACAATCAGGTAGCAATTAACAGAGGAACTTAGTTCCTACTACCCACCATTTAGATACAGAATAAAAGCGAAAAATCTGTACTGAATCTCATATATATATATATATATATATATATATCACATAAAGAGTTTATCTGTCATATACAACATCATACATGTACAATCCAAGAGATACATGTATACATAATACAAATAATCACACTCGATCTCCCGACTACCCGGTGCTACATATCAGAGCCGACCGACAAAAGAATGAAGACCTAAGCTTCACAAAAAGACCTCCAGCATCTAATCTGCAATGCCTCATAGAGCATTAAAAACAGCAGAAGGGTGAGAAACACAACCATAATATAATTGCATACAATTATATAATAACACTGAAATACACATGTAAAAATATTCTCACCACAACTTACATCAGAATTCAAAACACAAAACAACACAATGGATATTTCATATATCCATCACCAAGGTATATCAACCATGCACAATACAAACATCACCAACATATACGTATATATCAACTCATCAATTTCATCCATAATTCCACACACAATCAATCCATTCATGGTTTTCCACACATAATGCATCCATTCACAATTCTCACACATAATCAATCATATTCATGATTTATGCAAATGCACAGAGACCGACACAACGACTCTATGCAATGCATATGCGGTACCATCCATCCATCATTATCAACACTAGTTCACTCAGGAACTATTGGAACCATCGCTTGTTACTTAATGTAACTCCCTGCCGGGCACACGATGTTCCCCGTCGCTTTCGGTCCTCTTGGTATAAGGCGCACGACGTTTATGGATCGCTTTTAGTCCTCTTTGTATAAGGCGCACGATCCGATCGCTTTCGGTCCTCTTTGTATAAGGAGCACGATCGTCTATAATCATCACTTTCAGTCCTCTTTGTATAAGGCGCACGATGTTATAGCGAATTCCCTCTAGAACCGATTCGTCGCTCACACCCCACAAGGGCACACGACATCAACAACATGCATATCATGATGCTTGGCATACAATGACTCATGACATTCAAATGCACACATATATGCAATCATCTCACTCAACATTAATCATGCTTTGCAATTCAAGCCCAAAACAATGCATTTATTTGCCATACGGCCAAAAACCATCATCACACCATACAACAGCACACAAGTCATGCCATATCCATATCAACAGCACATTGCATGACACACATCAATTACACACAATTATAACGACAAAAGTCGACAAAAAGACACTATTCCAAATTCCCGACATAATTAAATCGACCAACAATCTCAAAACCCTTCTAATAAGCAAGAACAACTCAAAAGCTTTCTAACGCACCCAACTGCACCCCAATCCTACTTACGGATCAAAAGTTATGAAGAAAACAAAATTGCACAAACTGCCATGTTCGCTAGGCGAACCCTCTATCGAGTATTCGCTACCACCTTCGCTAGGCGAATGTCCAGCAAATCCACTATCAGATAAAAACAGACACAAAGTTCGCTAGGCGAACCCCTTGGCGAACCAAGGCAGCAACAATCAGAACCAAAAAGATACAAAGTTCGCTAGGCGAACAACGTTAGCGAACATTCGCTGACCTTCGCTAACTGGTTCGCTAGGCGAACCCGCGAAAACTCATTCGCTACTGCTTCGCCCCAGGTTCGCTAGGCGAACCAAGGAAAACCCAGAAATGCTACAGCGCTGTTTGAAGCCCAAAAACCATATTTTTCACCCAAAAACTCTTCCAAACCAAAACATAACAATCAGAACATAACCCAATCATGGTAACAAGTAATCTACAACATTTACATCACATTTCAACCGCGAAAACCTCGATTTCCATCGTTCCGATCTAGAATTGAAAAGCTATGAAAACACCATAAACATTCCAACACACACATACATAATCATACACAATCATAAGATAATCAAGTTTCGCATCCTTACCCGATTAATCGTGTCTTAAAAGTCGGTTGATTGAGTTTCTTCCTTTCCAAGTTTTCTCTCTTTTCTTCTTTCTTTCTCTTTTTTTTCTTCCTCTTTTTCTTCTTTTCCTTTTCCTTCCTTACTATTTTCTCTCTTTTCTTTTCCCTTATACTTTCTAACTTAAGAAATTAATAAAAAGACCAAAATACCCCTACACTCAAATCTCTCGCAAACGTTCCCAAAACGCGATAAAATAACACGACAATGAAAAATAACATATTATCAAATAAAAGTCAAAAATAAAATAATATAATAATAAAATAATCAAAACGACTCGATTAAATAAAACGGACAAAATTGGGGCGTTACAACTCTCCCCCACTTAGAAATTTTCGTCCTCGAAAATATTACCTGAGATGAACAACTCTGGATACGACTCCCGCATCCGACTCTCCAACTCCCAAGTCAAATTGCCCTCAGCAGCGCCTCCCCACGCCACTTTCACAAGTGCAATATTCTTTCCCCTTAACCGCTTCAACTCGCGATCCAAAATCCTAACCGGTAATGCCTCGACCGTAAGGTTCTTCCTTACCTCGACCTCATCCACCGAAATTACATGCGACGGATCTGGAACATACTTCCGAAGCTGCGAAACATGGAATACATCGTGCAAATTTCACAGATTCGGCGGCAACGTCACCCGATAAGCCACAGCACCCACTCTCACGGATATCTGGTAAGGACCAATAAACCGAGAAGTAAGTTTCCTTGACTTCAAAGCACGACCCGCACCCGTTACCGGCGTAACTCTCAAAAATACATGATCGCCCTCTTGAAACTCCAGATCTTTCCTTCTTCGATCATGATAACTCTTTTGCCTACTCTGAGAAGCCTTCATTTTCTCGCGAATTAGCTTCACCTTTTCTGTAGTCTATTGCACCAACTCCAGTCCAACCACCGAACTCTCACCAGATTCACGCCAACACAACAGTGTTCGACATCTCCGTCCATATAACGCTTCAAACGGTGCCATTCCAATACTCGAATGGAAATTGTTGTTATACGTGAATTCAATCAACGCAAGATAACTATCCCACGCACCACCTTGTTCAAGAACACAAGCCCTCAACAAATCTTCCAATGAGTGAATCGTTCTCTCTGTCTGTCCATCCGTCTGTGGATGATAAGCTGAACTCAATCTTAATTTAGAACCCAACGCCTTCTGCAAACTTTCCCAAAATCTCGAAGTAAACCTCGGATCTCGATCAGAAATAATACTTAACGGAACACCATGCAATTTCACAATCACAGTGATGTAAATCTCAGCCAACCTCTCCAAAGAAAAACTGATGTTAATCAGAATGAAATGAGCCGATTTAGTCAGCCTATCTACAACCACCCAAATAGCATTATGTCCTTGCTAAGTATTCGGCAACCCTGTTACAAAATCCATAGAAATGCTGTCCCATTTCCACTCAAGAATATCCAACGGTTGCAACAATCCACTAGGCCTCAGATGTTCTACCTTCGACTTCTGACACGTCAAACAGGAATACACAAACTGAGCCACATCTCTTTTCAAACCCGACCACCAGAAAATCTTCTTCAAATCTTGGTACATTTTATTAGCTCCCAGATGTATACTCAAATTACTCCGGTGTCCTTCCTCCAAAATCATCCTTTTCAAATCCGAATCGTCCGGAATACAAATTCTACCTCGGAACCTCAAAACACCTTTATCATCCACTTTAAAGTCCTCATTCACAATTTGATCACCAACCGTCATCAAATCCACAAATTTCACATCCAACTTCTATTTCTCACTAACCGTCAACAGAAAGTCATTAGTAACCTTCAACATTCCAAGCCTCACACTATCCGACGTCACTTCGTATACCAAACTCAAATCTCTAAACGATTCCAAAAGTTCCCACTCCTTAACCATCAAAGCCGACATATGCAACGACTTCCGACTCAACGCATCGGCTACCACATTAGCTTTACCAGGATGATAATTCAAGCCAAAGTCGTAGTCCTTCAAAAATTCCAACCATCTTCGTTGCCTCATATTTAATTCTTTCTGATCAAACAAATATTTCAAACTTTTGTGATCACTAAAGACTTCAAATCTAGCACCAAAGTGATAATGCCTCCAAATCTTCAATACAAACACCACAACCGCTAATTCCAAATCATGAGTAGGGTAATTTTTCTCATGCACTCTCAACTGCCTCGAAGCATAAGCCATGACCTTACCTTCTTGCATCAATACTCCCCCTAGCCCAATCGAAGACGCATCATAGTACACCACAAACGGTTCATTAGGATCCGGTAAAATCAAAATCGGAGCTGTCGGCAATCTTCTCTTCAGCTCACTAAAACTTTCCTCACACTGAATATCCCAAATGAACGCTTTGCCTTTACAAGTCAACTGGGTCAAAGGAAGTGCTAGTTTAGAAAAACCTTCAATGAACCTTCGATAATATCTTGCCAAACCCAAAAAGCTTCTAATTTCAGTAACAGATCTAGGAGCCTCCCATTGTAGAACTGCATCTACTTTAGATGGATCCACAACAATACCATTACCTGAAATCACGTGCCCAAGAAAACTCACTTCTGACAACCAGAACTCACACTTGGACAATTTGGCAAAAAGTCTCCTTTCCTTCAAAACCTGCAAAACAATACGCAAATGCTCCGCGTGCTCCTCCCGAGACTTAGAATAAACCAGGATGTCATCAATAAACACCACGACAAAACGATCCAAATGCTCGTGGAAAATACGATTCATGTACTCCATAAACACACCTGGCGCATTAGAAACCCCGAACGGCATCACAGAATATTCATAATGACCGTATCATGTCGTAAAAGCCGTCTTCTGAATATCTTCCTCTTTCACCCTAATCTGATGATACCCTGATCTTAAATCAATCTTACTAAACACACACGCACCAACCAACTGATCCATCAGATCATCAATTCTTGGAAAAGGATACTTATTCTTAATCGTCACCTTATTCAGCTGGCGATAATCAATACACAATCGCATACTTCCATCTTTCTTTTTCACCAATAAAACTGGAGCACCCCAAGGCGACACACTTGGCCTCACAAACCTCTTATCCAACAATTCATTCAACTGCTTCTTTAACTCAACCAACTCAGATGCCGACATACGATAAGGTGCCATAGATACAGGTCTAGTACCAGGAACTAGATCTATAGAAAACTCCACCTCTCTCTCTGGCGGAACATCTGAAATATCCTCAGGAAACACTTCCGGAAAATCACACACAACTGGAAACACATAAAGTGAAACTTGACTATCCACCATCAATGATGCAAACAACCCAAACAACTGAGCTTCATCCGCCAAAAGTTTCTTCAACTCTTTGGTAGATAAGAAACTCTACTCTTCGTCTTCTTCAAGAGAAGGAAGTCTTACCAGGTTATGATAACAATCAATATGAACTCTATTGAACTGCAACCAATTCATTCCCAGAACCACATCTAAACCCTCCAACGGTAAACACACCAAATCCATCTCAAAATCTTTACCATAAATGGTCAAAGGACAACTTAAACAAACCAAAGAAGTAGTTACTGACCCCATTGTTGGAGTATCAATAACCATCTCTCCACCCATCGAAGACAACGAAAGATTCAAACGCTTCGCGCACTCAGACGAAATAAACGAATGAGTCGCTCTAGTATCAATAATAGCAACTAAAGGCATACTATTAATAAAAACAAGTACCTCTGATCAGACGGTATGCACTTGAAGTCTGAGTCCCTGCCAATGCAAATACTTTCCCACCCGCTGGAGCTTGCTTCAGTTTTGGACACTTTGTACTAATATGACCAGGTTCACCACAATTGAAACACTTCGCCACATTCTTCCTCTTGCACTCAGCTGCAACATGCCCTAAACCTCCACAATTAGAACACTTCCTCAAATCCTTCATACATTCAAACTGACGATGTCCCACTTCACCACATCTGTAATATTTCAAAGAAGTAGACATACCTCCTCCACTTGGCCTTCTCTTAAAATTCCCCCTTTGCTTACCCTTATCAGCTGGTGTCACATAAGGACCACCACGAAACTGTTGCTTCCCTTTCCTCTCGCTCACACTCTTATAGTGAGTAGAACGAGCCTTACTATCCTCCTCAAAAATCCTACAACAATCCACCAAGTCTGAAAACCTTCGAATTCTCTGATAACCGATTGCCTGCTTTATCTCAGGACGCAATCCATTCTCAAACTTCACACACTTAGAAAACTCCGCTGTCGCTTCGGCATAATGTGGATAAAACTGCACAAGCTCCACAAACTTAGCAGTATAGTCAACAACAGACATACTACCTTGTTTCAATTCCAAGAACTAAATTTCCTTCTTTCCTCTTACATCTTCAGGAAAATACTTCCTCAGAAACTCAATGCTAAACACAGCCCAAGTGATCTCTTCCTCTGCAGCTTCCAACACATGATGTGTACTAACCCACCAATCATCAGCTTCTTCCAGCAACATGTGAGTTCCCAGTCTCACCTTCTGATCCTCAGCACAATCCATCACTCGGAAGATCCTTTCAATCTCTTTCAGCCAAATCTGAGCACCATCAGGATCATATCTTCCTTTGAAGATTGGCGGTTTGTTCTTCCTGAACTCGTCATTACCAGCAGCATTAGGTGCACCCTGCACAGCCCGAGCCATAGCTTGCATCGCAGCAGCTAAAGCAGCATCATTCCTACCAGCCATATTCTGTTCATTTCCAATAACAGCAACTATGGTTAAACAAACAGCTCACCCAAACACAAACACCGACAAGGACTGACACAAACTGACACGGTCTGGCTCTGATACCACTTAATGTAACCCCCCAATCTATACCCCCAAATAGATAAAGCGGTAACAAAATTTCATCAGAGTATAATTAAAAAATTCACGGCATAGACTGAGGTGTCGCATCAATTGAAACAAATACACATAAACCTGCTCATAAAGATATGCAACAATCAGGTAGCAATTAACAGAGGAACTTAGTTCCTACTACCCACCATTCAGATACAGAATAAAAGCAGAAAATTTGTACTGAATCTCATATATATATATATATATATATCACATAAAGAGTTTGTCTGTCATATACAACATCATACATGTACAATCCAAGAGATACATGTATACATAATACAAATAATCACACTCGATCTCCCGACTACTCGGTGCTACATATCAGAGCCAACCGACAAAATAATGAAGACCTAAGCTTCACAAAAAGACCTCCAACATCTAATCTGCAATGCCTCATAGAGCATTAAAAACAGCAGAAGGGTGGGAAACACAACCATAATATAATTGCATACAATTATATAATAACACTGAAATACACATGTAAAAATATTCTCACCACAACTTACATCAGAATTCAAAACACAAAACAACACAATGGATATTTCATATATCCATCACCAAGGTATATCAACCATGCACAATACAAACATCACCAACATATACGCATATATCAACTCATCAATTTCATCCATAATTCCACACACAATCAATCCATTCATGGTTTTCCACACATAATGCATCCATTCACAATTCTCACACATAATCAATCATATTCATGATTTATACAAATGCACAGAGACCGACACAACGACTCTATGCAATGCATATGCGGTACCATCCATCCATCATTATCAACACTAGTTCACTCAAGAACTATTGGAACCATCGCTTGTTACTTAATGTAACTCCCCTTCGGGCACACGATGTTCCCCGTCACTTTCGGTCCTCTTGGTATAAGGCGCACGACGTTTATGGATCGCTTTCAGTCCTCTTTGTATAAGGCGCACGATCCGATCGCTTTCGGTCCTCTTTGTATAAGGCGCACGATCGTCTATAATCATCGCTTTCAGTCCTCTTTCTATAAGGCGCACGATGTTATAGCGGATTCCCTCTGGAACCGATTATTCGCTCACACCCCACAAGGGCACACGACATCACCAACATGCATATCATGATGCTTGACATACAATGACTCATGACATTCAAATGCACACATATATGCAATCATCTCACTCAACATTAATCATGCTTTGCAATTCAAGCCCAAAACAATGCATTTATTTGCCATACGGCCATAAACCATCATCACACCATACAACAACACACAAGTTATACCATATCCATATCAACAGCACATTGCATGATACACATCAATTACACACAATTATAACGACAAAGGTCGACAAAACGACACTATTCCAAATTCCTGACATAATTAAATCGACCAACAATATCAAAACCCTTCTAATAAGCAAGAACAACTCAAAAGCTTTCTAACGCACCCAACCGCACCCCAATCCGACTTACGGATCAAAAGTTATGAAGAAAACAAAATTGCACAAAGTGCCATGTTCGCTAGGCGAACCCTCTAGCGAGTATTCGCTACCACCTTCGCTAGGCGAATGTCCAGCGAATCCACTATCAGATAAAAACAGACACAAAGTTCGCTAGGCGAACCCCTTGGCGAACCAAGGCAGCAACAATCAGAACCAAAAAGATACAAAGTTCGCTAGGCGAACAACGTTAGCGAACATTCGCTGACCTTCGCTAACTGGTTCGCTAGGCGAACCCGCGAAAACTCATTCGTTACTGCTTCGTCCCAGGTTCGCTAGGCGAACCAAGGAAAACCCAGAAATTCTGCAGCACTGTTTGAAGCCCAAAAACCATATTTTTCACCCAAAAACTCTTCCAAACCAAAACATAACAATCAGAACATAACCCAATCATGGTAACAAGTAATCTACAACATTTGCATCACATTTCAACCGCAAAAACATCGATTTCCATCGTTTCGACCTAGAATTGAAAAGCTATGAAAACACCATAAACATTCCAACACACACATACATAATCATACACAATCATAAGATAATCAAGTTTCGCATCCTTACCCGATTAAACGTGTTTTAAAAGTCGGTTGATTGAGTTTCTTCCTTTCCAAGTTTTCTCTCTTTTCTTCTTTCTTTCTCTTTTCTTTCTTCTTCTTTTTCTTCTTTTCCTTTTCCTTCCTTACTATTTTCTCTCTTTTCTTTTCTCTTATACTTTCTAACTTAAGAAATTAATGAAAAGACCAAAACGCGATAAAATAACACGACAATGAAAAATAACATATTATCAAATAAAATTCAAAAATAAAATAATATAATAATAAAATAATCAAAACGACTCGATTAAATAAAACGGACAAAATTGGGGCGTTACATTTATGTTATGAACAATGAAGTATGGTTATAAGTTCTGCAAGTACTGTGATGAGGTTGGGAAGAAGAAGAGGAAAAAATCAACAAGTTCCTATACCTGATTATATTGTCTCTCTGGGGTATTATTTGGACAGTAATTAAACATCCCTTGTCTCAGGAAGGACCCTTATAGTGCTAAGCCCCTTGAAGGACTTAAAATTGCTGACGTGGGCCGTGGAGGTGGAATTCTTTCCGAGGTATACATTTTCTCCTTTTTCTTGTTTGAAAAAAGATGTTTTCCCTTTTTATCATGATCCTCGTAAGAATCTGTAGCATAGTGATGTGTTCATAATCATGGCTATATTTGTTGGCTTGATATGTAAAATATAAATCCTTTCTTTGATGTGTATTCTCCTGTCACTCTTTTGCAGAGTATTAAGAATGTTAATTGTGTTTAATTGCGAAAGAATGCTATTTTTATTGTAATTTTTATTATGCATCTCCTTTGTTTCAGCCATTAGCTCGGATGGGAGCTACTGTGACGGGTATTGATGCTGTGGAAATGAACATCAACATTGCACGACTTCATGTTGTATGCTTAGTGTACTAGTTGACTATTGGTTTTTAGCAAAAGTTGTTTCAAATATTAAATTTGTCCGTACATTCCTACCAAATTGATTAGATTGTTATGATTGTTGATGAATGATTATTGTTTGTGATTGTTGATATGTTGTTGTTTTTGTAATTTTATTGAAGATGAAGATGATGGCGACGAAGAAGATGAAGAAAGGATGGAAGAGATAGGAAGAAGAAGGGGATTAGGGATTTCTAAATTTTATTTTTATTTTTTTAATATAGATTAAATATAAATTATTTTAAATGACGTGGCATTGATTTTTTAAAATTACTCAATATTTTACCTGCCACCTCATACATGAACATGCCACATAGTCAATTTTGAACTGGGGACCAAAAAAACCCAAGAATATTCAAAACAGGGGACCTAAAACCTGTTTTTTTTAAAGGGGGATTAGAAGTTTAGAAAAATGCAACAAGGGGGACCAAAACTGCATTTAAGCCAAAAATTTATTAATAATGAGATGGAAAAATTTATTATAACTTGATATTGACACATCATCAAAATATGTGCCACATCATAAAAAATTATTCTCAAATTGATCGAGGGATTAAATTCCAAAACAAAACTTCAAAAAGGGATCAAAAATGTGGTTTTTAAAATGAGGGGATCAAAACTCAAAAAAAGGCAAAATAGAGGGACCAAAGTTACAATTAAGCCAAAATTTTATTAAAAAAATTAAAATACCAATTTCATGCCATGTCATTAAATTGGTCAACTCATTAAATGATGACATCTGATTTACCATGCCAAATCACCATTTTAAGCGCCACATAATCAAAACAGGAGGAGGACTAAAAAAAATCCCAAAAAATGACAATTTGAGAGACCAAAAGGCTGAAAAAATTAAAAGAGAGACTAAAACGTTAAAAATGTGTAAATAGAGGGACTAAAAGTGCAATTAAGCCCAGAGACGAACGAGAAACCGATAATGGAGGAGTGTAAACTGTGGGTGGATGTGATTAGTGACAACCGGAATCCTGCTAATGGTCTAGCTATGGAATATGTGGCACCAAAATTGGTGAATGGAATCATAGAAGTCGAAATTGAATACGAGGATATTGAATCTGAATTGGGATTTTGGGATAATGCCCTGATTCTTTATGTGGTTGGAGGTGAGCTGAGTATGAATTCGCTGAAGACTTTCATTCAAAAGATGTGGAATTTTGTGAAAACACCAGATCTGTACTACCATGATGAAGACTATTTTCTGATCAGATTCAATTCGCATGAAGACAGGGAGATGGCGATGATGAAGGGCCCCTACACAGTTAGAAATTTGCCTTTGATCCTCAAGGAGTGGAGGCCAGAGTTTGATCTCAAGAAAGACCTGTTGAGAACTCTTCCAATTTGGGTAAAATTACCACAATTGCCTCTACATCTATGAGGTGTTAAGAGTTTGAGTAAGTTTGGTAGTGTGGTTGGAAGACTAATTGTGACAGATGAGTGTACTGCTAGCAAATTGCGTGTTTCATATGCAAGGTTATTGATAGAAGTGAATATCACTCAGCTTTTGGTGAAGGAAATTGCTATTAAGAATCTTCTAGGCAATGTGGTTATGCAAGAGGTGGAGTATGAATGAAGGCCAATTTATTGTGATAAGTACCAGAAGCTGGGGCACAACTATGGAGACAAGAGGAAGATGCAACAATGGCGTCCTAAGCAAAAGCCACCTGAGCCAGTCAAGCAAGTGAAGCCCCTACCCTCCACATCCAAGGAAGATCAAATCAATGTTGTTGAATAAGAGGAACCCTGGACAACTGTGAAAAGTACTGCTAGAGATAAAGGTAAATTTCAACTTGGATCTACTAGTGTTGTGAACTGTAACAATGGATTTGAGGTTTTGAATGATCCTCTAGTACCAGTGTTATGCCCTTATCCATTTGCAAGAAGCTTGATATGGGAGAATTAAGACCAACTAAGATGTCTATGCAATTAGCTGACCGCTCTGTTAAATACCCAGTTGGTATACTAGAGAATGTTCCAGTTCGTATAGGACAATTCTATATCCCTACTGATTTCATAATCATGGATATTACGGAAGACTCTACTACTCCTATCATATTAGGAAGGCCATTCCTAGCTACTGCTGGAGCAATTATAGATGTAAAGAGAGGCAGGCTAACTTTTGAAGTTGGTGAAGAGAAAGTTGAATTTATCTTGACACAATTCTTACAAGCTCCAGCCATAGACGACACATGTTATTTACTAGATGTCATAGACGAGTGCGTAAGAGAAATCGAGATGGAACCGACCATATATTCAGATATTCTAAAAATTCCTATACCTCCGATTTTCGAAGATGATAACTGGCGTGAACCTTATCAAGATGATAGCCTAAGCGAATGCTTAGCACTTACACCAGATCATCTACCTTGCCCAAAGAACCCAGCTCTAGAACTGAAAACATTACCCAAAAATTTAAGGTATGAATTCCTAGACGAAGCTCTCGAACGACCTGTGATAGTCGATGCAGACTTAGGACAGACCGAAACAAAGAAACTATTAGACGTCTTAAGAAAATATCCTACTGCGTTGGGCTATAACATCGCTGATCTTAAAGGAATAAGCCCTTTTATTTGTATGCACCGCATTATGCTGGAGGAAGACTGTAAATCCTCTAGGGAACATCAGAGAAGGATTAACCTGATCTTGAGCACTGTAGTCAAGGACGAAGTGAAAAAACTTTTAGAAGCAGGAATCATATACCCGATATCAGACAGTCAATGGGTTAGCCCAGTACATGTCGTTCCAAAGAAGGGAGGTGTTACAGTTGTTAAGAACGAAAAAGGTGAATCTATAACAAAAAGGGTTGTGACTGGAAGTAGAATGTGCATCGACTATAGGAAATTAAATAAAGCCACTCGTAAAGACCATTTCCCATTGCCTTTCATTGACCAAATGTTGGAAAGATTGGCTAAACACTCATACTTCTGCTATTTAGACGGTTACACAGGATTCTTTCAAATTCCTATTCATCCTGACGACTAAGAAAAGACAACCTTCACATGTCCCTATGGTACATTTGCTTATCGGCGAATGCCGTTTGGACTATGTAACGCACCTGCCACATTCCAAAGATGCATGATGTCAATCTTTGCTGACTTTATAGATGACATTATGGAAGTGTTTATGGATGACTTCTCCGTATGTGGGCAGAGTTTTGAAGGATGTCTATCGAACCTAGAAATGGAATTTTAAAGATGCGTAAAAGTTAATCTTGTATTAAACTGGGAGAAATGCCATTTCATGGTAAATGAAGGAATTGTACTTGGACACGTTGTGTCCGATAGAGGAATTGAAGTTGATAAAGCCAAGATAGAAATTATAAAAGATCTTCAACCTCCAAAAACCGTACGAGAAATACGAAGTTTCTTAGGACACGCCGGTTTCTACCGACGATTCATAAAGGATTTCTCGAAAATCACTAAACCCCTTACCGGTCTATTAATGAAAGACGCTGAATTCATCTTTGATGAGAAATGCCTAAAAGCGTTTGAACAGCTGAAAACAGCTCTTATTACCGCACCTATCTTGCAACCACCAGATTGGAGATTACCTTTCGAAATCATGTGTGATGCAAGTGATTATGCTGTAGGTGCAGTCTTAGGACAAAGGAGGGACAGAAAACTTCATGCCATTTACTACGCAAGTAGAACTTTAGATTTCGCCCAAATGAACTACGCTACCACAGAAAAAGAACTTTTAGCCGTGATCTTTGCCATTGACAAATTCCGTTCCTACCTAGTGGGAGCTAAGATCATCATTTATACAGATCACGCAGCTATTAGATATTTACTTAACAAGAAGGATGCAAAACCTAGACTGCTAAGGTGGATCCTACTTCTACAAGAATTTGATTTAGAGATCAAAGATAAGAAAGGAATCGAAAACGTAGTAGCAGACCACTTATCCAGATTAGAAGGCGTTAAACCAGAGCCAGTACCCATTAATGAGGATTTCCCATATGAACGGCTCATAGCCCAACTAGAAAGTGATATGTCTACTCTACAGTTAAATGACCCAAAGATGGAAGAAGTCGTGGAAGAAATTAACATGCACACAACCCTGCCATGGTATGCTGACATAGTCAACTACTTAGCAGCTGGAGTACTTCCACCAGACTTATCTTATCAACAAAAGAAAAAATTCTTTCATGATCTAAAACATTACTATTGGGATGAACCTTTGCTGTTTAAGAGAGGAGCCGACGGTATCTTCCATCGTTGCGTCCCAGAAGAAGAAATAGAAAACATCATCTCTCAATGTCATTCTGCTCCTTATGGAGGACATGCTAGTACCTCAAAGACATGCGCTAAGATCTTGCAATCCGGCCTATTCTGGCCCAACCTTTGGAAGGATGTCCACATCGCAATACTAAACTGCGACCGGTGCCAACGCACTGGTAACATATCAAGACGCGATGAGATGCCTCAAAAAGGTATATTAGAAGTATAAGTCTTTGATGTATGGGGGATTGACTTTATGGGACCCTTTCCATCATCCTTTGGAAATAAATATATACTCGTAGCCGTCGATTATGTTTCAAAATGGATTGAGGCAATAACTTCTCCTACAAATGACGCACGAGTAGTCATTAAGCTCTTTAAAAACACAATCTTTCCCAGGTTTGGTGTGCCGAGACTTGTCATAAGTGACGGTGGTTCTCATTTCATATCAAAAATATTTGACAAATTACTATCGAAATATGGAGTAGGACACCGCGTAGCAACACCATATCACCCACAAACAAGTGGACAGGTTGAGGTCTCGAATCGAGAAATAAAACAAATTCTAGAAAAGACCGTAGCCACCTCTAGGAAAGACTGGTCATCAAAACTCAAAGAAGCTTTATGGGCATATAGGACGGCCTACAAAACACCAATCGGAACTACACCTTTCAAGCTTGTCTATGGTAAATCTTGCCATTTGCCAGTGGAATTAGAACATAAAGCCTATTGGGCTATTAAAACATTGAACTTAAGGTATGATTTCGCAGGTGAAAAATGTATCCTAGATCTGCATGAACTAGAAGAGTTAAGATTAGACGCTTACGAGAACGCTAAGATATATAAAGAAAGAACTAAAAGATGGCACGATAAGCGCTTATCTAGAAAAGAATTTAGTGTGGGAGACGTTGTACTCCTCTTTAACTCAAGATTAAAACTCTTTCCTGGGAAATTAAGGTCTAGATGGTCCGGTCCTTTTGAAATTACAAAAATTCTACAAAGTGGAGCGGTAGAAATAAAGGGGAGGAATAGTAATCCATTTTTAGTCAATGGACAACGTCTAAAACACTATCACAACATTGAAAATAGAGATTATTTGAACTGCCTAAGACTTTTAGAGTTGCCCACCGAACCTCCTAACTAAGCATATAATTGAATTCGTCAGGCTTTCGACGTTAAAAACAACGCTTAATGGGAGGCAACCCATGATTTCCGTTTTTCATGCTTTATATTTGTTATTTCTTTATGCTTTCTATGTTTTGTTTTTATTTTGCAAATTTTCAGTTTCTTTTGCATCGTTTTAAATTTAATTTGGAAATATTGTGCTGATCTTAAAAATTGAAAAAACTACAAGATTATAAAGTCTTTCTACTCTCTCTCTGTTCTCCTCTTCTGCTTTTATTTTTTGCAAAAAGTACTAACTAATGGCAAACGAGGATAACATGCCAGTAGAATTCAGAGATGGAACACAGTAGCGTCGCTATGAGGCTTTGTCTCTTAGACCTTTTGCTTTGACAAAATTCGCCCACAGACCCACCATGACCGCCTTAGGTGTAGGTGAGAGCATAAACTTTCTGTTTAGCCAGTTAGGTTGGGAGGGTTTTGCCAATAAGAAACATAAGTGTTACCGTAGGCTGACTTTAGAATTCTTGAGTTCTCTAAGTTATAACCCTCACTGTGGAAAAGGTTTAACCAGGGGAAGAATTACATTTATATTATTTGGATACAGCTGCCAGTTCACCATAAATGAACTGTCGGATCTTTTGGGATTTCCTGAAGGACCCCATGTTTTCTCTGTGGTTCAAGAGGACTTAGAGTTAGTTGGAGAGCTGAGTGACTTTTGGGGTAGAATTTCAGGGAAACCTGATTTTGACATGGACCCTATGCTTTCAACCGAGATACATAACCCCGCTTTCCGTTACTTTCATATGATCCTGGCATATACCCTGTTTGGTAAACCCGAAAATGATAACACTGTTTCGAGGGACGAGCTTTTTATTATGTTTTGTGCTTCTCAGTCTAGAGAGGTTAATGGACTTACTTTTATGCTGAATAACTTTTGCAAACTTATCAATAATGAAGACAGTCCAATTTTGATAGGTAGCCTGGTTACTAAGATAGCTGATGCTATGGGATTCAGAACCCGACTCTCTAAGATTAACCCCTTTGGAGATTTTAGACCCCTGAATATCACATTTTGCTTCAACAGGGCTATGATTAGGGACCAAGGTCCAAACCACTTCCAGCTTTTAGTTAACAATGTTGTCGTACCACACTTTACACTTCCAAATCATGAACGCACAAGTGTGCATGATCAACATAACTGGCTATATAACCTTGATGAACCCGTGCCTGAACCAGAAGAAACCTTTCCTGAACCTGAGATTGACCCAAAAACACCCCCTCATTACCATGATCTAGACTATATAGATTTCCAAGAAAATATCGACATTCCTAAAGCTGATGCCACTGATTATGCTTCCAATCTGAATTCTATTTTAAAGACCATGGATGAATATCATAAAGAAATCAATTTAGTGAAGGATGAGCTTAACATTGTGCGTCAAAATATTGTTGGACTTATGGACATGACCGTTGAACAATTTGATCATCTAAATTAAGCCATCGCATCTTTGAAGAAACGCCTTGGCTAGATTTATGAAGCACCTTATTTTCAAGACTTACTTTTTATGCATTTTACTTTGGAACAATTTACATTAATTCTGTTTTCATCTTTTCATGTTGGGAATAATTTGATTTCATACATTTTTGATACAGTGCTAGTAGTTTAACTAGCACCTTTCTGGTTTTAAATAATAATTCCATTTGCTGCTGCTATTCAATCCATGTGATTTCAAATTCCATCCCTATTCTTTTAATTCTATATTAATCTGTGTTATAATGTTACTTATCTGTGTGTATGAAATTACTGCTATTTCCATGTGCTTTTTATGACCTGCTATTGAATTAAAATGTTTGGAACCGTGTCTGTCATTAAACTAATTCACCATCCAGATTTTGTGGACGTCACGATCGTGACAACCCCGTAACGACCGTCACGCGGGTCTGAAACGAATTTTGCGTAAAAACAGAATTGTTTCATTCGTTCCCTCTTCTTCCTCCATTCAAACCCAGCCGTCCACTACCTTCTGAAATTCCAAACCATCCCACTATCATTTGCCCCACATTACTCATTTCAATAACTATTCAACTTCCCATTACACTATATAATCACATCATACGCAATTCTCTTTTCACAAACCCTCAAAATTCCATAACCCACTTTCTTCCCAAAAACCCTCTCTAACACAACAATGGCACGTGAAGTTCCAGACTTATCTACACTAAACTTCCGAGATGGAGAGGCAGGAGAATGCCAAAGAGCTCGGTATATCGACTTCTACCGCCGTTCCGTTCTACCGACCCGGTATGTCGACATTGCATGCTTAGAAGAACTAGGATTGCTTGAGGGAGTTCAATGGATGTTACAGAATGCCGGTCTTTGGCAGCTTTGCACTCAGAGCCGGCCCACTTACGAAGCCCTCACTTTAGAGTTCCTCAGTTCCTTTACCTACATAACCCCTCCGGGCGAAACGAATCAATTATCCGGAGTCGCAAAGTTCCGCATGTTCGAAAAAGAATACTCAATCGAACAAGATCGTCTTGCCGAGATGCTTGACTTCAAACATGGCGAGAATGTCCATCGCCGAGTACCGCAAGACACTTTCTATCAAGCGGGGTTCGAACTTTGGAATCATTTAACAGGAACAACAGTTGACAGTTGGGATAGCCTTAACGCTACATTTATCCACAACCCAGCCGTCAGATACGTCCACCGCACACTTGGAAGCACCATCTTTGCACGAGATAGTAACCATAAGGTGAATTCTAAAGAGTTGTTTTTCCTTCATTGCATTTTTCATCCGGAGCTAATAAATGCCGCACCATTCTTACTAGCACACATACAGTCAAACTGTGCTAGAGGCTCCAAACCCTTCTACTTTGGAGGGATTGTCACCTCTATTGCACTCAGTTTGAATTTGGAAAACGACCTTGCTAGATTACCCTCCTTGCCTCCAGTCTTCCTTGATATAGATTATTGCAGAAACTCTCAGCTCATCAAGTTACGACGAGATGGGAAATATCATCCTATGGTCCGAGCCAAAACCGTAAAAAGTATCATCATGCCTTGCAGGAGTCACATTGACCCTCAGAATATGGCCAATTGGCTTTTTGATCTTAATGCTCCTGAGTAAAATGCGCCTGCTCCAGATGATCAAGCACAGGGACCTGTTGATGAGATGGAGCATGAAATGGATAACGCCCATGAGAACCAACCACCGCCAGCTAATGATGCTCCTTCGACCTCCAGACGTCGTCGCCGCCCTGACCAAGACCCAGTTACTAATGATGAAATCCTGAGGGCTATATGGCAACAAACCCAGCAACAGAATGAAATGATGACACTTATGCGTCAAATCCAGCAAGGGCAAGTTGACCAAGGACAAAGACTTGACGGTGTCATCGAGGAGATGGGTGCATTGACACTGCGAGTGCAGGGCTTACACGAGTACATCCACCATGTGGGCATTCCTGATCACGTCGCACAGCATGGAAGAGGATGCTCAAGAGGTAGAGGACGTGGTCCACCTTGATGTTATTTTTTCTTTTTGTATTTTGTTTCCCTTTTTAGTTTTCCAGTTCCCCTATATATCACAACATTGAGGACAATGTCCGATATAGTGTGGGAGAGTTAGATTTATTTCCGTATATTTCCCTTTCTTGTACTTTCTTTTTCCTTATCAAAGTAATATATGAATATTTTCATTCAGTTATCCAATTTCCTCACTTTATTCTGCCATAACGAAATTTTTTTACGATTAATGCACGTCTGTGACGTACCAAGCTTTAAACTATGTTAGGAAGCGTGGGAAGTGCTAACAAGATCGATACCGTCTTGACACCTTAGACCTCTTGCGTATGCGATATCAGTTTCGATACTTATTATACGATACCTTGAGTTCAGTCCCAAAGTAACCCTTAGTAGTTTATATTAGCAGTCAACACTGTCTATATCACAAACCACGTGGGGAACCGATGAATATAAGTGTTTGATGCCCAATCAAGAAAAAGAAAAAAATCTTTCTTATCTATATGCCAAGAAAAAAATAAATAGAATATGCAACAACTCTCACAGTTGTGAAAATGTGCAAGGAAAGAAAGAAAGAAAATCCGTTGTTGATTGGTTCAGAGGTACCTGATTCTGAACTTGGTAGGGCGAACTACTGTTCGATCCCCCGTAATCTACGAATGGGATGTATAAAGGGTTACCACATTTGTGTATCAGGCCCCGTGCGAGAAAATGGAATCAAAGTCACTAACCGGTTACTCCACTACGCGCGTGAATAAGGCAAAGGGCTTAATGTGATTGCGTTAGAATGAAACCGGGTGAAACGGATACGAAAACTTATGGTTGAACTGTAATATAATGATCTGGACTGGATTGTACAAAAGAGAGGTCTATGACAAGCTTGTTGCTTTGTGTCGTTATTGTATCCTTAGTGTTTTGCACTACTACCCGTCTGACTAACAAGAAACTCTTTTTTTCAACACCATTGGTATGCCAGGTACGTGCATTTGATAAAGTTTGTCCGTTTTAATAGATTGATTGCTTAAGGACAAGCAAAGATTCAAGTGTGGGAGAGTTTGATAACACGAATTTATATCATATTTTTACTTCGATTTATGTTAGTTCTTATTCCGTTTTTCGTCTAATATCCGATTTTCTCGAGATTATTTAAGTGTTTTTGCAGGTAATCATATTTCACAAGTCAAAGTATGCTAAATGTGGAAAAGAACCAAAACATGCAAGAAAAGAGCAGAAAAGAGAAGAAAAATTGAAGAAATCCATTTTTGTTGATATCACGATCGTCATGGGAGTGCGACGACCGTGGCAGCTCCAAAGTTCACCACGACCGTCACATATCACCATGATCGTCATGCGCTTAAATTGCACGTTGGATGCAGAGACTCAACTACGAATTCTCAGATGAAGCAGTTTCACACGATGCCTTTTTCTCCGAAGTTTTCTAGGTCCAACATGGGATAACCGTTAGCATGAATGGCTGATTTTTCTCCAACTTCCACCTGAGCTGAGCCTATAAATAGAGACATTCACGAAGAACAAAGTGTGGCCATTTTCTGCTTTCAAAGTATACCGTCTTGCTGCCAATTTATTTTCAGAACTTTAGTCATTTCTTTTTACTTTGCATTTCCATTTCCTTGTTAACCATTACCGAACAAAAGTGACAGTTTCTCACACCGAGGAACTGTTACAACTTAGCTTTAGATTTCTTTGTTTCATTGCCTTCAACCTTGCAATTTATTACATTCAAGCAAGAACCTACCGATTTGTGGAGGGATTGTTGTTGCCATTATTACTGAATTCCAGGTTTCGTTATTAAATTCAAGCATTGTTTATTTATTTCTTAATTATGTCTGTGTTTATTTATTTTCTTGCTTTCGCATTTAATTTCCAAATTATGTCGAGCTAAACCGATATTATCGGTGTATAATGAAGTAACTAAAACGAATTAATTTTCTCTAAGCTAAAATCAATAATCAATCCTTCTTCTGGCTTCGATTTCTTAATATAAAACCCAAACTTTTATTACGAGAGTAAAAAAGTAACATAGGTTAAAGTCGAGACCACGGGAGTGTGAGGCTTTACCCGGATAGCTGAAATCGGGCATTAGGTTTAAAAACAGTGGAATCGCTTTAAAGTTAATTAGGTTTAATTAGTTTTCAAAAAGTATTTTTAACCTCATACGGGCTAGCGAGAGCAGACGTATTGACTTAGAAGTATAGTCCGAAGCAAGATCCACGGGAGTGTGAGTTGAGGGCTTTTAAACCGGTTTCTCCTACAGATGAATAGGGTGATAGATCTCTACAGGCTTAGGTTTAATTAATTCTTCGTAGGTTACCGAATTATATACCGATAACTTATTCATAACTAGTATTCCCAAATTTTAATTTCCCTTTAATTTCCCGTTTGAACTAAAAACCCAAATTCTGATTAGCCTTAGATAAACATAGTAACAATAGATAACGGTGTGTTCGATTTCTAGTCTCTGTGGGATCGATAATCTTTTAAAACTACGCGATACAACTGTATACTTGCAGTAACCCTCATTCGACTCATAAAGTCGCGATCAAGTTTTTGGCGCCGTTGTCGGGGACTAATTAAGTCGACATCGTAATTCCTTTGTTACGTCGTATAGACTAAGGCAAAAACCAAAATTCCCTTTCTGTTGATTGTATGCTAAGTACTCGCTCTTCTGGCGAAGACCTCATACGACCAACAGACGAACCTGAACGTCTTCTTACTGTAAAAAGACGTATCCAAGAATACTGCTTAGCTCACGATATCCCTTTTCCTTTATCAGAACCTGAATCTCAATCAGATCCTGAACTCGAATCCGAATCAGATTTCGAATCAGAACCAGACATGGATGATCCACCACAGAACCGACCTCTTAAGTATTATGCTGCCTCATCTCAACAAGAACCTCACAACAGCATTGTCGCCCCAGCTATCAACCGAAACGATTTCGAGTTGAAACCCTCGCTGTTATCTGCTGTACAACAAAATCAATTTTCTGGAAACCCAACAGAAGATCCAAACGAACATCTAACCAAGTTTGTGCAGTATGCAGACACAGTGAAAGCGAATGGTGTAACCGCAGACGCCATAAGACTACGTCTTTTCCCTTTCTCATTAAGAGATAGAGCTTGGGCTTGGTTGCAATCCTTGCCATCAAAATCTATTACTTCTTGGGAAGATTTAAAGAAGGTCTTTCTGGCAAGATATTTTCCGCCAAGCAAAACAGCTATGTTGAAAGCCAAGCAAGATATTCTAATACAATATTTAATAAAAAAACTCAACACCATTTTATGAGGTATTTAAAAAAACTCAATTATATGTGTTATTGTCTTTTTTAATGTTAATACAATATTCTAATATTATTTAATATTTATTCAGATATTTGGAGACTCGACACCATTTTATGAGGATGACGTTACGAATGTTCCAGAACGTTGTACAAATTTTATTCTAGAATCTATTTGAAGTAATTTGATTATGTGTCGGTACTATTTATTTTTGTGCTTCTATTGTAGGCCTTATAGTTTTTTTAGCTTTGCTTAGACAAGCTAGTCTTTTGATAGTACCATAGTTTGATTTTGGCAAGAGGTATTAAGTTTTTATGGCACTATTTGAAACATAGTTTCATGAATATTTTATAATTGATCGAATTTATTTAAAACTTTGCTCTATGGTATTTTGTATTAATGAATGTGTATGAAATATTTGATTAGTGTTTGGTTGTGATGAAATTTTATATTATTTATTATTTTGTGTACAATATTGTGGAAGAAACAAAAGAAAAATGACAACTAGAAAAAAATGACATTGTACTTTTAAATCGAATGAACCGATTTAAAATAACAATACTAAATCAAGTGAACCGATTTAAATTTGAGATTTTAAATTGGATTATAATGATTTAAAAACTTTCATTACTTTTTGAACTTTTTTTAAATGTGTCAAACCGATTTAAATAAACATTTTAAAATCAGACTAACCGATTTAAAAAAATATTTTAAATCGGATGTTACCTGATTTAAAATCCAATAACTTTCTAAATCGGCTGGAATTAAATCGGACCACCAACCGATTTTAAAAGTCATTTTTAACTGATTTAAAAAGTATTTTTTGTACTAGTGATGTGATCTCAAAGCCTTTAGCAAGCCTCTATCTGATGTGAAGAAGAGATTGGTAATTTTTAGAAGTGATCTTAAAGCTGCTCAACATGACTTGACTGATGATAGGATGAATAAGCAGATCATTGAGAAGATAAAGAAGTTGACTGAAGATGTTATTTCACTTAATGATCTAGAAGAGAAGATCTTGGTTCAAAGGGCAAAAATTGATTGGCTAAAGAAGAGTAATGGTAATAACTCTTATTTTTATGCTTCTATAAAGGCTAGACAACATAGTAATAATTTGAGTACTCTTAGGAGGAGTGATGGATCCCTCATACAGTCCCCCAAGATATTGGCCAGGAAGTTCTCAAGTTCTATGACAGTTTGATGGGTCAGGATAGTAATAACACTATCCATGTTGATATTGATGCCATGAGACAGGGTACTCAATTGACTATTGATCAAAGTGAATCCCTTATAAGGGTTGTTTCTGAGGATGAAATTTCTAAAGCTCTCAAAGGGATTGGTGACATGAAAAGCCCTGGTTATGATGGTTTTAGTGCCAAGTTTTTTAAGGCCAGTTGGACTAGTATAAAGGATGATGTTATTGCTGCTGTTAATGAATTTTTTGCTACTGGTCAGATATACAAACCTTTTAACAACACAGTTGTTTCTTTGATCCCTAAGTCTGGTAAGGCTAAAGAGATGAAGGATTACAGGCCTATTGCAGGGTGCACTATTTTTTACAAAATTGTGTCCAAGATCATGACTGAAAGGCTTGGAAATGTCTTGCAATGTGTGGTTAATAAGTGTCAAGCAGATTTCATTCCTAGACAACAAATTCATAACCATATCCTGTTAGCTACTGAATTGATCAAAGGGTACACAAGAAAAGGAGGGGTACCTAGAATTATGATGCCAATAGACCTTTAAAAGGCCTATGATATGATTAGTTGGAGAGCTCTGGATTGTATTATGAGGGAGATGGGTATCCTGCTAAATTCATTCAGTGGACTATGAACTGTGTCACTTTTGTATCATACACTTTTAATATCATTGGGGAATACACTGAATTTATGCAAGCTAGAAGGGGGATTAGGCAAGGTGATCCCATTTCACCTTTGCTTTTTGTTATAGTCATGGAGTACATGGATAGATTAATGAAGAAGATGCATCAGGACCCTGATTTTAATTTCCCTGCCAAGTGTGAATCTTTGAAGATAACCAATCTAACTTTTGCTGGTGATGTGCTCCTATTCTGTAGGGGTGATCAAACCTATTTGAAGATGATGCTTAAAGCTTTCTAGATGTTTTCTCACTCTACTGGCTTGGTGGTGAATGAGAACAAATGTAAGATTTATTTTGGTGGTATGGAGGTTAATAATACTGAATTCTTGAGAAGCCTAGCAGGATTCCAACCTGGTACTCTCCCTTTCAAATATTTAGGGGTGCCTATTACTAGTAAGAAGCTTGCTATCCATCACTATATGCCTCTGGTTGATAGGATTGCCAACAGAATTCACCATTGGGCTTCTAAACTGTTAAGCTATGCAGGTAGGATTCAATTGGTTAGATCTATTGCTGTTGCAATTGTTCAGTATTGGATGTGGTGTCTGCTTATTCCTAAGTTTGTTATTAGGAAAATCAATGCCATTTGCAGAAGTTTCATTTGGACTGGTAAATAGAGTATAAGCAAGAAGAGCCCTGTTTCTTGGAAGAAGATTTGTAGACCTGTTGTGCAAGGAGGTCTCCAAATCTTTGATCTTGTAGTGTGGAATGAAATGCTGCTGTTAAAATGTTTGTGGAACATTTGTATTAAAAGTGACAACCTCTGGGTCAGGTGGATCCATACTTAATACATAAAAAGGAATTCTGTGATGAGTTATGAGATCAAAGCTAACAGTTCTTGGATCTTTAAAGCAATTATGCAGCAAATGAGTATGGTGCAGAAAGTCCAAGGAAGTTGGAATAATGCTGTTGACAGGAAAAGGTTCAAAGCTTCAACCTTTTATTATGAAATGCTTGATGATGGTACCAGGGTCCATTGGAGAAATATTATATGTGGTAACAGGGCCAGGCCTCGTGCTGTTCACTGTATGTGGATGACTTGTCACAGAAGCCTCCCAACCAAAGATCACTTGAAGAAGATAGGGACTATAACTGACAATTTGTGTGCTCTTTGTCAGGGTTGAGAACATTGATCACATGTTTTATGGGTGTGTCAAGACCAGACCTATTTGGGAAACAATTCTGCACTGGTTGGACATACAGCACAATCTGAAACCTTGGAATGATGAGAATATTTGGATTAGCGAAAAGGCTAAAGGCAAAGGATGGAGAGTAGCTCTGTTTAAAATTCCTGCTGATGAAACTATATACTACACTTGGAAATATAGGAACAACATTATTTTTGGAATTGATGTAGATAGGGATATGATAGTAAAGAATATTATAGATACCATTGTATACAAAGGGTGGCAAAATGTAAAGATAAGGAGGCTTTTAGTGCACTATATGATGTAATTAATCTTTAGGTTGGTTGGATCCTTTGGATTACCTCTTGTATCAATGTGTTTTTTTGAATTAATATATTTCTCTTTGATTCAAAAAAAAAAATTGCAATTAAGCCAAAAGTATAAAACATCATACTAAATTATAATCCTACAACTTCTTCCACCAAGTTATTCACTAAATATTAATTAATTAAAAAATGACTTAAAAAATAGAACATGCCCACTAATTCCTTCACATACGGTTGAAATTAATTAATTAATTAATTAATAATGATTAAAAATAGGACATGTCCACTAATTCCTTTACATAGAGTTGAAGTTAATAAGAAATAAATTAATAAATTAATAAAAATGCTAAATTAATCATTAGAAATTAATTAATAAAAATATGACTTAAAAAATACAACAAACCAACTAATTTGGTTGAAGTTAATATGAAAATAATTAATAAACTAATAAAGACTAAAAAACAGGACATGCCCACTAATTCCTTTACATACAGTTGAAGTTAATAAGAAAAAAAATAATAAATTAATAAAATGTTCAATTCAATTATTCATTAAAAATTAATTAATTAAAAAATGACTAAATAGTAGACCACTTATTCCGTTATATAAGGTTGAAGTTAATGAGAAAAAAATTAATAAATTAATAAAAATATTTTATTATTCATTAAAAATTAATTAATTGAAAAGATACTAAAAAAATAGACCATACCCCACTAATTCCGTTACATACGGTTAAATTAAAGTTTTAAAAAATAATTAATATAATACTTACCATTTCTTAAATATTATAAGTCAACTAACTACTTATAATTGGAAAATGCTGCCAAACCACCTTCCTTGCCCCTTCATTAATTTTAAATTAACCTATAAACAAATGCCCTTAAACGTCATTTACTAAATGCAAAATGATTGTCCAATGAAAATGCCTCATTTTTCCACTTGGCTTCGACTTTCACCTAAAACATCACATTACCCGGTTCATAACCCATATCAATCTAATATCTTACACTTTGCTAACCTCCTCCTCTTCAACCTTTCACTTCATTCATCTCTCATTTCTCATCTCTGCTTCTGCGTTCCACTCTTCTGCGCCAAGGTAATGATCCCCTTTGTTTTTGCTTTTAATCTTCCCCTATTGTCTTCTACTCACCGTGATCGTGTTAACGCTGTGTTCGTCTTCATGGTAGTTCATGGAAGTTCTGAAACGCAGCGCAAAGTTTTACATTTGTCGGTTAAACCTTCGTTTATGTCATTTGCATGGTAGTTCATGGAAGTTGTGAAACGCATCGCAAACCTGTGTTAAAGCTGTATTTGAACACTTGAAAATGTTATTAGCTACAATGAACATGTTTTTCATTTTTTTCCATTCCTCGTCGTTTTTTCTTGTGAACCACCTTTATGATAACAGTGGCTTTAACACTTCCGTCGTCTTCGTTCTGTTTTGTGGCATATATTTTTTGAGATTTGAGCTGCAACACAAAATAAAGACCACCCATCTTTATTTTGTGAGCCTTGGTTTCCTTTTTACCTGGTTCAAGTTTGGTTATTCATAATGTCAAGAACTTACTTCTTTGTTTTGTGACTTACTATTAACACAACAGTTTTTTGTGGCTTTCCTTTCTTTTTTCGTGGTTTCAGTTTGTTAACTAATCCGTTGACTATTGTTTTCCAGCTCATAATGTCAAGACCACCAATCTTTATTGCTGATTTGAAACCTGAGCATAACATTTGGAAGCTTGCCATTCGCGTCGTTGACCTATGGACGGTAACGGAACGCAACGACCAGCAACATGTTGAGGCAATCATACAAGATGCAAACGTCTTATTCTTTATTATATCCTGCTATGTTTTGTAATGAAGCAAGTTTCATTAATGTTATTACTATTGTCATTAGGGTGCTCAAATACACGCTGTTACACGAAACCGAGAACTTGATCTTTGGAAGCAGACTTTATAGGAACATCAGACGTACATGATTTACAACGGAGATCCTTTGCCTTATGACCTACCATTGAAAGTGTGTGACAACAAGCTCAAGCTGTTTATAAATTCAAGCACTGCTATTACCGCATTGGATATCCCAGATATACCACCTAAGTCTTTCAAATTCAAGGCATTTCCAGATTTCTTGAATGGTGTTTTGATGGTGATCACTTATACGGTACTTTTTCCTCTTTGCTCTGTCAGTACAAAGTTATGGTAATAATATTTAATCACTTCACCTTCCGTTCTGTCATGACAGATGTTATAGGAGCTGTTCAACAAATTCAGAGGACTCAGGTTGGGGGGGCTGGAAAAAAACTTTGTGTCAACCTTACGTTGTCCGATGAATGGTGACTAACATCAGATGTTTTCTACAATTTATTAAATTAACAGTCGTGTGCCTAACATTTTCATATTTTTACAGTGGTGGTGAACTTGATGTTACACTTTGGGAGACTTTCGCAAACCAGTTTATGAATTTTGGTTCAGACGGCAATACAATGATTGTTATACTAACTCATGCTATGTGTCGTCAAAGTTCAAGTATAATGTACAGTGTTACATATGTTCATTATTTAGCACTGTGACACCTTATTTGTCACTTCACCATGTTTTAAATACATCCTTGTAGCCACTGGGAAGCTCAACCTGTCCAATGCTTGAAACAAATCTAAGTTACTTATTAACTATGACCACCCCCAAGTTAACGATTTCAAGTCCAAGTATGTTTTCACATTATACAGCCTGTTATGCATTCATTCCCACCTGTTTCTGTTGTACTGATCAGGGATGTTTGGTGCCATTTTTTTCTAACAAGGTTTGAAGTCGGTCAACCAAGTCAACCCAGTTCTCAAGCTTTGTCAATCAATTCTGGTTCGCAGTCTGCTTTTGAAGACAGATCTTTCTCTTTTGTCAAGGACGTCATTTCTATTGGAGACATGTTGTGCCTAAATGATGTTAGTTACTTTTGATTTAAACACAAAGGTTCCCTTTTAATTACTAGCATCCTTTTTTGTTACTGACAAATATGTTTTGTAGGAGACCTTCTGCAATACGTTTGGTACTACAAAAAGGTTCAACCGAAATCGTTTGTCCTGGTTTTATGAGATCTGTCCAACATGTAACACAACTAATAAATCACCAGGGAATGTCTTCGATTGCAACTGTTGTGACACAAAGTCTCCCCCGATAACCAAGTAAGAATTACTTTCTGTTAAAGTGACGCATATATTAAGTTCATAACTATGATTACCAATGCATTTTGGAGTAAATATAATTGTCTTGATCATAGGTATAAAATTGTGATTGAGGTGGAGCATGAAAACAAGGTCGGCAACTTTGTGTTCTGGGATAAGGAATGCATACCTATTGTTGGCATGCCTGCTCGTGATTTACGGGAAATAATGAAACAGGTAATTCTCTTACCATATCCACCCTGTGCTAATCCTATGCATACATTCACTTATATGTATATATTATGTCATACTGTTTCTGCACATGGGCCAACATTTTCATTCCATTTTACTCACTAATCAACGCCATTCTATTAGATGAATGAAGATCACCCAAAGATCTACCCAGCACATCTTGACAACCTCTTGGATAAGCCTTTCACTTTTCGTGTCAAGTTCCAGCCCTACTATGGTCAAGCATCTGTCGTCAGGCTCACTGAAGATGTGAATGTCATCGAAATGTTAAGAGATGCGGTTTATGCATCAATGGTATATTTATAAACATTCCTATTTCATTTAAAATGTCTATCTCTTTCCTGTTTTTTCTTTGTGTACATCGTAATACTATTTCTTCATATATAGAATGAAGCCGAATTTCCAAAAGAATCTCGGGATACCAAGGGAAAATCAATTATTGCAACAGAGCACTATGAAAACAAGGCGGTATTGCCTTACTCCACTAATCAGGATACAAAGGGAAAATCAGTTGTTGCAACACAGCACTATGAGACCAATGCGGTATTGCCTCGCTCCACTAAACCGTCTGTCCGTACCAGATCATTTATTTTTATGCATTTGTTATACATGTCTACCTAATTATACGTATTGAATTACAAATTTCAGAATGTTGTTTCGGCTGCCCAGAACTGGAGCTGTGATAGTAGCTACAACAATACCCCGCCTAACCGGATGTCTCTAGCTGATACCAAGGGAAAAGCAATTGCTGAAACACAAGACATACCGATCATTGGAGTCTTGCCTCAGACCACTAATCCATCTGTACGTATTCCATCTCAAATAATGATAGAATTTTTTTTTGTGGAAAACTACCTAATTCTACCAATTGCCTTGTAAAATTCAGAATGTTGTATCTGCTGCTCAGAACTGGAGCCCTGATAGTAGCTTCAACAACACCCCGTCTAAACGGTTGTCTCCAACTGATTCTAATGACGACGAGCGAACCTCTTCGGAATTCTTGACCCCCAAGCTTTCAAGAACAAAGACAACCAGAACCAAGAGTGCCAGGCTTTCCAAGGGGAAATGAAGATATCAAACTTACCAAGCAAATGATGGGATTTTGTGAAATGGGCTATCCTGTTATCTTTTGAAACTATGGATTACTTCAATCTTTTTGTATCCCAAATCTTTTTGTATCCCAAATCTTTTTGTTGCTTGGATATAATGCTTAATTTATGCAATTCCTGCTACTGAGCTATGGAGCTAAAAAACTTAGAATCATAATATTAATCTACTCCATTCACTATGGTTATTGCAATGTTATTTTGTCAAGTTTTTCTACTTCTATTTTCAATATCTGCATAAAATGCAGTACCACCACTGCTGCAATGATATCTCATACACCTTTGTAAATTATTATAACCACATGCCCCATTACAATTATATATCACACTTGCTCATTTCATATGACTATTCATGGAGGTGTTTCATAGAATTTCATCCCTTTACGTACGAAAATAATATATTCCTATGAAACACAATTTTGGATAAACCTATTATCAAATATATTATTCGTAACGACGGTTATGCAAAACAATAATATGATCTCAATTAGTCCAGTTACATTGTAACCAATAGATATTACATAAATCAACCCTTTTAGGCACTTCCACTCTAATTTTTCATTATCATCATTGGTTTTTGTGTTGATATCTCTGTTGCACATCAATCCATCCCCCATGCTGCTAGCTACCTACTACCATGACTTCTGGCTTTCCCTGTCATTGAAAATCGTGATTTAAAAAGTGTAGTCAGAGTAGGTAATATAATATTACACTTAACTGCTAAATCTCACAAACTATTACATTACATCCACAACTTTGTCTAAGGTAGTGCAATTATAGTACCCTATTTGTTTTACAAAGATGGAGGTAGCCATCAAGTGTTTTACATAACTGACATAATCCTGTCCTTTCACTCTGCTCTCAACCATTTCTACTTTTTCGACCCACCTGAACTTCTACATTGGTTCTTTATTTTATTTCGACTTCCATCCCATTACAAATAGATTCACATACTTTAATGCTTATTGGTTTTACATTAATTTTTTTGTTTACGGGAAAAACATATTTAATGTCCAACCTTTGACTTTTCCACCATTTTAACGGTGGCCCAAATCATACCATCATCTAACAAATAAACCTTCATTTGTTATTTACTTTTTTCCACCTCATTCAACTATATTGGCCCAACTAATCAAGAAATCTGTTTATTCTCTATTGTGTTTCATTTCAGTTTTTAGGAAGAGTAAGAACAACAACTCTTAACAATGGATGAGAATGTTAGTCACACTCAATATAACAGGTTCAACACTCCACCTTTCTTACGTGTTTTTTTAATACCTTGACCAATGAAACAGTCATTACATATCTGTGGGGTTACATACTAACGACATTTTTATGCTATCCAATGCATGCGTTTCATTTTTAGAACACCAAGGCTTATCTACCCCTATTGTATATCACCAGTCTTGTGTTTAGTTTTATGGAATTCATTTTAAATTACCACTATTCACATTACATCTATCTCTTAGGAAAACAATGAAATATGGCATGGAAATTCATGCTTTTGGTGGAACAATCTGTCATATATCTACTAACAAATTTATATTAATAATTCTTACTTGTACATTGCAGTGGATGTACTCAAGAACCAAAGTTTAATTACTCTGACATTATGTGGAAGAAATTCACAAGTAAAAAAGCCAGATTGAGAAGGTTTTCCATTTTGAAAGAAAGACATTCTAAGCGTCGTAAATATGCAAGTACTTCTTTCTCAACAACTATTACACCCGATAGAATTCCCCTCTCAGATATTACATAGGCATCTGTCAACCAACAAGTAATCCATAGAATTAGGTTGGAAGGTCAAAGTATTGATTCTATTTTACAGCATACACAAACCCCGCGATCATCACATGGTGTTCATACTGCACCTAAACTATTTAACAGTCAGGGTGCTGGCATAAACCTGTTATCTTCATTCACCAATGTTGCTACAAACAATGGCACTGAAAATATCAATCCTACTTACATGTCACAACATATATTCAACATGTCAGCACCACAACATATGTAAGTTTGGTTATATTAACTACACATGCCAATGATGTTACAGTTAACTGTACTCCTAACTGCTTCAACTTAATGTGCATTTCACAGTTCTCCTGGACCACTAAATAAGAATAATGATCTTAAAAAACAAAGGGGTCGACCAAAGAAACCTCTCGGAGTTCCAGACAGAGCTTACAATCTGACTCGCAACAACGCGTCACAATTCTTCCCTTCACAAGTTCTACAGCAATCTACTATGTCCACTGAGTATGGCATCTTCTGAGTTATACTTTATTAAGAGTACTGGATTTTGTGTAGTTTAGTGATTTATGTTTTTAAGTTGCACAAATTACTTTTATATAGCTAGACATTTAAAATTTGTACCTTACAAATGAACATTTACATCTATATACACCTATTAATGGAACCTTTTTTAATGCACAGTATTGCTGCAACACAAAATACGCAGTCATTGCGCAATGAGACGAAACGCGCTAGAGGTCGTCCTAAGAAGATTTTCGAGCACCCTGATCATCCCAAAAGTCCTCCACGTACTTACTCAACGCAAATGTTCACGCCACATCCATAAATGTTACCCCAAGCTGCTGTGACCCCTCGGTATGGATAGCTCACATTTTCGCTCCTTTGAACATAACTCAGTATTACTTAACATATATATTCCTTATTTGGTATTTTTTTAATAACAGAAGTGCATGAATTGAAAGACCTTTAACATTTCATGAGTCAACAAATATCTCATCACCCAGCCTCTCGGAGTTCCAGACAGAGCTTACAATCTGACTCGCAATGACGCGTCACAATTCTTCCTTTCACAAGTTCTGCAGCAATCTACTATGTCCACTGAGTATGGCATCTTCTGAGTTATAGTTTATTAAGAGTATTGGATTTTGTGTTGTTTAGTGATTTATGTTTTTAAGTTGCACGAATTACTTTGATATAGCTAGACATTTAAAATTTGTATCTTACAAATGAACATTTACATCTATATACACCTATTAATGGAACCTTTTTTAATGCACAGTATTGCTGAAACACAAAACACGCAGTCATTGCACAATGAGACGAAACGCGCTAGAGGTTGTCCTAAGAAGATTTTCGAGCACCCTGATCATCCCAAAAGTCCTCCACGCACTTACTCAACCCAAATGTTCACGCCACAGCCACAAATGTTACCCCAAGCTGCTGTGACCCCTCGGTATGGATAGATCACATTTTCGCTCCTTTGAACATAACTCAGTATTACTTAACATATATATTCCTTATTTGGTATTTTTTTAATAACAAGTGCAGAAATTGAAACACCTTTAACATTTCATGAGTCAACAAATATCTCATCCACCCAGCCTTCAACAACACCTGTTTTTTTGCCGACGGTTAACTTGGATTTCAACAGTGACTCGGACGATGACTCTGATTACGACCCATTCCTATGTAAACACCACTGTATTAAATTCTTTACATTTCTATTTTTTTGGTTCACTGCTGAGTTCTTTCTACAGAAAAATAAGAACTGCGTGTAAGATTCTTAATTCATTAATAAGAGACTACCTAAATAACGTGTGTTATTTAGCAGCACATGAAACTGATGATGATTCAAGCTTCGACAACGATGATAACTGTCCACCATTTTCAAATGCTAACCAACCAAATCCTACTAATCAAGGTATACCTCCTGCAATCTGCTTCCCACATTTTTAATATATCCTCAACAACCATTGCATACATATATTAATTTCCATTTATTAATGTCAGACTACTCAGATTTGGGTGATCCAATGATTGAGTGTCGACATTGTAATGCTTGGACGTGGTACCAAGAAAGAATGAACAAACATGTACATTCAGCAAATCCAAAATACCATATATGTTGTGGCAATGGGAAAGTTCAATTGCCTTTCTTAAAACCACCGCCGAGGTATCTGTCTCATTTGCTATTTGATCATGACTCGGCCGATAGTAAGAGTTTTCAATCACAACTACGGACTTACAACATGATGTTTCCTTTCACTTCACCTGGTGCAAAGCTCGATAACAAGTTCAATAATGGTCGCGGACCCCCAACAATCCGAATCCAAGGACAATGTTGTCACCGCATTGGAAGTTTGCTGACGGTTGAAGGACAACAACCAAAATTTGCATAACTCTACATTTATGACACGGAAAATGAAGTATCAAACAAAATGGAAGGCCTACGGTAATTGTCTGCGACCCTTCTCATGATTATGTATGGTACATAATATTTTCCATTGACTGACTCTTTGTTTTCCCAATATTGTCAGGAAACTATCTGAAATGTTGTACAACCATAACACACATGCAAAGAGTTTTCTAATGGCTAGACAGAAGCTGAATGAAGGCAATGTCCATAACTTGAAACTTAGACTAATTTCAAACAGATCCACGGATGGCAGAATCTACAACCAACCAACTATTTCGGAAGTCGCTGCTTTAATTGTAGGTGATGTTGACACGGCTGACGAAAGGGACATTATCATGCAAAGACAAGGGGGAAAACTCAAACGTATAGATGAGTTTCATGCAAGCTATTTGGCCTACCAATATCCTTTGATCTTTCCTTACGGAGAAGATGGTTATAGACCAAATGTAGCCCACCGAGATCTTGACGTTTTTTATGATAACCCAAGAAACAGACTTACCATTCGAGAGTGGTTAGCATTTCGGATTCAAACTAGACATTGTGAGGGTAAGACTCTTTTATCGTCTAGGCGATTGTTTCAGCAATTTTTAGTTGATGGGTACACCACGCTTGAGGGAGAGAGATTAAAATGGCTCCGAAATAACCAATCAAAACTTAGAGTCTCCAAATATCAGAGTCTTAATGAAGAGGGAGACCAAAGTCAAAACCCAGGCTCAAGCATTGGAAAGAGAGTTGTATTACCATCTTCTTATGTGGGAAGTCGGAGATTTATGGATCAATTATACTACGATGGCATGGCAATTTGTAGTAAGGTTGGCTTTCCAGATCTTTTTATAACCTTCACATGTAACCCAAATTGGCCTGAAATTCAGAGAGTTCTTAGTCCTCTTAAGCTCAAGCCACAAGACAGACCTGGTATTGTTGTACGAGTTTTTAAAATGAAGTTTGATAACCTCTTAACGGACGTTACTAAGAACGGTGTCTTGGGGAAAGTTCTTGCATGTAAGTTAATCTTATCTACTGTTATTATTTTTACTTTTTCACCTTTCATGTAATGTTTTCTAAATAGCACCGTATTTTTCCAACTACATGTTTCTACAATAAGATACTAATACGGTCTTATTTAAAATTAACGATATGTACACCATAGAATTTCAGAAAAGAGGGTTGCCACATGCTCACATCCTGATTTTCTTGCATCCTTCTAATAAGTATCCAACACCTTCTGATATTGACAAGATAATATCTGCCGAAGTACCGGATCCTGTGAAACAACCAAAGCTGTATAATCTTGTAAAGAACCATATGGTCCACGGACCTTGTGGAATGGCTAATCCTAAATGTCCATGTATGAAGGATGGGAGGTGTTCCAAGTACTTTCCAAAGAAATTCCAAGATGTCACCATTGTTGATCAAGGAGGCTACCCGCTTTATAGAAGGCGAGCTAATGGATACACGATCGACAAGAATGGAATCATCCTTCATAGTGGCCATGTTGTGCCCCACAATCCAAGTTTGCTCATGAAATATGAGGCCCACATCAATATGGAGTGGTGCAACCAGAGTACCTCGATTAAATATCTGTTCAAATACATCAATAAGGGATCTGATAGTATATCAGCTGTTATTGTGCCAACTAATCCTTCGACAAATGAAAATGTTGACGAAATCAAACAATACCTTGATTGTAGGTATGTTTCACCTTCTGAGGCATGTTGGAGGATTTTTTTCTTATTCGATCCATGGAAGAAAACCGGCAGTAGAGAGGTTGTTTTTTCACTTGGAAGGTGAGAAGTTTGTGTACTACAAAGACTTTGAGCAGATCGGAAATGTCCTTCTTAAGGCAAGTGTCACAGAGTCCATGTTTACTTCTTGGTTTTTGGCTAACACAAAATATGAGGAAGCAAGACTTTTGACATATGGCCAATTTGTTTCAAAATTTGTTTACGTCAAAAAACAAAGATGTTGGAAACCACGAAAAAGAGGTTACACCATCGACCGGTTAATTTGGGTACCTCCTACAACAGGGGAATTGTATTATATCAGGATGATATTGGCTGTTAAGAAAGGCCCTACATGTTACGATGATCTCAAAACAGTTGACGGGTTTAAACATTCAAGTTTCCGAGACGCATGTTTTGCAATGGGGTTTCTACAAGATGACAATGAGTTCATAGCAGCAATCAAAGAAGCCTATGACTGGGGTTCCGGTAATTTTCTTCGGAAACTTTTTGTTACAATGTTGCTTTCAGCTTCTATGAATAGACCAGATCATGTATGGCGTAGCACTTGGATTTACTTATCTGATGGAATTCTCTACGAACAAATCAGATTGTCGAATAATCCAGGTTATCTTATATTCTTGCTTCCTTTATTGCTCTAATGTATATGCTGACTTTTGCCTAACTACTCTACCTGAACCTTTTAGATTTAACTTTGACTGATCAAGATATCCAAGAACTTACCTTGATGGAGATAGAAAAGCAACTTCAAAAAAATAGGAGGAGTTTGAAAGAGTTTAAGCCTATGCCGTATCCAAATGCGTACGTCATTGATTTCCTAGGTAATCGACTCATATATGATGAACGGCAATACGATATTTCAGCTCAGAAACTATTATTCCAAGATTTGTTCCAAAGTTTAATAGGTATTACATTTCGACCATTCCTGCATTGTTTTTTCCATGAGCAACACCAAGCTTGGTGTGTTGCGTCACTTTATGTTGGCAGCCTATACTTATTAGCAAGGTTCATGGTATTTCATTGTGCAATTCACTGGTTCTGTTTTATGTTTCATCGTCTCATGAAGTTACTTATTAATATCATGTCGCAGTTTATCTCAACTACACCACAACTACCACCATTTTTTACTATTATTAATAATAATCAATTATAACTATACTTATTAATAATTACTTGTGAATACGTAATGCTGCATTTACTTTGATAGAATCTGCTTCCATACACTGTTGATCAAATGAGGTGTATCAAGTCTTCCTGTACACCCTATTTTTTGCTAAAAGGCCTTTAATAATATGTAGTTTCTTTACAGGCTAAAATGCTGTTACAGGAATACAACAAAGTTATGCACTTGAATGATTCCAAATACACAACCCTGCAATAACTAATTTTTGAATTTAATAACATGTTGCTAACTTTTCTAATTACTATCTTATGTTATACTAAATTATTTCCTCTTGAACACAGATGAACAACTTGGAATATTTCGTGAAATCATGCAAGTTGTGACTGAGCAAAGAGGAGGTGTTTTTTTCTTATACGGTTATGGTGGAACAGGCAAGACTTTCATGTGGAACACACTATCTGCGGCTTTGCGTTCAAACCGAGACATTGTTCTAAATGTTGCGTCAAGTGGAATTGCAAGCCTACTTTTACCTGGAGGTCGAACTGCCCATTCAAGATTCAAGATACCAGTACCATGCACAGAATCATCCATTTGTGACATTGAGAAAAAATCCAACCTTGCAGGCCTTTTGCAAATGACAAAGCTGATTATTTGGGATGAAGCGCCTATGGCAAATAAATTCTGTTTTGAAGCTTTTGACAAGTCTTTAAAAGATATTATGGGTCATGGCAATGTGGCATGTGATGAAATTTTTGGTGGTAAAGTTGTGGTTTTTGGTGGCGATTTTCGGCAAATCCTACCCGTTGTACCTAGAGGGACAAGGTCGGATATTGTGCATTCAACCATTAATGCTTCTTACATCTGGGATCATTGCAAGGTACTAAAACTAACAAAGAATATGCGGTTACAAACTGGATCAAACTCTACTGATTCGGATGACATTAGATTGTTCTCCGAATGGATTCTAAAAGTAGGAGACGGTCTCATCTCTGAACCAAATGATGGTTATGCGGAAATACCAATCCCATCTGAGTTGATTCTAACGGATTACGTAGATCCAATTGAGAAAATCGTGTCAAGCACTTACCCAAATCTACTTCACAATTACACCGACTCAAGTTTTTTACAAAGTAGAGCTATATTGGCATCCACTATTGAGATTGTTGACGAAATTAATGATTACATTACAAATCTTCTTCCAGGTAATGTTTACTTACTAACCATTTTTCCAATAACAATCTTGCGAACTAACTATATACTCATCTTACAATTCATTTAACTTCATTTTCAGGTGAAAGTAAAGAGTTTTTAAGTAGTGATACCATTGATCATTCCGAGGCTAATGATAATGATGCTTACGAACATTTGACCCCTGAATTCTTGAGCTATTTGAAAACTTCTGGATTGCCTAATCATTCCATGAAACTAAAGATTGGCACAACAGTTATGTTAATACGAAATTTAGATCAATCCGAAGGTTTGTGCAATGGTACAAGGTTAACCGTTACTAGAATGGCAAATCATGTCCTTGAAGCAAAGATTATATCAGGTACTAATATCAGAAACACTATTTATATTCCACGAATGTCTTTATCTCCTTCTCAATCACCTTGGCCATTCAAACTGATAAGAAGGCAATTCCCCATTATTGTCTCATTTGCAATGACAATAAACAAATCACAAGGCCAATCATTAGACCATGTTGGTTTATATTTGCCTAAAGATGTGTTTAGTCATGGTCAACTCTATGTCGCAATGTCTAGGGTGAAAAGCAAGGATGGTTTGAAAATCTTAATCCATGACAAAGACAACAAACCTTTATGTCATACAACCAATGTCGTTTACAAGGAAGTTTTTCATAACATTGTTTAGGTAATTGACTATTTCATGAACATTAATAATTCAAGGGTCTCTTTACTTTCTAACAATATGTTTCTCATTCAATTATTATTCAAATATAACTCATTGTTCCCTTTTTTTTGCAGGCTTGCTGAACACATTTCCTTATATTCTCTATTTCTTGTGCACACAAAAGTTGTCATTTTTGTTTGTAGCTGTCCATGACAATTTTTGTTCATAGCTTTATACTACTCAGACTTGTGCAGCCAATTTAATAACACTGTTGTAGCAACCATGTACTTTGTTATTTTGTTATGTTTACTATTGTTTATGGTGCTACAATATCTGTCATTACTTTTCCATTTTATGAAGTCATTTTCCTGTTGTATCAATTTTCTGTGGTTACTAGAATGGCAATATCTGTTGTATCAATTTTCTGCATAGCACATGTTTATGATATCAATTTTTTATGGGAGCTTCATTTTATATCTAACTATAATGAGTCATATCTTTTCCATTCTGATCATGTATCTTATGGGTACCAATTTTATATCTCACTATAATGAGTGGCATGTAAATATGCATTCATCTTTCATGTTTTAAATAAGATTGGTTTCTCCAGTTTTGATGAATTTATAAAACCAAAATACCAGTCCTTGGCAGACTGTAGTATACTCTTGATTTGCTGAGTGGCTGGCCAGTTGTTGTTCTGCTTGTGGAACCAACACTATGTTTTCTTGAATTTTCTGATCCCTTAAAATTAATTGTCTAATCATAACACTCAATAGTGGCTGTAAAATTTAGAGAAAATTTAAAGAATTATGCAGAAAATTTAAAGTGTTGAATAATGCTATAAAATTTTGAGAAAATTTCAAGAATTATACACTAACAGGGAACCAGGGAACTACACTATCAAACCAGAAAATTATGCCTCATAGTTGCACCAGCAAGAACACACTGCTCTTCCAAACTCACGACCAAAGCTTAACTTCATATAGCCACTTAACCGGAATTTTGTTGTCCCTGCATAGGCCAACTGAGAGCAACACCGCTTTTGACTGACATTTACATTGATTCATGTTCATAAACTTCAACTTCTTCCATCATGTGTATTGTGTCACAATAAACTTCAACTACTTCCATAATGTGTATTGACTTGCCATCTATTTTATGCCCTTGGGTTCCACTTCCTAACTAATTCATTATAAATATGTTATGGACTTGTGCTGTCATTAATATAGTTGGTTTTCGTTTTTTCCTAAATAAAAATTAGTACTTACTCCACATAATTTCCACACAACACAAACTCATTAAAACCATTACAAGCCATATAGTACAACTCATTCAAATATTTTTTAGACTGTAATGGTATAAATATTGACATTCCATGATTTACTGCACGTTGCCAATTGTGGCAACTTATGTACTGCCGTCTCATTGCTGAGGCTAACATAATTTGAAACAAAATCTGGGTCTCCTCTCATACACACTCTTATTAACCTTTTTCAAAAAAATTCCCTTTATTATGTGAAGGACAACAATTTATCAATCTATTTTAAATAGAATATTTGGTTACATTACTAATTCAAAACACAGCATATGTTTTCATTTTTTTTTGGAGAAGCAAAATATATATTCACTACTAGGCATAAGTAATGCCACTGAATCGAATAGACCAGATAGTTTAAACAAATTTCAAAACAGAATTAATACATAAACACCAGTTGGGAATGAAGAACACGGAAACAATACAAAGGTCCTGCCCACCAAAAACACCAAAGACCAGAGCAACATAAACAAGACAGGAGAAACGGATACGAAATTAAGCACAAGCTATCACCAAACCGCCAGTCAAGCACCAAATACTACCAACAAAATATCAAGCCAGATACCACGAGTGTCAAAATTCCCCTGCAACTACAGATTCAGACAACTACACCAGAAAAAGCAAGCCAAGTTCTTGGATTCGTACGACTGCAGCCAGAAACTCCACCTGCGTACAACTGACCTCTGCCAAGAATCTCTGATATAGAAATCGAAGATATCATCGAATGTAATAAAACATCAAACAAGCCACCGACACTCCTGACGACGATAGCAAGCAAACCAGCATCAATCCAGAACAAGCTATAACTCGTTAATTACTCATACGGCCAAAAGAATCCAGATTAAACACAAAGCTACGCCAATACCCCTCACCCGTCTTTTTTACTCCCAATCAAAATTATAGAAACCTGCACACCTCTGCAGACGATGAACCTCAGCAGATAGGACAAAGACCGAAATATAACCTACTGATGAATCAGTCAAGATGACAAACAACTATACTCCACACAGCCGAAACCTCAGCATATGTTATACTTAATAAAGGCAACAAATACTCAAACCATTCTCATTAAAAATCCATTTTGATGATGTGTAGGACAACAACTATGCAGTCCATTCAACATTACATAATTTGTGGCAACTTGCTGACTTAACTGCTTCAAAACAGGCGAAGTTTTCTACATAGCACACTTATAATCAATCCATTCACATAATAAAGCATTACCATTTTATACATTACTCTTTTTCACAAATAACCTGAATGAACCATATCTTCAAGACCATTATAGTCTCCTTTTAACAAACAACTTTAATAATACTATATTTCATACAGAAATTTAGTTTCATATAATACCACCACCAGTACTGAAAACATATAGATACGATGACTTAAAGACCACAAACCAAAATAAACTTCTACACCCACCATTAAGGTACCATTTCTAATACATAATTTACTTAATTACATAATTAACCAACACTGCCAACATCAAAACTAGCTAACTGAGTTTCACATTACTAACTTCACCAACCACCATATACCTTCAGACTTTCAAAGATTTAAAACCTTCACCACCAGCCTGTTACAAGGAGGGTCACGAAGCATGAATCCCAATTTATCACCTCTTCGGAGTTGTTTGTTTTTCACGAAGTCCTTCCACCTATTCCAAATGTACATCTCCATGCCGTACTTGCGTTGCGAACGGTGGAGGTGACACTCATACCTTTCTTTCGTATCGAAATCATACAACCAGACCCGTCGCTCAACACCGTGCAGAGCAGACTTAATGACTTTCTGTGGGATTTGCTGCAACATTACATAAACAAAATATCAATATGTTGCAAACTCCTAATTTTCCTTTAATGAAAAAAACTACTGTTGTTAACAGAACAAACCAGAACGTTCTTCGCAGCGGTTTTTCCAGAACTGATGTGCTTCTTCCAAATGTAAAATTTCGGCCGCATACTCAGATCTTCATCATTTTGACCTTCAACCGATCTGCATTAACAACATTCATACAATCATTTCATTATACAATAACAGAGTAAACCATTTTCAACCAACCATCAACCATTTAAAAGTTACAACCTCAAATGCATCATAACTTATCTCAAGAACAACACCTATATAGATTTCACACCAGACTCAAAACTAATTCATCATTCTACACGGTGTTCTAATTTATCAGCAGACAACCGACACACTCTTCTTCAACATGCAAATCCTTTCTAACATCGTCTTGACTTTACATTACAAACATGTTTATGGTATGACTCCACAATATTACTGATCATCAGGAAAACTAACATGTAATCCAAAAATTACATTGCAAATAACCAAACAAACATACACTCATTACTCTATACCGTCGAATCATCCTACCGTAACAAATTTTCATTTTCTACAACATTCTTACACACCACAAATACGAATCTGCATTGATTATACCTTTCCATCTCCTGTGTTTCTTCTTTCGTCGCCATGCTTCTCGTAACGATACGTACAGAACTTGCTACCACAAATGGTTGAAGCTTTCTCCCTTACGTACGCAATGCCTAGCCAAACACCTTGCCCCTCTTGACCTTTTAACTTCTTTTTTCCTTTTACTCAGTTAATGGGCCACGTTATTTCCTTCCCACTTGCAAGCCCACTTCCCTTTTTATTTATTTTTTCACAATACATTATAACTTGCTAAAATCTTCCATTCAGTTTTTTTTATTAATGGTTTCATCATATTTCCAATTTATGTGATAAATTCATTGCTTTCATTTACTATTTCTGTTATATTTTTGTTTTCATTTTTTTTCAATAACATAAAAAAAATAATTTACTTTTTCTATAGAATTTCTACTAATTTTTAAACCTATTAATTATTACATTTCTTCCCATCTATCCTGTTACATATGTTACATACAAGCTTTTACCCGTGCGTCCGACGCAGACATGGTTTTACCCGTGCGGACGCACGGGTCTTCTACTAGTTATTTTACCAAAATTTTCTATCAAAACTGATTCACCTTTAAATAATTAATCATAATAAAAAGCACTAATCGACTAATTTCATTAGTTCTCATTTTTTATGAACACTATTGCAAGCCTTCCAATAAAATCGGCTATTGGGAGTATGATTAATAAGATGCCATTTTTTAAATTAATAATTTTTTTAAATAATTGAGAACTGTTTTTTAAAATAATAATAGTGAGAGGTTTAAAATCTGTTACTGAGAGGATGATTTCAATTATTGGATTATAAGATGCCACTTTTTAAATTAATAATAATTATTTTGAATAACTCGATATTATTTTTAAATTTATAGTGGGAGGTTTAAAAATTGTATTCTATTTAATTATATTTTTATTTAATATAGATGCAAATTAGTAGTGTGAGGGTTGCAATCTATATCATATTTAGTTATTTTTGATTTTTTTTGTTCCACAATATTTAACAAATACATAATTAATGTAAAAATAATTTAAGTTATATATCCAAATTATAATATTTATTAATTATAAATAGTTTTATAAAGTATAGTATACCATGCACGCGGGAACTAGGGTTTCGAATCTTCAACGGGAACCAGGGTTTCGAATCTTCAGCGCGGGAACCAGGGTTTCATCACTGCAAAATGATGAATTCAGGTTCATGCTTCGTTTTCGCTCTAATCTTGCTTTCTCAATCGGTTAATGGCTACGATTTTCTCACTCTGAGCCTAAATTGGGGCCCCACCTTTTGTCGCTACCACGAATTGAGTAGAGGTAATGAACACTGCCCTAAACCCTCATATTTAGGAACTGTCAGTTTTTGAGTCACACTTTCTTTCTATTTCCTACAGGTAAATGTTTGATTCCTCCAATTGAAAATAACTTTAGCATCTATGGTTTCTGGGCTTCGAATTTGGACGGACTTCCACTGACGTATGTTGATAAGTCATCTAACAAATGTAATGTTCATGTAGTTTCCTCAAGTTTTAAAGGATCAAATGAATGCTGCGTGGCCTTCCTACACAATGAACAATCAGAGATTTTGGGATTACCCGTGGTCGAAACATGAAACGTGTTCCTATCCTGATCTCCTTCAAATCAGATATGTCACTGTTGCTTTCGATGGATTACGTGTTCATTACCCCAGCTCAATTCGTGGTAGCGACAAAAGGTGGGGCCCCATGCTATGCACGGGTATGCTATACTAACCATCACTACAACAAAAGTACGTTATAACATCGCACCTTAGACAACGCTTTAATACAAAAGCGCTGCTATAAGTTAAAAACAAGGAAACTAGCCATTTATAAAAGTAAAAGCGCAAAAAAATATAAGACCTTAGACAGCGCTTTGGTAAAAAGCGCTTTATAAGGTCTTATAAATTTTAAAAAAAAAATTAATGGAAAATATTAGACAGCGCTTTAGTTAAAAGCGCTTTCTAAGGTCTTAAAAATAAAAAAAAAATAAAATCAAAAGCGCTGTCTAAGGCCAACCTTTGAAAGCGCTTTTAAAAGCGCTGTCTAAGGTCCAGCTTAGAAAGCGCTTTTATTAAAAGCGCTGTCTAAGGTCTAATAAAATTAAAATATATGAATAGTCAGTATTCATTTTCATATTTCCGCTCTTTCTTCTCCCCTGCATGCGAACCGAGCTCAAAACCCTTCACCGAAAAACCTTCACCGTCAACCGTCCGTCAACCGTAAACCTTCACCGAAAAACCTTGTCGTCCGTCCGTTTCTGCTCATTTCCGTCGTCGTTCGTTTCTGCTCATTGCTGTCGTCCGTCCGTTTCTGCTCTTTGATACATTTCGTTCTTGCATTGCCGTTGTTACCGTCGTTAAAGGTACGTCGTTGTTGTGTTTTGTTAAGTTTTGTTAATGAAGTTAATGAAAATGAGTTTTGTTAATGAAGTTAATGAAAATGAGTTTTCGTTCTTTCTGCTCTTTGATGAGTTTTGTTAATGAAGTTATGTTGGACTGTTTTATTAATGAAGTTTTGTAGTGAATGAGTATGTTTGAAGTTTTGTTAATGAAGTTTTGTAGTGAATGAGTATATTTGATGAGTTTGTTAATGAGTTTTGTTAATGAAGATTTGTTAATGAAGTTTTGTAGTGAATGTGTATGTTTGATGAGTTTTGTTAATGAAGTTATTGTTTAGGTCGAAATTAGTTGGACTGTTGTTGGAATTTGAATTGTTAACATGCTAGTTTAGGTTAGTTTTAGTGAGCTAACTCCAAGTATTTTTGTTTAAAACATATTTTATTATATTTGTTAAATCGTTTAGTTTAGTTTAGTTTAGTTTAGTTTAGTTTAGTTTAATGAAGTTTTGTTTAAAACATCTTCTAAATAGTTTAGTTTAATGAAGTTTAGTTTAATGAAGTTTTGTTTAATGAAGTTTTGTTTAAAACATCTTCTAAATAGTTTAGTTTAGTTTTATTAAATCTTCTAAAAAACTTTTATTTTAAAACATATCCAACTCTTTAGCCATTATAGCTAAAGAGGTAAAATTTGTTATATACTTGATTTCTTTCTTATATTTGTTATATATTATGTCATATTTGTTATATTTGATATCCTTGATTTCTTTATTATATTTGTTATATATTATATTTGATATCCTTGATTTATTTATTACAGGTTAGATGGCTACTAACAATGATCACCCACATGATGATGATCACCCACATGATGATGATCACCTACATGATGATGATCCCGATATTCAGGTTGGAAGTAACAGATCTATGGAAGCAGAGATTAGAAGAGGAATAACCATTATGAAGAGAGTGATCCGTGCTAGAGATCAAGGCATCACTTATAATGTGCATTGGAGCGCCCAAAATACACTTATTGAGCCTAACGGTCATACTTTGACAAGTTTCATTGGTGCACTTGTAAGGAATGCGGTTCCTATTACTTGTGATGATTGGAGATCCAAACAGTTGAAGGAAACCAAAGAAAAAATTTGGAATGAGATAAAGGTACCATAATTATGTCTTTAATTATGCCAACTAATTATGTCCTTCAAATTATTTGTACTAACCAATGTGTATGGTTTTTTTAGAGGTGCTTCAACGTCGAGGAAGAAAGAAAAGCTTTTTTGATGAGATTGGCAGGGAAGCTCCTAAGAGGGTTTAGGACATATTTAAACCGCACCTATCTTAGGGATGCTGACGATAACTTTGTTGATGGAGAGTATCCATCTAAATATGCAAGTTTGATTTCACCACAAGAATGGGTAACGTTTAAATCCAAACGACAAACCCCAGAATTTACGCGATTAAGTGCAATTAATCGGGAAAGAGCATCAGCTCCCAAGTATAAATACAGGAAAGGACGTGTTGGATATGGACGTTTGGAGCAATCTTTGGTAAGTATCAATATATTGCAATGCTATAATAATTGTTCATCATGAGTTATAGTTGATCATATTATTTGGCTTTATATGTAGTTACAACAGGCGAATAGCTCTGAAACATCTCTTCCTGCACATGTCTTGTGGAAGGAAGCCCGTGTGGGCAAGTCTGGAGTTGTTGCAGTAGAGGTTCTACAAGTATTTGAGAAATGTGTAAGTATAACAATATTTCTTTAATTAAATCAAAACTTTATTAACAAATATTTGACAAATATTCGATATTCATCTGATTTTCAGGAGGCGTTATCTCAGTCTGTATCTCCAGACGATACCAGGAGCATACTTAGTCGGGCATTAGATGTCCCTGAGTATTTTGGTCGGGTGAGGGGTAAGGCATTTGGGATCACCCCGACCTCCTTGAATATTAAAAAGGGAAAGGTTGCTAGTAATGCAGAACTTCAAGCTAAATTGGAAGCACTAGAAGCCGAGGTTCGGGAATTACGAAAGGAAAAAGAAAGGGATAACGCTTCATGTGTTAGAGATGGATCGGAGAAAGATAGTATCAACTGCAGCTTTCATCCGATTATTCCAGAGGTATTTATATATATATTTATGAAATTAAATTAGTAGCTTAAATTATTTAAATGACATATATACACATTAACAATGGCATATTTATTTTTGGTTTTAGGGCGTTTCCCAATGTCAGCTCTTCTTATCTTCACCAACTTATTGGAATGTTGCAAAGGGAAAAGTGTATAACAATGGGGTACAATTACTTCACAATAAATCCCTCCCTACTGGAAGTTTGAAAGTATCAGTTGATATTGCTATAGAGGAGGAAGCACCATTACCCTATCCTGACGATGATTCGGATGTAACATTGGTGCGAGATGCTATAGGGTCGTATGTTGCATGGCCGTCAAACCTCATACTCGTAGGATATGAGGTATGCTTAAAACCGTTATAAACCTTTGTTAACCTTAATGTGTAGATTCAAATATTTTACGAGCATTTTATTTTCATTTTTTACATGGTAATGTTATTTAGACTCCAACAAAATCCAAAACAAAGGATAAGCGGATTCCGGAGCATACCGAGTCCGTTGTTTCAAAAAAACAGGTACATCACAATTATATGATATTTATGCATAGAAAATGTTAAATTGGATATCTTATACTTCATCTAACAAATTATATGATATATAGCTGCCTGGTAAACAGATTAGCAACATTTCAATGCAAAAAAATGTTGGTGCTAAGAAGAGCAGGGGTAGAAAACAACCTATCTCCAAGTTTAGGTCGTGCCTCCAGACGTATCTACAAGTGACAGATATTATCACCGGAGGTGTTCGTCTTATACATATGGAGAAAGGTATCTATGGCTTTGAACATGACCAAATTATTAGTAATGAAGACTTCGAGCAAGTTTTCAATCATGAAGAATTGGGCGGCACTGTTGTCAATACATACGTGAGGTATATATCCGATCTACTTTGGTATATTAATTGAACAACTTATTTACTTTATGTTTCAAATGAATAGTCTAATGTTAATGATGTTTTTATTTAAGGTTTCTGTATGACAGAGTTATGCGCCCACATGGATTGCAGCAAAGATTTGCATTCCTATGCCCGGCGTCTGTCAACTTAACCTTAATAATCAATAAACCAGATGAGGTCCTGGCGTATATACGCGACGTCTTTTTGGACAACCAAGAAACGGAAAAGTTGTTCTTTTTACCGTTTAATACTGGGTTAGATTTTCATTCTAAATTCATCTATTATAGTTTTTTTGTATTTTGACGTCGTGTAGAAAGTTTCCATCTAACACTTGTTTAATATTACAGTGGACATTGGTTGTTGGTCGCAATTAATCCTAGCAGAGCAATGGTGTATTATCTGGATTCGTTAGGAAATGATTGGACAACATACCCGGATTTGAAGAAGTGTATTGACACGTAAGTGAGATTGTTCTAAATATGAATGTGTATATTTATTTGTTTGTTTATTTATTTATGTGAATTTTTCTAAATATTCACTTATATTTTATTAGCGCTATACAAGCTTTCCTAGAACTACGAGCTAGCCATCTACCACAGCGGAGAGTCAACCCCATTATTACATGGAATACAGTGAAGGTATATTAATTATCACATGTGTTATTATATTTGTGATGTTACTTGATAAAACTTAGGATTTATCCATGTTTTCTTTTCATTTGTAGTGTCCTCGGCAACGCAATCAAATAGATTGCGGCTATTTCATGTTGAGGTTTATGAGAGACACTCTTTTGTTGGATCGAATAGAGATTCCATCCGATGTATGTATTTCTAACTTATGAGTTATTTTAATATTAACACATATCTCTCATGTCTAATGAAATAGTTAAAACTAAATCAAACTATGTTATATTATTATGTAGTACTTTGAAGAATGCAAGTGTGCTCATTACTCAATTTCTCAATTGGATGAAATTAAAGAGGATTGGTGTCAATTCATTATGGAGCTCGGAATTTTACAAGGTATAATATTGTACTCTTACTTTAATTGATGAGAATTTAAATATGTGTAACTTTGTTTATGTATTCTTTTAATTGAATTACAATCTTTGTGTTTTCAGGACCTATAATGTAGATTTGAAGCATGCCTTTGGTTGGATACAAAAGTACTAGTATAAGTGATATGTGCATTTGTACTAGTATATAATTTTGGTTTGTAATTTTAAATATATATATTGGTTTGAATTGCCAATTGTTTTGGATATATAATTTGGGTGTAAATTGGTACATTTAAATAGGATAAATTGGATTGATTTGAATCTCCAAATTGTGGTATTTTTCTGAACAAGTCAAAAACAGGTTGAAAAAACAGGTCAAATTCTGGTTGAAAAAACCTGGTAAAAATTGAGGTTTTAAAAAATTTATATAAAATTTTTCGTATACCTTAAACAACGCTTTTACCAAAAGCGCTGTCTAAGGTATACCAAAAAAAGTCAAACAAGGTAGGGCTTAGACAGCGCTTTCACCAAAAGCGCTGTCTAAGGTATACGAAAAATTTTATATAAAGGTACCATAGACAACGTTTTTCATTAAATATACCCACCTTTAGACAGCGCTTTTGGTATTAACCAAAGCGTTGTCTAAACCTATAGCAGCGCAGGTTTATACAGCGCTTAAAAGCGCTGTCTAAGGGCAAAAAAAGCGTTGTCTAAGGTCTTATCTGTTGTAGTGCATTTAATTGACAACTCATCATTTTTTTGCCACGTCAATTAAAATCTGATGTGTCACTCTTCAAAATTTATAATTCTGAGCCACAAACCATTTAATTGACAACTCATCATTTTTTTGCCACGTCAATTAAAATCTGATGTGTCACTCTTCAAAATTTATCAATATAAAACTCTTAATATTCATTTTAGCATAATGTGGAACTTTCCACTTATAATTATTTAAAAAACACTAATGTCTATAATCTTTTTTTCGAACAAAAATACATAATATTAGTGTTTTACTCCGCAAAAATTATAAATAAAAGTAGTAAAATAAAAAAAGTATTACATTGCTTAAAATAAAATGGTTAAATAATGCTTTCAAATATAACTTATAACTTTCAAATAGACAAACAAATGCCTCACATTTTTTCTAAAATATAATTTTGAATTATTATTGTAATTATGTGTTAAAAAATTAAACATCAAATATAAAATTAAACAATCATTTTTAGTCTATTATATATAAATGCACTATAATATATTAGTAAAATTATAAATAATTAATATAAGAATAAAATACATATAAATGTCCTATAATATATTAATTATTTATAAATAATTACTATAAAAATAAAATTCAATTGATTTAAATTAATTGTATACATTAAAATTATTGGTATAATGAGAGACAATTACACAAAAATGACATTTTTATATTTATTTTAATACACGGTTTATCATCAAACTCAGAAACATATTTAACTATCATATTCATTTCATTCTCAAACTATCAAGACATCACAAATTGGAGAAAAATAATGAAAAATTATTCTCAAAATTGTTGAGAAAATAAAAAGTGAATGAATAGAAATGCCCTACATTCGAAATGTGCAACATATGTAATACACAAAATGATAAAAATTTATTCTTGGAGATATTAGAGAACTCTGAAACATATTCAACTATGATACTCATTTCATTATCAAACTACCAAAACATCACAAATTGATAGTTTGATTATTATATGTTAAAAAATTAAACATCAAATATAAAATTAAACAATTAATTTTTAGCCTATTATATATAAATGTACTATAATATATTAGTAAAATTATAAATAATTAATATAAAAATAAAATACATATAAATGTCCTATAATATATTAATTATTTATAAATAATTAATATAAAAATAAAATTCAATTATTTAAATCAAGCGTATACATTAAAATTATTGGTATAATGAGAGACAATTACACAAAAATAACATTTTTATATTTATTTTAATACACGGTTTATCATCAAACTCATAAACATATTTAACTATCATACTCATTTCATTCTCAAACTACCAAGACATCACAAATTGGAGAAAATTAATGAAAAATTATTCTTGAAGTTGTTGAGAAAATAAAAAGTGAATGAATAGAAATGCCCTACATTCGAATGTGCAACATATGTAATACACAAAATGATGAAAAATTATTCTTGGAGATGTTGGAGAACTCTGAAACATATTCAACTATCATGCTCATTTCATTATCAAACTACCAAAACATCACAAATTGGAGAAAAATGATGAAAAATTATTCTCAAAGATGTTGAAAAAATTATAAATAAAAAAAGAATAGAAATTCCTTACATTCAAATGTGTGAGATATTTAATACACAAAATGATAGAAAAAGTATTCTCGGAGATGTTGGAGAAATGAAAAATGAAGGAATACTTTTTTTTTGTAAATTTTATACACTTATTTCAAATTTTTCATTTTTAATTTTGATGTCTTATCTTAAATATCCATAATTTTTTTATGAAAATTATAAATTAGATATTTTTATTGAAAAGAAAATATCATTCAAGTTTATCTGTTTTAAAAGAATAATAAAAATATAAGAGTATCAGATAACTTAAAGTAAAATGGTCAAATAATACTTTTAAATTAAATTTATAACTTTCAAATAGAAAGATAAATTCCTCACATTCTTTTTGAAATATAATTCTTAGTTATAATTGTAGTTACATGTTAGAAAATTAAACTTCGAATATAAATAATTTAAATAGCTCATCTTAATCCCGCGCATCGCGCGGGTCTTAATCTAGTTTGTTAAATATTGTGGAATAAAAAAATAAAAAATAACTAAATATGATATAGATTGCAAGCAGTACGTAATCGTATCGGGTATGCGTGGCTGAACAATTAGTGGAAGTACGATATTGTTTGAGTCAAGATGCATTTGAGTTGAGGAACTCTCCCGAAAATCACTTCCTATTCCTTAAATATCCAACCCAGTGCCAACGTCATTGTGCTCGGCGTTGCATTGAGATTCAAGTTACATCTATAATGCTGATTTTGGTTCTACCTCAACTGATTTAGTTTTTTTTGTAAGAAACAAACTTTGTATTAGATGTTTTTTTTTTGTCTATGGTAGGTCTTTACTTGGTACTGTGCAACCATTGAAGTAAATGGATGGTGCTACTAAAACTGATTATACCGCTGATGAGGTAAATCACTATGGGACTATTGTCTTGCATTTTTTCTTTAAAACTTACTGTGAAGTGCATATTAAAAACATGAAATGATTGATACAAAAGAGATTGCAACTTATTTTTTGCTTTTTTAATTGCAAACACCAATGGTTAGTTATATAAATGTCCATGTTATATTAGAATGAAGAAGAGATCGTGCCAAAAAATCACCTTCAGACTATTAGAAAACAAGAAAGTGAAGAAGAGTAGAAGAGAAAATGAGAGAGAGAGAGAGAGAGAGAGAGAGAGAGTTGTGTAACTGAATGATTTATTAGATCTGAATTAGTTACAACAGAACCTGAAGCTGGCTTATATAGCAATCCCTAACTGTGCTGATTCCTGTGTTGAGTCAGCACAAGAGTAGTGAAGGGAATCTTGAGTTCAGTCAAAATGGATTGAATCCACAATACTTCCGAAGCAGAATTAGCAAGGCTTCTATACTCATCCTCAGTACTTGACCGGGCAACAAGTGTCTGTTTTCTGGACCACCAAGAGACAATATTGGGGCCAAGAAAAATACAGGAACCTGAGGTAGATTTCCTGTCATCTGGGTTAGAACCCCAGTCAGCATCAGAAAACCCTTTAATGGACAAAGGAACATAGGTGGAGGTAGGTTGGAGAAGTAGGCCATGATGCAGAGTACCTTTAAGGTACCTTAAGATGCATTTAACAACAATCCAATGAGCATCAAGAGGCTAAGAGGGAAATTGGCAGGCTTTGTTGACTGCATAGCTTATTTCTGGCCTTGTAATTGTAGCATACTGCAAGGCACCTACAATGGATCAACAAAAGGTAGGTTCAGACATCAAGTCAGTCCCATGTTTGGAAAGCTTCAGGCTTGAAATCATAGGAGTAGGATAATCTGCCTTGAAAAAATCTCAAGCTCAAAGCAGCATAATCTGCTACATAAGGTCCTAAAGTGGCTAACCATGTTGTTCCTAGTATTAAATCGGCGCCAGCTACCGGAAACAAATAGACAGGGACTTTTAATTGATGCCCTTGGACCCAAACAGACAGTTTCTTTATCCTTCCTTCAGCATTCATAGATTGTCCATTCCCCACCAAAAACCACAAAAACCATCGGTAGTAACCAAACCACTACAAATAGAGCTCCATTCAATCCAACCAAACCTCACACCAATACCTTTTCATCCAAAACTAGTACTACACCTATCCTACAAACACCACCAACTAGACCTATGCATCAAGATCAAAAAAACCAAAACATAAAAAGAATATCACCTGCTGAAATGCAAATCAGGAAAGAAAAGGGACTGTGTGTTGCGGTGAAAATCGTATAACAAGCTATTAATTAACTTGCATCATTTTTCTTCTACAACCAACTTTGATTTATCCAAAGGAAAGGTTCAAGATTGAGAAAAACCAAAAGGGGGAAGATCTAAGGTTCGGGGGTTGGTTATACTAAGGGAAGGTATTAGCACCCTAAGTATCTGTAGTACTCTACAGGAACCTCTTGCTAAGTTTGTGTTATGTTATGTTTTTTTGCTAAGGTAAACCTATACTAAGACTAAGGTAAAGACCTAGGTATGTACACTAAGTTTTTCTCGCCAAGACGTCGCATCTTGTGCCTACGTATCTGACTAAAGAATCAGAGCAACCGTAGTTCACCTAACTAAGGGTGAAAGAACAGGAAACATTGACTATGGCCAACGTTCCAAAGGGAATGAGCATAAGCTCATATAGAGTCCACGATAACTCTCTAAGTCTACGTTATGAAGGGAGGAAATGAATTCTCATAATAGTGAGAACCACACAGAGTTCATGATAACTCTATAAGTCTGAGTAAAACGTAAAGTGAGTTCTCATGATAGTGAGAATCACATGGAGTTCATGATAACTCCATCCTATTACTAAACTATGAGGGAAACGGCTCTTATGAGGCCAAGGATGAAATGGGAAAGGTTTGTGACTTAGGAGTCAAAATAGGAACTTTCCTTTGGAAGGAGGGTCAAGTGAGTCAAGTATGAATATGATATACAGTATGAATATGAACAAAGGTATAATCAAGATAGTATGAACAAAGTACTATGAACATGGTAATAATCAAAACATCAAAATCAAATGATAATAAATCAAAGAATGATGGTAACCATATAGTATCATGTTAACATGCTAAAAAACAATGTCAGACAACATATATACAAGCAGACATCAAGAGATAAAAATGCATCAATGTAAATGAGGAAGAGATAGAAAGATCTAACCCAAAATAGAGTGCATGCTGGTGAGCCACTGACAAACCAAGATCAAAACCTCCACTCCAAGAGCATAGGGTAAAAGTCCTAAATCTAAGTCCTCAGTCCAAAACACAATAGTAACCACAGTCCGGTCAATTGAGTTTTTTAGGGTTTCGATATTTATTAGTGTATTTTAAATGAACAAATAAAATGAACAATATACACAAGATATAAATATGAACAATGATAATATTAACAAGGATAATAATCGACATCAAGATATATATATATATATATATTGACTGAAAGTAAATTTAGTGATTGTTGATTAATTTATTAGATCGGTGCATCGGATCCAATGTAGTGTTGATCCGTCGTAGTATGGTCTATGAGGAAGACCACACTATAGGAGGAGGCACAATTCAATCTTTGTGTTAAGACACGATGGAGAAATGATATTGGTGATCATTCTCCGATACAATCGTGCCACACAAAAAGAAAAGGTAAAGACCTCGTCTTAAATCATAAACTTTCGTTGATTAGTCGAAGGTAACCTATCACGATCTCAAAGTATAGAAAGAGATCTCGATGATCACTCACTACAGATTTGAAATAATGAAGGTTCGTCGCTTCGCTAACAACGTTCGTGAATAGAAAGACTTCATCAGTCAAAAATGAAAATGAAGATATAAGAAAATACATAATGAAGTAGAAATAAAGTCGGTCTCGTCTTAATCATGATTTAATCGAGAAAATGATAATCTATGATATTTGACTTTCATTGACCGGTAAAATAAAAGAAGTTGCCTCATATATATCACGACTTAGTGATTTGAAATAAATCGATAAAAAGTCGTGATTTTGCAATATCATCGGCCCAAAAATAAAGAAAATGGGCTCTAAATGAAATAAATTTGGTCTCATCTAAATAAAGATTTAGATCGATAAATCGAATACCTTTCTATTAAATTTTCATTGACCAATAAACATAAATTGAAAAATGGCCTCATAGTCATCACGATTTTTTTTAGTAAAGTAAATCAATAAAAATTGTGGCTTTTTAATATCATAGGCCCTTAAAGGTAAGAAAAGAACTAAAATAGTAAGGCTCACTACTCCTGAAAACCCTTTTTTTTTAGAATCAATTAGAAAAAAAATTATTTAAAACAATTTGAGAAACAAGGATAGGGGGTGTTGTTTGTTAAGAAAATGTGGAAATAAAATTCAAAAATGTTGGAATCACTTGGGCCTTGAGGCAGCCCATCATCTCTCACTAAACATAAACAACACAAACAAAAAAGAAACTGGGTAATGATGGACTGAAAAATAAAACGGGTCATATGGTCCAAACAACACTAACACGTTGAAAAAGACTACATCAACTTCTCAAAAACAATAACATCAGAGCCATAACCTATGAGAAAAATGGGAAATGATGAATGCTCAGGATCAAGATTATCATCATCACGCGTAAGGTAATTGTCATTTAAAGGAAAAAAATCAGATCTACTCGGAGAAAATGTCGTTCCGGCCTTTTCAACGCGAACGACGATCTACTCGCGTCTCAACCTCAGTTTCTTGCTTCGATTCGAATCAGTTCCAGGTTTGTAACAGTTTCTAATTTTGTTTGGGTTGTTTGAGTTTCGTTGAAACTCTCTCTTCTTCTCCTCTTCTATTTCGTTGATTTGAACTGGCTTAATGATGGTTTGTTTTAAGAAGGTTGAAGATGGAGGGTTTGGGTTAAGGTTTGGAATTCGGTTGATGAAGAACAGATGAGGGTTTTTTCTGGTTTGGTTCATTTTCGTCTTGTTCTCACTCTTCTATTTCATCTCAATCACTTTTCTAGGTTGAAATCAATTTGGAATTGGCTGAAGGTTTAAGTCTGTTGAAGAGAGAGTGATTGGGTTTGGTGGTTGTGGTTGAAAGGCGAGTGAAAGCAGGTTAAAAGATGGGAGGTGAATGATGAGCGATTGGAGAGGAAGTGGGGTTTCGGTTTGACGGAAAGAAGGGTGAAAGTGGAGGTTTTCAAATGGTGTTGTAGAAGGTTGGAGTTATCGAAGGCTGGGTTCAGAAGATTCAGAAGAAAAAAAAAGATTGTTGTGGGTTCTGATAGTTGTTTTCAAAGGAACACTGGACCTGGTATGTAGGGCTGTTTTGTGTGAAATTTCTTTGGGTTCCCTTTTATCTTTCTGAGTTCCTCTTTTTATTTGAAACAAAATCAATAAACTTCTTCAACAGGTCTCTAGAAGATTTTTTGGGTGATGGCAGAGATTTTGGCATGGATTTAGCAGTGTAAGGTGGCTTGTGTAGTTGCAATTTTGCAGGTTTGAAGTGCAGCAGAGGTTTGTACGGAGGGAATGGCGCGGTTTCTTTTCAGGTTGCGTGGCTCTGATATGGTTTTGTTGTAGCAGTGGTAAGGAGAGTTTGTAATGAGAGCAGGCTGCATTTGTTGTTTTTGTTGTACGATTTAGCATGTTTCATGGCTTTTCGTCTGTGTTGCTTGTGGCAGAAAAGTTTGTACGAATTGGAGTGTTGGTTTGACTTTGGTAACAGGCTAGAAAGTGGGTCGTGGGGGAACTGGTTTTATTTTGATGTAGCTAGCAGTGAGTTGCCTTTGAAGAAATGTGCAACAGAAGAAGAATTGGCATGTAGTGTCCGTAGGTTTGTGGAAATGATTTTGATGACCTGTACTCATAACAATAATAATGAAAACAATGAAATCATAATAAAAAATAAATAACAATACTAATAACAATAAATAATAATAATAATAAATAAATAATAAATAATCATAATAACTAAAAATTGTAATAATAATAATAATGATAATAATAATAATAATAATAATAATAATAATAACTATTAAAAATAAACTTAATAACGAAATAATAATAATAATTATAAATAATAAGAATAAACATATTGATAAAAAAAAAATAATAAAATAATGATGATAAAGATAAATAAAATAAATAAATGATATATTAACAAAAGAAGAATTAAACTAAATTAGTGATTTAAAAATAATGAAAAAAAATCAAAATTTTAAATAAAAGAAGTGTTCTAAAACTCATAAAATAATTGAATAAAACAGAGAATAAGTGACAAAAATAGACGAAAAATGCATGACTATGATTGACAGACTACATGACTGCAAATGCTAAGACAGATGACCTAAACATGATATGACAAAAATCAAAGTGTCTGAGGGTAAAATTTGGGGTGCAACAGTTGCCCCTATTTAAATATCTTCACCGGGTGACATGAGAAATGGAAATTAAGGTGAAAGATATTTAAATATAGGTAACCAAAAATTTTACCCTTAGATACGCCGATATGCAATGATATGAACCAAACTAGTCTAGGATGCGGACGTGCCATGAACTCTAGCATGATGGTATGATGCCATGATGGTGCAAAAAAATGCAAACAAACAAGACACCAAAGGATAAAGCGTTACCAATCACAGGTGAGCGTCGCCGGGGAAGGATGAAGGTTAGTATTCACGAGGGAAACTCACTAGGGATACAGGTTAACCAACAAAGAGACTCAACGGGGAGACTCTGAGGAAACATTGGGGATAGAAAAACTGAGGGGAAACCCTACAGGTCCTCACTAGAGATAAGAGCCAGAGAGGTGTTCTCCACTGGGGACAGATCCAGGGAGATGGGCGACAGGTTCAAATGTGACCGAACGATACTGGGGAAAAGACACATTCTTACTGGGCATGAAACCAGAAAGAAGACATGATCACCACAGGGGATCAGTTTGAAATAAAAGGATAGACATACTACAAAGATTTTCTGGGGATTTCCTATACTGAAGAGTTCAAACGGGATCTTCAAGAAAAGCCAGAAAAGACAGAGGTAAACTCTGCGTCAGATGATGAAAGGTGACTGGACCTTTTGGCTGTGAATGAGGTTAATGAATAAAAAATGTACTAGAACTGGTTGAGATAACAAATATGATTCCGTTTATGGAGGATGCCAGCGATGACTGGACTTTAGGTTCAAGCTTGACACGATTCAAGCAGGAACAAACTGAAATAAAAGCCTAAGGTGACTCGATTCAAACCAAAGACGGTGCCAATGATAATTGGACTTTGGGTTCAAGTTTGGCACGATTCAAACAGGAACGGGATCTTGAGACAAGAGACAATGTTCGACACGATTCGAACAAGGACTCGGTTCAAGTTTGACACGATTCAAACAAGAACAAGATCTTAAAATAAGAGACAATGTCCGACACGATTCGAACAAGGACTCAGTTCAGGTTTGACACGATTCAAACAAGAACAAGATCTTAAAACAAGAGACAATGTCCGACACGATTCGAACAAGGACTCGGTTCAGGTTTGACACGATTCAAACAAGAACAAGATCTTAAAACAAGAGACAATGTCCGACACGATTCGAACAAGGACTCGGTTCAGGTTTGACACGATTCAAACAAGAACAAGATCTTAAAATAAGAGACAATGTCCAACACGATTCGAACAAGGACTCGGTTCAGGTTTAACACGATTCAAACAAGAACAAGATCTTAAAACAAGAGACAATGTCTGACACGATTCGAACAAGGACTCGGTTCAGGTTTGACACGATTCAAACAAGAACAAGATCTTAAAACAAGAGACAATGTCCGACACGATTCAAACAAGGATTCGGTTCAAGTTTGACACGATTCAAACAAGAACAAGATCTTAAAACAAGAGACAATGTCTGACACGATTTGAACAAGGACTCGGTTTAGGTTTGACATGATTCAAACAAGAACAAGATCTTAAAACAAGAGACAATGTCCGACACAATTCAAACAAGGACTCGGTTCAGGTTTGACACGATTCAAACAAGAACAAGATCTTAAAACAAGAGACAATGTCCGACACGATTCGAACAAGGACTCGGTTCAAGTTTGACACGATTCAAACAAGAACAAGATCTTAAAAGCCTAAGGTGACTCGATTCAAACCAAAGACGGTGCCAACGATAATTGGACTTTGGGTTCAAGCTTGACACGATTCAAGCAGGAACGGTTTTAAACAACAGGAAAGATGTCAGCGATGACTGGACTTAAGGTTAGACTTCTTGGGGAATATTGTACAAAGAATCAAGATATGACACTCAAAGGTGAAGATCGGACATAAGTCTAGCTTAGCCAAAGGTTTAAGATAAACCAGGAATGTCTTCACTTTACTGGTGAAATAAAGGCTCACATTGTCAAAGAGTATGAAGACAGGAAGAAGACATGATCTCCACTTGGGGATCAATGTGAAACAAAAGGATAAACAGATTTCCTGGAGATTCTTATAATGAAGAGTTCAAACAGGATCTTCAAAAGAAACCAGAAGAGGCAGAAACAACTCTGCGTACCAGTATAAGCTGAACTTTTGAACACTTTATCAAAAAGATTGACGGAAAAAAAACACCTTAACTAGGGATCACGTCGAACGGGTTGATGGAAAATGATTGATTGAAGGTGAAATCAAGGACGAATAAGCTTCTCGTGAGATAGATGAACACTTATCATTGTAGAGGTAATGATAGTAAAACAACTTCTCAAGATGATTGAAATTTGTCGTTGGGCATAACTTCCAAAAAGATATTGGTATTACAACACTGTTGGAGAAAATAAACATGTCTTCAATGGGGATCTGTAAAAGATTCTTCCTGTGAGACACAATGGAAAATAAATGCACTTGAAAGTGGGTCCAGAAACCACACCTGCCAGGGACCAAGGTTCAGTCTAGGAGCAAGCTAGAAAGAAACGGTCAAACAAGACTCCAATTGAGGAATAAACTTAACTGGGGATTTATCTTATCCGAATATGGAAAAGGATAACTGAAACAACCATCATCCACGAGGATATAACTCTGTGGGGAATTCAGAAGGAATGAGCACTTTATGCCTAGGGCTGACACCTCTATTGGAGAGAATCGACACACCCAGTCACTTGGGGAGATAAACGCCAAAGTGAACAACACAGGTAAACACCAGAAACAGAAAGCAGAATGCTAAGATGCTATGCTTATGAGTGCTTATGCCATGCTTAAGCTTATGCTGACAAAACAGACAAGAAGCGAAACTGGAGATGAAATAAACATCTCGACGGGGATACCCAGCCAAACTCAAAAGGTTGGACCATCACTGGGGGTGAAGTAGCTTTACTTCATGGTTATGTCCTTCTCTGGGGGAAAGAGTACTCCACTTGGTATGGCATTATGACTTCACTAGGATTGCCATTATGAGCTTGATTTCTTCATTGGAGAGAAGAGATCCATTGGGAAGTGCCAAGATTAGCTGAAGAGACAACTTACTGGGAGCTAACAGAGACGCCACAAAAGCTGAGTAGTTTTGCATAACTCATCTGCCCCAGAGTACATGGTCTGTCAGAAGAATACATCAAGAGGATTTTATAGAAGAATTGGCATACAAGGTGTTTCAATATCTTCAAACTCTTGGAGAGATTTACCGAATCTCGACATAACTACCCCTGATTGACTGCTTTACACGACAGAGCCCGTGAACTAGTTATGTGTCTTGATCGAAACCCCAGGTTGAAGCTGAGAGATTGATTGGGCTCCGCTAGGGAAAATCATTATACAAAGCCTAAGAGGAGGTTGGATTCTACTTGGGGAAAAGTCATTATTCAAAGCCTAAGAGGAGGCTATCTGATAGTTTATACTCATCCCGGAGTGTACAGAGCCCAAGATTAACAGCGTCTGCACAATAAAGTCCTTGAACTTGTGCTTCGGTCTAGTTGTTGACAACTGGGGAACAAACTTGCCCCTGTCAAGTTGATCTATGAAGGAGATGCCCCAGACTAGTTGTTCTTTAGAGGTTTGTAGAATCTTGACTTGACTGCTTCTGATTAACTGGTCTTGTGAGGATAAGTCATCAAAAGGATTTTACAGAAGAATTGGCATACCAAATGCTTCAATATCTTCAAACTCTTGAAAAGATCCATGAGTCTTGACGTAACTGCCCCATTTCAACTACATTCGCAATACAAAGTCCTTTAAACTGTGGTAGAAATAACTGGGGAACAAACTTGCCCCTGTTGATGGGTCATTGGAGTCCAAACTTGTCATAAAACGACCTCAAGAAGGCTTGCCCCAATATTCTGAACCTTGAAGAGCTCTGCCCCTGACTCTTGGCTATTACGACGGTGGACTGGAAAATTCTTCGCACTTGGTTGCCCCTGATTGAGCTTTCTTTATCAAATCAAATTCCCTAGCTGACTGCATTTGTCGGGATTCCTTTGATGTTGAATCATTTCACAAACAAGTATTGTTCATTTAAAATTGGCAATTTCAGTGCAAAAATTCATGCAAGCTTTTGAAATCAAGTTTTATTGATGAAACACGCACAGTGGAATGATTAAGTAATCAAAAACAAAGTGGATCTGGTCATTTACAGAAGACAGATGAAGTGATCAACACACACAACTAGCAAAGATCATTAGGAGTCAGGTTAATCAACCTTGTTGTAGTATGCTTTCAAAACAACCTTACCTCAATTAGGTCTTTTAAGAGTTGTAACGTGGTTTGGTTCACGGTTTTATGAAACAAAGATAAAGGCTCAAAGTTTGTTTGGTACTCACCCCATCTTCGTGATGAACTCCAATCCTAAGCTCAGTTAACTTAAGTTATACATTCAGGTTCCTACAGACTAGGAACGAGCTGATGATCATTGATGATGATTTAGACACCTTGGTAGTCATTACTCCCTTGCAACATTTGGTTATCCTTTATTGCTGAGGTTTTGAGTCTTCTTCTTTTTTGTTGAGGTTTTTTTTTAGACCTTTTCTTGTCCTTTGAGGTTATGAGATTCTTCTTTGTCTTGATTGTTGTACGAACCTTCTTGTATAAGGCAAAGTTTTGGGCTTCCCACCTTTCTTGGCTTTTGCCTTGAAAGGGACTCGGCTTATTCTTTGATTAAGGATTTCTCGACGATCCTTCCTTATTTGTCGCTTCGGGAATAACTTGTACAACGCTAACTCATTTGATTTGAGAGAGCTGACTGATGTCTTGCATGAAGCGCTTGCGTTCGAATGCGTAACCAAGTTAAACTGAGAACTACCCTGCCCCAAGGTTGAGATTTTGAGGGTTTTTTGTATAAAGAAAGAAAACTCCTACTTCTAGGCTCGAAGGGTTAACGAGGGATTATCTTCCTTATTTCTCCAGTGTTTAGGGATTGAACAATGCCTTACATCCTCGGCGAGGTTTATTCGAAAGCATACCACAACAATTATGGATAATATTTTCGTCATCCTCCCCAATCTTTGCTTAAACAAACAGTTTGAGAAGTGGAAGGAAAGAGAAATTTTTTTTTTTGCTTTTTTTATTTTTTTTTTGTTTTAACAAACATAAAAAGTAAATGAGTGAAACGAATGGACTTAATCAAAAGATGCGCAAACATTTCATTAATCTTGCCAATTTGAAAGTACAACAATGCTTATAAGCAAATATAACTCAAACATGCAAAGAAAATACAACAAAAATGCTAAACAGCCAAATGATTGCCAGCTTTAGGGAATTGAAATTTCCTTCTTGATCTGTCAAACTGAGATAGTCATCTTCAGAGTTCAACGTCGAGATCAGTATGAGGATCATCTTCACATCCCCTCTCACAAATTTCTTCCTCATCAGAGTTTGATGAACCTGCCTGATTAAGTGAAGGATTGTTGATTCAGATGCCTCGAGGTGTGAATGAGATCATCTCGGGGTCAATTAGTGTCTGAACCTTGCTTCTGAGTACCCTAAGTCTTCAGCTGAATGCCTCTGTGCCCCAGCATGGTGGTCACAACGGACGAGTCTGAAAAAGACAACTTCAAAAGCTACTTCAAGTCCAATGATGGCTTCAGGAAGCCGCCTGGGTTACAGACAAAGGACGGACAAGACTCAAGCCTGAGAAATACAAATGCAATGCAAATGACATGCAAAGAGAATGCAATGCTAATGCAAGCCAAATGGTTTCAAGGAACTCAAAGGCCAGCTGCGAACATTTTGGAAACTGAAGAGTTTTGTTTTAAAAATCCGTGATCCCTAGGGATCTTTGCAAAGAAAAGAGCATCTGAGTTCCTTGAAATCATTAATGGATGCGATGAGATGTATGCAATGCACAAACACGGGCACACAAAACATAGATATATGCACACGCAAAAGCACACAAGCACAAACATATGTACACTGGTATTCACAGATATGCACACACAAACAAGAGAGGGCCTAGGTTTGAAGATCACGAGCATGGAGTCATGGTCTACCCATCCCAGAAATTATGGACTATGGGTTTTCAAACTGTAGAACATGGTTCTAAAAGGTTCCCAGAGTCGACAACCCATCTTTCGGATTTTAAAGATTTCCCAGATGACTTGGTAATCAATAAAATTCTCAAGAGGATCTCGTCTGAGTGTAGTATCGCGTGACAACCCATTCAGAAATAGACTCCATCATGGTCACCGCACTACATCCTAAAAGGCCAAGTGGGGTTTGGGAACTACGGTTCTCAATATCATGGGCTCCTAGGTTGAGAGTAACACGTTTTCACGAACGGATTCATTCAACATAACTAGACTCTCAAGAGGGCCTCAACTGAGTGATGGTGTTCTCAATTCAACTTTTCAGGATTTGACTCCCTCAAAGCCTCCTTGAATATCATCGTCCTATCCTAAGTACACTCAAGTCCGGGTTAGGACTTATCTCACCACTCAAAAGTAACACCCTGCACACAGAAGATCCCAAACAGCCAGATATACAAGTAGACAGATATATACAGACATGTACAAGTATAACAAACAAGCATAAATAACATAAACAAAACAAGGTGGGCTTAACCCTCAACAATAAGCTTTCTCCCCAGTGAAGTCGCCATTTCTGTTGCGGTGAATATCGGATAACAAGCTATTAATTAACTTGCATCATTTTTCTTCTACAACCGACTTTGATTTATCCAAAGGAAAGGTTCAAGATCGAGAAAAACCTAAAGAGGGAAGATCCAAGGTTCGGGGGTTGGTTATACTAAGGGAAGGTATTAGCACCCTAAGTATCTGTAGTACTCTACAGGAACCTCTTGCTAAGTTTGTGTTATGTTATGTTTGTTTGCTAAGGTAAATTTGTACTAAGACTAAGGTAAAGACCTAGGTATGTACACTAAGTTTTGCTCGCCAAGACGTCGCATCTTGTGCCTACGTATCTGACTAAAGAATCAGAGCAACCGTAGTTCACCTAACTAAGGGTGAAAGAACAGGAAACATTGACTATGGCCAACGTTCCAAAGGGAATGAGCATAAGCTCATATAGAGTCCACGATAACTCTCTAAGTCTACGTTATGAAGAGAGGAAGTGAATTCTCATGATAGTGAGAACCACACAGAGTTCATGATAACTCTGTAAGTCTGAGTAAAAGGTAAAGTGAGTTCTCATGATAGTGAGAATCACATGGAGTTCATGATAACTCCATCCTATTACTAAACTATGAGGGAAACGGCTCTTATGAAGCCAAGGATGAAATGGGAAAGGTTTGTGACTTAGGAGTCAAAATAGGAACTTTCCTTTGGAAGGAGGGTCAAGTGAGTCAAGTATGAATATGATATACAGTATGAATATGAACAAAAGTATAATCAAGATAGTATGAACAAAGTACTATGAACATGGTAATAATCAAAACATCAAAATCAAATGATAATAAATCAAAGAATGATGGTAACCACATAGTATCATGTTAACATGCTAAAAAACAATGTCAGACAACATATATACAAGCAGGCATCAAGAGATAAAAATGCATCAATGTAAATGAGCAAGAGATAGAAATATCTAACCCAAAATAGAGTGCATGCTGGTGAGCCACTGACAAACCAAGATCAAAACCTCCACTCCAAGAGCATAGGGTAAAAGTCCTAAATCTAAGTCCTCAGTCCAAAACACAATAGTAACCACAGTCCGGTCAATTGAGTTTTTTAGGGTTTCGATATTTATTAGTGTATTTTAAATGAACAAATAAAATGAACAATATACACAAGATATAAATATGAACAATGATAATATTAACAAGCATAATAATCGACATCAAGATATATATATATATTAACTGAAAGTAAATTTAGTGATTGTTGATTAATTTATTGGATCGGTGAATCGGATCCAATGTAGTGCTGATCCGTCGTAGTATGGTCTATGAGGAAGACCACACTATAGGAGGAGGCACAATTCAATCTTTTTATTAAGACACGATGGAGAAATGATATTGGTGATCATTCTCCGATACAATCGTGCCACACAAAAAGAAAAGGTAAAGACCTCGTCTTAAATCACAAACTCTCGTTGATTAGTCGAAGGTAACCTATCACGATCTCAAAGTATAGAAAGAGATCTCGATGATCACTCACTACAGATTTGAAATAATAAAGGTTCGTCGCTTCGCTAACAACGTTCGTGAATAGAAAGACTTCATCGGTCAAAAATGAAAATGAAGATATAAGAAAATACATAATGAAGTAGAAATAAAGTCGGTCTCGTCTTAATCATGATTTAATCGGGAAAACGATAATCTATGATATTTGACTTTCATTGACCGGTAAAATAAAAAGAAGTTGCCTCATATATATCACGACTTAGTGATTTGAAATAAATCGATAAAAAGTCGTGATTTTGCAATATCATCGGCCCAAAAATAAAGAAAATGGGCTCTAAATGAAATAAAATTGGTCTCATCTAAATAAAGATTTAGATTGATAAATCAAATACCTTTCTATTAGATTTTCATTGACTAATAAACATAAATTGAAAAATGGCCTCATAGTCATCATGATTTTTTTAGTAAAGTAAATCAATAAAAATCGTGGCTTTTTAATATCATAGGCCCTTAAAGGTAAGAAAAGAACTAAAATAGTAAGGCTCACTACTCCTGAAAACCCTTTTTTTTAGAATCAATTAGAAAAAAAATTTATTTAAAACAATTTGAGAAACAAGGATAGGGGGTGTTGTTTGTTAAGAAAATGTGGAAATAAAATTCAAAAATGTTGGAATCACTTGGGCCTTGAGTTAGCCCATCATCCCTCACCAAACATAAACAACACGAACAAAAAAGAAACTGGGTAATGATGGACTGAAAAATAAAACGGGTCATATGGTCCAAACAACACTAACACGTTGAAAAAGACTACATCAACTTCTCAAAAACAATAACATCAGAGCCATAACCTATGAGAAAAATGGGAAATGATGAACGCTCAGGATCAAGATTATCATCATCACGCGTAAGGCAATTGTCATTTAAAGGAAAAAAAATCAGATCTACTCGGAGAAAACGTCGTTCCGGCCTTTTCAACGCGAACGACGATCTACTCGCGTCTCAACCTTAGTTTCTTGCTTCGATTCAAATCAGTTCCAGGTTTGTAACAGTTTTTGATTTTGTTTGGGTTGTTTGAGTTTCGTTGAAACTCTCTCTTCTTCTCCTCTTCTATTTTGTTGATTTGAACTGGCTTAATGATGGTTTGTTTTGAGAAGGTTGAAGATGGAGGGTTTGGGTTAAGGTTTGGAATTCGGTTGATGAAGAACAGATGAGGGTTTTTTCTGGTTTGGTTCATTTTCGTCTTGTTTTCACTCTTCTATTTCATCTCAATCACTTTTCTAGGTTGAAATCAATTTGGAATTGGCTGAAGGTTTAAGTCTGTTGAAGAGAGAGTGATTGGGTTTGGTGGTTGTGGTTGAAAGGCGAGTGAAAGCAGGTTGAAAGATGGGAGGTGAATGATGAGCGATTGGAGAGGAAGTGGGGTTTCGGTTTGACGGAAAGAAGGGTGGAGGCGGAGGTTTTCGAATGGTGTTGTTGAAGGTTGGAGTTATCGAAGGCTGGGTTCAGAAGATTCGGAAGAAAAAAAAAGATTGTTGTGGGTTCTGATAGTTGTTTTCAAAGGAACACTGGACCTGGTTTGTAGGGCTGCTTTGTGTGAAATTTCTTTGGGTTCCCTTTTATCTTTCTGAGTTCCTCTTTTTATTTGAAACAAAATCAATAAACTTCTTCAACAGGTCTCCAGAAGATTTTTTGGGTGATGGCAGAGATTTTGGCATGGATTTAGCAGTGTAGGGTGGCTTGTGTAGTTGCAATTTTGCAGGTTTGAAGTGCAGCAGAGGTTTGTACGGAGGGAATGGCGCGGTTTCTTTTCAGGTCGCGTGGCTCTAATATGGTTTTGTTGTAGCAGTGGTAAGGAGAGTTTGTAATGAGAGCAGGCTGCATTTGTTCTTTTTGTTGTACGATTTAGCATGTTTCATGGCTTTTCGTCTGTGTTGCTTGTGGCAGAAAAGTTTGTACGAATTGGAGTGTTGGTTTGGCTTTGGTAACAGGCTGGAAAGTGGGTCGTGGGGGAACTGGTTTTATTGTGATGTAGCTAGCAGTGAGTTGCCTTTGAAGAAATGTGCAACAGAAGAAGAATTGGCATGTAGTGTCCGTAGGTTTGTGGAAATGATTTTGATGACCTGTACTCATAACAATAATAATGAAAACAATGAAATCATAATAAATAATAAATAGCAATACTAATAACAATAAATAATAATAATAATAAATAAATAATAAATAATCATAATAACTAAAAATTGTAAAAATAATAATAATAATAATAATAACTATTAAAAATAAACTTAATAACGAAATAATAATAATAATGATAAATAATAAGAATAAACATATTGATAAAAATAATAATAATAAATAATGATGATAAATATAAATAAAAAAAATGATATATTAACAAAAGAAGAATTAAACTAAATTAGTGATTTAAAAATAATGAAAAAAAATCAAAATTTTAAATAAAAGAAATGTTCTAAAACTCATAAAATAATTAAATAAAACAGAGAATAAGTGACAAAAATAGACGAAAAATGCATGACTATGATTGACGGACTACATGACTGCAAATGCTAAGACAGATGATCTAAACATTATATGACAAAAATCAAAGTGTCTGAGGGTAAAATTTAGGGTGCAACACTGTACTACTTCTGTGATGATAAGTTTTCCTTTAGCCACAACTGACCTAATAAACACTTGATGTTACTACAAATAGATGAGGATCTGGCAGATGATTCAGAGGAAAAACCTCCAGATCCTGGGGAATAAGAAGAGAGTAATGAAAGTGAGCAACACCATTTATCTTTCAATGCTTTGAAGGGATCAAATGGTGTAGGAACAATGAGGTTTCAAGGAAAAATTGGCAGCATTAATGTGCAAATTCTAGTAGATGGTGGGAGTTCTGATAATTTTTTACAACCGAGAATCGCACAAGTGCTCAAACTGCCCATTGAAACTGCTCCAATCCATAACTTTTTTTTCCATCAAATCTAGGAAATTCAAGCTTTACATTCCTTACCTGAAATGGTTGTTTGCTTAAGTTTGAACCACCATGGTGAGATCTAGGAGACTCCTTGCGTTGCAGAAGTGTTGCAGAAGTGTTTCTAGCGCCTCTGTGATCTGTGTGAGCTTGTGTTCAGTTGAAACTTGTGACATTTCTATCCGTCCAAAACGCAGGTCGTTTGCAGCTTCCATTCGTTCCATATGGGACCGCAGATTCACATGATTCAGCTCAATCTCTTCTGCGTTTTTCTTAATTTCTGCATACAGCTCCTTCATACGCGTATTATCTGTCATGGTGAGATGAAAGCACCCGTTGTAATGAACAAACTAAATTGATGGAAGAATTCAAGTAACACTTTTATTTAGTAATAGTAATTGAATTCCAAGGTGGAAGACAATTTGAAAAGTACATTGAATTCCACGTCTCACACCACTTTCTTTCTCCTTGAGGGTCCTGCTGTCAGCTGTCTTGACCATTACACTGCAGCCTTAGCCAAACCCAATCATCTGCTTGAAAAGAATGGTTCTGTCTATGAGCATTTGTCTGGGATTTCATGCGCATTTGAGCCTAATGCAAGTTGTCCCGGATGAGGGAAAGCATGTGATGTTGCTGGATTAAGGAATCCTCAAGGGCCGCAACAGCAGTGGATCAGGTGATATAGGCAACCATCGATGGTGGTGGTCGGCCATAAAGGACTTCAAAAGGGGTCAAATAAAGTGGGGACTGAAATGCAGAATTGTACCAGAATTCTGCAATGGGTAAGTAGCAAATCTAAAGGTGAGGAGAATCGCTGACAAAACATCGAAGATAAGTCTCCAAAATACAATTGGTCACCTCTGTTTGACCATCTGATTGAGGTGGTATGCGCTGCTATAAGCGAGGGTTGTGCCTTGTAATCTGAAAAGTTCTTTCCAAAAGCGACTGACAAAGATTCTGTCTCGGTCACTCACAATGGTCTTTCTTGGGCATACCATGGAGTCGATAGACTTCAGAAATAAAACATGTGGCTAGCGTAGCAGTGGCAAATTGAGAAGGTAGCGCCACAAAATGTGCATATTTAGAGAGACGGTCTACAATCACCCAAATGACCGACTTACCATCGACGAGGGGAAGGTGGGTGATAAAGTCCATAGATATATCTTCCCAAACTCTAAGGCCGAAGTGGCTGAAGTAATCCCATAGGTTTATGATTGAAGGGCTTGTTTTATTGACAGATTCGGCACAGCCGAACAAAGTCCTTGACATCCTTAGCCATATGTGGCCAAGAGAATGCTGCAGCTAGGCGGGTCAAGGTTCCTTTCACCCCGGAATGCCCTCCCAAAGGTGTGGTATGGTGTTCAACCAACAATGTATCACGAAAACCGGTCTCTCTAGGAACAAAGATCCAATTTCGGAAGTAACACAACCCTTGATGCACATGAAGTAGTGGGGATTTTCCTGCTGTTGACTGAAATTTGGTGAGTAATTCGACTCCCACTGGGTCGGCAGCATAGAATTGGCGCAACTGCTCTAACAAGTTGGGCTGACAGGATGACACAGCAGTAAAAATAGCCTCTGCTTCAGATGAGATACGTGACAACACGTCTGCAACCACATTACTACTCCCCGGTGTATACAAAATCTCATAATCGAACCCTAAGAGCTCGGAAAGCCACTTCTCTTGGGCAGGTGTCTGGATCGTTTGAGCAAGAAGGCCCCTCAAGCTTTGCTAGTCAGTATAGATGCGGAAATGACGACCCAATAAGTAATGTCGCCACTTCTTCACAGCAGCTGTAATAGCATACATTTCCTGCTCATATGCAGATGCATTCTGCATTCTAGTACATAATTTCTTACTAAAGAAGGCAATAGGGTGGGATTGCTGGGACAATGTTGTCTTGGTTTGGGTCAGGTAGATGGTAGACTTATCTCGATTCAATATCTGCATCATGGCATTTTCCTTACATTTATGCATCATTCTTCCTCATAACAAACACCTTGATTTCTCATAATTGAAATAGAAGAATCTTCCTTAGGAGTGGTTCTGTATACTATAATTTTTGTAAACTCAGTCTCAGGCTTTTCCTTAGAACTCCTTATAGGAAAAACTGTGCAGCATGCTCAGAGATGTGCTTAAGGGTGAGCCTAAAATAGATGTTGTTAAACTTAAGAGGTCATGTGGAGTTGTATCTAGGAAACCTCACTTGCAGAAACCCCAAAATCCACTTCTCCTTGAGCTTACGTGACAAGTAGCTTCCAAATCGAAAAGAGTAGCATCAAAACATATTTTTATGCTTAATACAGAATTTCGAGTACACCTTGAAATTCAGTATCACAATTTTGAATGATTTAAATAATTGCCCAACTATCATCCCCCATAGTTATATGCTTGTAGTTATGATAATATAGTTATATGCTTGTAGAATAACATGCTTGTCTTCTCTAAGCCACTGGTTTCAAACATTGTTTGAAAATGAACTATATAACATGGAACTGTCACTTAGGAGGTTTAATGTTTGATTATGATCTAGCTAGTTATTATACATTGGTGATAAACATCTTACGATGAATTATGATTTGTCTTATTTTTGAATGTCATCGTTCTACCGAAAAGGAATTCCTTATTATTTTCCTAATATAAAAAGAGATTATCCCTTATGTCAAAAATGAAGAAAAAAAGAGAAAAAAGTTGGCTATCGTAATCGAACCAATGACGATTGCATTGCAAATGCGATGTTCTAACCTCTGAGCTAAGTGGGCTCTCAGAACACAAATTGTGCATTTATTAGAATTTTTTCCTATTCTATCAAGATCCTAGTTATTAACTATTTAATATTAGCTCTTTATAATTTTAATCCAGGTGAAAAGAAGTAATGAATGATAAAAATGCAAATAATGTGATATGCACATGTAACACAATCAAATTATATGAAAGAAAGAAAATGAGATAGTTTTTGTAAAAATGAAGGTTTTAATGATGAAATGAAATGATTGAATTAAAAATGAAGATTTTTAATCACAAAATCAAATAAATACAAACATATAAAAAAAATATAGAATATCTCTTTTTTTTTTTTTTAATATTCTAGTATATAAAATATGATAAAAGTTGGAATAGTTTTAAAATACGAATACAAATTATTTTAATTACCAGTTACCTGGAATACCCTTTTTATCCATTTATCTTATAATTAATAATTTATCAAATATATTTTGATCCATAAAAAAAGAATTTGATAAACAAGAATTTTCATTCATATAGTAAGATTCTTCTTTTTTATTATTTTTTTATTATTATTTTTTTTATATTTTCTGTATAGTTTTTAATCCCATTTTTGAATATTTTCGATTCTTCAAATTTCTATTATCTTGTATATTTGATCTATTTTGATTATTAATAATTCATATTTATTATATGTATTTATCCCGATCCAATTTAATAGAGATGCAAATTAGTAGTGTGAGGGTTGCAATCTATATCATATTTAGTTATTTTTGATTTTTTTATTCCACAATATTTAACAAATACATAATTAATGTAAAAATAATTTAAGTTATATATCCAAATTATAATATTTATTAATTATAAATAGTTTTATAAAGTATAGTATACCCGTGCATAGCACGGGGTGTATGTCTAGTTATATATATTTTTAAAAACTCTTGAGCTCACTTCACGCGGGAACTAGGGTTTCGAATCTTCAGCGCGGGAACCAGGGTTTCATCAGTCTCGTCCTCGTCCTGCAAAATGATAACATTTACCTGTAGAAAATAGAAAGAAAGTGTGACTCAAAAACTGACAGTTCCTAAATATGAGGGTTTAGGACAGTGTTCATTACGTCCACTCAATTCGTGGTAGCGACAAAAGGTGGGGCCCCAATTTAGGCTCAGAGTGAGAAAATCGTAGTCATCAACCGATTGGAAAAGCAAGATCAGAGCGAAAACGAAGCATGAACCTGAATTCAACATCATTTTGCAGGACGAGGACGAGACTGATGAAACCCTGGTTCCCGCGCTGAAGAGTCGAAACCCTAGTTCCCGCGTGAAGTGAGCTCAAGAGTTTTTAAAAATATATATAACTAGACATACACCCCGTGCTATGCACGGGTATACTATACTTTATAAAATTATTTATAATTAATAAATATTATAATTTAGATATATAACTTAAATTATTTTTACATTAATTATGTATTTGTTAAATATTGTGGAATAAAAAAATAAAAAATAACTAAATATGATATAGATTGCAACCCTCACACTACTAATTTGCATATATATTGAATTGGAATACAGAGATAATATAATCATTTTTGATTCGACTAAATATGAGTATCTGATATAGATGAAAGAAAATTAATCAACTTAAAACAAGTAGAAGGAAAATTTTCCAAACCCGGGAGTAGGTTTCAAATAAATTCAACAGTTCCAGTAATAATTCTCAAAATACAAATGGAAAAACATCCTACTATGATATGATATCAATCTTAAAGAAAAAATGAGGGATATGGCGAAATTGGTAGACGCTACAGACTTAATTGGATTGAGCCTTGGTATGGAAACTTACCAAGTGAAAACTTTCAAATTTAGAGAAACTCTGGAATTCAAAATGCGCAATCTTGAGCCAATTCCTTCTTTCTGAAAACAAACAAATAAAAGTTTAGAATGTGAAGATAAAAAATGGATAGGTGCAGAGAGCTGTTCTAACAAATGGAGTTGACAACATTCAATTGATCGATGAAGATTTCTAACCTCTTTGTAAATATTTGGATTCTATCATAATTGAAAAATTAGAATCAAATCAATTACAACGGGAAGAAAGAATGACTGAATATTCATTACTCAAATCAGTCACTCCACCATATTCTGATGGATCTTTTGAATAACTGATTAATCAGACGAGAATAAAGATAGACACCCATTCTACATGTCAATATCGACATCAATAAAATTTTTTGTAAAGGTAAAATATGCCAACTTTAGAAATCGTGAGTGTTCAAGTCCCTCTATCCCTAAAAGCCAATTAAATTCCCTCATTTTATGGCCTTTTTTTGATTTAGTTGGCATAGACTTAAGTAATTTATTAAAATTAGGATGGTTCGCAAGAATGGTTGGGATAGCTCAACCGATAGAGCAAAGGACTGAAAATCTTCGTGTCACCAGTTCAAATCTGGTTCCCGGCGACTCATTATGTATGAGTATCTATTTCCATATTTCTTTTCAAAAATTGGGGGAATATATACATATTTACTAATGGTCTTAATCATCCTACATTATTTATGTAGGCGTACGGAGATATACTCTTTCTAGATGAGGAATGAATAAGTGTATATTCTAGGTATCAAAAGGAAGTATGAAAATGAATGATTCATGTTTGTTTCAATTTTTTCTGCGCTGCAATAACGAATGTTAATATTTAAATAGAAGCAATATTCAAATACTTCAATTAGTTGGTTGAAAGACCAAAAAGTTGAATCTATGGGAGTTCATAGGTGAGAATAGTCAAAATTTATCCGAGATACATTATCCAAAAATCTGGTACATTTCTTTGTATTTTCTTTAATCGGACTTTTTCTTTTTCGTAGCCAACCAGATATCTAATTGATGCTGATGTGCATCTTACATAATGATGCAAATTTTTTTTCAGTTCATCCTATTGGCTCGTCCGAAATAAGTATTGCTCCATCCCATTTTTGAATCTCAATAAATCCCTATAATAAGACAGGAAAGAAACCTCTATTATTTTGTCTAATCTATAAGTCAGAAAAAGAAAATGTACATACAAATATTTCTTTAATATTTGGGGTTCTCGAAGTTCAGATTACTTTCTTTTTTTTTATCATTTAGCGAGCATCTTGTATTTCATAAAAATTGGGGGCGATATAATCTTTATGCAAAGGTCATCCTATCAAACTTTCGAACATTAAAATAAGTTTCAGACGCAGATGATTATCATAATAGACTCCTAAAATATCATAAGATTCCTTATCTTGAAAATCTGCACTTTTCTAAACCCAGAAAATAGAAGGAATTTTTGGATTTTGTCTTGGGGTAAATACTTTTATGCATACCTCTTCAGATGATCTAGACTATACTCTATTCCCGTAAGATGATGGACACTCACTAATAGTCCTCCCGGTGCTACATCATAGGCACATTGGAAACATAGATAATTGTAACCATATACATATAAAATAACAACAAACGAATGCCAATTCTCAAGCTTTATTTGTAAAGTCTCTATTCTTTGGTAATCAAAACCCAAAGATCTATGAACTATTCCGTGTTTGATTAGCCAAGCAGACAAATTACCTTGCATTTTTTGACTTCTCCCGAGTTTTTTATAAAATTTGTATAAGTATTTACCATATATTTACATTACAATGGAATTTTTTAAGATTGACTTACTTGCTATTTCTTATATGCTTGTCGTTATGATAATATAGTTATATGCTTGCAGTTGTGATGATATAGTTATATGCGTGTAGAATAGCATTCTTGTCTTCTCTAAGCCATTGGTTTCAAACATTGTTTGAAAATGAACTATATAACATGAAACTGTCACTTAGGAGGTTTAATGTTTGATTATGATCTAGCTAGTTATTATACATTGGTGATAAACATCTTACGATGAATTATGATTTGTCTTATTTTTGAATGTCTTTGTTCTACCGAAAAGGAATTCCTTATTATTTTCCTAATAAAAATTAAAGCTTAAAAATCACCATTAGCATTTTGGTATACAAAATAGATGCTTTTTTTTTATGTGATTGTTATTTTCGTAATAATCAAAATTTATACTACTTTAATATATAATTTAATTACATATCATTTTTTTTTATTGGAAAAAAACTTATATAATTTTTCAAAAATATTTATTTATTTTTGTTACATTTATTCTATTATATCTATCACATTATCAAAAAATTATATTAAAATATTTTTAATTTTTAATTTTTTTAATGTAATTTTTATTGTGTAAGTTAGTGCTCCAGTTATTTTATATTTTGTTTATGATAATGAAAATATATCAATATTTAATATGAAAATTAAATAGAAAAATATTTATTTTTTTAAAATATTAAATGTGGGATAAAAGGATTTTTTTTTTAATTTTCATAATTGTCTTCTAAAATAATAAATGAAATGATATTTTGTTTGTAAAAAAATTAGTCTAATACAATTGATTTATAAACCTTAAAACCTGTTTGACGGTAATAATGGTATATACACATGATATAATTTAAATTAGGATAATGAATGTGTTCACCACAATGTTTTAATATTTTTTTAAGATCACTTTAATAATATTAAAATAAATCGATTTCTTTTAATATTTTTAAAATAACTTTAATAATATTAAAATAAAATAAAACTTATGATTTTTATAATAGGTGATAGTGATAATTTATTTTTTAAAGATTGTAAATCTATTATTGTATTTTAGAAAAATACGAATTCAAAAGTATTTATTTTTTTAAGATCAATTTACAATATTCACTTGATTAAATTTGGGCTTTGTAACTTAAAAATATATTGTTAATATTTAACAATGAACAATTATAAAATAGTCATTAATTTTACTATTATTAATAATAAAATCTATTTATTTCTTTATTGTTAATAAAAATTAGAGTTTCATATTAAAACTCAACTTGATTAAATATTTGAATTAATATGAGTATGAAATTGACTTATGATCTTTAATTAATTAAAAATTTGGGTCATCTCAGATCTCAAATTTAGTTTCAATTAAATTAATTTTTTAATAAAAAATAATAAATTTAAATATAATGTAATTTTAAAATTATATATTTTAATAATATTAATTTATTTTTAAATATAATAAAGACTTAAATGCAGTTTTAGTCCTCTTATTTTAAATTTTCTAATTTATTAGTCCCTCTTTAAAAAAAACCAGGTATTTGGTCCCTGTTTTAAATATTTTTGTGATTTTTCTGGTTCCCTCTCAGATTTGACTATGTGGCAGCCCTCATTTATGACATGGCAGAGGTTGTGTTGACCAATTTTAAAAATTGTATTGCCACGTCATTTAAAACCAATTTTAATTAATTAATATAATTTAATATCATTTAAAATAGATGCTGAAGATACTAGAGCGCTCCAACTTCTTCACTTTTTTCTTCCATTTGTGCAAACAATAAATACACCCAGCACCTTCACTTTTTTAATACTCTCTAATTCATGCAAGATTCATTTCAATGATTCAATATTTTGGAGTTAGCAAAAATGACGGTGAGCGGCGAATTGGAAATGATGGAGATGGCAGATCTGCGAGCTGTAGTTCCGAAATGGTAGATCTACAAATAGTTTGCGGATGACTGGAACTACAACCAAATTGTGAGAGATGAAGAGATGCTTGATTTTCTACTTCTGTTTTATTTTCATGCTCTCTATTTTACTTTATTGTCATTTTAATGTTGTTAATGCGAAAGGTATCTACTATCTACCCATCAAAATTAAATTGTATGCACTTTCTATTTTACCCTTTTTGTTCAAAATATTTACACAACATAAAGGACTAATGGGTAATTAACAAATAGACCAATTAATTAACAAACCAATCCTTTCTAACAATGACACGTGTCACTTCTTTTGATTTTTAATACCTCTTTCACGTTTTCTCTCTCATTTCAATTTTTTCTTTCCCCCGTTTTCGCTATTTTCTCCTCTCTTTTCCTCTCAAACTCTAACATATCTGCCTCCTCTTTCTCCACTATATCTCCCTATTTACGGTGACCGCCACATCAAATGAAGAACTCATCACGGCCTTCCTAAAGAATCAGTCCGATTTTTGTTTCGAGCAACGTTGCAATCGATCACCATTTCTTCTTCTCCGACCATTGTCGTCCTCCATATCATGTTTCCCAAGTCAAACAATTCACATTGTAAGTGATTTCGATCTCTCTTCGCGTTAAAGTCATTTTCGCTGCCATTGTTGTGTTTAATGCCATGCTTAGCCCTATTTCTCTTAAATCTTCGCGTTAACTTCCCGTTTTCCTTATATGAACTATTTTTTCAGGTATTACTTGTCATTGTTGAAACACTAAAAACTGTATGTTGATTCATGCGTTTCTGATGCAACTGTTACCACTGAGATAGTGACCTATTTGTGCTCTCCTCAGTTTTTTAAAGAGTTCATGACATTTTTCCCTTTCAATTATGTTTTTTATCTGATTCATCCCTTTGTTTTTACCATTTTTTGTTGTTGAGGAACCATTGTCTCACTTTGTTTTAGCCTTCAGTGTTACAGAAGTATTGAATTATTTTTATCATAACAAACTAGCTTTGATGGAAGTTTTCTATTAGTTTATACTCGGTGAAACTTTTTACAATTTATTTATTTTCTTGTATTGTTGGTTCAATAGGTCTGTAACTACTATTGTTTATCCTTCCTTTAATAATTGTTTTATATAATTTTAGGAAAAAAGTGAAAGAAGGAAAGATTCAACAAAAATATTAACAAAAGTTATAAGTGTTTTTAAAGTTTGTGAGAAAGAAGATCTATGAGGCATTGGTATGTTTCTCTTTAATTAATTTTACCATGCCATTTTTTAATTAGTACACCATTATAGTGGTTTATAGTTATTAAAAGTTTAGCATTTTGATAGTCAAGCTTTTTATGTTTTTGCCTTGCCTTAGCTATTAGTGCTTCTGGTTTTTGCCTTGCCTTAACATTTTGGTATGTTTCTCTCACTAATGAATTGTGAACACTTTTGGTATGTCATGTAAGAATGTCATGTTGTGGTTTTAATTTGTGTGCTTAATTTTAATGGTAGTTTAATGTTCAAAATTTTTTCAAAAATTAAAGATAGTTAAAAATAGTCATTTGGTAGGTAATTCTTAATTAAATGGCTTATATGTATTGAAGGGGACTTCTCAGTTATAAAATTTTTAAACAATTGAATTGCATATATCAAATGTAAATAAAAATACCTTTTCATATAAGCCAATTTTGATACCATCATTTTATTTAATTTTACAAAGTTTGGGCATAACGCTTCAAAAGAGAAAGATGTGAAGTGATTAATAGTATGATGGATACATCGTGACTATGTTTTGTTGCTGGAGTTGTTTAAGACAAGAAATACAAGGAAATTATTATTGTTGATGAAGATGGTAATTTTGTTGCAATCTACCACTATTCTTAAATTATTATGGATTCATTATTCATCTTAGAGAAATGCTTATTTCTGTGATTCTTAGGCACATTTGTTTTGTCTTTTTTTAAAATTGATTTTTATAGTGTAACATAATTTTGTGGAAAAAAATTTTATAAAGAAATTTTTCATAAAAGCTTTAAATGAAAATTTGGTTTGAATAGTTATTCTTAAAATGTTATTTTAGGTATTTCATCATTTTATCGAAACTTTTTTCGGATATCAAAATTTCAAAAAATCACTTAATTTTGAAGCTATTTCAAATAGCTCTTCATAAAAATCATTTTTGAAATACAACTTTTTGAAAAAATTGTGATTTTGACTATGTTTTAATTTTCAATAATGTATATTTATGTTATAGAATGTCAAAATTAGTTTTTTAATTTATAAAAAACAAATTTAAAAAAACTTGTAATATTTTAAAAAATGTTTTTGTAAAATCCATTTTAAAAAATAAAAAAAAAATCATTTTTTTAAAGTTAAAACAAATTGACCCTTAAATTATCATGAATTCCCAATTTTGTCATTTTATTTGTATGTGACTTATATGTTATATTTGATGCATTACTTTTTGTTATCTTATCATTTAAGGGTGTGTTTGTTTCGGTGCTAGAAAAGAAGTTCCCGGGAATTTGAGGCTGAAAATAATTATTCCATTGTTTGGTAGATGGGAAAGAAAAAAAATGTCTTGGAATAAATAATTCCCAGGAATAAAATTTACTCATGAAATTATGAATATTTATTCCCATGTCAAAGGGTGGGAATCATATATTCCCATGGGAATAAAAAATAACCAACTATAACTACCCACTTTTATTTTATTTCAACACATTATTTTATATTTTTAAAATTTTAAAATTATAATTAAATCAATTTCAAAATTATTCTTTGGAACCTTAACTATTTACCAAACAAATTGATGGGAATAAAACTCCTAGGATTAACATTCCTAGGAATGATATTCCTGAGAATATAATTTTAATCTCTCAAACAAACACACCCTAAGAGAACGGGTGATTGGCTAATTGCATGTTATTCCACTTAGTGTTAAACCAAGCTTGCACATGTTTATCTTAAATAAGGTTGGGATGCATTAAAAAGAGATTGATGAACTTGTCTCCATTTTCTGGTATGTATTATATAGACTTTGATGTGATGAACATGTTTGTTTTCATCATTATCAATTGGTTAAGTATTTTTTGGTGTATATATTGTCTCATATTTTAGAGACACATCTAACTACATTATATATCTTATAAAATAAATTACTTGTGCAGGCGCACGACTATATGAAAGTGTATATAGTATTGTAAGATTTTACAAATTTGAAAATTTAATAAGGTAGTTATCATTTTTTTTTAATGGTAAATTTGCTAATATCATAATTTTTTTATATTAATTTAGTTATTCTATGATTAAATTGAATTGTTGGTCACTTTGTAGTGATTTTTCTTAATAATGTCTAAATAAACCGCAAGGTCTTTTACTAGTATGTGAAATGAAAGAAGATGGTCATGAAGTTTTGTGGTAAAGTGAGAATGAATTTGGGTTTGTGAAGCTTGAAACAAGTTTGAATCTCTCTACATTAATATAAATTAAATAATAATAAATATGAATTAAATAATAATGCAACAATAAAAAAAAATTAGGAAGATGAAGAGATAAACACTAGAGATTCAGTTTTGGGTTTGTTGGTGAAGCTACGTTGGAGATGAAAGATGAACAAATTGTTATTTTCATGGTGATGGAAGATGAAGATTGCTATATGTATAATTTTTTTATAATTAATAATAATAATACTATAAATTATTTTAAAGGAATTATTTAAAATAATTTTAAATTATATTAATTAATAAAAATTGTTTTAAATGACGTGGCACTATAATTTTCAAAATTGGTCATCACAGTCTCTGCCATGTCATAAATGAGGGCTGCCATATAGTCAAATATGAGAGGGGACCAAAAAAATCTCAAAAATATTCAAAACAGGGGACCAAATACCTGGTTTTTTTAAAAGGGAGACTAATACCTTAGAAAATTTAAAGTAAGGGGACTAAAACTGAATTTAAGCCTATAATAAATATATTAAAGTTTATTTTTATATATTTTATATATATTTAAAAATATCAAAAATTAAATCTTTATAAATTTGATATAAAAGAAAAAAGATGGTGAAACGTTAGGTGAAACGTGAAAGAGTGAACATAAGCTGAACTTGAAAATGATATAAATTGTGAAAGAGTGAACAGTCATTGAATTGGAAATGATAATTCACATTTAATGTATTTGGGACAAACTTATAATTATAAAATACTAGCACTTATTGCTAATAATATAATAAAATGGACACATGGACCATTCAAAATTTGACAACTAAGTTGGGTAAAGTTACCCAACTTTTTTAAGCGGGACCAATCAAAATTTGACAACTAAGTTGGGTAAAGTTACCCAACTTTTTTAAGCGGGTAGATAAGAATTTATCCTATTTGTGTGTTTACTTTTAAAAAAAATTCTAGTGATTCGTTCTTTTTGAAAAAACAAAGATGTGGCGTGTGGGTTGCTGGGCTTGGCCCATGATGATGTTTCTTGATTCTACACCCTCCATATATTCTCTCGTGCCTCTTTTTTATTTTCTTTTTCTTTTGATTTTCTTTTTTAATTAATTTGATACTTTCCTTCTTATTTTTCTATTTACTAAAAAAACCTTTATTTTTTAAAATTAGTCATTTGATTTAGTTCTTTGACTTTTTTTTTATTATTTCCTTCCTTGTCTACTTTTCGTCTTCGATTTCATTCTCAATTTCTTTTCTATTTTGGTCAATGATATAACAAAAGGTCATGGATGCCAAATCTTGATCAATATGAGACCATTTTCTATTTTATTGATCAATAAAAGTCTAAAATCATAGATTATCGATTTATCGATTTAAAATCTTGATTAAGACGAGACCGATCTTATTTTCATTTCCATTTTCATTTCATTTCGCATTATCTTCTTCTATTTTCATTTTCGATCTATGAAGTATTTAGAATCGCGAATGTTGGTTATTGAAGCGATTAACCGTCATTATTTCAAATCTGTAGTGAGTGATCATCGATATCACTTTCTATACTTTGGGATCGTGATAGGTTACCTTCGATCAATCGACGAAAGTTTGTGATTAAGACGAGACCGTCACCTTTTCTTTTCATGTGGCACGATTTCTTTGGAGAATGATCTTCAATATCATTTCTCCATCGTGTTTTAGCACATAGATCAATTGGGCGACCTCCTATAGTATGATCTTCGTCATAGATTGTGCTACGATGGTTTAGCGCTACATGTCCCGTATCGAAAAATGATTCTTCGTGGCCCAAACTTATGTTTGAAAGCCCAATGATGGTTGTTTAATCATCGTGGATCATTTACTCTAACGATTAAATCACTAACAACTAACTTTAATTTCAGTCGATATACTTTTGCTTTACTTTCTGTCAAATATTATCTTGATCATATTATTCATCTGTTCATATTCATATCATATTCATCTTATCTTGTTCATATAACCTCTTCTTGTTCATACCTCATTCAAAACACATTAATAATTATCGAAACCATAAAAAACTTAATTGGTGGACTGTGGCTACTTTTTCGAGCAACGAAACTTTGACTCAGTACAGAAACCCTAACAAAGGAGATTTTGTCCGACTCTTGCTTAAGGCTTAGTTTAGGATAACTTGCACACACACGACTTCCTCTTGGGCTGCCTTACAATGAGACCTTTTATTGCGTGCAATCCCATGTACTTTACATGTACCCCGCTCTCATTCCGATGTACGCATTCGATTTTCTTTGATTGTGGTTTGTTTACTAGGAGCACCCCTAGGGACTAGCATAGACAACCATTTTCAAACTAATTCTCGATTGGTCGTCGAGCCCATTTTCAAAACACCCCCGTAAGTCGATTACCCATTAGCATTTGCCATCAACCTAATGCACACACTCTCACACTTCATCGTGGTTTCGTTACTAGGAGCACCCCTAGGGACTAGGACCGATTCTCACCTATTTTCAACCAAACCCTCGATTAGTAGTCGAGCCCATTTTCAAAATTAACCTCTTTCAAACTAACCTCTTCGCATACAATCAAACCCTTTATCCAACGTCAAACAGATTTTCACAATCAAACTTCAAAAATAATTAGCAACTATCACAATTCTTTTCTAGGTGAAAAATGGGGGTTCGAGTCTTTGATCTCCCTTCAGTTGTTTAGGTGCGGGTTCTCTTACTCGTGTGTGAGCAATTGACGCCTCTAAAACATTTTCTCCCTTTTTTCGTGGTCGTCTCCACGAACTACGACTGCTCTGATTCTTTATTCTCGTCCGAGTAAAGATACGTAGGCATAAGATTGCGATGATCTTGGCGAGCACACTTTTTCTTTTTCCCCGTTTGCGTCTACCTTTTTCTTTTTCCACCGTTTACCTACACTTTTCACATTTCCATCTTTTCCCGTCAAGCCCCATAGTCGAACTACGATTGCTTTGATTACTCATTCTCGTCCGAATGAGCATATGTAGGCACAAGGGCCCCAATCCTTGGCGAGCACCCTATCCTAAAACCAACCATCTCCCCTAGCATCGATTCCCTTTTATCTTACTATTTCGCATTTATCGTTGAGAAGAAAACAAACAAGCTTAGCTAACGTTCATCACGATTCGAATTAAGAGGTTCCCGTTGAGTACAACGGACGTGTGGGGGTGCGCGTACCTTCCCCTCACATAACCGACTCTCGAACCCAGAATGTGGTTGCGACGACCATGTTCTTATCTCCCTTAAAGGTTTTCTCGATATTTTTCTTTCCCTCTTTTGGGATAAATAAAGTTCGGTGGTGACTCTGTCGAACCGCAATTTCTTTCGCGCCTTTCGCGCAAGGGTCGTGTCTTCGATTAAGCGATTTTTCGAGGTGCGACAATACCATATATTTTATTCAATGTTTATTTGTGTGCAAGATTCCAGTCAGATCATTGAAAGACTCACTTAACAACTATTAAGAGGATCTTTAGGTATTTTTAGGGAACAACCAATCTAGGGTTGCTTTATAAAAAAAATTTAGATTATAATCTAGTTGGATTCTGTGATGCTGACTATACTGGGGATAAAATTGAGAGAAAATACATTAGTGGAAGCTATCACTTCATAGGTGAAAATCTAATATTCTGGGCTAGTAAAATACAAGCAACAATTGCTTTGTCTACATCAGAAGCAGAATACATCTCAGTTGCAAGTTGTTGCACACAACTACTCTGGATAAAATATCAGTTGGAAGACTATCAAATAAGTGGAAACAATATTTCAATCTTTTATGATAATACAGTTGCTATCTGTTTGACATAGAATCCTATTCAACATTCTAGAAAGTAGCACATAAAAATAAAACATCATTTTATTAGAGACTATGTTCAGAAGGGTGTGATAGATATACAATTCATTGATACAGATCATCAATGGGCTGATATATTTACCAAGCCTCTTACTATCAGAAGATTTAAATTTATCAAAAAGAATTTGAACATGCATTTTGTTAAAGATTAGTGCTTGCTTATGGAATGGATCATCAGAGTCTGATGATGATTAGAAGCTACCGTGGTCAGAAGCTCTGAAATAGTTTCTGATGAATAGTAGCATCTGAACAACTCAGCCTCTGATACTCAGAATTTGATTAACTGTTTCTGATAGCATATAAGTGGAATTTATGTTTGACATTTGTCCACTTAAGTGTCATGAATCTGGAAGGTTTTCTAGCTTTTGGTTTCTCAACTGTTGGATAATAACCGATGGTTTATGATGTAATTGTTTTTGAATACTTTGTCTCATCCCCGTTTGCCATTACTATGTGTTCTATCTGACTTCTATTTGCTTTATGTGTTTTTGAATTATAGACTTCAAATCAGTTTGTTATGGGAATAAGAATATTTTCTGGTTCTAAGTCAAAACTCTTCTGAGATTTTTCTGTCTTATGATTGTTGAGTTATATTAATGGATCTAATTAATCATGTTTGTTTAAGCAAAAGAGTGTGACTTCTATCATATTTTTTCCTTATCTTAACAAATGGTTGTGTTACCCTTGGGAATCATTGTTTCTGGATAAAATTAAATCTAGTTTTATTTTTCCTTAAATAATTTATTTTATTATTGTGTGGTTAAAATTCGTTTAAACTTACTATTTTTTTCAACTCATACAACACAAAATTGGTTGAAATGGTTGAGAAACTTCTTTAAATCAGTCTTCTTGATGGCTCAAATGAAATGGATGCAAATGATTAAAAGAAACATATGCAAGAGGAAAAGGGAATATTATTATTATTATTATTATTCAAGAAAATGGCACAAGTCTGATTCATTCTCATAAAAGAATAAATTGAACTACATTGCATACTTTTATCCAAATTCTTCAGGGAAATAAGCAGCGCAATTGAGGAAGTTCAACTAGGTAAAGTCAAACCCATAAGCATCTGAGTCATATTCAGAAGATGGATTCAGGCTTTTCTTTAGTCTCTTCATCTTAGCCATATATGTTTTCCTTGCTTTAGATGCTCCTGCTGATGAACCAGTCTTTGTTCTTGAACATCTAGTCTTTTTGGACTTACTCTTGAGTTCTCTTCCTACATCTTCATTAAATGCCCTGTCAATTTCCTTTGAAGTGCTCTCTTTGTAGTTTTTGGAAGATTTGCTCATAGTTTCTATTTTTAGAACAAGCTTGTTGAGTTACAGTGGAATACGATCTTGCTTGTAATAAAACCCTGCTTTTATAGAGAGTTTTGGTTAAAGAGAAATCAGTTTTGGTTACTATACACCAATGGACATCGAAGAGAAATAAATTCATAGTCTTCAAGCACGTCTCCCCAGACTTGACTACCTTATTCCTCTTAAAGCCTAGCTGAAAAAACCTATCTTGACCATCTTGAGAATCGCAGAAGTTGTTCTCCAACCATTCTTAACAAGATCTCAAACCTCTTTCTAATTTTTTTAAAGGGAAAATTAAATATGTTTTAAAACTATTTTTATCTATATCTGATTACATCCCAAACACTGTCTTCTTGAACATATTTTCTGAAGTCTATGTGTCTTTGGTTATATGAAATTATTTTTTCAATATCTTTTCTGTTCTCATCTAATTATTATTTTTGTTGATGACAAAAGGGGGAATAGATATAGAAGTTATCTAAGCACCTGAGATCTGACTGTTATTATCTTGCTTCAATTTTGTAGAACTATATATGTGCTTTAAATGTTTAAATTTAATTAACCTGGATAGGACTTATGGGGAGCTTACAAACCTAACCATATGGGCTGTTAGACTCAGAGAGAGCTTACAAACCTCAGAACATTAAATCAACTAGTTAATTAAATTTTCAACCATTGTTCTTAAATACTTGTGTTTGTCATCATAAAAAATGGAGAGATTGTTGGAACAAAATCGGTTTGTCTCATATCTCTTAGGTTTTGATGATAACAGAGTATTTAAAGAACAATTGGGTATACTAATGTTTGTTCAAGTGTGCAGGACCATAAACTTAAATTTCATATAGAATTCAAGTATTGGCTCTAATTGTGAATATTCAATGAGAAACTTGAAGATCAAAATCTGACGTATCTGATAACACGAAAATATATCATGTTTTTACTTTGATTTATGTTATTTTCTTATTTCATTTTCGTCTAATATCCGATTTTCTCGAGAATATTTAAGTGTTTTTGCAGGTAATTCCATTTTCCAAGTCAAAGTATGCTAAGTGTGGAAAAGAACCAAAACATGCAAGAAAAGAGCAGAAAAGTGAAGCAAAACAGCAGAATTCAAACTTTGCTGCTGTGACGATCGTCACAGTCCACCACGACCGCGGCAGTTGCGAAATCCATCACGACCGTCACAATCCATTATGATCGTCATGCGCCCGAGATATGTTTAATCCGTTAACAGAGACGTGGTTACGAGTTTTCAGAGGAGCAGTTTCACACGACCTCATTTCCTCCGAAGAATACCAGGTTCAAAAGTTATGTAATTGTCAAGAGGGGTGCCTAAATTTTCTCCAACCTCTACCTCAACTCAGTCTATAAATACGAGAGTTTTCGAAGAACAGGGGAGACCTATTTTCTGCATTCTGAAGTACCGTTTTGCTGCCAAATTTTATTCAGAGCTTTTGTTTCATTTTTTTTTTGTTTACCTTTCCTTGTCAACCATTACCGAACAAAGTAATAGTTTCTCACACTGAGGAACTATTACACTTTAGATTTAGATTTTTTTCATTGCCCTTCATCATTTGCCATTTTTAATTGTATTCCAAGCAAGAACCTACCAGTCTGTGGAGGGATTGCTGCTACTGCATTTACTAGGTTTCCATTATTAAATTTATAGTATCGTTTATTTCCCTTTAATTATGTTTTTGATTTATTGTTTTTCCGCTTTTACGTTTGAATTCGTAATTATGTCAAGCTAAACCGATCGTATCGGTATGTAATGAAGTAACCAAATGGATTAGATAATTCTAAGCTAAAATCAACAATTAACTCTTCTTCTGGCTTCGATTTCTTAATTTTAAACCCAACTTTTATTACGAGAGTAAAAAGGTAACAAAGGTTAAGGTCAAGACCACGGGAGTGTGAGGCTTTACCCGGATAGCTGAAATCGGGCATTAGTTTTAAAAACAGCGGAAGCGCTTTAAAGTTAATTAGGTTTTATTAGTTTTCAAAAAGTATTTTTAACCTCATATGGGCTAGCGAGAGCATACATATTGACTTAAGCATATAGTCCGAAGCAATAACCACGGGAGTGTGAGGTAAGGGCTTTTAAACTGGGTTTTCCTACAGATGCATAGGGTGATAAATCTTTATACGCTTAGGTTTAATTAATTCCACGTAGGTTTACCGAATTATATACCGATGTCTTATTCATAACTAGTATTCCCAAATTTTAATTTCTCTTTAATTTCCCGTTTGAACTTAAAAACCAATTCTGATTAGCCTTAGATAAACATAGTAACGATAGATAACGGTGCATTCGATTTCTAGTCTCTGTGGGATCGATAATCTTTTAAAACTACGCGATACGACTGTATACTTGCAGATAGATTTATTTAGGCACACTAAATAGAGCGATCAAGTTTTTGGCGCCGTTGCCGGGGACTAATTAAGTCGACATCGTAATTCCTTTGTTACGTCGTATAGACTAAGGCAAAAACCAAAATTCCCTTTCTGTCGATTGTATGCCAAGTACTCGCTCTTCTGGCGAAGACCTCATACGACCGACAGACGAACCTGAACGTCTTCTTACCGTAAAAAGACGTATCCAAGAATACTGCTTAGCTCATGATATCCCTTTTCCTTTATCAGAACCTGAATCTCAATCAGATCTTGAACTTGAATCTGAATCAGATTCCGAATCAGAAACAGACATGGCTGACCCACCACAAAACCGACCTCTTAAGTATTATGCTGTCGCATCTTAACAAGAACCTCACAACAACATTGTCGCTCCAGCTATCAACCGAAACGATTTCGAGTTGAAACCCTCGCTGTTATCTGCTGTGTAACAAAATCAATTTTCTGGAAACCCAACAGAAGATCCGAACGAACATCTGACCAAGTTTGTGTAGTACGCAGACACAGTGAAAGCAAATGGTGTAACCGCAGACGCCATAAGACTACGTCTTTTTCCTTTCTCATTAAGAGATAGAGCTTGGGCTTGGTTGCAATTCTTGCCATCAAATTCTATTACTTCTTGGGAAGATTTAAAGAAGGTATTTCTGGCACGATATTTTCCGCCAAGCAAAACAACTATGCTGAGAGCCCAAATCAACAGCTTCAGACAAAAAGACAACGAGTCTTTATATGATGCTTGGGAAAGATACAAAGATATGAGAAGGATATGCTCACATCATGGTCTTGAGGATTGGTTAATTATCCACACGTTTTACAATGGTCTCTTGTACAATACAAGATTGACAATAGATGTTGCCGCTGGTGGTACACTCATGGATAAACCCTATAATGAAGCCCAACAACTCATCGAGAGTATGGCTCAGAATCACTACCAATGGGGAGGTGAAAGAACTCAAGTGGAGAAATCCCATCCAAAAGGAAGAATGTACGAAGATTCTAGCTTAGATCATGTCCGTGCTAAGGTAGATGCAATAGCTCAAAAGATAGACAACTTGACCATAACACCCACAGCCACCGTGGCTGCTGTAGCGCCAAACTGCGAATTATGTGGAACAGCTGGACACGCTGCCCCTGAATGCCATGTTTTAGCAGGAGCCTCTACAGATCAAGTGAATTATGCTCAAGCAAACCCTTATGCAAATACCTACAATCCTGGTTGGAAGAATCACCCAAACTTCTCTTACAAAAACAACAATGCACTGTATGCACCTGGTCAAGCACCTGCTGCACCACCAGGTTATCAAAAGGCTGCAACAGCTGCTCCAAATGTTCCTAGGAAGTCTTACCTTGAATTGATGATAGAAAACTTCATAGATACCTAGACTCAGACAAACAAAGAGTTCTTGAATCAAAACGTACACACTAGTGAACAGATTAAGCAGTTAGCAAACAAAGTAGACGCTTTGGGCACTCACAACAAAATGCTTGAAACACAAATTTCCCAAGTGGCTCAACAACAAGCACCTACTGCTGCTCTTGCTAGAACATTTCCTGGACAGCCACAACCTAATCCTAAAGGACATGCAAACGCTATTATACTGAGAAGTGGAAAAGAATTAGATGAACCCATTGATCCAAGACTTCAAAATCCAGCCATGTACCAAAAATCTGCTAACGACCCAACAACTGAGAAGGAGAATGAACCCAAGGAAAAAGAAGATAATGACTGAGAGGTTGTCAACAAAGAAAAACCTTATGTGCCTCCACCACCTTATAAACCACCTATTCCGTATCCTCAAAGATTGACAAATGTCAAAACTGCAGGGCAATTTAAGAAATTTGTTGAACTTCTGAAACAATTAAACATCACTATACCGTTTACAGAAGCCATCACTCAGATGCCCTCGTATGCTAAGTTCCTAAAAGAAATCTTATCCAATAAGAAAAAGATTGAGGAAAACGAAACAGTTACACTTACTGCTGAGTGTAGCGCAATAATTCAAAACAAAATGCCTCCTAAGCTGAAAGACCCAGGTAGTTTCTCCATACCTTGTGTAATTGGGAAGTTCGTCATAAACAAAGCTCTATGCGACTTAGGAGCCAGTATTAGTGTTATGCCCTTATCCATATGCAAGAAGGTTGATATGGGAGAATTAAGACCAACAAAGATGTCTGTTCGATTAGCTGACCGCTCTGTTAAATACCCAGTTGGTATACTAGAAAATGTTCCAATTCGTATAGGACAATTCTATATCCCTACCGATTTCATAATCATGGATATTACAGAAGACTCTACTACTCCTATCATATTAGGAAGACCATTCTTAGCTACTGCTGGAGCAATTATAGATGTAAAGAGAGGCAGGCTAACTTTTGAAGTTGGTGAAGAGAAGGTTGAATTCATTTTGACACAATTCTTACAAGCTCCAGATATAGACGACACATGTTATCTACTAGATGTCATAGATGAGTGCGTAAGAGAAATAGAGATGGAACCAACCGCATATTCAGATATTCTAAAAATTCCAATACCTCCAATTTTCGAAGATGATAATTGGCGTGAACCTTATCAAGACGATAGCCTAAGAGAATGCTTAGCACTTACACCAGATCATCTACCTTGCTCGAAGAAACCAGCCCTAGAACTGAAAACATTGCCCAAAAATTTAAGGTATGAATTCCTAGACGAAGATCTCGAACGACCTGTAATAGTCAATGCAGACTTAGGACAGACCGAAACCAAGAAACTATTAGACGTCTTAAGAAAATACCCAACTGCGTTAGGCTATAACATCGCTGACCTTAAAGGAATAAGTCCTTCTATTTGTATGCATCGCATTATGCTGGAGGAAGACTGTAAATCCTCTAGGGAACATCAGAGAAGGATTAACCCGATCTTGAGTACTGTAGTCAAAGACGAAGTGAAAAAACTTTTAGAAGCAGGAATTATATACCTGATATCAGACAGTAAATGGGTTAGCCCAGTACATGTCGTTCCAAAGAAGGGAGGTGTTACAGTTGTTAAGAACGAAAAAGGTGAATCTATAACAAAAAGGGTTGTAACTGGAAGTAAAATGTGCATCGATTATAGAAAGTTAAATAAATCCACTCGTAAAGACCATTTCCCATTGCCTTTTATTGACCAAATGTTGGAACGATTGGCTAAACACTCATACTTCTGCTATTTAGACGGTTATTCAGGATTCTTTCAAATTCCTATTCATCCTGATGACTAAGAAAAGACGACCTTCACATGTCCCTATGGTACATTTGCTTATCGCCGAATGCCGTTTGGACTATGTAACGCACCTGCCACATTCCAAAGATGCATGATGTCAATCTTTGCTGATCTTATAGATGACATTATGGAAGTGTTTATGGATGACTTTTTTGTTTGTGGGCAGAGCTTTGAAGGATGTCTATCGAACCTAGAAATGGTACTGGAAAGATGCGTAAAAGTTAATCTCGTATTAAACTGGGAGAAATGCCATTTTATGGTAAATCAAGGAATCGTACTTGGACAAGTTGTGTCCGATAGAGGAATTGAAGTCGATAAAGCTAAGATAGAAATTATAAAAAATCTTCAACCTCCGAAAATCGTACGAGAAATACGAAGTTTCTTAGGACACGCCGGTTTTTACCGACGATTCATAAAGGATTTCTCGAAAATTACTAAACCTCTTACCGACCTATTAATGAAAGACGTTGAATTTATCTTTGATGAGAAATGTCTAAAAGCGTTTGAACAGCTGAAAATAGTTCTTATTACCGCACCTATCATACAACCACCAGATTGGAGATTACCTTTCGAAATCATGTGTGATGCAAGTGATTATGCTGTAGGTGCAGTATTAGGACAGATGAGGGATAGAAAACTTCATGCCATTTACTATGCAAGTTGAACCTTAGATTCCGCCCAAATGAACTACGCTACCACCGAAAAAGAACTTTTAGCCGTGGTTTTCGCCCTTGACAAATTCCGTTCCTACCTAGTGGGAGCTAAAATCATCATTTATACAGACCACGCAGCTATTAGATATTTACTTAACAAAAAGGATGCAAAACCTAGACTGCTAAAGTGGATCCTACTTTTACAAGAATTTGATTTAGAGATCAAAGAAAAGAACGGAACTGAAAACGTAGTAGCATACCACTTATCCCGATTAGAGGGCATTAAACTAGAGCCAGTACCCATCAATGAGGATTTCCCATATGAACGACTCATAGCCCAACTAGAAAGTGATATGTTTACTCTACAGTTGAATGACCCAAAGATGGAAGAAGTCGTGGAAGAAATTAACATACACACAACCCTGCCATGGTATGCTGACATAGTAAACTACTTAGCAGCTGGAGTACTTCCACCAGACTTATCTTATCAACAAAAGAAAAAATTCTTTCATGATTTAAAACATTATTATTGGGATGAACCTTTGCTGTTTAATAGAGGAGCCGACGGTATCTTCCGTCGTTACGTCCCAGAAGAAGAAATAGAGAACATCATCTCTCAATGTCATTCTGATCCTTATGGAGGACATGCTAGTACCTCAAAGACATGTGCTAAGATCTTGAAATCCAGCCTATTCTGGCCCAACCTTTGGAAGGATATCCACATTGTAATACTAAGCTGCGACCGGTGCCAACGCACCGGTAACATATCAAAACGCGATGAGATGCCTCAAAAAGGTATATTAGAAGTAGAAGTCTTTGATGTATGGGGGATTGATTTTATGGGACCTTTCCCATCATCCTTTGGAAATAAATATATACTCGTAGCTGTCGATTATGTTTCAAAATGGATTGAGGCAATAGCTTCTCTTACAAATGACGCACGAGTAGTCATAAAGCTCTTTAAAAACACAATCTTTCCCAGATTTGGCGTGCCGAGACTCGTCATAAGTGACGGTGGCTCTCATTTCATATAAAAAATATTTGACAAATTACTATCGAAGTATGGAGTAAGACACCGCGTAGCAACACCATATCATCCACAAACAAGTGGACAGGTTGAGGTCTCGAATAGAGAAATAAAACAAATTCTAGAAAAGACCGTAGCCACCTCTAGGAAAGACTGGTCATCAAAACTCAACGAAGCTTTATGGGCATATAGGACGGCCTACAAAACACCAATCGGAACCACACCTTTCAAGCTGGTCTATGGTAAATCTTGCCATCTACCAGTGGAATTAGAACATAAAGCCTATTGGGCTATTAAAACATTGAACTTAAGGTATGACTCCGTAGGTGAAAAACGTATCCTAGATCTGCATGAACTAGAAGAGTTAAGATTAGACGCTTACGAAAATGCTAAAATATATAAAGAATGAACTAAAAAATGGCACGACAAGCGCTTATCTAGAAAAGAATTTAGTGTGGGAGACGTTGTACTCCTATTTAACTCAAGATTAAAACTCTTTCCTGGGAAATTAAGGTCTAGATGGTCCGGTCCTTTTGAGATTACAAAAGTTCTACAAAGTGGAGCGATAGAAATAAAGGGGAGGAATAGTAATCCATTTTTAGTTAATGGACAACGTCTAAAACACTATTACAGCATTGAAAATAGAGATTATTTGAACTGCCTAAGACTTTTAGAGTTGCCCGCCGAACCCCCTAACTAAGCATCTAATTGAATTCGTCAGGCTTTCGACGTTGAAAACAGCGCTTAATGGGAGGCAACCCATGATTTTTGTTTTTCTTGCTTTATATTTGTTATTTCTTCACGTTTTCTATGTTTTATTTTTATTTTGCAAATTTTTAGTTTCATTTATATCATTTTAAATTTAATTTGAAAATGTTGTGCTGATCTTAAAATTGAAAAAACTACAGGATTATAAAGTCCCTATACTCTTTCTATTCTCCTCTTTTGCTTACATTTTTTGCAAAAAGTAATAATTAATGGCAAACGAGGATAACTTGTCAGTAGAATTCAGAGATTGAGCACAGTGGCATCGCTATGAGGCTTTGTCTCTTAGACAATTTGCCTTGACAAAATTTGCCCACAGACCCACCATGACCGCCTTAGGTGTAGGTGAGAGCGTAAACTTTCTGTTTAACCAATTAGGTTGGGAGGGTTTTGCCAACAAGAAACATAAATGCTACCGTAGGTTGACTTTAGAATTTCTGAGCTCTTTAAGCTATAACCCTTACTGTGGAAAAGGTTTAACCAGGGGAAGAATTACCTTTAGACTATTTGGATACAGCTGCCAGTTCACCATAAAGAAACTGTCGGATCTTTTAGGATTTCTTGAAGGACCTAATGTTTTCTCTGTGGTTCAAGAGGACTTAGTGTTGGTTAGAGAGCTGAGAGATTTTTGGGGTAGAATTTCAGGGAAACCTGATTTTGACATGGACCCTATGCTTTCAACAGAAATACATAACCCCGCTTTCCGTTACTTTCATATGATCCTGGCCTATACTTTATTTGGTAAACCTGAGAATGATAACACTGTTTTGAGGGATGAGCTTTTCATTATGTTTTGTGCTTCTCAGTCTAGAGAGGTTAATGGACTCACTTTTATGCTGAACAACTTTTGCAAACTTATTAATAATGATAACAGTCCAATTCTGATAGGTAGCCTAGTTACAAAAATAGCCGATGGTATGGGATTCAGAACCCAACTTTCTAAGATTAACCCCTTTGGAGAATTTAGACCCATGAATATCACTTTTTGTTTCAATAGGGCTATGATTAGTGTCGCTCCCGGGATTTTCATCCTAGTACAAACGCGAAAGTGGCACCAAACAGAGTCGCCAGCAATGTGTATTTATCCCAAGAGAGGGAAAGGAAACACCGTATAAACCTGAAGGAAGGAAAGAGCATGGTCTTACGACCAAGAGAAATGGGTAAGGGAGTCGGTTACGCGAGAGGAAGGTATTAGCACCCCCTCACGTCCATCGTCCCCGATGGGATCCACGCTTGCTTGTTTCGATCAAAGGGTGTAAGAAAAGGATTCTGGAAAAGGAACTGAAAGAAAGAAATGAGAAAGAAAAACAAATGTAGGGAAAATAAAAGAAGTGCCCGCATGGGCCCTACCCCACTGCCTACATATCTCATCGGGAGCATGAGAATCAGAGCGACGTAGTTCCCCTCACCTAAGGGAAAGTTGTTTGTGTTTTTTAGTGGAATACGTCAACGTTCGCGTCCTAGCAGTTTAGGTGTTGCAGCTCGCTGTAGGGAGACTTAGGCGTTACCTGTTTGTGGTAGAACGGAAATGACGCATCCTTAAGGAAAGAGTGAAGGAGATAAGGAAAGAATTCCCGGAGGAAAGACATTATTGTTTGTTTTTGTCTTTTAAGAGTTTTTTTTAAATTTGTTTTCATATGATAGTGTATCCAAATCTTAGCCATTGGAATGTGTACGTTCTCACATTCCAAGATGGAATGAGTAAGAGAGCACACTAAGGGTGAAGAAGACCCCCACACCTAGTTCCAATTGTCAAGGTTCAAACACACTAGCATACTTGTATTTATTAAGTGTTTTTGTTGATTAAGAAATGAAGAAGTGTTTTATTATTTGTATCTTCAACAAGTATTGCATTTAAGTCCCTCATACAAGATCAAATGCTTAACACATTGACCCAAGATGGGCTATATGCTACACATTATAAGATTATAAGAGAAGACCCCTTATAATCTTTTCTTTGTATGAAAGGCCTAAATGCAATGAATGCTTACCTTTATTAAGTATTTTACATTTTTCTTTGAGGTGAGAAGAGAGACTCAAGAGAGGAGAAAAGGTAAAATCTATATGAACTAAGACTCAATCCTAATTGATTAGTTAAGGGAGTGATCCTAAAGGTTTGTGAGGTTTCAACCTAAAGTCTAAAGAAAAAAAAGAATTAAACAATTCACTTCTAAAGTAGAAGATGAATTGTAATTCAAAAGGGAAAGTGATGAGTTATTAAAAGAAAGCACATAAATGCTTAACAAAACACAAAATGGAATTGTAAAAGAGATGAAAGGAAAGAAATTTGAATGTGGATTCTTTATCCACACTCAAATGCAACTTACCAAAGCCCCTACATGGTTAGTAAACATGTACAAGAAGTATAAGAAGTAAAAGAACATTTAATGCACCATAAAACTCAAAAGAATTAGATGAGAAATCAAATCCTAATGTCACAACCAGAATGTACATCACATGGAAAACAAATGATCATTATCATGCAAGTCCAAGTGGATAGGCAACAAACATCATCCATGATATTAGAACATGCTACCATAAGAAAAGGGAGAATGAAAGATGAAAAGAAATGGAAGAAACATGCCTAAATGGATCATGTAATCCAAATATCAGAATTGAAATGAAATGAAGCATGATTCACAAACATCTCACAAGTATTTAAGAAGCACATCAAGACATTTAAGAAGTGATAGAAGAAGTAGAATTGAAATGGGAGTTCAAAAGAAAACACAAGTACAAACACAACATGTTAAGGGTGCACAAGGTTCAAATGATAACCAACATGCAAAGATGACATATGATATGTATCAATGACCTATTATGTCACATGAATATCTCACAAAGTAGGCAAATGATCATGCAAGTATGTACAAAAGAAAACATGTAAACATGCACAAAAGATTACAATGATGTGACATGTTATAATGCTTTAAATGAAATGCATCAAACAAAAATCAAATGGCCTTAGGAAAATTAAGAAAGCATGGCTTAAAGATACACAGGTCAGAAGTGAATCATATACCAAAGTAGCATACAAGAAATCAAGGCAAAATGATGTCAAACAATGCATTTAGGTCAAATAGACATATCATACAAAGTAGCACAAAAATGAACACCAAACATGCCATAAACTAACCTAAAAAATCAACTAAAAAACACTTAACATACCTCAAGATGATAATGACTCAATGCAAAAAGAAGAGCATCAAAACAATTTTTAATGATCAAGAACAAAATTAAACAAGATCATGTACCACATTAAGAATGCACACCAAAGAAATTCAAAGAAAATTATGGCGCAGGGGTAAATAAGTCATAAAATCAGAAAATAAAATCACCAAAAATTTTCTAAATGTTTTAATGATGTTCATGATTTTTTCTGGAATTTTATGATGATGTTTGGTATTTCTAAAAATTAAAAAGCAAACGTGTATAAAAATGGAAAAATAAAATAAAATGGAAATAAAGAAAGGGGGTGCAAGCATAGCAATTACTCAGTTCAAAAATGGTTTGGGCTTAAGGCATGGGGGTGTGGATATCAAATCTGACTAAGTCCATTAAGCACGCATAACACCATAACAACCATACACTCCCAGTCAACACAAGTCAAAACCATTACAACCATTGGATGAAGTCAAGTCATACACACAGTCAAAGTATGCTAATCTAACGCATGTACATGCACGACCACACTCCATATCATGTACCGCACCACATCACGTTTAAGTGAGTTCAGAAATGATGCACATGACATGCACATGCGTTTTAATGTGCTGGCATGCTTTTGAACCACACGATGAGAAAAAATAGATGGACACGATTAGAAAACACACAAACCCTAGCCTTCAAGATCACCGGCCGGAGATGACCTCCGGTCATCTTCTCCGGCCAACATCCGCCACCTGCAAACTCACATGCTCATGGAAACACACAAATCGTATACCAAATTGAAGCTGAACTTCTGAACGTCATGAATCTACCAACAAAATCATCAAACCATTCACATACAGCAAGAAACAAGCATGAACACGTTGCCCTAAATTTTTGGATCTAAGCTTCTAAGAAGCTCTATCAACTAGCCAGAGTTCAAATGCTCCTATTGAGCTCATATCATCAAAATAAGCTAAAAACAACTATAAACCATGCTAGAAAAGTTTGAGAAGATGGAACCTGAAAATGCTACAAACTGGAGTTGAACAGAAAACCAGAGAATCGTGCCTCTTCTTTGAGCTACTCTTGGCCAAATAAAGGCTCGAGAATCTTGAAATCGTGCAGAGAATCACACTGAAAATTCCAATCTCTTGAAACCGAACTTGACTATTTGGATTTGTTTGCTCTTACTCTTGGCTCAGAATGAAACAATGAAGATGATAGAGGCGAAATGTGGAAGAAGATGGCGGAAATGTAGTGAAATCAGAGAGAAAACAAAAAGAGATTGAGAGAAAAGTTTGAAGTATTGGAGAGGGAGAGTAAAAAATGAAGCTGAAATAGATTTGTGAGGTGAGATTTTGATTTATAGCATGAGTTAGAAATGGACCACAGTGGTTAAGTGAGTTGGTTAAGGTGAGTTATCATGGTTAAAGTGAGTCCACCCTAACTAACTGGGTCAAGTTAGTTAGGGGCGAGTGAGGTTGGTTGGGATATGGTGAGGTCAAGCTCATGACAGTTGTAGTGAGGATGAGAGTGAGGTTGTGTTATGCAGCAATGGCTTGTGGTGGAAGTTTTACAAATTTCCCTTCTCATGTAAGAAGTAACATGGTGAAAGCACGTGCATGACTTGTTTGGTTTAATGAGGAAAAGAAGCAGCTGGTGATGTGAAGTGTTTGGGGTGTGTGTGAACCAAAATCGTGCACCAGTCTGTCAATGCATCAGTATCAACATGAGGTGGTTTGAGGAAGTTTTTCTCTCTACTCAATGAATGAATTGGTGTGTTTTAGGAGTCATTGGAAAGAGGAGATGTAATGCTACATGTTTGGTATGAAAAATGAAATGAAATGATGCTTGGAAGAGGTTGAAAAATGACTTATAACACATAGGTTTGGAACTGGTATGAGGGCGTGGCAAAGGTTGGTTGACAAGGTAACATGGCCCCTAGGTTTTCAGCATGATCAAAGCACATTGGACTCAACATAACTTCTTGGCCTTTGATCAAATGAAAAAAACATGAACACCAATCTTAAAGATCTCACATAGAGGAACAACTTTCATGTTGAAAGATTTTTCATTTGAGGCCTCTAACCATGAGTAATTGATCTAAACATTTGGCCCACCATGTGTTTGAGAAAATGACTGCGCGTGTGCCCTGAAAATCTTGGTCATGACCTAGTTTTGAACCTACTTTGCTCAAACTTTGATCAATCATATCTCACTCAATTTTTATCCAATGGAGATGTTCTACACATGGATTTGAAGCTTAAAGCAAGAACTTTTGTTGTGGCCTGGTGGAATTTTCATTTGGTGCTTCAATTTTAAATGGCCTTGGTTCAAACTCTGATGCAAAATGGCCCAAAACTTGCTATTTTTAGTAACCCTTCTTCATCCAAAAATGGCAACTTTCCACCTCTTGATTTTTTTATGATTCCTTTGGAGTTTCTTGATCAAATTTTGCACATTGGTCACATATAACATGAATTTTATGAATTTGACTACAAAAAGTCAAGAGTTGACTTTTTCCTCTGATTATTTGACTTGGCCCCAATTTCCCTGATTTTTTATCTTTCTTCCAATTGAACCACTTCTGAAACCAATTGAGAGGCAATTTTCCATACACATACACTTAAGAACATGTAGAATACCATGACATCAAGTTTTGTCCAAAAAATCAAAGATTCTCTGATTTAATGGGAAACCCTAGTTTTGGTGCCCACCTCCTAGGAGAAAAATGTGCAGTCTTCAATTTCAAATTCCTCAGAGTATGTTGTGTATCCTCTTAAAGGATGATGGGATATACCATTTGAGGATGATTTTGGATCAATGAGCTATCTCTTTTGAGGGTTTTTCTTTCAATTTTTGAACCTCTTGCATGTTGAAGTATGTATTGCTTAAATCTCCCATTGGATCTCACTTCCTTGAGATTGTGGATGATCAATTGAGATGGTATGAGACATGAGAGACTCTTGGCTTGCCTGGAGGCAACTTGATTGACCTCTTTGTGCTTTGAATGATCCCTTGATTGTCCATCTTTCCCCTGATCACATGCCTTGATGGTGAGAGGAATGCTATGCTTCAATTTTCTATGTTAAATGCAATGCAATGCTAATGAGATGGATATGATATGATAGATGATAGTGCTATGCTAAGATGCAAAAAGGGGAGAGCAAATTTTGGGGTATTACAGCTGCCCCTATTCAAACACTGTGGACCTGAATGCCTGAAAGCGAATGCTTTCAGACTTTCAAGGTATATAGTGATTGAATACCAAATATAACCGAAAATTTGCTCTGGATGATGAAAAAGAAAAGGGATATAAACCCAATGCGATTGTTGGATTGAATCTTCAAATGAACATTGCCGGAGAGATCTGTCTTTTGAACGACGCCAGGCGACTACTGGCTTGCCATACTGTTGATAGTCTTTAACAAATGTCTTTTGTACGACGCCAGACAACTACTGGCTTGCCACACTGCTGGTGGACTTTAATAATGTCTTTTTGAACGACGCCAGACGACTACTGGCTTGCCACACTGCTGGTGAACTTTAATAATGTCTTTTGTACGACGCCAGACGACTACTGGCTTGCCACACTGCTGGTGGACTTTAATAATGTCTTTTGTACGACGCCAGACGACTACTGGCTTGCCACACTGCTGGTGGACTTTAATAATGTCTTTTGTATGACGCCAGACGACTACTGGCTTGCCACACTGCTGGTGGACTTTAATAATGTCTTTTTGAACGACGCCAGACGACTACTGGCTTGCCACACTGCTGGTGGACTTTAATAATGTCTTTTTGAACGACGCCAGACGACTACTGGCTTGCCACACTGCTGGTGGACTTTAATAATGTCTTTTTGAATGACGCCAGATGACTACTGGCTTGCCACACTGCTGGTGGACTTTGGTGCTTACCCAACTGTCGTTGGAAGCTTAAAATTGTCAGATGATCACTCCACCTGCTGGAATAACATGACCAAACTGTACGCATGCCAAAAATAAATTGGACTTTTGGATTGTAAATGAGCATTGTTGAGAATTACACCACTTGCTGGGTAATATCATACGTTGACACCTTGCTGAAGGAGAGATTCTGTCGATCTCTTTAAACCCTGCTGGGGAACCTACCGCGACTCGGCTGGGGAGTATAGCAGACAAGATTCAATGCTGAACTCTGTGAGGGTACCATTACCGGAGATGCGATCTTGCTGGGGATCAGGGCTACTCTGTCGGGGATATGCAAATCTTGGTTGAAAGACAATCCGTTGCAACATGCTGAGAGAGGGTCCCTAGAGATCTGTTAGGGGAACCCAAAGTAATTCCTCGGTAATCTGCTGAGGAAGATGACTGTCGAGTTTAGGATAAATGTCACAATGCCCCATGTTGGGCAAACTTTCCTTTTGACGACTCCGCTGGGGGATAATGAGTTTACACACACTCTGCTAGAGAAAGCTGCTTTAAAGCGTCTCGTGCTGAGGAATTCCCTTTTAAGAGGATTTTACAGAAGACCAAGTGTCTCCAAACTCTACTGGGGATATTAGATCTGGAACATCTTCTGCCGGGGAAATAACATGCCCCAGGCTTGGGAGGGTCAATAACTCCACTGGGAATTATTCTTCGACAAATTTCCCATGCCGAAACCTGCGGGAAACATGATACTACCACTTGGTGGTATATCCGGCCAAGAGTAAACTCCACAAGGGATGTTAGTACTACAAGTTTCGTCTCTTAAGAGTATTTTATAGGAAACCAAACGTTTTCAAACTCTTAGACAAACACTCTGCCTTGAACTACCTTTCACATCGTCTGCAAGGTACCAGAGGATTGGCACTCGTTATTGACCCGGAGTCTTCACTGCATTAATAACCGTTATCAACACAGAAGAAATCCATCTTCGAATACCGCTGCCGTCACGAAACTCGGTGGGATCTCTTGAATGGAAGAATCGACTTAATAAGATACAACAGTATCGAGTCATAGCAAATATCTGCTCGTGGTTACGATCATGCTGCCTGGATCAATCGCGCTCATTACCTATAACAAAAAAAGAATATGCACATGCCCCAGGATATTGCGTGGTCTTTTAAGTCCACCATCCCAGGTTGTCCAACAAGCAAAGTAATTTCCGTTGTCTTTGTGCATGTTTTGCAAAGCCAAGATATTTTCAAAGTAACGTTTTATTATCAAAAATCGGACGTTTTTTGCAAACAAATCAGTAAAATGAAAATAACAGCCCGTGACTGAATATTCAACTTTATTGATGAAATGCCAAAAACTGGCGAATTTACAATCAGAAGCAAACCCCTAAAAGAGGCGATTGCCATAAAATTGAGAAAATAAATCTATCCTAATGATAATGCAGAAATTGGTTTCCAACTGATTTCTGATCTTGTTATAGCCCGTATGTATTCCAACTCTCCTGATTATCTTTGCCTTCAGAAGCTCATGATCGGACCAATTCCTCCTTTGGAATTTTGCCAGTTTGCTAAAGAGTAGAAAACGTACAGATTAATTCAGACTGCAGTCATTCGCTTTAATCCCTCTTTTGTGTGGATCACCTTTTCAGGTTTTCAATCCACCGGGATACCCTTTTTTGCCTAAGTTGCCCTTTCGGGTTTTCAACTTACCAGGTGTACAATTCTTTTCATTTATATCCCTAATTTTTGCCCGAACCTTTATTCTGTTTTTCGTTCGCCGGGATGCCCTTTTTTGCCTGGATTCTTCTTCTTTCTTTTTTTTTTATCCAGCGGGTCTCTTTATACGAAGTATTTTTTAACTGCATCTGAATTAACAGGGGATGAAAAATCTTCACCATCCATGGTTGTCAGCAACAAGGCTCCTCCTGAGAAGACCTTTTTTACCACGAACGGACCTTCATAGTTAGGAGTCCATTTGCCCCTGTGATCTGTACTCGGAGGAAGTATTCTCTTGATTACCACATCCCCGACTATGTAGACTTGAGGTCGAACCTTTTGATCGAATGCCCTCTTCATTCTGCGCTGATATAACTGGCCATGGCATACCGCTGCTAAACGCTTTTCCTCAATAAGGCTCAGCTGATCAAATCTGGCTCGCACCCATTCAGCTTCATCTAGCTTAACATCCATCAATACTCGGAGAGAGGGGATCTCAACTTCTATCGGTAGAACTGCCTCCATACCATATACAAGCGAGTATGGTGTTGCCCCAGTGGACGTGCAGACTGATGTTCGATACCCATGCAAAGCCAGTGGTAACATCTCATGCCAATCTTTGTACGTGACAACCATCTTCTGTACAATCTTCTTGATATTTTTGTTGGCCGCTTCGACCGCGCCGTTCATCTTCGGGCGGTACGGAGAAGAATTGTGGTGCTCGATTTTGAAGTCCCGGCATAGCTCAGCCATCATCTTGTTGTTCAAATTAGAACCATTATCAGTAATGATTCTTTCGGGCACTCCATATCGACAAATGATATCTCGCTTCAAGAAACGAGCCACTACTTGCTTAGTGACATTGGCGTAAGATACTGCTTCAACCCATTTAGTGAAGTAATCAATGGCGACCAAGATGAAACGATGGTCGTTTGAAGCAGTAGGTTCAATTTTCCCGATCATATCAATGCCCCACATTGCAAATGGCCACGGAGAGGACATGATACTCAATGGATTGGGAGGAACGTGCATTTTGTCTGCATAGATCTGGCATTTGTGACACTTGCGAGCATACTTGCAGCAATCTGACTCCATGGTCAGCCAATAATACCCTAATCTCAACAATTTCTTAGCCATCGCATGTCCTCCGGTATGGGTACCGAAAGAGCCTTCATGCACTTCAATCATCAACAGGTCTGCCTCGTGTCTATCCACACATCTGAGCAAAACCGTGTCAAAATTCCTTTTATACAGCACACCATCTTTGTTCAAGAAGAAATTACCAGCTAGCCTTCTTAATGTCTTCTTGTCATTGGAAGATGCCCCAGGCGGGTATTCTTGATTTTTTAAGAAACATTTGATGTCATGGTACCAAGGCTTATCGTCAGACACTGCATCAACCTCAAACACAAAAGCAGGCCTATCAAGACGAGATACATCAATCCTGGGCACAAAGTTCCAACCATGCACTTTGATCATCGAAGAGATAGTGGCCAAGGCATCTGCAAACTTATTTTCCTCTCTAGGAACATGGTACAACTTGACAGTTGTAAAGAAGGTCAGCAATCTCCTCGTATAATCTCTATACGGAATCAAATTCTGCTGATGTGTGTGCCAAGTTCCCTTTACTTGATTGATTACTAGTGCTGAATCACCAAAGATATCGAGGGTCTTGATTCGTAAATCAATAGCTTCCTCGATCCCTAGTATGCAAGCTTCGTATTCTGCTTCATTGTTGGTACACCCGAAAGTTACTCGGGCAGTGAAGGGCATGTGAACACCTTCTGGCGTAATAAGGACTGCACCAACTCCGCACCCATTCATATTAACTGCCCCATCAAACATCAAACTCCATTTGAACTCAGGATCAGGCCCCTCCTCCAGAAGTGGTTCCTCGCAGTCTTTCGCTTTGAGAAACATGATGTCCTCATCAGGGAAATCAAATCTCATGGGCTGGTAATCATCAAGAGGTTGTTGCGCAATATAATCTGACAGTATACTTCCTTTGATTGCCTTTTGCGAAGTAAATTGAATATCGTACTCTGTCAGTACCATCTGCCACCTTGCAACTCTGCCTGTAAGTGCTGGTTTCTCAAAAATATACTTGACATGATCCAATTTAGAGATCAACAGGGTTGTATGTGTGAGCATGTATTGTCTCAATCACTTAGCGGCCCATGCGAGTGCACATCATGTCCTCTCAAGCATTGAATAACGCGATTCACAATCTGTAAATTTCTTACTCAGGTAATAGATAGCATGTTCTTTCCTACCTGTCTCGTCGTGTTGACCGAGAACACAACCCATGGATCCTTCGAGCACTGTCAAGTACATAATCAGTGGTCTCCCTTGAACTGGAGGTATCAGAATTGGAGGTTCCTGCAAATATCTTTTTATTTTATCGAATGCATTTTGACAATCATCATTCCACCTGACCGTTTGATCTTTTCTTAGCATTTTGAATATTGGTTCGTAAGTGGCAGTTAGGTGCGATATGAACCTTGAAATGTAGTTCAATCTTCCTAGAAAGCCGCGAACTTCTTTTTCAGTTCTCGGTACAGGCATATCTTGTATAGCTTTCACTTTAGCAGGATCAACCTCTATCCCTTTTTCACTGATAATGAAACCAAGCAATTTTCTGGACCGCACGCCAAAAGTACACTTATTAGGATTCAGTCTCAACCTGAATTTCCTCAGCCTCTCAAATAACTTCTTCAAGTTGATCAGATGTTCCTCTTCTGTCTTTGATTTAGCAATCATGTCATCCACGTATCACTCGATCTCTTTATGAATTAGATCGTGGAATAACGTCACCATTGCTCTTTGATAAGTTGCCCCTGCGTTCTTCAACCCAAAAGGCATTACTTTGTAACAGAAGGTACCCCACGGGGTAATGAATGTTGTCTTCTCCATGTCTTCAGGCGCCATCTTTATCTGATTGTACCCGGAGAATCCATCCATAAATGAGAACACTGAAAACTGAGCGGTATTATCAACCAGCACATCAATATGAGGGAGTGGAAAATCGTCTTTAGGGCTCGCCCTGTTGAGATCTCTGTAATCCACACACATTCTGACTTTGCCATCTTTCTTCGGCACCGGTACTATATTGGCCACCCAGGGAGGATAGTTGGTTACCGCCAGAAAGCCTGCACCCAACTGTTTCTGTACTTCTTCCTTGATCTTCAAAGCCATTTCGGGTTTTGTCCTGCGCAGCTTCTGCTTGACCGGTGGGCAGCCCTCTTTCAATGGTAGTCTATGCACAACTATGTCTGTATCTAAACCTGGCATATCTTGGTATGACCAAGCAAAGATGTCAACGTATTCTCGTAGCATGACTATCAGCTCTTGCTTTACATCAGCCCGCAGACTCGCACCAATCTTGATCTCTTTCTTGCTTTCCTCTGACCCAATATTGATGATCTCAAGAGCTTCCTGATGAGGCTGAATGGTCCTCTCTTCCTGTTTCAACAACCTAGCCAACTCTTCCGGGAGTTCATAGTCTTCATCACTTTCTTCCTCAGCTTGATAGATCGGATTGTCGAAATCATACGTGGGCATAACAGAATCATTTTCAGAGAAATCCACAGAATCCAGTTCTGCATGGTGAACAACATGAACGATTTCTTCGCTAGACCAATTTTGCAACGCCTCGCTTGGAGCCAGTGCATATACCCATCTGTCCAGATAATCTGAGCTTTTAGTGTCATCTTCTATTGCTGAGCAGGACTGATTGGGATTGATAATTCCTCCACTGTTGAAGTTGATTAGCCCGCGGAATCGGGGAACTGGCGTCCGGCCCGGCTGATATCCAATGCCAAACTTATCTTCTTTCACGAACACATCTATAGCTTTGCCCCAGCCTTGGGCATTCCCGCTTTCGACCACTTCTCTGGCTTGCTTGTACGACGCAATTGATGCACTCGGCCCACCTGGCACATTCGACACCACCGCTGCTGAAGTAGATTCTGGTAAGTTATTGACATTCAGGGCTTCAAAAGATTGGCACAATGTTTCATGAATCTCTCCATCCATTTCCACATATTTAAAAGTGGATAAATGACTCACGAATATATCTTCCTCGCCGCAAACAGTAACCACTTGACCCTCGAACACATAATTGAGCTTCTGATGAAGTGTGGAGGTAACTGCGCCTGCTGCGTGAATCCACGGTCGGCCCAACAAACAGCTATAAGCAGGCTGAATGTCCATAACATGAAAGGTCGTCTTGAATATCTGTAACCAACCTGTATTGGTAATTCAACCTCCCCAAACACTGATCTTTGGGATCCATCGAAAGCTCTCACAATCAGATCACTGGGTCTCAGAACCAATCCATCTACTTCGATTTTCATCAGGGCTTTTTTGGGTAACACATTTAAGGAAGAACCTGTGTCAACCAGCACATGCGACAAAACTGCTCCTTTGCATTCAAGTGTGATGTGCAGTGCTTTGTTGTGGTTACGTCCATCTGGTGTCAAATCCCTGTTCGTAAATCCCAACCCGTGGCTCACATTCACATTAGAAATTACCCCCTCCAACTGATTCACTGTAATCTCTTGGGGAACGTATGCCATATTCAGAACTTTCAACAAGGCAGCCCGATGTGCGTCTGAACTCATTAACAGGGATAATATCGAAATTTTAGAGGGTGTCTGATTAAGTTGATCAATGATCTTGTAATCACTCTTTTTGATAACCCTCATAAATTCCTCAACATCATTATCGAAATTGACTTTAGGGTCCTCTTCCTGAGCAGGCACCTTGTCATCAACAACCTGTTTTCCTTTCGCTCTTGCAGCGGCTTCAGCCTCTTTATCATTCCTTAGAGTCTGGGGAGCAAACAGTCGACCGCTCATGGTGAAACCACTTGGTCCACTAACATTCTCAATGCTAGTACCAACGGCCTCTGCCTTCTGCCGACTTCCTCCTTGACGAGTATCAGTTCCATACTGCCACGGAACTGCCCTATTAGACACATAAGCAGCCGATTCAGGAACTATAATCGTAACTGGTCTCGGCCTCTCGGGCACGATGATAGCAACAGGCTCTGCAACAGGCACCTGTATCTCGACTGGATTATAGTAAATGGTAACGGCAGAAACATCCTGTTCTTTCTCTACTTTATCAAATTGAAGACTTCCTTCATCCATAAGATCCTGCAATCCAACTCTCAACTTACTGCATCCATTAATCTGCTTTAAACAATCCTCGCAATCAGAGGCGCATCCAGGAAATACCTTTCCTTTTAACAGACGTTCTTTTACAATTAACAGCGGAGTCTTCACCAAATTAACATCAGTAATCAAATTCAACTTCTCGCCATCAAAAATGGCATTTGTGCCTGCACCTCCATGATGAGGCATTGGATTGTCACGAACATTCGGCGGCCTAGAGAAGTTGATAGCTTTTGCGTCGATCAGATCTTGAACCTTATGTTGAAAGGTCCAGCACTTTTCTATTGAATGACCTGGCGCGCCAGAATGAAATTCACATCGAACATTAGCATCGTACCCTTGAGGCAACTTTCCGGAATCCAGCGGCTTCATAGTCCGAAGTTCAACCAACTTCTCTTTAAGCAGTTGTGGCAACAAAGCGGCATATGTCATAGGCAAGGGATCAAACTTACGGTCCCTTTGTCTATTGTTCTGAAATCGGGGTCTACCTTGCTGATCTGGCGTTTGCTGTCCAGCTGGAACCGGAATGGTTACCGCATCCACCTGATGATAGGACTGATTCCTTCCTCTGCCCCCTCCTCTATACACAGCACTGGACTCCCCTTCTCTTTTCCTTGGTCCATTGGCAAAGGGTTTCTTTGAATTTGAAGCAACATCTTGAATCTTACCCAATTTCAACAGACTTTCTATTCGTTCCCCAGCAACGACAATGTCGGCAAACCCGGTGGAAGGACATGCAGCAAGTCTATCCAAATACGTCCCTTGAAGTGTACTCATGACCATATCAGCCATCTCACGATCACCCAAAGGTGGTTGAACTCGAGCAGCCAATTCTCTCCATCTCTGCGCGTACTGCTTAAAGCCCTCCTTGTTATCCTGAGTCATACTCTGCAATTGAGTACGATTAGGTGCCATGTCCAGATTATATTGATACTGCTTCAGAAAAGCAGCGCACAAATCTTTCCAACTCCTTATATGAACCCTGTCCAGCTTAATGTACCATTCCAGGGAAGCGCCTGACAGGCTATCCTGGAAAAAATACATCCAGAGCTTTTGGTCCTCGGTGTAAGTGGCAATCTTGCGATTGTAAGCTTGCAAATGTGTTTTGGGACAGGTACTGCTGTTGTACTTATCCAAAGCAGGAAGCTTGAACTTGGGGGGAATTCGCACACCCTGCACGAGACCCATGTCTTCTACATCAATTCCAAGAGGATTTTGGATCTCAATAGCCTTGAGTCTTTCATCCAGCCCTTCATACTTTCGGTCGTCATTGTAGAAACCCATGTCATTGTTGAATGCAGTGAACTGGTCCTCCTGACCATCCTCATTGTTATCAAGTCCCAGGTGTACCCCACCAGCAGGGATTGTGCCAACAGGAGGAGTGCGCACGTTGCGGTTTGGGATTTCAGTTTCCAGCCTCTGGATAGTGGTTCTCATAGCTTCTTGTCCAATCCTCATGTTTTCTTGACCGGTCCTCAGCTCTTGCTGACCTTGAGCAATCCCCTGCATGAGGTTCATGAACTGTTCCATCCTTCCCCTCAAATCGGCTAACTCTGTCTGAACTTGCTCCATTACTCTTGCTTGATTGCATCGGGTAGAATATCGGTGAACTGGGGTATCAGCTATTGTGCCTAAAAACCAAATAAAGGTTAGCAGGCGCCTGCAAAAGGAAAACCTGCAATGCAAAAATGATATGCAAATGCAAATGCAAAGTTATGTTTGTCATTTCAAAATGCTTTTCTTATCCTGATTCCAATCGTAACCAAGAACTCCTGAAGACCAGGAGTCATGATTACAGAGTTTTGCCATGAAGAGATATTCATATACATCGATCACGGATGTCTGAAGACCAGAAATAGTGATTTTGTAGTGTGCTAATGTGCAGATATCACATCACATATATCTGAAGATCAGAAATTGTGAACAGAAGTAACCCATTTTATACAAATTCCCAAAACTTCTCAAGCACGTTTGTCGTAGTTTCAGCAACAAAATAGAAAACAGGCAATCAAATGGATCCATCAACAATTCTGATGGTAACCATTGCAAATTACAAAGAAATGACAAAAATCACTAATCCGACAGCTCTACATCTTTCAGCTTCTGACTGGAGTACTTAATCTCTTCAAACAGGATACGGGTACGCTGATGATGCGGTTTCTCAATCAGCTCTTTAATCACTGCGTCCCTTTTTCCCAATGCGTCCTCTAATGACCCCACGTGCATCAGCAAGGCTTCATCTTCATTGGCTCCTTTGCGCCTCTTGATTCCGGCTTGAATTTTAACCAGTTTCAGCTCTGCTGTGACCTCTCCAAGCTCCTTGTTGGTGATTTTCAGCTTACCTTCAGCATTTCTCACTTGTTCTTGACTTTTGCCAAGATCTTCTCGATACTTTCTTCTCTCCACGTGCGCTTTCTTCAGCTCTTCATCCTTATCTTTTAGCTGGGCCTGCAATTCGGAGTTCTCAATTCTGACCTCATCCCAAGCTTGATGGAGTTTAGCTAACGAATCCTTGCTTCGGGCCAGCGCCTGCTTTGTAGCCTTATGAGCCTGACTAGTATCATCTGCTCCCAAGGTAAGCTTCCGGAAGTATCGAGCTCTCTCATCAAAATCTTCTTCTTTGTCCGCCAGGGTTTTTTCTGCTTTCAACGCTCTCTTTTCCAACTCTTTGTTGTCAGCTAGAGCTTTCTGAAGACATCTGCTCATTCCAGAGTTCTCTATCTGCAGATCTCTAACCATTTTCTTCAATTTCTCGTGCTCCTCGGCCGGTACCGTGGAATGTTGATCAGGACATAAAAGAACTTCTCGGGAAAAGGGTAACAACAGCTTTTTGACCTTCATCTCAACCCAGGCATCGTAGTCAGGGTATGATCTGCAGTCTCCTTTGCCGAAAGTCAATTTTCCCTTTCTTTGCCTAAATTTCCAAGCATTTATTACTTCCGGCACTCTTTCGTTCTTGGTCCCCACGAAAAACAGAGAAGCGCTAATCTCTTCATCAGCAGGAGGATGTCTCGAGGCATAACCAAATTGTCTAACTGCCAACACTGGGTTGTAATTAATCCCACCTCTTCTTCCAAGTAGAGGTACATTAGGAAAACTTCCACATTTGACAGTAAGCTCTATTGTCAGTAGTTTAGGATCAAACCAAATAATATTATTGGCAGTCAAACCTATCAGTCTCTTGGACCACTTCATCGTCTTAGCAGTTTCTACAAACGCACCAGTCCGGGGTAAATGTTTGAAGAGCCAATGACATAACAATTGGGTGCAACAACTAACCAGACTCCCTCTTGCCTTCTCATTTTTGTAGTGTATGGAGTGATAAAAATCCCCTAGCAGGGTAGGAATCTGATTCTTCGAGACAAACACTTTCAATGCCTGCATATCAACAAAATCAGGCTGACCGGGGAAAAGCACCAAGCCATAGATACAAAGAGCTAACACAGCGTTGTAAGTAGTCCAATTGTTAGCCTTGGCAGCTTCCTGAGCTTGTCGAAAAAGGAACTCCAAGTGAAATCCTTCATCTTCTTTGAGCCTGCTTAGGCCACTTTTCACAACAAACAAGTCCAGATGCAGGACAACAGCGATTACTTCAGGGGCAAGAGCACCTTCAGAAAAATACGGTATAGCAGACGTGATTGGAATTCCCAAAATAAATGAGAATTCCTCCAGAGTGGGCATCAGAATGTAGTCGGGGAATAGGAAACATCTCATTGATGGCTCATAGAACTGTAAGAAAGTATGCAACCCATCCTTCTCATACTTTGTGAATGCACAGACCATCTTAATCAGCTCTCCGTACTCCTTCTGAAAAGTGCTGAGAACATCAGAACCAGCCATACCTATCATCTTGTTCAATACACCCAGCTTAGGATCAGGGAATTTGTATGACACATTATTCTTCCTTTTAACCTCAGCATCTTGGGAACTCATGATTGGAATCAGACAATATGGTAAGTACCTGAAAATGACAAACATAACCATGTTATGATATGATTATGCAAATGCAAAAGGCATGTGATCAGGTATCCAGGTGTCGGTGTCTGTGTTGAACTGTGTGCACTGTGTCTCTGTACTGAATTTGGCAATATATCTGAGACGAATACTCAAACCACTGTCATAGGATACACTGTCTCTAATAATCATAGAATCACAAGTACGGTATGTAGGAAGCTGGGTTACCTGTAAACATCCCCCCCATACTCACATGTGGTTCCTAGAAAATAAGGCTTGTCAGCTTCGGAGGTTTGTGAAGCGATAGCACATTCAGCCCGTAGGATACAATGCTATGCCAATCAAAGAGGTCTTCCACTGACTCGCCTTAGAAAAGAAAGGTCATCCTATGCAAGTACCAAAATGGGCTCTCGGGTGCGAGTGGGTTTGCCACAGAATGTGGTCTGCCACTGTCACCGCTAAAGAGAGATGTTTCCACTAAGGTCCTCATGATCGGTCACTAGAGTCGACAGCTCTCTAGATCGACATCCTGGAATACGCAAGATGCGCACGCCATGATGGGTCCCAAGATAGCCTCGTCTAGCTGTGAATTTCGTGATTACCCACGTACACAGATGGCACGTAGGTCCCACTACTCTCCACTCTAAGTCTAAGTGTATACTCGAGCCTGTGTACTGAGCTCATCTCTCAGAAATCCCATACCGCCAAGAAGACAGAATAGTGCAACACAATATAATATATGAAATGTAAATGCTAGCATGCTGTAAATATGGTACAAGTAATAAAATACAGTAAACAGCAAATACAAGATAATAGTAAACACCCAATGAAAGAAAAGCAAACAAGCGCTAGGATTGACTCGCTTAGAATGGACCAGCAATAGGTCAACCTGTCCCCAGCAGAGTCGCCAGCTGTCGCTCCCGGGATTTTCATCCTAGTACAAACGCGAAAGTGGCACCAAACAGAGTCGCCAGCAATGTGTATTTATCCCAAGAGAGGGAAAGGAAACACCGCATAAACCTGAAGGAAGGAAAGAGCATGGTCTTACGACCAAGAGAAATGGGTAAGGGAGTCGGTTACGCGAGAGGAAGGTATTAGCACCCCCTCACGTCCATCGTACCCGATGGGATCCACGCTTGCTTGTTTCGATCAAAGGGTGTAAGAAAAGGATACTGGAAAAGGAACTGAAAGAAAGAAATGAGAAAGAAAAACAAATGTAGGGAAAATAAAAGAAGTGCTCGCATGGGCCCTACCCCACTGCCTACGTATCTCATCGGGAGCATGAGAATCAGAGCGACGTAGTTCCCCTCACCTAAGGGAAAGTTGTTTGTGTTTTTTAGTGGAATACGTCAACGTTCGCGTCCTAGCAGTTTAGGTGTTGCAGCTCGCTGTAGGGAGACTTAGGCGTTACCTGTTTGCGGTAGAACGGAAATGACGCATCCTTAAGGAAAGAGTGAAGGAGATAAGGAAAGAATTCCCGGAGGAAAGACATTATTGTTTGTTTTTGTCTTTTAAGAGTTTTTTTTTTATTTGTTTTCATATGATAGTGTATCCAAATCTTAGCCATTGGAATGTGTACGTTCTGACATTCCAAGATGGAATGAGTAAGAGAGCACACTAAGGGTGAAGAAGACCCCCACACCTAGTTCCAATTGTCAAGGTTCAAACACACTAGCATACTTGTATTTATTAAGTGTTTTTGTTGATTAAGAAATGAAGAAGTGTTTTATTATTTGTATCTTCAACAAGTATTGCATTTAAGTCCCTCATACAAGATCAAATGCTTAACACATTGACCCAAGATGGGCTATATGCTACACATTATAAGATTATAAGAGAAGACCCCTTATAATCTTTTCTTTGTATGAAAGGCCTAAATGCAATGAATGCTTACCTTTATTAAGTATTTTACATTTTTCTTTGAGGTGAGAAGAGAGACTCAAGAGAGGAGAAAAGGTAAAATCTATATGAACTAAGACTCAATCCTAATTGATTAGTTAAGGGAGTGATCCTAAAGGTTTGTGAGGTTTCAACCTAAAGTCTAAAGAAAAAAAAGAATTAAACAATTCACTTCTAAAGTAGAAGATGAATTGTAATTCAAAAGGGAAAGTGATGAGTTATTAAAAGAAAGCACATAAATGCTTAACAAAACACAAAATGGAATTGTAAAAGAGATGAAAGGAAAGAAATTTGAATGTGGATTCTTTATCCACACTCAAATGCAACTTACCAAAGCCCCTACATGGTTAGTAAACATGTACAAGAAGTATAAGAAGTAAAAGAACATTTAATGCACCATAAAACTCAAAAGAATTAGATGAGAAATCAAATCCTAATGTCACAACCAGAATGTACATCACATGGAAAACAAATGATCATTATCATGCAAGTCCAAGTGGATAGGCAACAAACATCATCCAAGATATTAGAACATGCTACCATAAGAAAAGGGAGAATGAAAGATGAAAAGAAATGGAAGAAACATGCCTAAATGGATCATGTAATCCAAATATCAGAATTGAAATGAAATGAAGCATGATTCACAAACATCTCACAAGTATTTAAGAAGCATATCAAGACATTTAAGAAGTGATAGAAGAAGTAGAATTGAAATGGGAGTTCAAAAGAAAACACAAGTACAAACACAACATGTTAAGGGTGCACAAGGTTCAAATGATAACCAACATGCAAAGATGACATATGATATGTATCAATGACCTATTATGTCACATGAATATCTCACAAAGTAGGCAAATGATCATGCAAGTATGTACAAAAGAAAACATGTAAACATGCACAAAAGATTACAATGATGTGACATGTTATAATGCTTTAAATGAAATGCATCAAACAAAAATCAAATGGCCTTAGGAAAATTAAGCAAGCATGGTTTAAAGATACACAGGTCAGAAGTGAATCATATACCAAAGTAGCATACAAGAAATCAAGGCAAAATGATGTCAAACAATGCATTTAGGTCAAATAGACATATCATACAAAGTAGCACAAAAATGAACACCAAACATGCCATAAACTAACCTAAAAAATCAACTAAAAAACACTTAACATACCTCAAGATGATAATGACTCAATGCAAAAAGAAGAGCATCAAAACAATTTTTAATGATCAAGAACAAAATTAAACAAGATCATGTACCACATTAAGAATGCACACCAAAGAAATTCAAAGAAAATTATGGAGCAGGGGTAAATAGGTCATAAAATCAGAAAATAAAATCACCAAAAATTTTCTAAATGTTTTAATGATGTTCATGATTTTTTTGGAATTTTATGATGATGTTTGGTATTTCTAAAAATTAAAAAGCAAACGTGTATAAAAATGGAAAAATAAAATAAAATGGAAATAAAGAAAGGGGGTGCAAGCATAGCAATTACTCAGTTCAAAAATGGTTTGGGCTTAAGGCATGGGGGTGTGGATATCAAATCTGACTAAGTCCATTAAGCACGCATAACACCATAACAACCATACACTCCCAGTCAACACAAGTCAAAACCATTACAACCATTGGATGAAGTCAAGTCATACACACAGTCAAAGTATGCTAATCTAACGCATGTACATGCACGACCACACTCCATATCATGTACCGCACCACATCACATTTAAGTGAGTTCAAAAATGATGCACATGACATGCACATGCGTTTTAATGTGCTGGCATGCTTTTGAACCACACGATGAGAAAAAATAGATGGACACGATTAGAAAACACACAAACCCTAGCCTTCAAGATCACCGGCCGGAGATGACCTCCGGTCATCTTCTCCGGCCAACAGCCGCCACCTGCAAACTCACATGCTCATGGAAACACACAAATCGTATACCAAATTGAAGCTGAACTTCTGAACGTCATGAATCTACCAACAAAATCATCAAATCATTCACATACAACAAGAAACAAGCATGAACACGTTGCCCTAAATTTTTGGATCTAATCTTCTAAGAAGCTCTATCAACTAGCCAGAGTTCAAATGCTCCTATTGAGCTCATATCATCAAAATAAGCTAAAAACAACTATAAACCATGCTAGAAAAGTTTGAGAAGATGGAACCTGAAAATGCTACAAACTGGAGTTGAACAGAAAACCAGAGAATCGTGCCTCTTCTTTGAGCTACTCTTGGCCAAATAAAGGCTCGAGAATCTTGAAATCGTGCAGAGAATCACACTGAAAATTCCAATCTCTTGAAACCGAACTTGACTATTTGGATTTGTTTGCTCTTACTCTTGGCTCAGAATGAAACAATGAAGATGATAAAGGCAAAATGTGGAAGAAGATGGCGGAAATGTAGTGAAATCAGAGAGAAAACAAAAAGAGATTGAGAGAAAAGTTTGAAGTATTGGAGAGGGAGAGTAAAAAATAAAGCTGAAATAGATTTGTGAGGTGAGATTTTGATTTATAGCATGAGTTAGAAATGGACCACAGTGGTTAAGTGAGTTGGTTAAGGTGAGTTATCATGGTTAAAGTGAGTCCACCCTAACTAACTGGGTCAAGTTAGTTAGGGGCGAGTGAGGTTGGTTGGGATATGGTGAGGTCAAGCTCATGACAGTTGTAGTGAGGATGAGAGTGAGGTTGTGTTATGCAGCAATGGCTTGTGGTGGAAGTTTTACAAATTTCCCTTCTCATGTAAGAAGTAACATGGTGAAAGCACGTGCATGACTTGTTTGGTTTAATGAGGAAAAGAAGCAGCTGGTGATGTGAAGTGTTTGGGGTGTGTGTGAACCAAAATCGTGCACCAGTCTGTCAATGCATCAGTATCAACATGAGGTGGTTTGAGGAAGTTTTTCTCTCTACTCAATGAATGAATTGGTGTGTTTTAGGAGTCATTGGAAAGAGGAGATGTAATGCTACATGTTTGGTATGAAAAATGAAATGAAATGATGCTTGGAAGAGGTTGAAAAATGACTTATAACACATAGGTTTGGAACTGGTATGAGGGCGTGGCAAAGGTTGGTTGACAAGGTAACATGGCCCCTAGGTTTTCAGCATGATCAAAGCACATTGGACTCAACATAACTTCTTGGCCTTTGATCAAATGAAAAAAAACATGAACACCAATCTTAAAGATCTCACATAGAGGAACAACTTTCATGTTGAAAGATTTTTCATTTGAGGCCTCTAACCATGAGTAATTGATCTAAACATTTGGCCCACCATGTGTTTGAGAAAATGACTGCGCGCGTGCCCTGAAAATCTTGGTCATGACCTAGTTTTGAACCTACTTTGCTCAAACTTTGATCAATCATATCTCACTCAATTTTTATCCAATGGAGATGTTCTACACATGGATTTGAAGCTTAAAGCAAGACCTTTTGTTGTGGCCTGGTGGAATTTTCATTTGGTGCTTCAATTTTAAATGGCCTTGGTTCAAACTCTGATGCAAAATGGCCCAAAACTTGCTATTTTTAGTAACCCTTCTTCATCCAAAAATGGTAACTTTCCACCTCTTAATTTTTTTATGATTCCTTTGGAGTTTCTTGATCAAATTTTGTACATTGGTCACATATAACATGAATTTTATGAATTTGACCACAAAAAGTCAAGAGTTGACTTTTTCCTCTGATTATTTGACTTGGCCCCAATTTCCCTGATTTTTTATCTTTCTTCCAATTGAACCACTTCTGAAACCAATTGAGAGGCAATTTTCCATACACATACACTTAAGAACATGTAGAATACCATGACATCAAGTTTTGTCCAAAAAATCAAAGATTCTCTGATTTAATGGGAAACCCTAGTTTTGGTGCCCACCTCCTAGGAGAAAAATGTGCAGTCTTCAATTTCAAATTCCTCAGAGTATGTTGTGTATCCTCTTAAAGGATGATGGGATATACCATTTGAGGATGATTTTGGATCAATGAGCTATCTCTTTTGAGGGTTTTTCTTTCAATTTTTGAACCTCTTGCATGTTGAAGTATGTATTGCTTCAATCTCCCATTGGATCTCACTTCCTTGAGATTGTGGATGATCAATTGAGATGGTATGAGACATGAGAGACTCTTGGCTTGCCTGGAGGCAACTTGATTGACCTCTTTGTGCTTTGAATGGTCCCTTGATTGTCCATTTTTCCCCTGATCACATGCCTTGATGGTGAGAGGAATGCTATGCTTCAATTTTCTATGTTAAATGCAATGCAATGCTAATGAGATGGATATGATATGATAGATGATAGTGCTATGCTAAGATGCAAAAAGGGGAGAGCAAATTTTGGGGTATTACAATTAGGAACCAAGGTCCAAACCATTTTCAACTTCTGATTAACAATGTTGTCGTACCACACTTTACACTTCCAAATCATGAACGCACAAGTGTGCACAATCAACATAATTGGCTATATGACCTTGATGAACCCATGCCTGAACCGGAAGAAACCTTTCCTGAACCTGAGATCGACCCAAAAACACCCCCTCATTATCATGACCTTGATTACATGGAATTCCAAGAAGACACTGACATTCCTAAAGTTGATGCCACTAACTATGTTGCTAATCTGAATTCTATTCTAAAGACTATGGATGAGTATCATAAAGAAATCACTTCAGTAAAGGATGAGCTAAACACTATGCGACAAAACATTGTCGGACTCATGGATTTGACCGTTGAAAAATTTGATCATTTAAATCAAGCCATCGCATCTTTGGAGGAACGCCTTGGCTAGATTTATGAAGCACCTTATTTTCAAGATTTTTATGCATTTACTTTAGAACAATTTTACATTATTTCAGTTTTTGTTTTTCATGTCGGGAATAATTTGATCTTCATACAGTTATGATACATTGCTAGTATTTTACTAGCACCTCTTTGGTTTTAAAGGATAATTTCATTTGTTGCTAATGTTGATTCTTTATAATTTCAATTGCATTCCTGTTCATACTTTTAATTCTGTTTTAATTTATGTTGTCATGTTACTTATCTCTGTGTATGCAATATAATGTTGTTTCTATATGCTTACCATTGCCTGTTACTAAAAAAATTATGTTTGGAATTGTTTCTGTCATAAACTATTGCACCACCCAGAAATTTCGAGCGTCACGATCGTGATGACCCCGTGACGACCGTCACGCGGGTTTGGAACAGGTTCTGTGTTAAAACAGAACTGCTCCATTCGTCTCCCTTTTCTTTCCCTCATTCAAAACACGGCCGTCCCACTTTCTTTTCCAATTCCGTAACCGTCCCACCATTACCATTTAACCCACATTCAATATTTTCCTTTACCATTCGTCTTCCCCATTCACTATATATTCATACCGTGTACCATTTTTTTTCACAAACCCTCAATTCTCCACAACCCATCTTCTTCCCTAATTTCTCTGTAACCCACCAATGGCACGACAAATTCCTGACCTATCAACATTGAACTTTAGAGATAGCGAACCAGGAAAACATCAAAGGGCTAGGTACATCGATTACTACCAACGTTCCGTACAACCAACCCATTACGTATACGTTGCATGTCTAGAAGAACTCAGAATGCTTGAGGGAGTTAAATGGATGTTACAAAATGCCGGTCTGTGGTAGCTCTGCACTCAGAGTCGGCCTACTTACGAAGCCCTAACGCTCGAATTTCTCAGTTCATTCACTTACATTACTCCTCCGGGCGAGACGAATCAATTAACCGGTATCGCTAAATTCCGCATGTTTGGTATCGAGTACTCAATCGGCCAAGAGCAACTTGCCGAAATGCTTGGTTTCCACCATGGTGAGGATGTGCACCACTGAGTACCACAGGAAACCTTCTTTCAAGCAGCATTTCAATTATGGAGTCGGTTGACAGGAACAACAGTTGACAGCTGGGATAGCCTCAACGCAACATATATCCACAACCCAGCCATCAGATATGTTCACCGCACATTAGGAAGCATTATTTTTGCACGAGATAGCAACCACAAGGTAAACTCTAAGGAGCTTTTCTTCCTCCATTGTATGTGTCACCCTGAGCCGATCAATGCCACACCATTTCTGTTAGCACACATCCAGGCTAATTGTGCTAGAGGTTCCAAACCCTTCTATTTTGGAGGGATTGTCACTTCTATTACTCTGAGTTTGGACTTGGGGGACGCACTTAACAGATTACCCTCCATGCCTCCAGTGTTGCTCGACATAGACTACTGCCGCCGCTCACACCTCATCAAGTTAAGAAGAGATGGGAAATACCATCCTATGGTCTGCGCCAGAACTGTTAGAAGAATCATTATGCCTTGCAGGAGCCGCATTGACCCTCAGAATATGGCCAATTGGCTTTTTGATCTGAATGCTCCTGAGCAAAATGCGCCTGCCCCTGATGATCAAAATCAGGACCCTGTTGATGAGATGGAGCAAGAGATGGATAACGCCCCAGAAAACCAACCACCGCCTGCTAATGATGCTTCTTCGACCTCCAGACGTCGTCGCCGCCCTGACCAAGACCCCGTTACTAATGAAGAAATCTTGAGGGCTATATGGCAACAAAACCAGCTGGCTGAACAGAGAGAAGCACAACACCAGACACAACACAATGAAATGATGACTCTTATGCGTCAAATCCAGTAAGGGCAAGTTGACTAAGGTCAAAGGCTTGACGGTGTCATCGACGAGATGGGTGCATTGACACTACGAGTGCAGAGCCTACATGAGTACATCCATTACGTGGGCATTCCTGATCACGTAGCGCAGCATGGAAGAGGACGCTCCAGAGGCAGAGGACGTGGAGCTCCCTGATTTTATTTTGTTTTTCCTTTCTTTTTAGTTTTTCTTGTTGTTTCCCTTTATATCGCAACATTGAGGACAATGTCCGATATAGTGTGGGAGAGTTAGTTTATTTCCGTTTTATTTCCCTTTTTTGTACTTTCTTTTTCCTTATCAAAGTTAATATATGAATATTTTCGTTCAGTAATCCGATTTCCCCATTTTATTCTGCCATAACAAAATTTTTTTTACGATTAATGCACATCTGTGACATACCAAGCTTTAAACTATGTTAGGAAGTGGGAAAGTGCTTACAAGATCGATACCGTCTTGACATCTTAGACCTCTTGCGTATGCGATTTCAGTTTCGATACTTATTATACGATACCTTGAGTTCAGTCCTAAAGTAACCCCTAGTAGTTTATATCAGCAGTCAGCACCGTCTAAATCACAAACCACGTGGGGAGCCGATGAATATAAGTGTTTGATGCCCAATCAAGAAAAGAAAAAAACATCTCTCTTATCTATATGCCGAGAAAAAAAAGAGAATATGTAACAACTCTCACAGTTGTGAAAATTTACAAGAAAAGAAAGAAAATTTGTTGTCGATTGGTTCAGGGGTACCTGATTCTGGACTTGGTAGGGCGAACTATGGTTCGATCCCCCACAATCTACGAATGGGATGTACAAAGGGTTACCACACTTGTGTATCAGGCCCTGTGAGAAAAAAGGATCAAAGTCACTAACCGGTTACTCCACTACGTGCGTGAATAAGGCAAAAGGCTTAATGTGATTGCGTTGGAATGAAGCCGGGTGAAATAGACACGAAAACTTTTGGTTGAACTATAGTAGAATGATTAGAACTGGATTGTACAAAAGAGAGGTCTATGACAAGCTTGTTGCTTTGTGTCATTATTGTATCCTTAGTGTTTTACACTAGTACCTGTCTTACTAACAAGAAACTCCTTTTCAAATCCATTGGTATACCAGGTATGTGCATTTGATGAAGTTTGTCCCTTTTAATAGATTGATTGCTTGAGGACAAGCAAAGATTCAAGTGTGAGAGGGTTTGATAACACGAAAATATATCATGTTTTTACTTTGATTTATGTTATTTTCTTATTTCGTTTTCGTCTAATATCCGATTTTCTCGAGAATATTTAAGTGTTTTTGCAGGTAATCCCATTTTTCAAGTCAAAGTATGCTAAGTGTGGAAAAGAACCAAAACATGAAAGAAAAGAGCAGAAAAGTGAAGCAAAACAGCAGAATTCAAACTTTGCTGCTGTGACGATCGTCACAGTCCACCACGACCGTGGCAGTTGCGAAATCCACCACGACCGTCACAATCCATTACGATCGTCATGCGCCCAAAATATGTTTAATCCGTTAACAAAGACGTGGTTACGAGTTTTCAGAGGAGCAGTTTCACACGACCTCATTTCCTCCGAAGAATACCAGGTTCAAAAGTCATGTAACTGTCGAGAGGGGTGCCTAAATTCTCTCCAACCTCTACCTCAACTCAGTCTATAAATACGAGAGTTTTCGAAGAACAGGGGATGCCTATTTTCTGCATTCTGAAGTGCCGTTTTGCTGCCAAATTTTATTCAGAGCTTTTGTTTCATTTTGTTTTTGTTTACCTTTCCTTGTCAACCATTACCGAACAAAGTAATAGTTTTTCACACTGAGGAACTATTACACTTTAGATTTAGATTTTTTTCATTGCCCTTCATCATTTGCCATTTTTAATTGTATTCCAAGCAAGAACCTACCAGTCTGTGGAGGGATTGCTGTTACTGCATTTACCAGGTTTCCATTATTAAATTTATAGTATCGTTTATTTCCCTTTAATTATGTCTTTGATTTATTGTTTTTCCGCTTGTACGTTTGAATTCGTAATTATGTCAAGCTAAACCGATCGTATCGGTATGTAATGATAACCAAATGGATTAGATAATTCTAAGCTAAAATCAACAATTAACTCTTTTTCTGGCTTCGATTTCTTAATTTTAAACCCAACTTTTATTACGAGAGTAAAAAGGTAACAAAGGTTAAGGTCAAGACCACGGGAGTGTGAGGCTTTACCCGGATAGCTGAAATCGGGCATTAGTTTTAAAAACAGCGGAAGCGCTTTAAAGTTAATTAGGTCTTATTAGTTTTCAAAAAGTATTTTTAACCTCATATGGGCTTGCGAGAGCAGACATATTGACTTAAGAGTATAGTCCGAAGCAATAACCACGGGAGTGTGAGGTGAGGGCTTTTAAACTGGTTTTTCCTACAGATGCATAGGGTGATAAATCTTTATACGCTTAGGTTTAATTAATTCCACGTAGGTTTACCAAATTATATACCGATATCTTATTCATAACTAGTATTCCCAAATTTTAATTTCTCTTTAATTTCCCGTTTGAACTTAAAAACCAATTCTGATTAGCCTTAGATAAACATAGTAACGTTAGATAACGGTGCGTTCGATTTCTAGTCTCTGTGGGATCGATAATCTTTTAAAACTACGCGATACGACTGTATACTTGCAGTTAGATTTATTTAGGCACACTAAATAGAGCGATCAGTATCAGAAGCTATAGACCAGACTATGAAGAATTCATCTTCTGAAGAGGCCATCATCCAAAGTTCAGAGTCTAAAAGAGTCAGCCTTTGAAGACCAGACTTTGGAAAAGTCTGCTCTCGGTGATCAAAACCTGAGCCTGTTAAAGCGCAAGGACCAAGGTGATCCTGATAGGTCAATGTTCATCTGTGAACATACTTTGTCACGTGAAAACCTAAGCTCTATTTTCTTCATAGATTCAGCTGGGATTCAACTGCTAATTCCTTTTGTAGTAAAGGGTTTTCAAACTAGCTTTCACCTAACCTGACAATTTGGTGAAACATCCCAACGTCTCTTTTAAAGCTTCTCAAAAGACTCTAATGTGCTACATCTCTAACGACTCTTTTCTTCTCGATTTAATGAGCTATGGAACTTGAAGATAAAGAAGCTAATGAACAACAATTAACAACAAAAAGAGAAATTACTCTGTCAAAGCAAAATACAAGTTAAACTTAGGATTTCTTATCCTTGTATATCTTAGAAATTTTTAAGTCTTAAAGAGTCTATTTTTTGTGTATTCTTTATAAACCTCCGATTGTATATCAAGTGTATTTTTCCAACAATTATTTATCTCCTAGATGGATTGTTGGAAGTCTCTTGCTTGCGTGCTTAAGCAAAGGAAGTCTCTTACTAAGTGTTTGAGCATTGGAAGTCTTTTGCTTGTGTGCTAGAGCAAAGAAAGTCTCTTACTTTAGTGTTTGAGGAAAGAAAGTCTCTTGCTTGTGTGCTTGAGCAAAGAAGTATCTTACTTGTGTGTATTTCGGGCTTGAGCGGTTTCCTAACATCAAGTAGTACTTTAGTCTTAACTATTGTAATTTTATGCAGATAGGTGTACAATTCAGATTCAAGCAGCTTTCCGACCTTCACTCTGATTTTCATCCCCATCTGCTTAGATCTGATTTTCAGGGGTATCCCCCAAATTTGGACCGACACTGAGACCATATTAAAATCTAAGTCTTTGTAGTTTTCGATTGGATTTCAAGGTTTGATGGCCAACTAGGAAGTTCTAAAAATTCATGGGTCGCCCTTTAGGATTTGCTTAGAATCATGCGGATTATCCATAGATATGTGATAGAGACTCATATCCAATTCCATAATTTTCAAACATGTTGGATCACACCATATTCCAGCAATACCAACCTGCATGGATAGTTTGTGAATATGCTTTTGAGATAAGAATTTTCCAAGAACCGTATTTTGAGTTTCCTTATATGTAGGGGTGTGCATGGTTCTAAAACCAAACCAAATTGAACCAAATATATGGATCAGTTTGGTTTTTAAAACCATTTTAACAAAACTGGTTTATTTTTCTAAAACCGATTTATATTTGGATCAGTTTGGTTAATAACCGGTTTGCACCAAAAAACCAATTTTTGTTTGGACCAGTTTTAAAACCAAATTTCCCTCAAATTTGTTTTTGACTAAAACTTAATTCTCAATTCAACAACTTATTCTTAACTCCATCCAACCATTTTTGAAATTAATAACCATTTCCATTTTTAACCAAATAAAATATATTATTTTTAATATTTGTTTTCATATTCTGAATATTATTGTCTGTTGTCTATGGTAGAATAGCATTGGTGTATATTAGTTTTCAAAGAACAGTGTAACTGAAAAAAATCCTTAAAAAGTTGGAAATTATTTGTTTATTCACCATCTATTGGCCATGGTAAGTTTGATTTTGATTATGACAGTAAAGTATATGATGAAAACCAATTACATATTAATGGGTGCTTTAAGTCAGTGTCTAAGATAAGATTCGATCGAGAGTTCCCATAGTTGCAGTTTCAATAGAATTGTCGATTTCATAGTGCCGTCCAAACAAAAGGTCACGCATTATGCTTTGAGTGGGGGGTCTGCTGAACCCAATCAAACCATTTATGTATTGGTTTTAAAAAGTGGACATTGGTTTTTTATGGTTTTAGTAAAATGAATTTGGACTAGTTTTAAAACCAAATAATATGGACTTTTGAAATTGATGCACAACATTTTTAAATTTGGTTCTTGTGAACCAGTTTTTTTGTACACCCCTACTTATATGCTTCTTGCACAACATCATCATCCCAAACACAAAAACTCGGGTCTTTTGCAAAATCTTTATTGCTATTATTGATGTTCTCGATCTTCTACACATTTTCTTGATGAACATCTTGATGGTTATTTTTTCTCCCATCATCTTATTTGTTACAACTTGTAGGTCAGGAATGGAGGATTTGTTAGCTATCTTCATGTCAGAGTTAGGCCTTTTGACTCTATCCATACTCTTGCTACTTTCCATGGAAAAATCAACTGTGGGATATAACACTAGACTAGAGAACCCAATACCTAACAGAAACTCAGACAAAGAAAACCAGAAAAAACAAGACTAATAATCGGGAAACTATATATCAGAAAGAAACCACCAACCCCTGCTTGACAGAGACGAAACAAGAGCAAACTTGCACCACAAATAGAAATAGGATAACCACCACACAGAAGACTGGACCAGACCAAAATATGTGCTCACTCAAAAGATTAAGAAGGAAGATGAGGAAACAAACGAGATCACAGATTCATCAAAAATCTGCTCCTGGAATCAATAGCTTATATGGACCAGAGTGGGATTGCAATGAAGGAAGACAAGGCTGAAACACAGTTGTTGAACTATCTAGAGGATGGATATCTGCTGCTAGACGATCTAGCAATGAGATATCAGAGGAAGAAAACGAGGACGAAAGACAAGAAAATTGAAAGAATCAATCAAGATTGGTTTAATGGGAATCTGAAGCATTCTCTCGACTTTTTAGTAATATTTTAATGCCTCCATTTTAAAATTTAATTTAATCCTCTATTTAACAATTTTGGGAGATTTTTCGACAACCACCATTTTTGCAAATATATTGCTGATGTGTCTATTGCTTTTTAGTAGAGTGCACCATTTTTGCAAATATGTTGTTGATGTGTCTATTGCTTTTTAGTAGAGTGCATATGTTGTTAGGATCATTTTTTTGTTAATAGCAATTTGATGATTAAGCATAGGCCTGTATTATATTTCATCCTCTAAATAACTCTTATTGCTGATTATATTGAAAAATTGACCATAGGTTGTTCTTCTTTGTTAACCAAAGTTACATTCAAATATTTTTGTTTGAATATGTTTAAATTAACTCTCATTATTTAGTTGAATTTGTTCTGGACTGGGCCGAGGCTGCCCAACAGTCGAGCAGGCCCAACCCATACAGCCTGGGGAGGCCCAATAAGGCCCTTCTGCAAGACACGCGACTGCCACGTGCCAACCGCAGTTTCGCCGAGCACTTAAGCGGTGTCGGGCACTTGGGACAATCAGAGAGGACGTCCTGCTGAGAGGTTACTCCTCGACAGTATAGCTTCTTCCCGCGAGAATGTCACACGTCACTCCTCGACGACCATGGCTCCTCCCCCGTGAGGAGTATACAGGATTCACATCTCCTCGACCACACGAGGCTCCTCCCCCGCGAGGAGCACCCAACGGTCCACCCCGCGTGGACACGTTCCAAGTAACCTCCCACTTCCGAAAGATTCGGTCTGCCCTACTTCCGAAAATCTAGGAGCAGTTACTCTAGGGCGAAGACCACGTGCTGGTCTTCACTACTACACGTAAGCCCTAGCAGTTACTTGGAGTGGGCCTAGTTGATCCAGCCCATTGCAGGTAACCGTTGGCCCCGTGCTGGGGGCTCTCTATAAATACCCTCTCATTTGAGAGGGTCAGGTTAGACACTTTCTTCCTACCTTTCATGCTTTCTGTATTTGCTGATATTCTGTACACTCTCTCACTTGAGCGTCGGAGTACCTTGCAGGTACACCCCCCCGCCGTCTCTCTCATCACCATTGGAGTTGCCGTTCCAGACGCCGTTGGCCACTATCACTGTCTGATCCAAGTACAATCAGTGGCGCCGTCTGTGGGAACTTACAAGCTTCCCCGTTTTTCTGTTCGATAAACCAAAGCTTTCTCCGTTCAACAACCATCATGGCCAACCCGTCGGAGAATCAGGCTCTAGACAACGTTATTGCACAGCTTAGCACCGGCAACCACGTTGACAACAACTCTGCCCGACCTGTCGCGGAGAACGACGCCAGAGACGGACTCGACCTGAGACAGAATTTTGGTCGACCAGGGGAGCTCGGTGGACATTATATACGTCCACCTCTTCGAGACCCTTCAGCTGACCAAGCAACACCTGTCCCCGTACGTAGGATCAGACCTACAAGGCTTCAACGGCGCGACCACCCGACCATGGGGCTTCGTGGAATTGATGGTCACCTTCGGGATTGAGGAAATCGCCAGACAGGTGAAGACGCGTTTCTTGGTGGTGGACTGCCCGTCCCTCTACAAATGCATAATGGGGAGGACCACGTTGGCGGAACTAACGGCCGTACCATCAACGGTCCACCTGAAGATGAAATACTACACGAAGCGCGGACGTGTGGTCACTCTCCACGGGGACATCAACGCGGCCAAAAGATGTTTCGACGTAGCAATCAGGGGTCTAAGTGTCGTTGGCGGCATCAAATTTAAGACTCAGGTCGATACACCTCCAGACGTCGTACAGGCTCCACTCCCGCCGGTCAGCGCGGTCGACCTTGACAGCAGGTTTGTCGGGGAACAGGAAGAAGCCGCAGGTGAGGACCTCCCAGTTGAAGTCAACGGGCAGCCTCTCCACCCAATGCGCCCCGTCCCAGATGGAGATTTCGAGCTGGTTCCTCTCGGCGACAACCCAGACCGAGGCGTGAAGATTGGCTCTGGACTCCCCGACCTGGTGACGAGACAACTGAAGGCGTGTCTCCGAGAAAATGCAGATTTGTTCGTCTGGAGTGCTGCAGAGATGCCCGGACTGGACCCTGAAGTAGCTTGTCATCAGCTGACTATAGATCCGGCCGCTAGGGCCGTAGCTCAACGTAGGCGTAGGCAGTCTCCGGAAAAAATGGAGGCTGCTGAAAAAGCTGTAAAAGACCTCCTAGAGGCAAACTTTATTTCTGAGGCCAAGTACACAACTTGGCTCTCAAATGTTATACTCGTTAAGAAAAATAATGGAAAATGGAGGATGTGCGTTGACTACACGGATCTTAATCGGGCATGCCCGAAGGACTCTTATCCCTTACCTAACATCGACCAACTAGTCGATAATTCTGCAGGATTCAAATTACTATCCTTTATGGATGCCTATTCGGGGTACAACCAAATCCCCATGGACGAGACCGACAAGCAGCATACCGCTTTCATGACCGAGTCGGGCAACTATTACTATAACGTAATGCCCTTTGGCTTGAAAAATGCTGGCGCCACCTACCAACGGATGATGAACAAGGTCTTCCGGGCGGACATCGGCGACGTACTCGAGGTTTACATGGACGACATGATCGTCAAATCTGCGGAAGAAGTCAACCATGCTGCTCATCTCCAGAGAGTGTTCGACACGGCAAAGAAATGTCGCATGAGGTTCAACCCCGACAAGTACACCTTCAGTGTTCGCGCGGGGAAGTTCCTCGGCTTTTACCTCACAGAGAGGGGCATCGAAGCGAACCCCAACAAATGTAGGACATTCTCCGAAATCCCTACCCCGAACTCTAAGAAGTCTATCCAGTCACTCAACGGAATGCTGACTGCTCTTTCCTGTTTCGTGGCCAAATCCGCTCAGTACGCTCTCCCCTTTTTTAAGCTTCTCCGGCAGAAGGCGACTTTTGAATGGAGTAAAGAATGCGAACAAGCCCTCCTCCATCTAAAACAAGTCTTGTCACAACCCCCGGTCTTGTCCCGACCAGATACCGGGGAAACACTTTTCCTATACCTAGCCGTCACCGGTGAAGCGGTGAGTGCTGTCCTTATACGGGAGACCCCCGACAGACAAAAACCGATTTATTTCATGAGCAGAGCTCTTCAGGGCCCTGAGCTCAGATACCAACAGATTGAAAAGGTTGCCTTGGCCCTCGTATCTGCAGCCAGAAGATTACGTCATTACTTCCTGGCCCACACAATCGTGGTAAGGACAGAGCAGCCTATCAGACAGCTCCTCAGTCGGCCAGATATGGCGGGGAGAATGCTCCGGTGGTCTCTCGAGCTATCTAATTTTGACCTTTGATACGAAGGAAGAAAAGCCCTGAAAGCCCAAGTACTGGCCGACTTCGTAGCAGAAATGACTGTCCCTGAGTCCTCGACCAGTGGCTCCCAGAAATGGACGATTTATGTCGACGGGGCCTCCAGTGCGAAGGGAAGCGGAGCGGACATTATCCTAGAAAACGAGCAGGGCATCCTGATAGAGGTCTCCCTCGAACTATCTTTCAAGACATCGAACAACCAAGACGAATACGAGGCCTTCCTCGCGGGACTTCGACTTGCGGAAGACCTCGGTGCAAAAGAAGTCAAAATCTTTACAGACTCCCAGCTCGTGGCATCGCAGGTTCGGGGAGAATTCCAGGCCAAAAACGACAGTCTCATCGAGCACCTCACCTTGGTGCAAGAAAAGTTGAAGAAATTTGTCTCCGCGGAAGTAGCTCACATCCCGCGCGAGCATAACACTCGGGCAGACGTGCTTTCCAAGCTTGCGAGCACTAAGAAAAAAGGAGGGAACAAATCAGTTATCCAGGAGATACTAACCCAACCGAGCATAAACAAAACCGCACCGACCACAGAGGTCAACGCAATCGGGGACGTAAACTGTTGGATGACCCCCGTTTACGAATACTTGACGATGGGCAAACTGCCCGACGATCCTAAAGAATCGGGGATAGTCAAGAGGCGGGCATGTGCGTACACCGTCGTCGAAGGAAAGCTATATCGCCGAGGGTTCTCCATTCCTTTACTCCGGTGTGTCGAAGAAGGCAAAGTTTCGGGGATCCTCCAAGAAATTCATGAAGGGATCAACGCCCAGCACCTCGGGGGAAGGTCCCTAGCCCGAAAAGCACTCCGAGCAGGGTATTATTGGCCCACAATGCAACATGATGCAAAGGAGCACGTCAAGAAATGCGACCGCTGCCAAAGACACGGGGACATGCACCTCGCTCCTCCAAACGAGCTTAAGTCATTGACGTCCCCGTGGCCATTTGCATGGTGGGGAATGGATATTCTCGGACCTTTCGTCATAGGGTCGTACCAAAACAAGTTCCTCATCGTCGGGGTGGATTACTTCACGAAATGGATTGAGGCCGAGGCGCTGGCCAAAATCACTGCTTTCAACATACTCCGTTTCTACAAGAGAAACATCCTCGCCCGATTCGGGGTCCCCAAGCCATCGTCACGGACAACGGGACACAGTTCACCGACAGGAACTTCCAAGACTTCGTCGCCAAACTGGGCACAAAACAGCACTTCACGTCGGTCGAGCACCCTCAAACCAACGGGCAGCCCGAAGCCGCGAACAGAGTGATACTCCGGGGATTGAAGCGACGACTCGGCGAGGCCAAACAACAGTTCATGTGTATTGTTCAAGGGGCTAAGAGGAGAGAAAGTTCTTGATACTATCAATTCTTGAGCCACAAGGGAACCTTAAGCCTCAAGGTGTTTTATTTGGTCCATCATCTCATCACAGGATCAAGATTGGCAGGGGAATTCAAAAGAATCACACTCTCCTAACCTGATTTCCTAAATTAGGGTTTTGGAGATTCTGAGATCTAACCCTCAAATGAGCAAGCTCTTTGTTTGTTTATCATCTCCAAATGGCACTTATCATCATTGGTGGACATGGCACACATCATACTCAGAGGAATTTGAATTTGGAGGATGTGCTGATTTCTCCTAACCAGAGGAGCCAAAATTAGGGTTTCCTATAGAATCAGTTTATTTCTGATTTTTAGGACAAGACTCGATCTCATCACAGGATCAAGGGAACCTTAAGCCTCAAGGTGTTTTATTTGGTCCATCATCTCATCACAGGATCAAGATTGGCAGGGGAATTCAAAAGAATCACACTCTCCTAACCTGATTTCCTAAATTAGGGTTTTGGAGATTCTGAGATCTAACCCTCAAATGAGCAAGCTCTTTGTTTGTTTATCATCTCCAAATGGCACTTATCATCATTGGTGGACATGGCACACATCATACTCAGAGGAATTTGAATTTGGAGGATGTGCTGATTTCTCCTAACCAGAGGAGCCAAAATTAGGGTTTCCTATAGAATCAGTTTATTTCTGATTTTTAGGACAAGACTCGATCTCATGGTATTCCTCATGTCCTCAAGTGTCTAGGATTGGATAATTGTCCATCAATTTGTTTCAGAAGGTTTTCAATTGATCAGAAATTTCAAAATCAGGAGAATTGGGAATGAGGTCAACTGTGCAGTGGAAAAAGTCAACTCCTGACTTTTTGAGGTCAACATCATGATTCTCAAGTCAAACATGATCAATGGATGAGATTTGGTCAAGGAATGTTCAAGGAATTGTAAAAAATCAAGAAGTTGAGAACTTTCCATTTTTGGAAGAAACTAGGTTTTAAAAATTACTATTTTTAGCAAGTTTTCATGTTTTGGTAACCACTTTCAAAGTCAATTTTCACCATGATCAAGGCTTCAGTTGAAAATCTTTTCCACATGAAAGTTGTAGTTTGAAACTTTCCCTTCAAAATGGGCAAAAGAACCACGTCATTTGAGTCATTTTTGAGAGAGTTATGGCATCCCAAAGTTGGAGTTTTCAAGTTGTAAAATTTGTTAACTTGGATTTTTTCTAAGTCACTTTGGGTCAGCTCCAAGTACCAACTTTCATGCTCACTTTTGGATGCCTTCCAAGCATCATTTCTCTTCTTTTTCAACATCAATTTTCCTCTTTGTCATGCTAGCTTTGCAATAAGCCCAAGATGTTTTTGTTTGATAAAGAATTCAATGATTAGTGATGGTTCAAAGTCCACACATGGTTGAATTTGGGACATACTATCAAGTTGCTATTTATGCACATGACATTATTCTCATCTTGCATTGTCATGTATGCTCATTTCTACGCATAACAACCTTGCCTAAATTAGCCAAACAATGCCATTTTCTTACCATGCACATGTTTGTACTATCATGCAAAAAAAATAGGAATTGAAAGAATGGAATTACCACATGCTAGTACTCTCACGTGCCATTACTTTTCATGACCATTTTACTCATCAAACCACCCTTTTTGCAACTCACCACAGGCCATAAACCGTGCATTCTTTTTTCTCAAAAATAAGACTTCAATTTGCAAAAATCAATTGGTGACAAGCATTTCACTCAGTACCAGGCCCATACATTTCACAAGTCCATGCTATTTAAACTCCAAAACCCTAAAAACAAAGGGGGGGATTGATTTGGCTGAGAACTGGACGATAGCAAGCTCTCATACCCTGAAGATTTCTCACACTCGAATCTGTTCGTTCACAAGGATTTTCTTCATTTCATAGCTCGATCTACACGTCTGGAAGTTCAGTGGAGGTTTTCAAGTGGGTTTCTGAAGCTTCTTCCATTATTTCAAGGACCAACGGAGTTGCTCCGTTAGGTAACTTTTCAACTCTGAAACTCTCATGCTTAACGTGTACTAAACCTGTTTCTTGTTGATTCTGAAGTCCTACAACTGAGTAGGCACTGTTTGAATGCGTGTTGTTTTGTTTTGGTGAGATTTCAGTTTGGACATGTTTTTTTGTTTGCTTCGATTCATGGTGTTTTCTTGTTTGAAAATGGTTTTTGAGTGTGGATTTGGTATCAGCGTAAAAAACCCTACGAGATGGTGTCTTTTTCTTTATGTTTTGGTTTATTTCATTTCTGAACTCCGGCAGGCCTCCCGGAGAAGATGACCGGAGCTAGGGCTCTGGCATCTGACGTGGCAGAATGTTGACTGATTGACCAGCCAATGGCAATCGAGTCCGCGTTTGAAAAGCCAGCGTGTCCCTTTCACTTATCCAAACGGTGCGTTTTGGTTTTATTTATTTTTTAATTTTTTTCTGATATTTAAGAGTTGGGCTTATGCATTTGATATCCGCACACCCTTGTTTAAGGCCCAACGTGCGCCATGAAGTAAATCCTGTATAGCAGGAATTGCTAGTGCACCCCCTTGTTCTTCTCTTCATTTCCTTTTTATTTTCATATTTAGTTTCCATTTGTTTTTTATTTTAATTTTTAAACACATTTTAAAAAATCCAAAAAAATACTTTTCTGATCATTTAATGTCTTGTGATCATTTTCCTTTTTTTAATTTTTATTTCCTATTTTATTTTCATATTTTATTTTGATTTAATTTGGTGATGAGTTTCCAATGATACCCTTCATCTAGGGTTAGGATGTTCTTAACTTTTACTCATCATTTGAGGCCAATCTTTTGGTTACTTGTGGAGGATTATAGGAGGATGTTTTGATACTGATTTGAGGTTGGTTTGAGTTAATTTTGGTGACTTGCCACTCAATTTTTATTGACCCTCGATCTTTGTTCGATTATGTGCACATCTTGACTTGTGGATCACTTTTAGACAAGTTCTTTAACTCTTATTGATCCAATCTTTTTGTATATGTTACTTGACTGAATTAGCTTCTGTTTGATTATTTTTTGGGATTTTATTGATCCACTTTGCTATTTTTGGTTGAGTTTTTTTTGTGACGCAAGTTTGAATGAGGTATACTTTGACACTTGAGCTAGTTTGAATGCATTTGCTTACTTGTGATGGGGTGATGCTTGAGATGTTTTTATGGTATGATCATGTACTGTTTGATCTTACTTGTGGCTTTGGAATAATCTCTTTTCACTCATTTTCCTATTTGTTCTTGATTTTACAAAGTGTTGTTGTTTTGGACTTGAACTTTGTGGTATGTTTGACTTAATCTTGTGATTGCTTCTTTGTGTGAATCCATTCATGTATGAAACCTTTTGTTTGATTTGTATGATATGCTAGAGGTTCTGACCCTCTTGGTTTAAGGTGCTCTATGTGATATGTTCTCACTTTTTGCTTCACATGTTTCTTTGCTTGCTTGCATGAATAGTAGGTGGATGCTTTGATTAATGTTGATACATGCTTTGGATGTGTTGCTTGGTGATTAATCTTGTATGACTTGAGTTTGATCTTGGCATGATGTTAATGTGTATGCTACTGCCCCTTGGGTTCATTGCTTGTTTTTCATCTCACTTGATCATCATGGTTTGATTTGTATGATGCATATCATCATCATTGGTTTTGTGGTTTCTTTGGCTCATAATACATCATAATGTGAAACATTCTTGCATGTTTGGATTAGATGATCATGTTATGAATTGAATTCTGACTTGGTTTCACTTTCATCTTATTTTGTTCATGTCATCTTTGTACAAACTCTTAGTGTGTGAAATTGTGAATCTTGTGCAAGTTTACTTGCATCCTTTCTTGTGTGCCTTCACTTGTATACTTGATATGTGCTTATATGATCTTTGAAGCATGTTTTGTGTTTTGATTTGGATATGATGTTTATGATGTGCTTGCTGCCCCATCTCTTTTCTCACCTCTCTTCTTTTTCTTCTCTCTTCTTCTCTTTCACTCTTTCTCATCCCATGGATCTCAAGACTTATTCAAGTCTTGGATTCTTTTCCCCTTAGAGCTACCTAGTCCAACTTAATTTTTGATTAAGGTTGGAGTAGGATTAGCATTAGGTTAGGTAATTGTTTCTTTCCTAAACCTCACTAACCCTAGGACATCCATGCATGATAACATTAGGACCCTTAGTATCCCCTTAGAGTTTCCTTGTGTCTCCTCTCTTCTCATCTCATAATTTCTTCAAAACACGTAATAAAGGATAACGTGTATTGCGCTCGAGCCTTCTATGTGGGGAGTGGGGAACGAGGGGCTTCCTCTCGTTCTTCTAGGATACTTAGTGTACGTCCTGTTGGGGACGATGCGCGAAGTATTCGTTCCTACGTTTAAAGACTTTGGTGCAATGCAAGTTATGAACTAACTTAAAACACTTATGTCTAAAAAACTCAAAAACAAACAATAACGTCTTTCCTTCGGGAATTCTTTTCTCATCTCACTCACTCTCAGCGTACGAACGTGCTTCTACTCGTTCTCTTGCAAGACGGTAACGCCTAAGTCTCGATTCAGCGAGCTGCAACACCTGAGCTAGAACGTAAGCTGTTCCCTAAAGAACACAATCCACCCCTAGAAAGGGGAACTACGTCGCTCTGATTCTCGTGTACGAGCGGGATACGTAGGCAGGAGATCGTGCGAGATCTCTCCGAGCACAACCTTTCTTTATCACCTCTTTGTCTCTTTCCGACCTCGTAGGTCGAACTACAACTGCTCTGATTTCCTCTTTCTCGTCCGATTGAGGATACGTAGGCACAAGACGGCGATGTCTTGGCGAGCAACCTGCCCCCTTAGTTCGTGTCCGAACTACCTTGACTCTGACTTTCCCATTGCACGAGGGAATACGTAGGCCTAGGACTCCGAGGACGTCCTATCAAGTCACTTCTTCTTTTTCTTTTCTTCTTCATTTCTCCATTCTTTCCGTTCTCATTTTTTCTCCGGTTCAGCAGCAGTGGAGTTCCAGATGACGACACCCTTTGATGCAGACAGCAAGCGTGGATCCCATCGAGTACGATGGACGTGTTGGGTGCTAACACCTTCCCTTCGCGTAACCGACTCCCGTACCCGTTCTCTTGGTCGTGAGACCATGTTCTTTCCCTTCTTTCAGGTTTATACAGTGTTTCCTTTCCCTCTCTTGGGATAAATACACTTTGCTGGCGACTCTGTGTTCTTTTGCGCCACTCTCGCGTTTGTACCGTTGGATGCGAATCTTTCGGGAGCGACAGCTGGCGACTCTGCTGGGTAACTCTGGTTGACCTACTGCTGGTCCTTCCCCTTTGGCGAGTCAATCCTAGCGCTTGTCTGTTTGTTTTTGTTGGGTGTTTCTATGGTGTTTTGCTTTGTTGTATATTACTGTATTATTATTTACTGTATTTTTGCTTTACTGCTTTACTATTTTTTACAGCTTTTATCGCATTGCATTTTATATTGTCATACTGGATATACTGCGCTGTGTTGGCTGTTGTTCTGTTTGGCGGGTTGGGATGTTCTGAGAGATGAGCTCAATACCCAGGCTCGAGTATACACCTAGGTTTTAGCGTGGGCAAGCGTGACGCTCCCGTGGTGTTGGCCACGTGTGGGTGATCACGATCCGTACAATCAGACGAGGTTCTATCCGGAGCTTTCTGCTACTGTATGTTGATACAGGCCAGTAGTTATTCTCTGGAGGAATTGTCGACTCTGATGACCATTCCCGAGGACTCAGTTGCGGCACTCCTCCCGGGATGTGACAGTGGCAGCCCACTTTCTGTGGCAAACCCATTTCACACTCTCGATCCGAGGACCCAATGCTGGGAACTTTCCATAGGATCCTTCTTTTTGAAAGTGAATCAGCAGACGACCTCTTTGATTGGCGGTAGCATTGTATCCTTCGGACTGAATGTGCTATTGCTTCTCAAACCTCTGAAGCTGAGGATCTTTCGCTTTTGGAGAATCAGTTGAGGCCTCATCGATTGATGATGATGCCAAACCAGAAATGGTGAACGTATCATCATTTCTCAACCTGAGAGCCCGAGATACTGAACATCCTAGTACCCACATGTGAGAGGGGCGGGGTGTTTACAGGTTTGCAGGTAACCGTGACCTTCAACCGACCCGATTTTCTGTTGTTATCACTATGGTTGTTGTTGATTCTGAGTTTTGGTACAGAGCCTTGATTTGTTCAGTCAGCACAGTGCAGCCAGTTTATGTGGATACCTTGATCCCGTGCTCTGCATTGCATTCCATTTATCTGACATTCATGTTTGTGCATTTTCAGGTAGTATCTAGTCTTTGATTCCAATCAGAGGACGTTCTTAGGGATGGACACTAAGAGGGGTAAGAAGAATATCATCATCTACAAGTTTCCGAAGATCACTCTTGGTCCTTTGAGCAATTTACAGAGTATAGCTGGTCCGGAAGTTTTGGGAGCCTTTGAAGAGAAGTATGGTTGGATACTGTCCCTGGTTCGGAGTCTCAGTGAATATGAATATAATGGGCTACACACCTTGATGCAGTTTTATGATCCTTCTCTGAGGTGCTTTGTGATGCCAGATTATGTGTTGGTTCCTACCCTGGAGGAATACTCCAACATCTTGCGGATTCCTGTCAAAGAAGGTGTTCCTTTCTGTGGTTCCCAAGGAGAGTGTGATTTCCAGGCAGTGTCTGAGGCTCTTTATTTGAGCAGATCTACAGTGGAGGCTGATTTTTCTAAGAAAGGAAAATCCCGAGGGTATCATTTGGAGTACTTGGTAAAGAGGGCTCGAGAGGAAGCTAAGGAAAATAGGTGGAGGGCTTTCAATGCAATATTAGCTCTGTGTATATATGGCATTGTGTTATTCCTTAATAAGTCTGACTTCGTCGATACGGATGCTATTCAGATATTTACAGCTCAGAATCCGGTACCTACTTTGTTAGGTGATCTCCATTACGCTCTATACAATAGGAATGAGAAAAGGCGAGGTGGTGTGGTTTGTTGTTGCGCACCTCTTTTCTACAAGTGGTTTGCCAAACATTTACCCCAATCTGGTGCTTTTGTGGATTCGAAGACTTCTTTAGAGTGGAGTAAGCGTCTGATGGGCTTAGCTGCTAAAGACATTCTCTGGGTGGATAAGGGTTTGTTGGGGACTGATATTTTGCATAGCTGTGGCAGGTATCCTAATGTACCTTTGATCGGAAGAAAGGGAGGTATTAACTACAACCCGTCTTTGGCTATCAGGCAGTTTGCATACGCCCTAAAGGATCCTCCAGCTGAAAAAGTCTTAGAAGAATCCTTGTATTTTCTTATGACTGATGGTGTAGCTATTGCACATGAAGCTTCTCAAGCCTGGCTCAGCAGACAGAAGATAGGTAAAACTGTTTTGGGGAAACCTAATAACCAAGCTTTCGCTCCGTATGTTGAATGGGTGAAAAAGAGGGTAGAAGAGTTCTATTTGCCTTTTGATCGGGCGTCTCCCTTGTATCCAGAGAGTGTGGAGGAAAGACTTACTGTGCCTATTGAAGAGTTCAACAAGCAACAGAAGTTGGTGCGCGAATTGAGAGCAGAGATTTCTGGTATGAGTAGTCAGCTGCAAGGAGCTTTGCATGCCAATTTAGAGCTGAAGTGGCAGGTCAAAGAGTCGATTGAGCGTCTGAAGAAGACAGAAAATGACCTGGATAGCAGAATTCAGCATTTCAAGAAGATCAGCATGGCAGCAGAGACCTCAAGCAAGACCACCAGGACAACTAAGAAGCTTTTGGCTAAGACTGAAACCGAGCTTGATGTTTATCAGGAAATGTGGAGTGAGGTCCAAGTCGAAAACGAGGGATTAAACAAAGAGCTGCAAAAGGCGAAAGAAAAGGGGAAGCATTTCTTCAACAAGTGGAAAGAGTCCCAAAAGGAGATTGAAGAGCTCAAATTACAAGTTGGAATCAAGAAGGTGAGACATGAAAGTAGCAACGCTGAAGAACAGATCGCAACGCTGACCCGAGAGATTGCAAAGAGAAACAGGCTAATCAAAGGGCTAGTCTCGCGACCGGCACATCCTGACACTTTGAATCTTCTGGAAGAAGTGGAGGCTAGTCTATTTGGGGTAGAGTTGTAGTTTGTCGTTTTTTGTGGTTACCATCAGGATTGTTGATGGAATCACCGTTGATTACAATTGAATTTGTCTGTATAAATTCTTCCATCTTGATAATAGAATGTTTGATTCAGATATTTTTGCCTTGATAGTTTTTTACTTTTGTGATTGGCTTCCTGTGGTTGGATCCGGTGGTATCTTTGGGTTCGGATTTATTTTCCGATATTGCGTCTAATCCCTGGCCCGGTTGCTTGGAATGGAATCAAAGCGGATATACCTTGGAAATGCTCAAATATGTTTGTTTGCATTTGCATTTGCATAATCATAATCATTCTTGCATTGCAGGTTTTCTTGGGTTTCTCTGGTTTTCTTATGCTCTCTCTTTTTTTCCAGTCAGGATTGATCAACCAACTCATCGTTATTCTACTCGACTCAATCAAATCAGAGTGATGGACAAAGTTCAGGCAGATATGGCCGCTATGCAAGCTCGCATCGATCAGTTCATGGAAATGATGCAGGGTGTGGTGCAAAGTCAGAATGAATTCAGAACTCTGGTTCAGCCGTTGGTGGCGCAGGTCGACGAAAATGGTATCTTACATGGTGGTCTTCTTACCCGTAATATTCCTCCGGGCGGAGTTGGTGCTGGTGGACAGGGTGGTATTCCTACAGTGGTTGGAGAGGGAAGTACTGTTCGGGCTATCCATGGCCATCATTTTGATGATCAACAGGACGATGTCTTTTCAGTCAGAAGTTTAGATGCTGCCCTTCCTGTGGTCAGTGATGAAAGAATCCGTTTAATTGAAGCTCAATTGAAGGGAGTGGTGAAACAGGATGATTTGGGGATAGATTTGGACGACCTAGGGTTGGTCCCTGATATTGTTATTCCACATAAGATTCAGATCCCCACACTGGAGAAGTACAATGGTTCTACCTGCCCGAGAACTCATGTGAAGGCCTATACCAGGAAGATGGCTACTCACGCTAAGGATGAAAAGTTAATGATGCACTTTTTCCAAGACAGCCTGTCTGGCACGTCTTTAGAATGGTACATGGGGCTAGAAAGTAGAGATGTTCGTACCTGGAGAGAGCTAGCTGCAGCTTTCATCAAGCATTATCAGTACAACACAGACATGGCTCCCAACAGAACTCAGCTGTTGAGCATGTCCTAGAAGAATGATGAGAGTTTCAAAGAATACGCGCAAAGGTGGCGTGAATTGGCGGCTAGGGTGCAGCCACCAATGCTGGAGAAAGAGATGTTGGATATGTTTATGGACACACTGCCTAAGCACTACTATGAGAAGCTTTTGCCTTGTTCTCTGGGCAAGTTTGCAGATGTGATTGCTATTGGACAGAAGATAGAGGTCGGAATTAAGGCTGGAAAGGTTTCTAGTGGTGAGGGATCGTCCTCTGGACATGGAAAGAAGCCGTTTGATAATTATAAGAAGAAAGGAGAGACCAACGCTGTATCATTCCACAGGGGAAAAGGGAAACAGCGTCAGGGCAATAATCAATAAGTAGCATCGGTAACCATCCCAGCAACGTTACCTCCACCACAACAACAGAGGAACAATGCTAATCAGGGTCAGGCTCCGCGTCAGTATCAGCCAAGGCCTAGGCAGAACATGCATTTTGATACCCCACCTCTACCTTATCCTCAGTTGTTTCAGCATTTGCTACAGTTACAGCTAGTTCAGAAAAGGACTCTCGCTCCTCCCACCGGTAATCCACCTCCGGGTTATAACCCTAACGCCCACTGTGACTTTCACTCTGGAGCGCTCGGACACTACATTGAAGACTGTAAAGCTTTTAAGCACACAGTTCAAGATCTTGTGGATTCCAAGGCTATCAACTTTGCCAATGATGGGCCTAATGTTGTGCAAAATCCGATGCCTGATCATAACGGACCGAGGGTAAATGCAATAATTGAGGAATGTGAAGCTTCGAATTTAATAATGGATGTTGAAGAGCTGAAGACTCCGTTGGCTGTGGTTAAGAACAGGCTATTGAAAGGTGGTGTTTATCCGGGTTGTGATGAGAACTGCTCCGAATGTTTGACAAAGGCGAATGGTTGTGATTCGTTGAAGAGGGGTATTCAGAATATGATTGATGAGGGCTGTTTGCATTTTGACAGAGGTAATCAACAAGAAGAGGTTGTTAGTGAGAAGGTTGCCACTATCACCATTCCATTCAAAACAATTACTATTTCTGGTCCAGCACGGCCACCTCCAGTCATTATCACAAGGGCTGGACCCGTTCCGTACGAGAGTTCTAAGGCCATTCCGTGGAATTAAGGTGCAGAGGTGTTTGTTAATGGACAAAAGCAAGAGTTAATGAATACTTCACCAGTGGGTTCTAGTTCAGGGGTTAAAGTTGAAACTGATGCTATCACTAGGAGTGGTAGAGTCTTTATTCCGTCTGAGGATCAAGTTGGCAGTTCAAAACAAGACAGAGGTAAATAGATAATGGATGAATCTGTACAGAGACAGGAAGCAAATACTTCTATGACAAAGCCAGGTGGGGATACTTTCTCGGAAGATGCAGAGGAGTTCATGAGATTGATTAGGAAAAGCGATTACAAAATTGTTGATCAACTTCACCAAACTCCATCGAAGATTTCCATCCTGTCTTTACTATTGTGCTCTGAGGCACACCGAAATGCATTGCTGAAGGTTTTGAACATGGCTTATGTACCGCAGAAAATATCTGTCAATCAGTTAGAAGGGGTTATAGCTCACGTGAATGCCGGTAATGGTTTGGGTTTCACCGATTTAGATTTGACTCCAGCTGGGAGGAATCACAACAATGCTCTGTACATTTCAGTGGAATGCCGTGGTTCTTTAATGTCGCATGTGTTAGTTGATACGGGGTCATCTTTGAACGTGCAGCCAAAGAAAGCTTTGATGAAGCTAGATACTCGTGGGTTGATTTGTACGCCGAGTGATTTGGTGGTACGTGCTTTTGATGGCTCCAAGAGGTCGGTTTTTGGAGAGTTAGTGTTGCTGATCAAGGTGGGTCCTGAGATTTTTAACACCACCTTTTACATAATGGATATTCAGCCTGCCTACAGTTGTTTGTTGGGTCGCCCTTGGATCCATAGTGCTGGGGCAGTAACGTCTACTTTGCATCAAAAACTGAAGTATATGGTTGATGGTCACGTAGTGACAGTATGCGGAGAAGAAGATATATTGATCAGTCAGTTGTCAACCTTCAAATACGTGGAAGTGGATGGTGAAATCCATGAAACGTTGTGCCAAGGGTTGGAAAAAATGAAGGTTTATGAAGAAGTGGTTCAGTCTGAAGCTATAGTGCAGCCTGCAGTGGCAAATCAACCCGAGGGTTCCATGTCTTCGTTAAGAGACGCCAAAGCTGTGGTTGAAGCTGGCAGCTCACAGAGGTGGGGCCAGGTGGTTAAAGTGCAGGAAAAGAGGGATACTTATGGATTGGGATACAAGCCAGCCCGAAAAGATGAGGGTCCTCCCAAATTCTATGGCCCTGTCCACTTCACCAGCACTGGAGTTTTCTTCGACAGAGTTAATGCTATTGAAGAGGAAGGGGATAGTGACTGTGACATGGATGAATGGATCCGTCCCTGCAACCCTGGTCAGAGTTTAGGCAACTGGTCTTCCGAGAAAGTCATTCAAGTGACAGGCTTCGAGTAATTGCTTTGTTTTCCTATTATGTTAATCCTGCGTTCTGCCCAAGATGCAGTGATTTTGTTTGTAGGGCTTTTAACTGTTGCATGTTTTGCCTTATCATCAATAAAGGACTTTTCACACTCAAATATTTTGATCTCTGTCTTTCTGTTTTTATTTTTATGCATTAAAAATCCACATCAAAATGGCAATGTGTTTCTTTTGTTGCATCATAATAAAACATACCTCATAAATCATTGCAGGTCTTTTTGTTCAGATGACACCGATCATGACTCAGCTATAGCTCGGTATGACTTTGACAATCCAATCTATCAGGCTGAAGAAGAGGCTAACGAAGATTGTGAACTGGCCGAAGAATTGGCCAGATTGTTGAAGCAAGAGGAGAGAGTCATCCTACCTCATCAGGAGGAAATTGAGATTGTGAATCTGGGAACTGAGGACGCCAGAAAGGAAGTAAGAGTAGGGGCTGCATTGGAAGACAGTGTCAAGGGAAGATTGATTGAAATGCTCCGAGAGTATGTTGACATCTTCGCCTGGTCTTACCAAGACATGCCTGGGCTCGACACTGATATTGTCGTACACCGGCTACCACTCAAAGAAGGTTGTGCTCCGGTCAAACAAAAGTTGAGAAGAACTAAACCGAAAATGTCTGTCAAGATCAAGGAAGAGGTTCAGAACCAGTTGGACGCCGGATTTCTTGCCGTAACAAATTATCCTCCATGGGTTGCTAACATCGTGCCTGTACCTAAGAAGGATGGGAAGGTCAGGATGTGTGTTGATTACAGGGATTTGAATAGAGCAAGCCCAAAGGATGATTTCCTGCTCCCTCACATTGACGTGTTAGTTGACAATACTGTTCAGTATTCTGTGTTTTCCTTCATGGATGGTTTCTCTGGGTATAACCAAATCAAAATGGCCCCAGAGGACATGGAGAAGACTACATTCATAACACCGTGGGGAACTTTCTGCTACAAAGTGATGCCCTTTGGATTGAAAAATGCAGGGGCAACTTACCAGCGGGCGATGATGACTCTCTTTTATGATATGATTCACAAAGAGATTGAAGTCTATGTTGATGACATGATTGCGAAGTCACAGACGGAAGAAGAACATCTGGTGAATCTTCAGAAGTTATTTGAAAGGTTAAGGAAATTCAGGCTGAGGTTGAATCCAAACAAATGCACCTTCGGGGTGAGATCAGGAAAATTGCTGGGGTTTATTGTTAGTGAAAAAGGTATTGAGGTTGATCCTGCTAAGGTAAAAGCCATACAAGAAATGCCTGTGCCGAAAACAGAAAAGGAGGTTCTTGGTTTCTTGGGGAGATTGAACTACATTGCTAGGTTCATCTTGCATCTCACAACCACGTGTGAACCAATCTTCAAGTTACTAAGAAAAGATCAAGCGGTCAGGTGGAATGAAAATTATCAAAAGGCGTTTGAAAAGATTAAAGAATACTTGCAGGAACCTCCGGTCCTTATGCCGCAAGTACCAGGAAGGCCTTTGATTATGTATCTCATGGTTCTTGAGAATTCAATGGGTTGTGTGCTCGGTCAACAAGACGAGTCAGGTAAAAAAGAGCACGCCATCTATTACCTGAGTAAGAAGTTTACTGATTGCGAGTCAAGATACTCGATGCTGGAGAAAACATGTTGTGCACTCGCTTGGGCCGCTAAGCGTTTGAGGCAGTATATGTTAAACCATACAACCCTTTTGATTTCGAAGATGGATCCGATCAAGTATGTGTTTGAGAAGCAAGCACTTTCTGGTAGAATAGCCCGTTGGCAGATGGTTCTGACAGAATATGATATTCAATATGTTTCCCAGAAAGCCATTAAGGGAAGTGTTTTGTCAGAATATCTCGCTGAACAGCCGATTGAGGATTATCAACCGATGAAGTTTGAATTTCAGGATGAGCATATCATGTATCTGAAGATGAAGGATTGTGACGAGCCTTTTCCTGATGAAGGACCTGAGATTGGATCTCAATGGAAGATGGTTTTTGATGGAGCTGTTAATTCATATGGCAACGGAATCGGGGAAATCATTACGACTCCACAGGGTTCTCATATACCCTTCACTGCCCGATTAGCGTTCATATGCACCAACAATGAGGCGGAGTATGAAGCATGCATCATGGGGTTAGAAGAAGCAATTGATTTGAGAATCAAGAACCTCGATGTTTATGGTGATTCTGCGTTGGTGGTTAATCAGATCACAGGTGAATGGGAGACTCGTCAAGCAAATCTTGTTCCATATAACAACTATGCCAGAAGGTTGTTACCTTTCTTCGACAGAATCGACTTCCATCACATTCCCCGGATGGAAAATCAGATGGCTGATGCGTTGGCTACGTTGTCATCAATGTATAAGGTGAATCTTTGGAATGAAGCTCCTTCAATCAGAATCATGCGCTTGGACAGGCCTGCTTTTGTATTTGCAGTTGAAGGGGTGTCAGATCGCAAACCTTGGTATTATGACATTAAAGTTTTATTGAAGAGTCAGGAATACCCAGTTGGGGCATCTTTCAAGGATAAGAAGACATTGAGGAGGTTATCAGGAAACTTCTTTTTGAACAAGGATGATGTGTTGTACAAGAGAAACTTTGACATGGTCTTGCTACGTTGTGTTGATGAACACGAGGCAGGCCTGTTAATGGAAGAAGTTCACGAAGGTTCCTTCGGTACTCATGCCAATGGGCATGCTATGGCAAGAAAATTGTTGAGAGCGGGGTATTACTGGATGACTATGGAGTCTGATTGTTTCAAATACGCCCGGAAATGTCATAAATGCCAGATTTATGCTGATAAGGTGCACGTGCCGCCTACTCCTCTGAATGTTTTGTCGTCACCTTGGCCTTTTGCTATGTGGGGCATCGACATGATTGGAAAGATTGAGTCGACTGCTTCCAATGGGCATCGTTTCATTCTGGTGGCTATTGATTATTTCACGAAGTGGGTGGAAGCAGCCTCATATGCCAACGTCACCAGACAAGTGGTAGCCTGATTTATTAAGAAGGACATCATCTGCCGGTATGGAGTCCCGGAGAGAATCATTACTGAAAATGGTTCAAATTTGAACAATAAGATGATGAAAGAGCTATGCCAGAGCTTTAAAATTGAACATCATAATTCTTCTCCCTATCATCCAAAGATGAATGGGACTGTTGAAGCGGCAAATAAGAACATAAAGAAGACTGTGCAGAAGATGGTAGTGACATACAAAGACTGGCATGAGATGTTGCCTTACGCTTTGCATGGATATCGTACTTCGGTATGCACGTTAACTGGGGCAACTCCTTTCTCACTGGTGTATGGTATGGAAGCAGTCTTGCCATTAGAGGTTGAGATTCCTTCTTTGAGAATTTTGACAGATGTGAAGCTTGATGAAGCCGAGTGGGTGCGTTCCTGGCTGAATGAATTGAACCTCATTGAAGAGAAGAGACTGAGAGCCATTGCGCATGGCCGGTTGTATCAGAGCAGGATGAAGAAAGCCTTTGATCAGAAGGTGCGTCCTCGGTGTTTTTAAGCTGGTGAATTAGTTCTGAAAAGGATCATTCCTCCTCAAACAGATCACAGGGGCAAGTGGACTCCAAATTACGAAGGGCCATATGTAGTAAGACAGGTTTTCTCTAGTGGAGCCTTATTACTCTCAACTATGGATGGCGAAGATTTTACGTCCCCTGTGAACGCGGATGTAGTCAAAAAATACTTTGCATAAAAGAGACCCGCTGAACATAAAAAGAAAAGGTTCAGGCAAAAATGGGGCATCCTGGCGAACCATAAAAAGAAAAGGTTTGGGCAAAAATTAGGGATAAAAGAAAAAAGAAATAAACCCGCAAGGTTGAAAACCTGAAAAGGCAACCTTGGCAAAAATGGGTATCCCGGTGGATTGAAAACCCGAAAAGGGCGATCCAGGCAAAAGTTAGGGATTTAAAAGCAAAGACTACAGTCCATGTTCGATCTGTGATCATTGTTCACATTGGGAAAATCCGAAGGAAAGGAATCAGTCCAATCAGTCTCTTCAAAGGCCAAAGTATCTGCGGATAAGCGAGTCATATGGGTTATAGCTGAGTCGAGTCATGGTGGATGTTTGTTCCCCATATTGTCGACATGTGTATTTTCCTTTACTTTTTTACGCAATTACCTCTTTTCAGGAATTGCTTCCAGATGTAAATGCCTATTTACAGGCCAATTCATTCAATAAAGTTTGCATTTCAGTCAAAGAGCTTTTGTTTTCTGTTTTACCTGTTTTGTTTGTGAAAATGTCCGATATTTTTTATAAAAAAAAAACATTACATGCTAAAATGTTGAGCTCTGTGAAACAAGTTGGAAAGCATTAGTAATTATTTTGCATGTAGACCTTTCTGTTGGTTTTGTAGGATGAAAGGTGTGCTTCCCCAGTAAAGCTCTCCCCAACTTTGAAGCCTGATTGTCCTCAGCAGTTTATTACTCTTCCTCATCAGAGTGCAGAGGATCATATCCCCAGCTAAGGCTGTATTTGGTTACTCTTTTAGCAAGCAGCTAGGATTTGATGTTTCAGCATCCCCAGCAAGAGACTGACGGGATACCTTCTTTGGATAAAGATGTTATTTCCCCACAGAGTCTGAACACTCATTTTCCTCGGCTAGTCAGGAAGTGTTTTTTCTCATCAGCAATGGTGTGGTCTGATCTCCAGCAGATGAGTAGGCTTGATGGTATCCTCTAGCAGAGTTGACATCGTCGATCATTAAACAAGCTCGCTGATAGTGGATGATATTCCCCAGCAAGGTGAAGCTGCAGATGTCTCTCAGTAGCAGGTTGAGTTCAGTAACATCGCCGAGCAGGTTCAGTATTATTGACTCGCTTCCTCAATATTAAGGATCGTTTTCCTCAGCAGAGTATGAAGAAGTAATTCCCCAAACGGAGTCATTAAGGATCTTCCTCCTCAGCAGGATATAAGAGGTTTGCCCCCAGCCAGAATGGTGGTTTGGCTCATCCTTCCTCAGCAGGTGATCCCCATGCAGAGTTTATTGACGGTTGGTATCCCCAGCATTTTCTTTTGAATTCAGGTTCTGAAGAATTTAGTGATCCCCAGCGAAGGAATCTCTACTCTCAGTATCCATCCCCAACAGAGAGGGTTTTCTCTCGGAGTTTCGTCTATCTCCAGCAGAATTGGTGATTGTGATCTTCCCCAGCAGGGAGAAGTTTTCCTCAACAGGATTTCTTTGGTTTCAGTGGAAATTTAGTTTGCCATCCCCAGCGGAGTTGCTTTTGGTCTTCAGCATTTATTTTGCTGGGACGCCTCTTTTGCATTGTATAAGCATTTTCTTTGCATGGCATCCTCCCAAATGCGTAGCATTTCCATTCCACGTGGAGCATTACGGCAAAATTCAAACATATGCATTCGAAGCATAAGTCAGGTTTGTTAGCATTTGCCGGTTACTTTCCCTAGCCGAAAGTAACATGATTCAGGAGATGTTGTTTAACATTACACCGCAACCAGTGGATTCGTCCTTCTTGTTGATCTTTCTTATACTCCCCCCGCAGAGTCGTCTGTTTAGATTTCTCTTGTCCCCGGCGGGGTCATCTCTGTAGAACCGTCGATTCTACATATCGTTGTTTGAGAGTCTACCTTCGGCTTAGTCTTTCCTTGAAAGTCCACCTTCGGCTTGGTTTTTCTACCTTTTCAAGTTCGCCTCCGGCCGTCCTCGCACTCGCTGTTATCTTAATTTCCCCAGGAAAGTCTACCTTCGGCTTAGTCTTTCTTTGAAAGCCCACCTTCGGCTTGGTCTTTCTTTTTCGAGTCCACCTTCGGCTTGGCCTCGTATTATCCTTCATTTGAAAGTCTACCTTCAGCATAGTCTTTCTTTGAAAGCCCACCTTCGGCTTGGTCTTTCTTTTTTCAAGTCCACCTTCGGCTTGGCCTCGTATTATCCTTCATTTGAAAGTCTACCTTCAGCATAGTCTTTCTTTGAAAGCCCACCTTCGGCTTGGTCTTTCTTTTTTCGAGTCCACCTTCGGCTTGGCCTCGTATTATCCTTCATTTGAAAGTCTACCTTCGGCATAGTCTTTCTTTGAAAGCCCACCTTCGGCTTGGTCTTTCTTTTTTCGAGTCCACCTTCGGCTTGGCCTCGTATTATCCTTCATTTGAAAGTCTACCTTCGGCATAGTCTTTCTTTGAAAGCCCACCTTCGGCTTGGTCTTTATTTTTCGAGTCCACCTTTGGCTTGGCCTCGTATTATCCTTCATTTGAAAGTCTACCTTCGGCATAGTCTTTCTTTGAAAGCCCACCTTCGGCTTGGTCTTTCTTTTTCGAGTCCACCTTCGGCTTGGCCTCGTATTATCCTTCATTTAAAAGTCTACCTTCGGCATAGTCTTTCTTTGAAAGCCCACCTTCGGCTTGGTCTTTCTTTTTCAAGTCCATCTTCGGCTTGGCCTCGTGTTATCCTTCATTTGAAAGTCTACCTTCGGCATAGTCTTTCTTTGAAAGCCCACCTTCGGCTTGGTCTTTCTTTTTCGAGTCCACCTTCGGCTTGGCCTTGTATTATCCTTCATTTGAAAGTCTACCTTCGGCATAGTCTTTCTTTGAAAGCCCACCTTCGGCTTGGTCTTTCTTTTTCGAGTCCACCTTCGGCTTGGCCTCGTATTATCCTTCATTTGAAAGTCTACCTTCGGCATAGTCTTTCTTTGAAAGCCCACCTTCGGCTTGGTCTTTCTTTTTCGAGTCCACCTTCGGCTTGGCCTCGTATTATCCTTCATTTGAAAGTCTACCTTCGGCATAGTCTTTCTTTGAAAGCCCACCTTCGGCTTGGTCTTTCTTTTTTCGAGTCCACCTTCGGCTTGGCCTCGTGTTATCCTTCATTTGAAAGTCTACCTTCGGCATAGTCTTTCTTTGAAAGCCCACCTTCGGCTTGGTTTTTCTTTTCGAGCCCATCTTCGGCATGGCCTCGTATTCTTTCTTTTTCGAGCCCACCTTCGGCATGGCCTCGTATACTTTATTTGAAAGTCTACCTTCGGCATAGTCTTTCTTTGAAAGTCCACCCTCGGTCTGGCCTTTCTTTTTTCGAGCCCACCTTCGGCATGGCCTCATATTACCTTTATATCCCCTAGTGTAGTCCGCCTTTGGTTGGTCTACTCTTTTCGAGTTCGCCTGCGGCCGTCCTCGTAAACCACTTTTTTTCATCATCCCCACAGGTTGCAAATTTCCAGGTTCTTTTGGTATTCAATCTCCCTGTATCTGGATTGTCCGAAAGCCGTTGCTTCCGTACCTTCGGATCCAAGAAGTTTGAATAGGGGCAGCTGTTGCACCTCAAAATTTGCCTTGTTGTTTTTACCTAACTGGCTTATGTTTCTTTGCATTTTTTGCATTAGCATTTGTGCATAGCATTGGTTCTTAGTGTAATACCCCAAATTTTGACCACTAAAGTTTCCCATCATTGTGCAAATCATCACCACAATATGGATGTACCTTTTATGCTTCATCAGTCTCCCCAAAGATGGGTGAGCATCCACTACAATCAAAATTAGGGTTTCAAGCCCTCTCTGGGCTTTAGACAAAGGCTCAATCAAGAAATGACTTGATTTTCAACTTGTATAATCTCTCAAACATCCTCAAAGGATTAAAAGGACTCCTACTTCAAGGATTAAGCACAAAGCTGCTCCCTTCTAGATGGATCAAGTCTCCAGATCGACAGTATCACCAAATTAGGGTTTTGATCACCCAGGGCCTCCAGATGAAAAATTTCATCTGGGCACAAGCCATTGATCCAAAACATAACCTAATATACTACATGGAACCTCATGAACCCATGCATCAAGTCAATTTTGCCTCAAGGGGATGCATACATCAAAAATCAGGAATTAGGGTTTCTTGACCTAATTCACCCCTAAGTTGACTTTTGGGACAAACCATGAGCCAAGACCTCAAGACATGATTTGAGGGTCTCTAATATACCATATTGATCCATTTGGAACAATGGATTGATCCAAGAAGCTTGAGCAACAAGTCTCAATTTCATCTGCACCACAATTAGGGTTTCGCGAGAAAAGTCAACTGTAACTTTGAATTTTGACCTGGACATGCTCCCAAACCCTAATACATGATTGAATATACCCTATGACACCCTTGGAACATGTCCATCAAGTTTGATTTAGGTCAAGGACATGATTTCCTGAAGAATTGCACAGTTTGGAATTCATCTGATAAAAAGTCAACTGTGCACAAAAGCCAACTTTGACTTTTTGAGATTTTTCACCAAAATGGATTTTTAACCCTAAAATGATGTTAATGTATGATTTGAATCATCATTCATCAAGAAAAATCAAGAAAAGTGAGATAACTTGTAAAAGGGGTAACCATAAAAACTTAGAAATTTTTCTAAGTTAAAAATAAAGTGGCAAAGGTACCAACTTTGGAGGACCATAACTCCTAAACCACAAGGCCATTTTTTCTCATCCAAAGATGGATTTGTAGCCCTCATTATCATCTACAAAAACTTCAACTACAAGTCATTCCAATTCATTAAGGATTTTGAGTTATGGAGTGATCAAAGTGGCTAAAAAGTGAAAATGTCACTTTTTTCAACACTTAGTGAAATTTTCACTAAGTCAGATTTTGCCTCACTTTTTGCCAAATGTAGGGGGATTTTTCACTTGGATTCAAAAGAGATCAAAACCAAACTTGTTCAAACAGTTGTTGTATCATGTAAGAGCTTTCCAAAATGGCCAAGAACATTGCCAAATTCAACTTACACCATGAGATATGACATTGGCAAGTTACCTTGCTGAAATCTGTCAAGGCAAGGCAGAATTTGCAACTTTGGTCGATTTGCCAAAATCAGCCAAATTCAATTGCTCCTATCCACTTGGACACCTCAGAGGATTGAATCTAAAGGGGACAATCACTGAGCCAAGCCTCCAAAGTCCATGGAACAAGAAATAGCATGTTGAACCTAGAATGGCCAAAATAGGGACAAGACTTCAAATTTGGAATGAGGCATTCAATGGAACCATCAAGGTGGCATGGACTGAGCCATTCTCATCTGAAATCAGTCAAGACTTATCCAAGACCAAGGGGACCATAGCTCTGTGCCCTAACCTCTAGTCAATGGCTAGAGGAGACTTGCATTTCCATTGGCCAACATTGAGGAAACACCTGCTGCAGTTGCCATTCACTGTGGATCCCAAAACAAACTTGCTCTACTATAAATAGAGCTCAATTGTGATCAGTTTGAGTACACCAAAGCCATCAAACAGATGCTTTCCTCAAAATCTCTTCTTTCACTCCAATTTTGCCTTCTAAGGCAAGTCACTATCGGGTTTTGAGTTTGAGAGCAATTCCAATCAAACCAATCACTCACACACCTCACATACATCACATATGAGCTGATCAAACACTTAGATCACTTCTGAAACACCAATTTCACAAAATCACCAGCTGGTTGCTCAAGGTTTTAACCAAAGTGCAGCTGAGGTACCACAAAATGATCCAGCCAATTTCAATCAAGTCCAACCATCCAAACACAATCCATAGGGTGTAGGGAAGCTGTTCAGATCATCACAACTCATCTGTAACACCTTCAGATCAAAAATCACTTTGAACTTGCTCTCACGACCTAAAGGTAAGCCTAAACTTGGGCATCTCTCAATCTATGCATATTTCCTCGCACAATAATTTGGCCATATGTTCATAATTATGAATGGAATGTTTTCCCTCAATTAATTGCATTGTTTGAATCGTGTATAAAAAATCCCAGCCTTCATGCAGAAATTAGGGTTCTTGAGGTCTCTTCGTGATTTCTTGTTGTATGTTTAATTTAAATGAAATTAATGGATATAGACATGATCGTGAGGTTGAGACGAGCATAATGATATGTGGATTGCATGATATGATTACGTATTCAGTGAGATTGGATAGAAAATGCAAATCTGAAAAACCAAGAACACGCGCGTGTTCTTCAGCTTGTTTTTGGCGCCATTTTTAGAAATTCAAATATTTGAATTTTGTGATTTTATTTAATTGATTCAAAAATTAATTTCTCTGAGTTTTAATGATTTTGAATTGATTCTTTTTTTAATAATTCACAAAAATGTTAAAATATTTTGTTTTCCCAAAAAATCCCAAAAATATTATTTATTTCATATAATTGATATTTTTGTAAAGAATTAATATTTTGATTGTTTTTGGCATTTTAAATATTTTTTCTACATTGATTTTGAAACTTTTAATGCTTTCTAATTATTTTGTAGGTCAATACTTAATTTTTGAAGCATTAATCCAAGATCACAATTTGTTTTCCATGTGTTAAACAATTTTTGATCATTTTAATTGAATTTTTATTCAATTAAATACATTTTGAAAACAAATTAGGGTTTTGGATTAATTCAACCCTCATAAATCATTTTCAAAACTTTTTTGGGCCTCTTGAGAGAGTGTAAGACCCATCCCCCCTTGTACAAAAACTTTTTGGGCCTCACTCATTGTATAAGTCCCTCTGTACAAGTAAACGGCGCGATCGTCGCCCGGTTAAAATAAAAAAATCATCTGGGCCTCTCCTTGAGCTATAAGACCCATTCAAAAACACTTTGGGCCTCTATTAGAGTGTAAGACCCAATCCCCCTTTTAACCAAACATCTTGGGCCTCACTTATTGTATACGTCCCTCTGCGTTAAAAGAAAACCTCGGCGCGATCGCCATTTTTAAACGAAAAATCATTTGGGCCTACCCTCGTGTTATAAGCCCCACTCTTTTTCTTTAAAACTTTTTAGGCCTCTTGAGAGAGTGTAAGACCCATCCCTTTGTACATAAAACCATTTTGGGCCCCAGTCACTTGTATAAGTCCCGCTGTACAAAGTCAAACAGTGCGCTCACTGATAAAACCCTGGGCCTCTCCTTGAGCTGTAAGCCCCAAATCTTTCTTTTTCAAAGCATTTTCTCCTTTGATTTTGAATATACTGTTGTTTTCAATCTTTCTTTGTTGAACAACTAACCAAACAGCATGGAAGCACTACAACCGAGTAAGTGGTTATCGCTTTCGTTTACTGCTTTCATATTATAAATTGTATTGTGGGGCTGCTCACTGTAAGTCTCCTTTCATAAACTCATATCTACTGTGTAATAATAGTATAGATATTTCGAGTTTCCCCGACAACTACGTCTAGCACTAGGTAAAGTCGTTTCATTTATTCGTAGAAATAGACGCCTAAATCCCCAATAGGAGCACCAGATACAGTCTTCTCTTCGGCTGTCCTCCTTAGGAATCGTCAAGAAGCTCTACTCCCCAAGATGAATGTATTCTCCGTGAATGGCATCTTTGAGTTTCTTCTAAATTCTCGAACTTTCCTGACTTGATCTATTCCTTGTGGATAGTTTGCCTTGAATGTCTCGGGGTTTGGGTACCCACTACGGTCATAATCTTGGACCTTAACTAAGGAACCCTCTTTAAAAACTAAAAGTCGCTGGATAGTAAACCTCGCACGTTTAACAGTGGTTTTTATCTTTAAAAGAGTTATCTCTCCTAATGGAAAGGAGATGATAGACCCACGGGCTTCTTAAAAGCATCGGCCTCCTCTTGGGCATCGTACAAGGACCCTACGGCTTCTTAGAAGTATTCACAGCCTCCTATTAGGCTTCGTATAATGATCTCTTCCTCCGGGAATGATAGCCTCCTCTTGGGATTCGTACAAGGACCCGTCGGCTTCTTAAAAGTTTCCAGCCTCCTCTTGGGCTTCGTACAAATTGTCCCGACGACCTCCTAGAGGTATAGGAACAGAACCTAGTCATCCTCATAGAACAGTCCTTTCATAGAGTCTACTACTAATTCTCAAAGCATAGTACAAAAAGATGAAACTCTAGACTTGGACAGTCTAACTTCCTTGAGTCTCAAAGACATTCTCAAGCACCCTTCGTTAAATAGGAAGGAAACCCGCAGACTCGGACAGTCTAAATACCCTTTTGGATTTCCAATTTCCTCAAAGAAAAGGAAACAACCCCGATCCTCAGATCTAACCCATGAGTACAGTGAGGCTCATATAAGAACTGATTTTCTCTTTCAAAATCAGTATACTGGACCTGTCACTTAACTGACACAGTAACCTTAGCTTTCTCTTGGGCTTTGTGCAATGATTCTCCCCAGCGGAGTCAAACAACGTTTTAGCCTCTCTCTCGGGCTTCGTACGAGACACATAAAGACTCCCTCGTTGAGTCAAACAAACAATAGCCTCCATCTCGGGCTTTGTACGAGACACAAAGACTCCATCATCGGGTCAAACTCTTTTAGCCTCTCTCTCGGGCTTTGTACGGGACACAAAATAGCCTCCTCTTAGGCTTTGTATAATGATTTTCCAAGTGGAAATTAGCCTCCTCTTAGGCTTTGTATAAGAAAACCACTGGTTGATCCAATTAACCTTTTAGCATCAAAGCTGTGCCTCGTTCACAGTACACAAACATCAACAACTCCTTCCCTTTCATCTAATCGCTGTAAGCGGCAAGCCTCTAGATTATTTACATCCATGCCACTGTCCTTCTTTTAGCATGAGGAATTCCTAAGGAAAGATGGCGTTGCTCTATACTGAGTTAAAGTCTTCTCCTTCAGGTTAAAACCCTTTCTTCGGAAATTATGGCATTGCTCGGATCCGCGTATCCCAGTTAAAGTAATTCTCCTTCTCCCCTCTTTAGAGATGACAAATTCTCTCTAAAGTCGAGATTTTTCAGCTTCACATCTTGGGCTTTGAACAAGATACAAACCACCTTTCACTTCACGTCTTGGGCTTTGAACAAGACACCAAAAACACCCATTTCCTCCCATAGAATAGGAGGAACTACGAACGCTCTGATTTCCCTGTTTCGGTAAACGGGAATACGTAGGCATAAGATCGAAAGAAAAGATCTTAGCAAGCACAATCAACAAAAAACCCAAATCCCATATCTCCATCAATCAAAAGCAGTAATTCAAAAGCATCAGTCCTAACATCCTAACCCTTGTTCCCCGCCAGAAACCTTCTGCCCAGGTAAAAAGAAAGAAAACAGTATTGGCGAAAATACAAATAACCAGTACAAGCCCCCCCCCCTCACATTGATAGCATTCGTAACCTAACAGACCGCTGTTTAAACTCAGTATGCAAGCAGGGTTAATTGGAGACATCTATTTCCCTTCCTTATTCAGCTCACAATAGGATAAAAAATGAATCGACCTGTAGTCAAAGCTCAAACCGCAGAGAGCGACCAGCGCTTAAGAACCGCGTCTAAAATCGCTCGCTACAGAAAAAATGGCGCCCACCGTGGGGCCCTTCAAAGTTAGGTCTAGGCACGGTCTTCCTTTTCTTCACTTATGTAAATACCACAGATTGGGGCTTCCGCCGGGGAACCCATTCTCTGTCAGGAACTTAGGATTCTTAGCTTCATAGGTCTAGGATGTTTAGGACAAATATATATACTGCTTTTCCTAATTGCTATACAAGTTTATTTTTCTGCTAATGGGAATGCGGGTGATGTCGTATTTGGAAAGAATGAGTATACACTTAAGATAAGTGATGGCGACGGGGTCGACCATCAACCTCAGTGGAGGCTGACCAACGCAACCCATTCACTCTTCTAGCCAATGGGCCGGTTGTTAAGTCTGAGAAGCTGAGGATCCAAACCCTTTCGTAGTGCGGAAACTATCGGAAATAGTTGTTACGCAATACTACCCTCATTTGAGGCTGGTGATCTATTCTCGGTGAATGGCACTTACTCTAAGATTGCTCTACAACTCGCTGGCGATCCGCTTGTTGTTTTGCTTTCCTGGGAGGAGCTGATGATAATGAGTACAGGTACAAAAATCACCCTAGTATAAACCTTTGGGGATGGGTAGAGCCTTGACTTCATGACAACGACCCTTTGACCCCATGTTTTTTCTATGTTTTTGTGTGCTGCATTCATGCATTCATTTAATAAAACATTAAAACATTCAAAAAACTTCTCTTCTAGTCTCTCTGTTTTTCAAATTAAACTAAGACTGTGATTGCAAATATCAGAGAAAAAGATTGCATTAATGGATTTCGGTAGAAGGAGAACTCACCAGTATACCTTCAAGGTTCCAAAGCTAGAGGATTTGAGAAAGTTAGCGAGGATGATCGTTAACCCAGAGGCTTTCAGAGCCAAGCACGGTGGTTTGCTACCACTGTTAAGAGTCCATGTGATTAAGGGGATCATGGACGCGCTCATTCAATTCTACGATCCGGTTTATCACTGTTTCACATTCCCAGATTACCAGCTTGCACCAACGCTGGAGGAGTACTCTCACCTGACTGATTTGCATATTACTAATCGAGCTCCATTTTCTGGACTGGAAGAAATTCCAAAGAATCAGACTATTGCAATAGCAATTCATTTGGACGAGTCTGAGGTCAGGACTCACATGACCACTAAGGGTGGCATCCAGGGTTTGCCAGCCCAGTACTTGACAAAAAAGGCTCTATACTTCGCTAGTATAGGGAACGGGACTGCTTTTGAAAGCATCTTTGTCTTGCTCACCTACGGGTTATTTTTGTTTCCCAACATCAATAACTTCGTCGATATCAACGCCATTAAGGTTTTTCTCATTGGAAACCCTGTGCCGACTTTGCTTGCAGATGCGTATCATTCTGTACACTTGGGAAATTTGTACAGCGGAGGAGAGATCACATGCTGTGTACCTTTGCTCTACAAATGGTTTATATCCCATTTGCCTAAGTCTGTTGCTTTTTGGGATTGTAAGAGTGCCCTACGCTGGTCGCAGAAGATCATGTCTCTCACCAACTCTGATATAGATTGGTGCAATAGGATTTATGAGGGAATCAGAATCATTGACCGTTGTGGAAACTTCCCCAACGTACCCCTCATAGGAACTAAAGGAGGAATCAACTACCATCCGATATTGGTTCTTCGTCAATTTGGATACCCGATGAGACACATCCCACTGGGTGTTCATCTGGAAGGTCTTTTCTTCAAGGAAGGAGAAAGTGACAGAGCACTAAAGATGGAAATAGTGCAAGCTTGGAAACATGTTCATAAGAAAGGACGAGAGTCTCTGGGAAAACCGGACTGTGTCTCGGTGGAGCCTTATCTCCACTGGGTACAAACTAGAGCTCTCAAGCTAAAGATGCCTTATCCTCGTTACGGAATTCTTCCGCCGAGGGAATCTGTCATGTACTTCATGACGGAAACTGAAAAGCTTCAGGTTACTCTCGACAAAGTTCAAAAGGAGAGAAGGTCTTGGAAAAACAAGTACCGCACCCTCGACGTAGAATGTATCAAAATACAGCAATTACTAAAAGAGAAAGATGCCCTGATTAAAATTTTAGAGCAACATGCTGTAAAGAATCAAGATGACCAAAGGAATTTGCTCACTCCTTTCACTTGGCAAAGGAATGACAACCCGACAACGGCCCAAGAGCCCCGGTCAAAGAAAAGGAAGATATCAGAGTCAGCACCCGATTTCTCTTCAGAAAGGACTCGGGACCCATTAGCTTAGGTTTCTGTTTCTGCACTTTGTAATCTACTGTATTTTCATTTCTGTAATCCTTTGGAATTCAATAAAAAGGGGTTTCCCCAGTGTTTGATATTTGCAATCTAATTGTCGAAGTTTATTTTGATTAAACAAAAAAAACAATTAATATAATCATTGCATTCATCATTCTCACATCGCGTATTCTTCTTCCCTACGAATCTCACGTTTGTGTCTCGATTCTAGAGTCAAACTGTCTCATTCGTATAATACTCGGGCCAGTCGTCAGAAAAAGATGGATGATCTTGAGGAAGAGAATAGAGAGTTGAGAGAAGAGCTCGACGCTCTGAGAGAGGATATGAGGAAGCTTCGTAACGACATGCAAGCCATGGCAGAAGCTCAGCTATAAAGAACTGTGATCTCAGAGATCACCTCAACGCCCATAGTGGAGAAGTATGATCCTAGGTATCAGATACCGAAAGATCGTCCTTGGGGCATGCCTGTTAACTATATCCTGGAAGGATATGTTCTGCCGATCACTGAAGATCAGGGAATCACAACAGAAGCCGCTGGGCCTGAAGGTTACAAACTTCGGGAAAGCGAAGATGCCAGGGGTATACTCAAGACTCCTGAAGGTTACAAACTTCGGGAGGCGCCAAGACTTACTGCCGTAGTCACGGTACCACCCCTTGTGGTGCACACTGTCCCGGAAGGACAGATTCCACAGACACCTTCTGGTAAGAAGGAAACTATGTTTGACAGAATGAAGGAATTCCAGGAACAGTTCTTGGAAATGCAGAAGGAACTGCAAGCCATTCGCGGTCAGGATCTATTTGGAAAGGACGCCGCAGACCTCTGCTTGGTCCCAAATGTGAAAGTCCCGCACAAGTTCCAAGTGCCCGACTTTGAAAAATACAAGGGTAACTCTTGCCCTCAGAGCCATCTGGTGATGTACGCTCGGCGGATGTCAGCTCAGACGGAGAATCAGGACCTACTGATTCACTACTTCCAGGATAGTTTAACCGGTGCCGCATTAAAATGGTACATGGGTTTAAACCGTGCTACGATTAGCACATTCAGAGATCTTGGTACTGCCTTCGTCCAACAATACAAGTACAATTTGGACATGGCACCCGACAGAGATCAACTCAGATCGATGTCACAAAAGGACAAGGAAACTTTTAAGGAGTATGCTCAAAGGTGGCGTGAAATTGCCGCTCAAATTTGTCCACCTCTTGAGGAAAAAGAGATGACAAAGATCTTCTTAAAGACCTTAAGCTCATTTTACTATGACCGAATGGTTGCCAGTGCGCCCAGTGATTTCACCGAAATGGTCGGCATGGGTGTACGTCTTGAGGAAGCCGTCCGAGAAGGACGTTTGGTAAAAGACACTGGATCGACGAGCGGTACTAAAAAATACGGTGGTACTTTACCTAAGAAAAAAGAGCAAGATATTGGGAATATCTCTCTCGGAAAGCAAAGGCGACGTTATCAGCCAGTAGCAGCTGTTACTCCTGCTATCGGCCCCGCGCCTGTTCCTATGTATCAACCTCAGGTAGCGCAGAGCCAACCTGACCAACAAAGGACACAACAGCCTCTTCAGCAGGCTCGTCCTCCATATAACAACAACCGTACAACACGACCACCAGGATTTGATCCTGTACCTGTAACGTACGCATAGCTGTTTCCGTTACTGCTGGCTAAGGGGCACATTCAGACTAAGTCTCCCCTTTCAGTTCCGGAAAATCCGCCTTTTTGGTTTAAAGCGGATCAAACATGCCCTTATCATCAAGGAGGTTCAGGGCATAACATTGAGACTTGTCTCAATTTTAAATCCGACGTGAAAAAGCTTGTTAGGAGTGGGCTCTTATCTTTCAAAGATACGAATCCTAATGTTCTTACGAACCCGCTGCCTCAACATGAGAAAACTGCAGTCAATCTGATTGAGAAAGAGACTAACAATGTCTATCAAATTCACGATGTACTCTTGTTGGGGACCAATCTGGTCAAGATGCATTGTAGACAGAGTGGATATGGCCATGTGCCACCTCATAATTATCACCAGTGTGATATCTGCTCTAAAGACAACCAGGGATGTTCTGTAGTGCAAGCAGCTCTGCAGGAACAGATGGATCTCGGATGGATCCAAGAGCACCGAGTTCGTGGAGTTAACATGGTCTCTACGAATTCTAACGTCATTCAAAACCACGACATCCGTGCGATGAATGTCAGCTTGGTGGCGATGCACTCAAGGCAAAGCCAGTATCATAATCTGCCACGGCACGATTACAGTTCCTGTCTGACTTGCTCGGTAAACAATCAGGGATGCTCTTTCATAAAAGAGGCCCTCCAGCGTCAGATGGATCTTGGATGGATCCAAGACTACCATGATAGGAATCCCTATCAAATCAACATGTTTCAGATCTTCGATATTCGCGTGATGAATACCAACCTGGTAGAGTTACATGTTGAGCAGGTCTGACTCGGATTCTTAATATCACATGACTATCAAAGCTGTAAAGCAGGTTGCGAAAACGATCGAGGTTGTACCCTTGTCCAGGAGGCACTTCAGCACTTGTTAAATCACTGGTGGATGCCAATCTACATGGATGAAGATACTTAGCAGATTAGTATCAGTAACAGGAATCCCACTCGGCGTCAAAGTCAGGATGTCTGATCAGTGGAAGGTAACCTAGTGAGGTTACATTGTATTCAAAGTGGGTGTGGCCAGGTGCCACCACATAACTATGACAGTTGTAGCGTTTGTTCAGAAAGTAACCAAGGGTGTTACCTGGTGAGAGCAGCTCTTCAGGGTCAGGTAGACCGTGGAGAAATTCGTCCATATCCGGGCTCTGGACCCATCAACTGGACGCCAAATTACCTTTCCGATCAAGTTGAGGATGTTGTCACCATCTCTGGTCGTCACCAGGCTAGGGATGTTTTTTCCATCATCCCTCTACTTGATGAATCTAAAGTTCCCAACCAGGAATGGATCGAGATTACTTATGATGGTCAGAAAAATCAGAAGGTTCCCATAGTCATCTATCTGCTGAGACCAGTACCGTATAAATCAGCTAAGGCTATCCCTTACAAATACGGTGCAACAATAATCGATAATGGAAAAGAAATTCCATTACCCTCCGTCGTGAATATTGCAGACATCAGTCGTGTAACACGGAGCGGTCGAATCTTCAACCGAGGGGTTGGAGAATCCAACAAAGAAAAGGAACTTCAGGCAGAAATTCCTGATCCACCAGTCGGTCAATCTAGTAATCCCGACTTTTCAAAAGACAAAGATGAGATGTTAAAGCTCATCCAAAGGAGTGAATACAACATTGTTGATCAACTGTTACAGACTCCTTCAAAGATCTCGGTATTATCACTGTTACTCAGTTCAGAAGCCCACAGGGAGGCTCTACAGAAAGTCTTGGAGCAAGCCTTTGTGGAACAGGATGTAACAATCAGACAGTTCGATAGTATTGTCTCTAACATCACTTCCTGCAATAATTTGGGATTTAGTGATGAGGAATTACCCGAAGAGGGTCGTCGTCATAACATGGCGCTCAACATTACAGTTAACTGCCAGGGCGATGCTTTAGCCAACGTACTGGTAGACACAGGGTCAGCCCTGAATGTTATGCCAAAGTCCACTTTGACGCAATTATCATTCAAGGGCCCTCCGATGAGAGTCAGTGAGGCCGTCGTCAAAGCATTCGACGGATCCAGAAAACGGTTATCGGCGAAGTTGATCTTCCCATAACTATTGGTCCTCACACTTTCCAAATCACTTTCTAGGTCATGGACATCCGGGCAACATACAATTGTTTATTAGGAAGATCTTGGATACATCAGGCTGGAGCGGTTACTTCAACCCTCCACCAAAGGCTAAAGTTCGTCAAGAACGACCAACTTGTCACGGTTTGTGGGGAACAAGCCTTGCTTGTAAGCAACTTATCATCATCTACTGGTATAGAACCCGAAGAGGTTATTAGAACTCAGTTCCAAGCACTATCGGTGAGCAAGGACAATCAGTTCAAAGAAGGAACTTCAATTTCTTCATACAAAGATGCTATCAAAGCGGTCGAGAGTGCCGATACGACAGGATGGGGACGACTTGTCATTCCTATTGACAATAAAACAAAGAAGGGTCTTGGTTTTTCTGCGACCTGTACCCGAACAGCTGCTAACGATGAAAGTCTTCATCCCCTTCAAAACTTCTTCCACAGTGGAGGGTTTCTTCACCCAGTGTCTCAGACAGTTCATGCTATCAATTTAGAAGATCCCTCTGACACAGATGAAGAGTGGAAGTCCTATCTTAATGAGGACGGTTATATGTCTCAGGAAGAGGTGCCTATGCCTTTTTGCTTTCCTACAGAAAGTCCGAGATTTATACCAAGATCAGATGTCGAAATGATCTATGGAGATTATGATCCGGAAGGATGCCGTGCTCCGCCAAATTCATTAGAGGAAGACACTCTGATGAAAGACAACTTTGATCACAACTACTATGGCCCAATGGATGGTCTGCCAATGTGGCAACCTTATCCAGGAAACTTGGGGCAAGAAAGTCAGCCGAACAATGAAACTCAGCTGAGCATCATTAAATAGAATACCTGCGTCCCCACCATGTCATGGGATCAACACTCAGGTCATTCGGAAACTACTCAACATGATGATGAATTTGCAACGTTTGCAAGACTAGAATTCATCAACTATGCTTTTCCCGAGGTCAACGTCATCGAGAGGGATGATTCCTCCAGTTCCACAAAAGTGTGGGACACCTTGGGACAACTGAGTGGAAAATACGACTTTATGGTCAAGTACACCGCTCCCGAAAGCTCTCGTATCAGGTTCGAAGACATCCAGCCAACTGGATGAGGAGATACAGCTGAGAGCACCAATGCTATGCAAAATGCAACAGAGGAATCCTCCTACGACAATTCTGCCTGGGAAACAGATTCCAATGATCCTACTCCACCAGAAATCAGCGTTATTTCTGAAGACAAATCAAGGAAGGTGCCAGACTTTGTGATTCACCGAGGAGTTCGCCGCCAATGGGTTGCTGTCAATGTTCCGAAGGTCGTTCGCCAGTCAAAGTAATTGCCATCTTTAAGCCTTTCACCCTGCCCAGGTGAAACAGATGTTTTGATAGGGCTCGCTTTCTGTAAATTTCCCTCTTCGCTTTGCCCAAAGCGAGTGAGTTTTGTTTTATAGGGTTGTAGTTTTAAGAACCGACTTGTGCATTAATAAAATAACGTCGTTCTGTAATTTCTGCATTATTGCTGTTTTCTCTTTTTGCTTTTTCTCAGAAAATGGTAATCCTAAAAAAACATTCAATAATAACAACAAGCAGTAAAATCAAAACACTGCACACACTTACGTTTTCTCTATCTCTTCTAAACACGAATCATCACGTCATGCAGATTGCTTGTTTTATACCCCGTTGAAACATACGATCCGATGCCTTCTCCCAACTTTGAGTTCCCGTTATTCGAGGCTGAAGAAGAAAATGGCGACCAAATTCCAGAAGAGATCTCCCGACTACTCAGACAAGAGGAAAGGTCCATTGAACCTCACAAAGAGCCGTTGGAAACGGTAAACTTGGGTTCAGAAAAAGAGAGAAAAGAAATCAGGATCGGAGCACTGCTCAGTCCAACTGCCAGAAAAGATCTGATAAAGCTTCTCAAGGAATTCCCCGATGTATTCGCTTGGTCCTATCAGGATATGCCAGGGTTGGATACCAGCATCGTGGAACATCATTTACCGTTAAGATCGGAATGTCCACCAGTAAAGCAAAGGCTGAGACGCACTCACCCGGACATGGCCATCCAAATCAAGGAGGAGGTACAAAAATAGATCGACGCGGGTTTCCTCGCTACATCTGAATATCCTCAATGGTTAGCGAGCATCGTACTCGTTCCCAAAAAGGACGGAAAGGTCAGAATGTGTGTTGATTACAGAGATCTGAATAAGGCAAGTCCAAAGGACGACTTTCCTTTACCACACATTGACATGCTGGTAGACAGTACAACAAAGTTCAAAGTTTTCTCCTTCATGGATGGATTCTCGGGCTATAACCAGATCAAAATGGCACCGAAAGACATGGAGAAAACTTCGTTCATTACCCCATGGGGTACCTTTTGTTACAAGGTAATGCCGTTCGGTTTGAAGAACGCTGGGGCAACCTATCAAAGGGCCATGACTACTCTGTTTCATGACATGATACACAAAGAAATAGAAGTATATGTCGATGATTTGATTGCAAAATCAAGAACAGAGGATGAGCACGTTGAACATCTGTCAAAATTGTTCGAACGTCTAAGAAAATTCAAGCTCCGCTTGAATCCCAACAAGTGCACCTTCGGTGTCCGTTCGGGGAAATTACTAGGGTTCATCGTCAGCCAGAAAGGAATTGAAGTTGATCCTGACAAGGTCAAGGCCATTCAAGAAATGCCTTCTCCAAAAACTGAAAAACAAGTCAGAGGATTCCTGGGACGTTTGAACTACATCTCCAGATTCATATTCCTCATGACCGCGACATGCGCGCCGATCTTCAAGTTACTAAAAAAGAACCAGGATTGCGTTTGGTCAGAAGATTGCCAAACCGCCTTCGACAGTATTAAGGAATATCTGTTGAATCCTCCGATTCTATCACCTCCAGTGGAAGGAAGACCACTGATCATTTACCTCACAGTCCTAGAGGAATCAATGGGATGTGTACTTGGCTAACAAGACGAACCAAAGAGGAAAGAGTCTGCCATCTACTATCTAAGCAAGAAATTCACCGACTGCGAGACTCGGTACACAATGCTTGAGAAAACTTGTTGCGCTCTGGCTTGGGCAGCCAAACGTCTTCTCCAGTACATGATTCATCATACTACTTGGTTAATCTCCGAAATGGATCCAATCAAGTACGTTTTCGAAAAACCTGCTCTCACGGGAAGGATTGCCCGTTGGCAGATGTTACTATCAGAATATGACATAGAGTACCACGCTCAGAAAGCCGTTAAAGGAAGTATTTTAGCCGATCATTTGGCTCATCAACCGATTGACAATCAAGAATTAATCGGGTTTAACTTCCCAGACGAAGATGTCATGTATCTCAAAATGAAAGATTGCGATGAACCGCTACCCAGTGAAGGGCCGGAACCAGGTTCCCAGTGGGGACTTATCTTTGATGGAGCAATCAATCATTATGGAAACGGAATTGGGGCAATTATTGTTACCCCTCAGGGTACCCACATTCCTTTCACCGCTCGACTTACGTTCAAGTGTACGAACAACGAGGCCGAATACGAAGCTTGTATTATGGGTCTCGAAGAAGCGATTGATTTAAGGATCAAAAACTTGGACGTATACGGCGATTCAGCCTTGGTTATCAATCAGATAAAAGGAGATTGGAACACATACCAATCAGGATTGATTCCTTACAAAGACTATGCAAGAAGGTTGCTACCCTTCTTCAACAGAGTTGAGTTTCATCACATCCCTCGTGATGAGAATCACATGGCTGATGCATTAGCCACTATCTCTTCCATGATTAGTGTAGGTCGATGGAATGACATACCTAAGATCGACATCATGCGCCTTGAACGGCCTGCTTACATCTTCGCGATTGAAGCAGTCATAGACGACATGCCTTGGTATCACGATATTAAATGCTTCCTTCAGAAACAAGAGTACCCATCTGGGGCACTCAGAAAAGACAGGAAAACCCTCAGAAGATTGGCTGGAAACTTCTTTCTGAGCGGTGACACTCTCTATAAGAGAAATTTTGACATGGTCTTGCTCCGATGTGTGGGCAGACCAGAAGCAGACATGCTCATGAAACAAATTCATGAAGGATCCTTTGGCACTCATGCCAACGGACACACAATGGCGAGAAAAATTCTCAGGGCCGGGTACTATTGGTTGACAATGGAATCCGACTGCTACAAGTACATGAGGAGGTGTTATAAGTGTCAGATATACTCTGACAAAATTCATGTACCGCCATCACATCTCAAAGTTCTTTCTTCCCCATGGCCTTTTTCCATATGGGGAATCGACATGATTGGCATGATTGAGCCCAAGGCTTCAAATGGACATCAGTTCATCCTGGTAGCCATTGACTATTTCACCAAGTGGGTCGAAGCAGCGTCATTCGCCAATGTAACCCGACAAGTGGTGGTCCGGTTTATCAAAAACAATATCATCTGCCGTTATGGTGTTCCAAGCGAGATCATTACTGATAATGGATCTAACTTAAACAATAAGATGATGAAAGAGTTGTGTGCAGAGTTCAGGATCGAACACCATAACTCATCTCCCTACCGACCCAAGATGAACGGAGCGGTAGAAGCGGCTAACAAGAACATCAAGAAGATCGTTCAAAAGATGGTTGTAACCTACAAAGATTGGCACGAAATGCCACCCTTTGCTCTTCACGGTTATCGAACATCTATCCGCACTTCAACAGGGGCAACCCCTTTCTCTCTAGTATATGGCATGGAGGCAGTTCTCCCCATAGAAGTAGAGATCCCATCAATCCGGGTATTGATGGAAGCTAAGCTCACCGAAGCTGAATGGTGCCAAAGTCGACACGACGAATTGAATCTGATCGAGGAAAAACGAATCACGGCACTATGCCACGGTTAGTTGTATCAGCAAAGAATGAAGAGGGCATTTGACAAAAAGGTCCGACCTCGTGTCTTCAGGAAAGGAGACCTTGTGCTCAAGAAGATACAATCATTTCTCACTGATTCTCGGGGCAAATGGACCCCAAATTATGATGGCCCCTATGTGGTCACGAAAGCTTTCTCAGGCGGCGCCTTGAGACTTGCAACCATGGACGGAGAGGAATTTGCCTACCCCACGAATGTTGATGTAGTCAAGAAATACTTCGCCTAAACTAAAAAAAAAAAAACGTCTCGGTGGATTGAAAACCCGAAAGGGCGGTCCAGGCAAAAGATAGAGACATAGAATAAAATCATCCCGATGGATTGGAAATCTCATAGTACAATCCAGGCAAAAGTTAGGGATAATGGCAAGTAACTATGTTCAACAGAGGCAAGTCCCTCAGCAGCAGTTGCATCATCTATCAGAGGAAATCTCCAGTCAAAGGTCATCTTCGACGGAAGCTCAGGATGTCCCGAACTCAAAGTTGGTAGAAGGATAGTGGTCGTTATGTTTCAATGTAGCCCTTTTCCCTGTAAATTACCATTTTCTAACTTTGTATATACTCTTTGGAATCACGCGTTTGACTGATCTCCATCTTATCAATAAAATTTGAGCCCTTGTGCTTTTGTTTGTAATTCTTTACTTGTTTTAGCTTTACAGAACGACGTTGTTTAAACTTAATCAGCGATTCTTGAAATAAAACTAAAATAAATTTACTTGTTAAACTTTTTCTGCTTTTAAATTAAAGATGGCATTTCTTTTGACTGTTGAACATCAGAATAACATCGATCGCTTCTCCCGAAGTAAGCGAACTTCAAAGTGCAGAATCAAAGTACTCCTTCTAAGCCAGTATGCCTGAATGAAGGGATCAACTGTGCCAGAGACCTTGTTTCGTCTGACACACCTCGGCCGAGTTCTCATCTCCTAAGCCCGATCAACATAGCTCCCAACGGGACTATCTCTCCTAAGCAAGGTGAAATTGCTATTTTGAACCAACGGTACTTCTTCGCCCCGCGATGGCCGAGTATCCAATTGTGTTCATCCATTAGTCTGTATGTTGCGTCTGTTTTGTCAGCATAAACATACGTACTTCATGCATTATTGATTTGCATTCACATTTCATATTGCATCACTATCACTTGAGTCGGTCTTATCCTGCCGTGATAACCGTCCTCTCAATCGAGTTTGTCAGTTCTTTCCTCGTCAGGAAGTGTTGCGTCTGCACAATCTCGCCTCCAGTGTATCTTTAGATCAGAGTCGGCAATCGACCACTTTGATAATTTGAACCTCTGAAAAGCCAGAGAAAACCTTCAACAGATGTCACTCTTCGCCATCAAAGATGATATCCTTGCTTTCCCGGATTAAGGAAAATCCACAGAGAAAGCCTTCTAACCAGAGATTTGGCAATACAGCTGCCATTCTCCAAAAAAACCTGCTGATGAAAAAGTCATCAGTACCTCAAAATTGGACCCCATCATATGGCATTTCTCCGGGAAGATCCCGAGAAAAGTATGATGTAAGATCCCAAGCGACAGCATTCTCTCAAAGAGACCTGCTTTCCCCCAGTAGAGACAAATAGCGTCTCCAACAGAGAAGTTTGTACTACTCTACAACTCAGACGACTGGGTTCCCCAGCAAGTCTGACATCAAAATTTTTCCACCAAATGGCATCTCTCCAGGAAAATTCGGCGAGAAGTTTGAGGAAAATCGCTACGCATAGCGTCCCTTGTCAATTAAGTCTATTGACAAAAGAAACTTAGACCAGTTCCTTGGTAGGAAACCAGGATCGAGGGGAAGTTTACAAAAGAAACTTAAACCAATTCCTTGGTAGGAAACCAGGATCGAGGGGAAGTTTACAAAAGAAACTAAGACCAGTTCCTTGGTAGGAAACCAGGATCGAGGGGAAGTTTACAAAAGAAACTTAGACCAGTTCCTTGGTAGGAAACCAGGATCGAGGGGAAGTTTACCTTTTCTAAGCATCATTGCTTAGTAAAGAAGATGAATGCGTAAGCTACCATTCATAACCACCATCAAAATTTCGGGTATTCCGATATTTAATCCTCTTGCACCCCGAAAGCCCGAATCCCTTCGTCATTCACACCTTCGGGTCCAAGAAGATTAAATAGGGGCATCTGTAATACCCCAAATTTTGACCACTAAAGTTTCCCATCATTGTGCAAATCATCACCACAATATGGATGTACCTTTTATGCTTCATCAGTCTCCCCAAAGATGGGTGAGCATCCACTACAATCAAAATTAGGGTTTCAAGCCCTCTCTGGGCTTTAGACAAAGGCTCAATCAAGAAATGACTTGATTTTCAACTTGTATAATCTCTCAAACATCCTCAAAGGATTAAAAGGACTCCTACTTCAAGGATTAAGCACAAAGCTGCTCCCTTCTAGATGGATCAAGTCTCCAGATCGACAGTATCACCAAATTAGGGTTTTGATCACCCAGGGCCTCCAGATGAAAAATTTCATCTGGGCACAAGCCATTGATCCAAAACATAACCTAATATACTACATGGAACCTCATGAACCCATGCATCAAGTCAATTTTGCCTCAAGGGGATGCATACATCAAAAATCAGGAATTAGGGTTTCTTGACCTAATTCACCCCTAAGTTGACTTTTGGGACAAACCATGAGCCAAGACCTCAAGACATGATTTGAGGGTCTCTAATATACCATATTGATCCATTTGGAACAATGGATTGATCCAAGAAGCTTGAGCAACAAGTCTCAATTTCATCTGCACCACAATTAGGGTTTCGCGAGAAAAGTCAACTGTAACTTTGACTTTTGACCTGGACATGCTCCCAAACCCTAATACATGATTGAATATACCCTATGACACCCTTGGAACATGACCATCAAGTTTGATTTAGGTCAAGTACATGATTTCCTGAAGAATTGCACAGTTTGGAATTCATCTGATAAAAAGTCAACTGTGCACAAAAGTCAACTTTGACTTTTTGAGATTTTTCACCAAAATGGATTTTTAACCCTAAAATGATGTTAATGTATGATTTGAATCATCATTCATCAATAAAAATCAAGAAAAGTGAGATAACTTGTAAAAGGGGTAACCATAAAAACTTAGAAATTTTTCTAAGTTAAAAATAAAGTGGCAAAGGTACCAACTTTGGAGGACCATAACTCCTAAACCACAAGGCCATTTTTTCTCATCCAAAGATGGATTTGTAGCCCTCATTATCATCTACAAAAACTTCAACTACAAGTCATTCCAATTCATTAAGGATTTTGAGTTATGGAGTGATCAAAGTGGCTAAAAAGTGAAAATGTCACTTTTTTCAACACTTAGTGAAATTTTCACTAAGTCAGATTTTGCCTCACTTTTTGCCAAATGTAGGGGGATTTTTCACTTGGATTCAAAAGAGATCAAAACCAAACTTGTTCAAACAGTTGTTGTATCATGTAAGAGCTTTCCAAAATGGCCAAGAACATTGCCAAATTCAACTTACACCATGAGATATGACATTGGCAAGTTACCTTGCTGAAATCTGTCAAGGCAAGGCAGAATTTGCAACTTTGGTCGATTTGCCAAAATCAGCCAAATTCAATTGCTCCTATCCACTTGGACACCTCAGAGGATTGAATCTAAAGGGGACAATCACTGAGCCAAGCCTCCAAAGTCCATGGAACAAGAAATAGCATGTTGAACCTAGAATGGCCAAAATAGGGACAAGACTTCAAATTTGGAATGAGGCATTCAATGGAACCATCAAGGTGGCATGGACTGAGCCATTCTCATCTGAAATCAGTCAAGACTTATCCAAGACCAAGGGGACCATAGCTCTGTGCCCTAACCTCTAGTCAATGGCTAGAGGAGACTTGCATTTCCATTGGCCAACATTGAGGAAACACCTGCTGCAGTTGCCATTCACTGTGGATCCCAAAACAAACTTGCTCTACTATAAATAGAGCTCAATTGTGATCAGTTTGAGTACACCAAAGCCATCAAACAGATGCTTTCCTCAAAATCTCTTCTTTCACTCCAATTTTGCCTTCTAAGGCAAGTCACTATCGGGTTTTGAGTTTGAGAGCAATTCCAATTAAACCAATCACTCACACACCTCACATACATCACATATGAGCTGATCAAACACTTAGATCACTTCTGAAACACCAATTTCACAAAATCACCAGCTGGTTGCTCAAGGTTTTAACCAAAGTGCAGCTGAGGAACCACAAAATGATCCAGCCAATTTCAATCAAGTCCAACCATCCAAACACAATCCATAGGGTGTAGGGAAGCTGTTCAGATCATCACAACTCATCTGTAACACCTCCAGATCAAAAATCACTTTGAACTTGCTGTCACGACCTAAAGGTAAGCCTAAACTTGGGCATCTCTCAATCTATGCATATTTCCTCGCACAATAATTTGGCCATATGTTCATAATCATGCATGGAATGTTTTCCCTCAATTAATTGCATTGTTTGAATCGTGTATAAAAAATCCTAGCCTTCATGCAGAAATTAGGGTTCTTGAGGTCTCTTCGTGATTTCTTGTTGTATGTTTAATTTAAATGAAATTAATGGATATAGACATGATCGTGAGGTTGAGACGAGCATAATGATATGTGGATTGCATGATATGATTACGTATTCAGTGAGATTGGATAGAAAATGCAAATCTGAGAAACCAAGAACACGCGCGTGTTCTTCAGCTTGTTCTTGGCGCCATTTTTAGAAATTCAAATATTTGAATTTTGTGATTTTATTTAATTGATTCAAAAATTAATTTCTCTCTGAGTTTTAATGATTTTGAATTAATTCTTTTTTTAATAATTCACAAAAATGTTAAAATACTTTGTTTTCCCAAAAAATCCCAAAAATATTATTTATTTCATATAATTGATATTTTTGTAAAGAATTAATATTTTGATTGTTTTTGGCATTTTAAATATTTTTTCTACATTGATTTTGCAACTTTTAATGCTTTCTAATTATTTTGTAGGTCAATACTTAATTTTTGAAGCATTAATCCAAGATCACAATTTGTTTTCCATGTGTTAAACAATTTTTGATCATTTTAATTGAATTTTTATTCAATTAAATACATTTTGAAAACAAATTAGGGTTTTGGATTAATTCAACCCTCATAAATCATTTTCAAAACTTTTTTGGGCCTCTTGAGAGAGTGTAAGACCCATCCCCCCTTGTACAAAAACTTTTTGGGCCTCACTCATTGTATAAGTCCCTCTGTACAAGTAAACGGCGCGATCGTCGCCCGTTTAAAATAAAAAAATCATCTGGGCCTCTCCTTTAGCTATAAGACCCATTCAAAAACACTTTGGGCCTCTATTAGAGTGTAAGACCCAATCCCCCTTTTAACCAAACATCTTGGGCCTCACTTATTGTATAAGTCCCTCTGCGTTAAAAGAAAACCTCGGCGCGATCGCCATTTTTAAACGAAAAATCATTTGGGTCTACCCTCGTGTTATAAGCCTCACTCTTTTTCTTTAAAACTTTTTGGGCCTCTTGAGAGAGTGTAAGACCCATCCCTTTGTACAGAAAACCATTTTGGGCCCCAGTCACTTGTATAAGTCCCGCTGTACAAAGTTAAACAGTGCGCTCACTGATAAAACCCTGGGCCTCTCCTTGAGCTGTAAGCCCCGAATCTTTCTTTTTCAAAGCATTTTCTCCTTTGATTTTGAATATACTGTTGTTTTCAATCTTTCTTTGTTGAACAACTAACCAAACATCATGGAAGCACTACAACCGAGTAAGTGGTTATCGCTTTCGTTTACTGCTTTCATATTATAAACTGTATTGTGGGGCTACTCACTGTAAGTCTCCTTTCATAAACTCATATCTACTGTGTAATAATAGTATAGATATTTAGAGTTTCCTCGGCAACTACGTCTAGCACTAGGTAAAGCCGTTTCATTTATTCGTAGAAATAGACGCCTAGATCCCCAATAGGAGCACCAGATACAGTCTTCTCTTCGGCTGTCCTCCTTAGGAATCGTCAAGAAGCTCTACTCCCCAAGATGAATGTATTCTCCGTGAATGGCATCTTTGAGTTTCTTCCAAATTCTCGAACTTTCCTGACTTGATCTATTCCTTGTGGATAGTTTGCCTTGAATGTCTCGGGGTTTGGGTACCCACTACGGTCATAATCTTGGACCTTAACTAAGGAACCCTCTTTAAAAACTAAAAGTCGCTGGATAGTAAACCTCGCACGTTTACCAGTGGTTTTTATCTTTAAAAGAGTTATCTCTCCTAATGGAAAGGAGATGATAGACCCACGGGCTTCTTAAAAGCATCGGCCTCCTCTTGGGCATCGTACAAGGACCCTACGACTTCTTAGAAGTATTCACAACCTCCTCTTAGGCTTCGTATAATGATCTCTCCCTCCGGGAATGGTAGCCTCCTCTTGGGCTTCGTACAAATTGTCCCGACGACCTCCTAGAGGTATAGGAACAGAACCTAGTCATCCTCATAGAACAGTCCTTTCATAGAGTCTACTACTGTTTCTCAAAGCATAGTACAAAAAGATGAAACTCTAGACTTGGACAGTCTAACTTCCTTGAGTCTCAAAGACATTCTCAAGCACCCTTCGTTAAATAGGAAGGAAACCCGCAGACTCGGACAGTCTAAATACCCTTTTGGATTTCCAGTTTCCTCAAAGAAAAGGAAACAACCCCGATCCTCAGATCTAACCCATGAGTACAGTGAGGCTCATATAAGAACTGATTTTCTCTTTCAAAATCAGTATACTGGACCTGTCACTTAACTGACACAGTAACCTTAGCTTTCTCTTGGGCTTTGTGCAATGATTCTCCCCAGCGGAGTCAAACAACGTTTTAGCCTCTCTCCCGGGATTTGTACGAGACACATAAAGACTCCCTCGTTGAGTCAAACAAATAATAGCCTCCATCTCGGGCTTTGTACGAGACACAAAGACTCCATCATCGGGTCAAAATCTTTTAGCCTCTCTCTCGGGCTTTGTACGGGACACAAAATAGCCTCCTCTTAGGCTTTGTATAATGATTTTCCTAGCGAAAATTAGCCTCCTCTTAGGCTTTGTATAAGAAAACCACTGGTTGATCCAATTAACCTTTTAGCATCAAAGCTGTGCCTCGTTCACAGTACACAAACATCAACAACTCCTTCCCTTTCATCTAATCGCTGTAAGCGGCAAGCCTCTGGATTATTTACATCCATGCCACTGTCCTTCTTTTAGCATGAGGAATTCCTAAGGAAAGATGGCGTTGCTCTATACTGAGTTAAATTCTTCTCCTTCAGGTTAAAACCCTTTCTTCGGAAATTATGGCATTGCTCGGATCCGCGTATCCCAGTTAAAGTAATTCTCCTTCTCCCCTCTTTAGAGATGACAAATTCTCTCTAAAGTCAAGATTTTTTAGCTTCACATCTTGGGCTTTGAACAAGATACAAACCACCTTTCGCTTCATGTCTTGGGCTTTGAACAAGACACCAAAAACACCCATTTCCTCCCATAGAATAGGAGGAACTACGAACGCTCTGATTTCCCTGTTTCGGTAAATGGGAATACGTAGGCATAAGATCGAAAGAAAAGATCTTAGCGAGCACAATCAACAAAAACCCCAAATCCCATATCTCCATCAATCAAAAGCAGTAATTCAAAAGCATCAGTCCTAACATCCTAACCCTTGTTCCCCGCCAGAAACCTTCTGCCCAGGTAAAAAGAAAGAAAACAGTATTGGCGAAAATACAAATAACCAGTACAAGGCCCCCCCACATTGATAGCATTCGTAACCTAACAGACCGCTGTTTAAACTCAGTATGCAAGTAGGGTTAATTGGAGACATCTATTTCCCTTCCTTATTCAGCTCACAATAGGATAAAAAATGAATCGACCTGTAGTCAAAGCTCAAACCGCAGAGAGCGACCAGCGCTTAAGAACTGCCTCCAAAATTGCTCACTACACTTAGCATGGGATCAAGGTACTTGGTTTAACTCAAGGGAAGAAGAGGTTTTCAGGGTTTCAAGCAACAGTTCATGTGTATTGTTCAAGGGGCTAAGAGGAGAGAAAGTTCTTGATACTATCAATTCTTGAGCCACAAGGGAACCGCCACAAGGGAACCTTAAGCCTCAAGGTGTTTTATTTGGTCCATCATCTCATCACAGGATCAAGATTGGCAGGGGAATTCAAAAGAATCACACTCTCCTAACCTGATTTCCTAAATTAGGGTTTTGGAGATTCTGAGATCTAACCCTCAAATGAGCAATCTCTTTGTTTGTTTATCATCTCTAAATGGAACTTATCATCATTGGTGGACATGACACACATCATACTCAGAGGAATTTGAATTTGGAGGATGTGCTGATTTCTCCTAACCAGAGGAGCCAAAATTAGGGTTTCCTATAGAATCAGTTTATTTCTGATTTTTAGGACAAGACTCGATCTCATGGTATTCCTCATGTCCTCAAGTGTCTAGGATTGAAGAATTGTCCATCAATTTGTTTCAGAAGGTTTTCAATTGATCAGAAATTTCAAAATCAGGAGAATTGGGAATGAGGTCAACTGTGCAGTGGAAAAAGTCAACTCCTGACTTTTTGAGGTCAACATCATGATTCTCAAGTCAAACATGATCAATGGATGAGATTTGGTCAAGGAATATTCAAGGAATTGTAAAAAATCAAGAAGTTGAGAACTTGCCATTTTTGGAAGAAACTAGGTTTTAAAACTTACTATTTTTAGCAAGTTTTCATGTTTTGGTAACCACTTTCAAACTCAATTTTCACCATGATCAAGGCTTCAGTTGAAAATCTTTTCCACATGAAAGTTGTAGTTTGAAACTTTCCCTTCAAAATGGGCACAAGAACCACGTCATTTGAGTCATTTTTGAGAGAGTTATGGCATCCCAAAGTTGGAGTTTTCAAGTTGTAAAATTTGTTAACTTGGATTTTTTCTAAGTCACTTTGGGTCAGCTCCAAGTACCAACTTTCATGCTCACTTTTGGATGCCTTCCAAGCATCATTTCTCTTCTTTTTCAACATCAATTTTCCTCTTTGTCATGCTAGCTTTGCAATAAGCCCAAGATCTTTTTGTTTGGTAAAGAATTCAATGATTAGTGATGGTTCAAAGTGCACACATGGTTGAATTTGGGACATGCTATCAAGTTTCTATTTATGCACATGACATTATTCTCATCTTGCATTGTCATGTATGCTCATTTCTACGCATAACAACCTTGCCTAAATTAGCCAAACAATGCCATTTTCTTACCATGCACATGTTTGTACTATCATGCAAAAAAAAATAGGAATTGAAAGAATGGAATTACCACATGCTAGTACTCTCACGTGCCATTACTTTTCATGACCATTTTACTCATCAAACCACCCTTTTTGCAACTCACCACAGGCCATAAACCGTGCATTCTTTTTTCTCAAAAATAAGACTTCAATTTGCAAAAATCAATTGGTGACAAGCATTTCACTCAGTACCAGGCCCATACATTTCACAAGTCCATGCTATTTAAACTCCAAAACCCTAAAAACAAAGGGGGGATTGATTTGGCTGAGAACTGGACGATAGCAAGCTCTTATACCCTGAAGATTTCTCACACTCGAATCTGTTCGTTCACAAGGATTTTCTTCATTTCATAGCTCGATCTACACGTCTGGAAGTTTAGTGGAGGTTTTCAAGTGGGTTTCTGAAGCTTCTTCCATTATTTCAAGGACCAACGGAGTTGCTCCGTTAGGTAACTTTTCAACTCTGAAACTCTCATGCTTAACGTGTACTAAACCTGTTTCTTGTTGATTCTGAAGTCCTACAACTGAGTAGGCACTGTTTGAATGCGTGTTGTTTTGTTTTGGTGAGATTTCAGTTTGGACATGTTTTTTTGTTTGCTTCGATTCATGGTGTTTTCGTGTTTGAAAATGGTTTTTGAGTGTGGATTTGGTATCAGCGTAAAAAACCCTACGAGATGGTGTCTTTTTCTTTGCGTTTTGGTTTATTTCATTTCTGAACTCTGGCAGGCCTCCCGGAGAAGATGACCGGAGCTAGGGCTCTGGCATCTGACGTGGCAGAATGTTGACTGATTGACCAGCCAATGGCAATCGAGTCCGCGTTTGAAAAGCCATCGTGTCCCTCTCACTTATCCAAACGGTGCGTTTTGGTTTTAGTTTATTTTTTTATTTTTTTCTGATATTTAAGAGTTGGGCTTATGCATTTGATATCCGCACACCCTTGTTTAAGGCCCAACTTGCGCCATGAAGTAAATCCTGTATAGCAGGAATTGCTAGTGCACCCCCTTGTTCTTCTCTTCATTTCCTTTTTATTTTCATATTTAGTTTCCATTTGTTTTTTATTTTAATTGTTAAACACATTTTAAAAAATCCAAAAAAATACTTTTCTGATCATTTAATGTCTTGTGATCATTTTCCATTTTTTTATTTTTATTTCCTATTTTATTTTCATATTTTATTTTGATTTAATTTGGTGATGAGTTTCCAATGATACCCTTCATCTAGGGTTATGATGTTCTTAACTTTTACTCATCATTTGAGGCCAATCTTTTGGTTACTTGTGGAGGATTATAGGAGGATGTTTTGATGCTGGTTTGAGGTTGGTTTGAGTTACTTTTGGTGACTTGCCACTCAATTTTTATTGACCCTCGATCTTTGTTCGATTATGTGCACATCTTGACTTGTGGATCACTTTTAGATAAGTTCTTTAACTCTTCTTGATCCATTCTTTTTGTATATGTTACTTGACTGAATTAGCTTCTGTTTGATTATTTTTTGGGATTTTATTGATCCACTTTGCTATTTTTGGTTGAGTTTTGTTTGTGACGCAAGTTTGAATGAGGTATACTTTGACACTTGAGCTAGTTTGAATGCATTTGCTTACTTGTGATGGGGTGATGCTTGAGATGTTTTTATGGTATGATCATGTACTGTTTGAGCTTACTTGTGGCTTTGGAATCATCTCTTTTCACTCATTTTCCTATTTGCTCTTGATTTTACAAAGTGTTGTTGTTTTGGACTTGAACTTTGTGGTATGTTTGACTTAATCTTGTGATTGCTTCTTTGTGTGAATCCATTCATGTATGAAACCTTTTGTTTGATTTGTATGATATGCTAGAGGTTCTGACCCTCTTGGTTTAAGGTGCTCTATGTGATATGTTCTCACTTTTTGCTTCACATGTTTCTTTGCTTGCTTGCATGAATAGTAGGTGGATGCTTTGATTAATGTTGATACATGCTTTGGATGTGTTGCTTGGTGATTAATCTTGTATGACTTGAGTTTGATCTTAGCATGATGTTAATGTGTATGCTACTTCCCCTTGGGTTCATTGCTTGTTTTTCATCTCACTTGATCATCATGGTTTGATTTGTATGATGCATATCATCATCATTGGTTTTGTGGTTTATTTGGCTCATAATGCATCATAATGTAAAACATTCTTGCATGTTTGGATTAGATGATCATGATATGAATTGAATTCTGACTTGGTTTCACTTTCATCTTATTTTGTTCATGTCATCTTTGTACAAACTCTTAGTGTGTGAAATTGTGAATCTTGTGCAAGTTTACTTGCATCCTTTCTTGTGTGCCTTCACTTATATACTTGATATGTGCTTATATGATCTTTGAAGCATGTTTTGTGTTTTGATTTGGATATGATGTTTATGATGTGCTTGCTGCCCCATCTCTTTTCTCACCTCTCTTCTTCTTCTTCTCTCTTCTTCTCTTTCACTCTTTCTCATCCCATGGATCTCAAGACTTATTCAAGTCTTGGATTCTTTTCCCCTTAGAGCTACCTAGTCCAACTTAATTTTTGATTAAGCTTGGAGTAGGATTAGCATTAGGTTAGGTAATTGTTTCTTTCCTAAACCTCCCTAACCCTAGGACATCCATGCATGATAACATTAGGACCCTTAGTATCCCCTTAGAGTTTTCTTGTGTCTCCTCTCTTCTCATCTCATAATTTCTTCAAAACACGTAATAAAGGATAACGTGTATTGCGCTCGAGCCTTCTATGTGGGGAGTGGGGAACGAGGGGCTTCCTCTCGTTCTTCTAGGATACTTAGTGTACGTCCTGTTGGGGACGATGCGCGAAGTATTCGTTCCTACGTTTAAAGACTTTGGTGCAATGCAAGTTATGAACTAACTTAAAACACTTCTGTCTAAAAAACTCAAAAACAAACAATAACGTCTTTCCTTCGGGAATTCTTTTCTCATCTCACTCACTCTCAGCGTACGAACGCGCTTCTACTCGTTCTCTTGCAAGACGGTAACGCCTAAGTCTCGATTCAGCGAGCTGCAACACCTGAGCTAGAACGTAAGTCGTTCCCTAAAGAACACAATCCACCCCTAGAAAGGGGAACTACGTCGCTCTGATTCTCGCGTGCGAGCGGGATACGTAGGCAGGAGATCGTGCGAGATCTCTCCGAGCATAACCTTTCTTTATCACCTCTTTGTCTCTTTCCGACCTCGTAGGTCGAACTACGACTGCTCTGAGTTCCTCTTTCTCGTCCGATTGAGGATACGTAGGCACAAGACGGCGATGTCTTGGCGAGAAACTTGCCCCCTTAGTTCGTTTCCGAACTACCTTGACTCTGACTTTCCCATTGCACGAGGGAATACGTAGGCCTAGGACTCCGAGGACGTCCTATTGAGTCACTTCTTCTTTTTCTTTTCTTCTTCGTTTCTTCATTCTTTCCGTTCTCGTTTTTTCTCCGGTTCAGCAGCAGTGGAGTTCCAGATGACGACACCCTTTGATGCAGACAGCAAGCGTGGATCCCATCGAGTACGATGGACGTGTTGGGTGCTAACACCTTCCCTTCGCGTAACCGACTCCCGTACCCATTCTCTTGGTCGTGAGACCATGTTCTTTCCCTTCTTTCAGGTTTATGCAGTGTTTCCTTTCCCTCTCTTGGGATAAATACACTTTGCTGGCGACTTTGTGTTCTTTTGCACCACTCTCACGTTTGTACCGTTGGATGCGAATCTTTCGGGAGCGACACCGGGACAATACAACGTCGCGAACACGGGGGCGTGCAACGGTACATGCGCGACACCTCTATATAACACACGACGACCAAAAACCACGAAAGGTGTGCGTGAGACTTTTTGGCCCGGCGAGGAGGCCTCAACCGAGCTCCGTCGTCGACGTACCAAATAGGCAGAACACCCAGCTCACGATGGGAAGTTCACGCCACGAAGCTAAGCCATCGACCTCTTTCTTAGCCTCGTCAAAGGTCGGAGTACAACCCCTGACCACTCGGCTAAGCTCTCTTCGCAGTCGAGCATCATCAGAGTCGAGCAAACGCCCAAGGCGCCAGTGATCTCAACTACTTAGACAAAAATAAGTAATGCATAAAATATCACACACAAGCAAAATTAATAAAGAGGCACAAAGAAGTATGAAAATCGGGCAAAGCCCATTGTACGAATGTTACACATATAAGCCCACAAATCGGGCAAAAATAACCATTGTGCGAAAATTACATAAAGCAAGCCCACAAGCTGGGCAAAAACAACAAAATGGCACGCAGGCCAAGCAAACTATATCCCTACTCTGCGGCATTCTCAGCGGCGTCCGGCCCACCTCCCTCGTTGGCGTCTCCTCCTTACCCGGGCGGCACTATCCGGCCGTCGACCACCTCGAAGTCAGCATCTGCCCCATCGGTCACCAGGTCGGGATTCAGGATCTGGAGTTGCGCCACTGCGTTTCGGAACCCTATGCCCGCAGTTTCAAGAGCATCATCCTCGGCCAGACCAAGATCCTGCTCGAGTTTCCTGAGTTGGGCCACCAACGCTGCTCGAGTGGTTAGGAGCCTGTCTTCTTCGGTTTCGCCTTCGGCCGGCCGAACAACATCCTCTAACTCAGTAACCATCTCCTTTAGCCGCTTCTCCTCTGCCTCCAGCTCGGTGATCCGAGCAAGATGTCCTTTCTCCGTTTCCTTGGCTTCCTTCAGCTTTGCCTCCGCCCGCTGCTGCTGCTCGCTCTGTTCTTTGTTTAGGTCCCTGCAATCCTTCAACTCCTTGCGCAGGTCGAGCAGCTCGGCATCCAAGGCCTCGAACTTTTCCTGCAGTCGAGAAAGTTCGGCTGCGGGGCGAGTCTCATCGTTTAGGACGATGGCAGTCGAGCAAAGCCGCATGACCGTGGACATGTCTACGAAGATTGTTTTTCTCCTCGCTTCCGCAGCGGCCCCCAGCACAGCTTGTATTTCAGAGGGCGGGACACGAGGATAGATGACTTCAGAGAAGAAGCGGGGTTTTTGATGGCATGGGGGAAGTTCAAAGCTTGAAGGAGGTGGGGGACTGTCGTCGTGGCCCAGGTCGACGACCTCCACGCTCGAAACCCGTTGTCGTTTCGGCGTCCCTTGAGTACCCGGAGACTGGCTCCCAGCAGGAGGTGTCCGCCTATCTGAAATCCCCGACACAGTGGCGGCAGGCTGAGACTGACTGGAACCTTCGGGCATAGCAGCCGAGGAAACACCCTCAGGCATGACCCCAGAGGGAGCAATATCTTGACCCTTTGAACGAGATGCCTCTCCCCGGGCCTGCTCTTCCCGAGCCCTCTTCGCCTTCAACTTTTTGAGTCTCTCCTCGGCTCCGGCCATTTTTCCTGCAAAAAGAAAAGAAAACATTAATAAGGCAAGGTATACATACGCGAGGAAAGATAAGATCGTGGATGTGTTCACCACCTAATAACTCGACTGCTTCTTCGTCGGAGAAGGTTTCGAGCAGAACACGGGTATTGATCAAACGGCGTTGTTTCTTCACCTGCCCGTCCGCTCCCGTTATGGGCTGGCCGTCCAGCGTTTCGTGCCGGGCTTCATTAAAGCTTTCAACGAAAGCGACAATTTTATCGTAAGATTCCCGGTCATAGGCGTCCAACTGGTTATGCTTCACCTTGTATTTGTCGACTCCCTTCTTGAAGTGTTCCTCCGTCCAGTACAGAGGGAACTTCGGCTCCAGAACCTCCTCGGAGCGACCCTCAACGTCACGGGTAACCTTCCGATACAGCGAGTGGACGGCCCCGAGGGTGACCGGTTTCACAAAGTAGTAGCGGAACTTGAAGTCCCGGACGGAATCTAAATACGTATGGAACAGAGCTTTGCTCTGCTTGAAAGACACTCATCTGTGTCGTCCATTGGCCGACGACCTTTGGAGATGGAATACCCAAAAAAAGAGGGACACTGTCGGAACAATTTTTAAGTACTTACAAACGATCTCGAAGGCCCGGATGAAGGCCAGCGAGTTCGGGTGGATCTGAGAGGGTGCCAGCTGCAACCAGGCGAATATTCCCTCTTGTAAGTCCGTGAAGGGCAGCCTCCACCCCGCCTTGTCGAACATAAATTCATATAAGGGGATGCGCATTCCCCGGTAAGGCGAACATATCCGATGGTGCTCCTCTGGGCGGAAAACCTTCCAGGATTTGTCAGACCCGATGAGCCGGTGCTCGACGGTGCAGAACGCGTCGTCCACGTCTTTGTAGACGAAGATAGACGACATCTCCAGTGCTTCCTCGCACACCCACTCCTCGAGCGGGCGCTCCTGCACAAAATCCATGTGAGCCATGGGAGATTCGGGTTGGTCGTCGTCTTCTTCAAAAGATCCCACGACCACTTTCGCAGCCAAATCGTCCATTTACCTGAAAAGCAGAAGGAAACGGTGAATTCGATGGGTCATATCAAATTCACCCCTCCACCGCTGTTCAAGCGAACGGGCGAGGAAGGGGCAAGGCTCTCTCGGCTCCCCGACATAACCGGCCGAGGATCAACATGCTCGCCCGGGAGCTCGTCGCCTCCCCGAAAAATTCCGCCCCCCGTGTTCCTATTACGCTAACGAAAAGAGTAACTATTGGGGACCCCGAGACATTCAACGTGTCCCCGACATGTTCATCCCTGGTCCCCGAAATATTCAACAAAAGCGGGTGAAATTCTTAGCACCCCCTCTTTCAACAGCTAAAGATTCCCGCCGTATTCGCCAGGAATCCTTTCATTTCTCGTGGGAACATCATCAGTTCACCAAGGAAATGTCGTACACTAGTTAAAATTAAAGAAAAACGCAACAGAAAGGTCAGTTTTGAAGCAAGTACCTTGTGAGCGGCGATTTAGGGTTCCGGCACAGAGTTTCCGGCGGTGAACGGCTGCTGTAGAAGAGATTAGGTTTCCGGCACGGAGTGTCCGGCGGTTGGCGGCGGCGAACTGCAACTAAAGAAGGTAGAGAGAGAAGGAGAGAGATTCTTGAGAGAGAAACGGAAAAGTGGAAAATGAACGAGGGGAGCAGCTTTTATAAGCGATTCTCGTGGAACTCGAGGGGCATAGGGCACTCGAGTGCGCTACCCTAGCCAGCCGCCCTAGCCTCCATAGGTAATAATGGCAGGCGACACGTGGTACACATGCAACCGCTCATCTCCCCACGCGTGTCGTTTCAGTTCTCCCCAACGTTTCGAATCTGAAACCCCTCATCTCCCCGGCGCTGCGACCGAACACATCTGTCCGATGCCCGACTTATGCACGACCGAAGGTCCTCCTCGATTCCTATCTTGACGTATCCCCGACATGACCAAAACCCTTAAGTCATTGCTCTGGCATCTCAGAGCAACGACTTGGGGGGCTCCTGTTCTGGACTGGGCCGAGGCTGCCCAACAGTCAAGCAGGCCCAACCCATACAGCCTGGGGAGGCCCAATAAGGCCCTTCTGCAAGACACGCGACTGCCACGTGCCAGCCGCAGTTTCGCCGGGCACTTAAGCGGTGTCGGGCACTTGGGACAATCAGAGAGGATGTCCTGCTGAGAGGTTACTCCTCGACAGTATAGCTTCTCCCCGCGAGAATGCCACACGTCACTCCTCGACGACCATGGCTCCTCCCCTGCGAGGAGTATACATGATTCACATCTCCTCGACCACACGAGGCTCCTCCCCCGCGAGGAGCACCCAACGGTCCACCCCGCGTGGACACGTTCCAAGTAACCTCCCACTTCCGAAAGATTCGGTCTACCCTACTTCCGGAAATCTAGGAGCAGTTACTCTAGGGCGAAGACCACGTGCTGGTCTTCATTACCACACGTAAGCCCTAGCAGTTACTTGGAGTGGGCCTAGTTGATCCAGCCTATTGCAGGTAACCGTTGGCCCCGCGCTGGGAGCTCTCTATAAATACCCTCTCATTTGAGAGGGTCAGGTTAGACACTTTCTTCCTACCTTTCACGCTTTCTGTATTTGCTGATATTCTGTACACTCTCTCACTTGAGCGTCGGAGTACCTTGCAGGTACACCCCCCCCCCTCGCGCCGTCTCTCTCATCACCATCGGAGCTGCCGTTCCAGACGTCGTTGGCCACTATCACTGTCTGATCCAGGTACGATCAGAATTTATCATTGTTTTACATTATTTTAAAATCATTTGAACATTAGTAAGTGTGACCTCTTCTAAAAACTCTAAAATTTTCTATTCAAACTCTATTTCAAAATAATTAAAAAAAAAAGAAAAATATCTATACAACTCTATTCTTATCTATTTTACACCCATATTCAACCAACAATTATAATTAGTATTTAAATAATATATACTAAAAATGTAATTTTTTTACACAAAAATCAAATGTGTCTCAATATGTTAATATTTATAAAGATATTTTAAAAATTAATATCACTAAATAACATAATTGTCAAACTCAATTGGAAGCATGTGTAGAAAAGTTAATATATATAATAATAAAAAATAATTTAATTTGTACACTAATAATTTAAATTATGATTTGGTTGAATGTAGGAGTATATGTGAATTTATTGATTGAGTATATTAGTTTTATAAACATATGTAACAAATAAAAATCAGAATTAAAAATCAACCAATGAAGAGAAAGTGGAGAAGAGAAAGAAATATACTGTTAGATTTAGCTACGAAAACCTGAACAACAAAATCATCATTACAGAAACCGAACCGCAATTCAGTAACATAGTGAAAACAAAAACATAGAACTGAAACCAAAATGCAATCCAATAAAGTAAACCAAACCAACAACTTATAATTTTATCAATACAAGTGACATCATTATCCTTTCCGAACTTGACCATCAAGTACACACGTCAATGTTCCGGTTGGACTGACTTAGCAATACACGGAAATGGGTTTTTAATCTTTCGCACAATTCCGAACGGCCAGGATTGCATCATTCAAAGTACAAATAGAATTTACTTTGTTCCGAATGTATACCTGTAGTTAAAATTGATTTAAAATTTAAAATTCTTTATTAATAAAATAACATCAAAAAAATAAATGATTAGTAAATTATAAATACTTATCAAATTAAATTCAATGAGTTAGTGTAGAATAAAATAAATGTATGATATCAAGTTTTAATTTGATATTTAAAGAGACAATAAAATATGAAAATTAATTTTAAGATTAATTATATCGGGTTAGTTTTGTTGAAATTATTATTTGGAATTTTAGTTGAATTAAAAATTAGCAGTATAGAATTAAAAAAATATTAATTTATCTTTATTTGGTCGAGTATGACAAAACGTATTCTAACAATCAAAATGCTTTCTTACCATTTGTCGTTAGTGCACAAGGTGATAAAAACAAAAGAAATGAGAGAATATTTAATACTCTGGAATGACGGCTACAAAAGCTATAAGAAAGATGATTATAAAATGACAGCTACCGCTAGTTTATTTATATACAAATACTAGGGTCACATAGGCAACATACTAAAATACTAAATTACCCTTCAATACCATCCCTTAATTTAGGATTTCCTAATCAAAATTAACAACACCAATTTCATTCCTTAAGTGGAGAAATTGACTCGTCTTGATCGCCTTTATCAGAACATCTACTAGCTGCTTATGGGTGCTAAAGTGCACAACTTCTAGCACTCCATTCTTGACTTGACTTTTTAGAAAATGATACTTTGTCTCAATATGCTTGCTTCTTCTGTGTAGAATTGGGTTCTTGCCAAGATTGATTACAGACTTGTTATCAATCATCAGTTTCAGAGGTTTGTTTACTTTGATCTTCAGATCCTGCAGCAAATTCAGAAGTTATACAGCTTGACATGCAGCTACAACACTTGCGTTGTACTCAGCTTCACACGTCGACAATTTAACAACATGTTGCTTCTTGGAACACCAAGAAATAGGACTGATCGTACCTGGATCAGACAGTTTCTGATGGCCAACGGCGTCTGTTGAACTTTGGCTCCGGTGAAGTTGAAAGACGGCCGGGGGGGGGGGGGGGGGGGGGGTACCTGCAAGGCACTCCGACGCTCAAGTAAGGTGGTTGTCAGAGAAAAGGCAAGTACAGAAGTGAGAGTAAGAAAATGTCTGTGACCTGACCCTCTCAAGTGAGAGGGTATTTATAGAGCCCCCAGCGCGGGGTCAACGGTTACTTGCATTGGGCTGGATTGCCAGGCCCAATCCAAGTAACTGCCAGGGCTTACGTGGCGTAGTGAAGACCAACACGTGGTCTTCGCCCTGGGGTAACCGTTCCTAGATCTCCGGAATTAGGGCAGACCGATTCCATCGGGAGTGGAGCGGTTATGTGAGAACGTGTCCTCGCGGGGAGGACTCTTGAATGGCGGGGAGGACTCGCTGCGTGTACGGAGAGGCCTCCTCGCGAGGAGTGATATCCTCGTGTCGAGGAGGGGATAACTCCGGGGAAGGCTCAATGCTTCTGCCCGAAGCTCTACCCCATTCGTGCCCGACATTGTGGCGTGACGCTTGCCCGACACTAGCTCGACTAAGTCCTTCGTATGGGCTGCCCCAGAGCGTGTGGGCTGGGCCTGTTCGGGTGTTGAGCAGGTCCTCGGCCTAGTCCGGAACAAGGACCTTCCAGAAACTTAAACAAGTATCCAGAAGTACTTCTCCTGTTAACTCTATCTCCACACCAATCAGTGTCTGAATAACTCTTCAATTATGAATTAGTCTTTCTTCCAGAAGGGAATAACACTCCATACTTTAGAGTTCCCTTGATATAACTCATAATCCTGACAACAGTTTGGTAATGGGACCACTTAGGTTTACTCGTGAACCTACTAACTATTCCAACTGCATAGCAAATATCAGGTCTAGTATTACACAAATACCTCAGAGAACCAACCAATTGTTTGAAGGTTCTAGCATCCACATCCTCACCTTCAGAATCAGAATACAATTTGTGATTGGTTTCTGAAGGTGTGACAGCAGCCTTACAATTCTGCAGCTTAAATCCCTTAAGAAGCTCAAGTTCATACTTCAGCTGATGCAAAATGATACCCTTCTCAGAGTACATAAACTTCATCCCTAGAAAATATGTCATTTTCTCGAGGTCAGTCATTTCAAACTTATTCATCAGCACCTTCTTGAACTTGGCTATCTCTTGCTCAGAACCCCCTGTCAGCAATATGTCATCAACATACAGACACACCAGAATCATATTGCCTTCAGAGGTATGCTGAACATAAACACCATACTCCATCTCACATTTCTGAAACCCCTGATCCTTGAAAAATGAATCAATATTCAGATTATAAGCTCTGGGCGCTTGCTTCAATCCATACAAAGCTTTATGTAATCTGTACACCATCCCTTCCTTATTCCTTTTAACAAATCTAGGAGGTTGTGACACATATACCTCTTCTTGTAATGGACCGTTTAGAAATGTAGATTTCACATCTAAATGCATCAGAGGCCAATTCATGTTAGCAGTTATTGCAATCACGAGTCTGATTGTTTCATGTCTCGCTACAACTGCAAACACTTCAGAACAATTCAGCCAAAGTTTCTTTAGAAATCCTCTTGCTACTAACCTCATTTTGTGTTTGCCAATTGATACATCTGGCTTTAGCTTCACCTTGAAAATCCATCTGACACTAATGGCTTTCTTGTCCTTTGGAAGTTTAGTCAACTTCCAAGTCTTGTTTCTTTCAATAGCCTCAAGTTCTTCTTTCATGGCCTTCAGCCAAACTTTCTTTTTGAGGGCATCTTCTGTACTTACTGGTTCAGAGTCTACTACCATGGCACAGTGAATAGCCTATCCCTCAGGGTCTATTTAAGTATCTCATAGCATGTCATACTCTAAAAATATTCTCGGGGTGTTTCTGACTCTCTGTGACCTCTAACCTCGTTTAGAATCTCCTTAGGATGCTAGAACCCCAGAATTTCTATCTTCAGAAGCTCTAGTTTCAGAAGGCTGACCTCCTCCAGAACCTTGAGCACCTTAAGAGTCTGGAATATCCCCAGAATCTGAATCACCACCAGAATCAGAATCAGAATCATTTTCACCTTCTGAGTCTCCTTCAGATTCAGAATCACCATCAGAGTCAGATTCGCCTTCAGAGTCTACTCCAGCTTCAAAATCTTCTCTAGATTCTGACTCATCTAAGGAAACTTATAATTCTGACTTTTCTTCAAAAGTTTTCACACCAGAGTTGGATTGAGACTTATTCTAATCTCAAGCTTCTGATTCCTTTACAATGACATCTCTGCTGAATTCAACTTTATTATTTTCTGGACAATAAAGCTTATAAAGCTTATACGCACTTGTACTGTGGTACCCCACCAGTAACATCACTTAGCTTCTATCATCTAGCTTCTGTCTTCTGGCTTCTGGAACATGTTTCTAACATACAGAACCAAACACCTTCAGATGTCTAACATTTTTCTTGTCTCCAGTCCACGTCTGAATAAGAACTATTTCCTTCAGTTTCTTTGTTGGACATCTGTTGAGCACATATGCTGCAGTGGCAACAGCTTCTCCCCATAAGGTGTGAGGAAGTTTCTTCGCCTTCAGCATGCTTCTCGTCATATCAAGCAAAGTAAGATTTCTTCTCTCAGCAAGACCATTGTTTTAAGGAATATACGAAGCAGTAACATCATGCTCAATTCTATTCTCCTCACTGAACTTTCTGAACTCAGTGGAGTTATACTCACCTCCACCATCAGTTCTCATAATCTTCAGAGTCTGACCACTCTGATTCTCAGCCTTGAATATGAATTTCTTGAATTCAGCAAACACCTCGTGTTTGAACTTTATAAGGGACACCCATGTCATCCTTGTTGAAATTCTGGTATCAGACGTGTGATGTTAAGGTGTGATGTCACAACAACACACTCTGCACAATGGACAGCAATAACAGTAAAATAACACCAAGAATTGTTGACCCAGTTTGGTTACAACCAACCTACTCTGGGGGCTACCAAGCCAGGGATGGAATTCACTACTTGTAGATATAATTTACAGACTCAACAACCCGTTGACAATCTCCTAAACTTATACTCTACTAATGACTTCCTACCTAAGAAACCACTTAGGTATGAGAACACCACTCAATCCCTTACAAACACTCAAAGAAACTACTTTGAGTACCCTTGATCTTGCTTCCTAGCTTCGATCAAGCAAACACTCTCTATTGCTTCACAGCTTCTAGAGAGGACAAAAACTCAACACCTATTCAACCCTAGAATAGTGTAAATACAAGCACTCTAAACAAACTCTAGACACTAAGCCCCCAGCTCCTGATCTTCTGAATGTTTTCTGTCGCTTTTTCCTTTGGTCTTGTGCGCTTTATATAGCTCCTTGAATTGGTCTTGGACTTGCTACAATATCTCCCAGATTTGTTATTTAAAACTGAATACTTAAAACAGATTTTCTCCTAAAATCTTTTTAAATCTTCAACCTTTTAAATCTCCTACAAATCTGCACCAGATCTCCTATGCATCAGCAAATATCTATCCCAAGATATTCGCATCCAATGAGACAGCTTGCTCTCCACAATTCCAGCTAATACGCAAACCCTAACAACATCACAGCCTGATGTTGTTAATTCTGCAGATCTGATGTTACAACATCACCAATGTGACATCAGACATCCAACTTCAGCAATTAATTACTTAACACAGCCCAGTGTTAAGACTTCAATGTTGCAACATCAGCACCTTGACATCAACATTGAACATACTTTGTTTTACCAAAATTCCAGTCAATCCAAGAACTAACAATCTCCCCCTTTGGCTAATTTTGGCTAAAATAATCTCTGCACTCTGCATCTTCAGAGACTTCAGCAGCGGAATAACTTCAAAAATTTGAAACTCCATCAGCAGTAGTTTGACAATACTCATAGTCTTCATCACTTGATCTGCTGCAGCGCCATCTTCATTATTGACAACAGCCAATTGGTGCTCCCCCTCAAGAATATGAACCAGCATCACAGCTGTTCAGTAGCTCACAATGTGCAGCACTTTTCTCCCCCTTGATGTCTGCACTCTTCTGCATCACTAGCTCAGTCTAAACACGTTTTTCTTTTAGCAGCATCAATTTATCTCCCCCTTAATATCCGCATCACATTAGCAGCATTTGGCAGTAACACTCTTTGATACTCTTGACTATCTTGGCTACTCTTAACTCTCTTGGCTACTCTTGACTCTCTTGGCTATTTTCTCCCCCTTTTTAGCCACAATTAGGCAAACTTCAGTTAGAAGCCCTATTAACTATAGTCAGTACACCCTAGCTCTCATTGTTAGCCTCACAGTTAGCAACCAGGCAAAACAAATCATAGAAGAAAACTAAAGACATAAACAAGTGCCTATAACAGCACACTATTCAAGTTACAAAACCAAGCACATTAAATGCTGACAAAAATAACATAAAAAAAACTAAAACTACTAAAAGCAAAAGTAAATAAGCTAGTCTTCTTCTGAACTTGCTTCATCTGCACTATCTTGTCCTTCATCTTCAGAGTCAGCATGATCATCTTGTTCCAAACTTTGGATCATCTTCTCAATCTTTTCTTTTCTAGCCAGACTAGTATTAATCACAACATCCAAGCCTTTGCGGGTTGCCTTCAGCTCTGCTAGCAAATCAGCCTTGGAAGTTTTCTTCTTGATACCTGCATTTGATGTTGACACAATATCTGCAACATGGCTTCCCATAAACAATTTCTGATGCAAGGATAATGGAGACTTCCTCTTGCATGCTTTATCTGCACAAGTCAATATTCCTGGTTGTTGACTCAGAATGACTCCACTTATGAGAGACGGAAATGCTATGGGCATTTTAATAGCATTTGTTGTTGCATGTTTTACAGTCTGATCAAATATGTATGTGCCATAGTCAAACTTTTTCTGTGTACCAACAACATAGATAAGTCTTCCTAATCCCACAGCTAGGGTGGTTTTATGATTCGTGGGCACCCAGTTTGCAGCTCCAATCCTGTGTAGTATAGCATACTTCACACTCAGTTTGCTAGTTGGTAGCTTTTCTTTTAATGGCCATACTCTAACCCGTCCAGCAGTAATTACCTTGCACACTTCATTATCTGTATCCTCCAGTTCTGGATACTCTGCATCCTCTCTTCCTAAGTAGTTGTTGACAATCTTAGGAGAGAACTCAACACATTTTCCTCTGACAAAAACCTTCATATAATCTGGACTGCTCTGGTCAGAGATATCTATAGGAAGATTTACTATGAATTCCTTTACTAGACCATCATAGCACCTTGAAAATCCACACACAGTTTTCATTAACCCAGCTGATTTAATTCCTTCCATCACTTCCTTAATCTCCATGGCTTCTTTGCCAATCTCTCTCTCAAGAGCAATTCTCCTTTGGCAAATGAACTTCCACATATAGGCATTGCTAGCACGGTGGAAGGAGATGTTATCCACAGGCACATCTGAGACTTTGTCTGCAATCCTTTTTGCGATAGATTTTCTGACATGAGTGATGTTCCGAACATCATCCTCATCATCATGCTCAGACTCAGATTGTTCCACAATCTTCCTCTTTCTTGGAGTCACTTCGACCTTGCTCCAAGCTTTAGTTGGCCCAACAACAGTCTTTTTCTTCTTATCATCTGAAGCCTTCTTAGGATAAGATTCACTCTGCTTTTCCTTCCTTATTCTCAGTCTCTTAGCCAGTCCAGGCACTGCTCTTCCAATGACTTCATCATCAGATAGGTCATCAACATTAATCACATCAGTACTCTTTTCTCCTCCAGGAGTAGTCTCATCACCCCTACTAGGCGATGTTCTGACATCCCCTTCAACATGAGTATCATCTGCTTCAGTATTACCTTCAACTTCCTTCTCAGCATCTTCGATTACGGAGACCGCCAATCTGTGAAGATTTGTATCAGTAGATTGCATGTCACTCTTTTCTCTTGTACCCTGATCAACAGCCATTTGTCTCAAGGGTCTAGATATACCCTTAATAGGAAGTCATTTCTCAAAAAATTTGTCCACGATCTGCCCCATGCACTTATTCACATCTACCCTTTCCTCAGTAGTTTGTGGATGCGGGTTAGTAGTTCTAGGTTCGTCACCAAATAACACGCTAGTAACAACTTTCATTGTTTCAGGATTCTTAAAGACAGTAGCAGGTCTCTTGGGAGTAAGTTTAGTGGGTCTCGTAGTACCTGATTCAGGAAGAATGGTTGAGAGGGGCTCAATGTCCATAGGATCGAATGCTGAACCTTCGTCAGTGGAAACCCTAGCTCTTCCTTTTGTGGAACTCTGACACTCAGATTTCTTGGATGGAGACGCCATGACTCTTTTCAGTGAGGGTTGATTCTTGAAGACGAAGAAGTTAATTCGTTGCGAGAACAGGGCTTTGAAAAAACGTGATGATGCAACACCGAGAAAGAGGGGTCTGAGGCAAGGAGCTTGATTTGGAGTGTCAATGACTTTTTCCCTCCATAAATACTTTCCTTTTAAATAATTCACATCAGGACTCACTAACTCTGAGTGACCTTTCAGCATCCCGATGTCATAGTCTGATGTTATAACATCGACTTGAACATCATTAGTTGAACTATCTTTAAGAGAAATCCACTGATAGCAGTTGTCCTTGGTTCTGGTACCCTTCATAACAATCTAATTATGCTCACCAGAAACCACACACTCATGCTTAGTGTAGTTTACCTTGTAACCTTCATCACACAACTGGATTATGCTGATCAAATTTGCACTTAAACCACTGACAAACAGAACATTGTCAAGTTCAGGTCTACCATCACCTTTTACTTTCCCAACTCCTGCAACAACACCTTTTTCTCCATTGCCAAAAATAACTTCAAGAGAGGGACAATGACTGACTTCAGCAAACATGGATCTACATCCAGACATGTGTTTGGAACATCCACTGTCAAAATACCATGTTCCTTCTTTAAACTCTCTATCAGCCATGTGAGCCAATAAGCACTTCACCTTCTCCTTAGGTACCCATTGTTTAACAACTTTGGGCCTGTTCTCTCTCCATCTGTTTTGAGGTTGAGGGTATCTATACAGCTTGTAGCAAGAGTACTACATATGTCCAAACTTCCCACAATAATAGCATCTCACCCTTTCATCTTTGAATCTTCTGCTATGATGAGATTGCATAGGCTGCCATCCATAATGTGGTCTCCTCCTACCATAACTGCCCTGCCATCTATTATGCTGGTATCTTCTCCCATAAGAAGGCTGAGAATGCTGTTTCCTGGATTGTCTCCCATGATGGTGTGGTTTTCTTCTTCCATGAGGAACATCATTGGTGTATCCATATCCATAACCATACCAGTTGTCCTGATGTTGAGACACCTGATGAGACATGTGTTGTTTGAACTGAGCAGCTTGCATGCTCTCGTGGTATTGTGGGGGCATATACTGACTAGCTCCTTGTGGCTGCTTTCTCTTCTGATAGGGACCAGTCTTCTTCTCAATCTTCTTAGGTTGTGAAACATCAGCCTTCTTAGGGGTAGGATCCTGCTTCTTTGGCTGATGTTGAGATGAAAGTTGTGACACTTCCTTCTTTGAACCTGAAGTGCTTTCTTCTGAAGTTCCCTTATCATCAGCCATATAACCTATCCCAACTTTGTCTCCAGCAGCTTTTTCTGACTGAAGGATCTTGTCAAGTGTGTCTGTACCACAGCTCAGCATCCTAACAGATTTGGTCATTTGATCAAGGTGAGCTCTAACTAGCACCACTTCATTTTCCAGATCAGTCTTTTCATTCTCTAGCTGAGCAATCTGTTGCTTGTGGCACTTGTTTTCTTGACAAATCTCAGCACTTTTTAAACACAACTCTTGATAGGTAGATGCTAACTCCTCATAAGTTACTTCTCCATCACTAGAATCATCATCAGAAACAACAGCTCCTGTTAGGGCTCTAACATGCTTTGCTGACTCACCTTCACTTTCACTATCTGAGTCAGACCAGGAAACCGTCATGCCCTTCTTCTGCTTTTTCAAGAAGGTGGGACATTCTTTCTTGACATGTCCATACCCTTCACACTCAAAGCACTGAACTCCTTTATCTTGGGTAGTTTTCTCTTCATCCTTCTTGCTGGTGTCATAAGTCATGTTCTTGACATTAGGCCGGGAGTTATTGTTCATTCTCTTGAACACTTTGGTGAACTGTCTTCCCAACATAACTATGGCCTGAGATAGATCCTCCTGAGATTCAGAACTCTTTCCTTTTTCTTCTGCATCATTTGACACCAAGGCTATACTTTTAGGCTTCTTTTCTGGTTCTTCCTCATTCAACCCAAGCTCAAAAGTTTGAAGAGATCCAATGAGCTCATTAACTCTCATCTTGCTGATGTCTTGTGATTCTTCAATGGCAGTTACCTTCATCTTATACTTCTTTGGTAGTGACCTAAGGATCTTCCTAACAAGCTTTTCATCTGACATCTTCTCTCCAAGAACACTAGATGCATTGGCCAGCTCAAGAACACTCATGTGGAAATCATGAATAGTCTCATCTTCCTTCATCTTCAGGCTTTCAAATTTTGATGTTAAAATCTGAAGTCTTGACATCTTGACTCTAGATGTTCCTTCATGTGTAGCCTGCAAAATATCCCACGCTTCCTTAGCAACTTCACAGGTATTGATTAACCTGAAGATATTCTTATCCACTCCATTGAAGATTGCATTCAGAGCTTTGGAATTTCCAAGGGCAAGCTCATCTTCCTCCTTGGTCCACTCTTCTTCAGGCTTTGGCTTAGAGGTGCCTTCTTTATCTTTGCCAGCATCATCCTTCTCACACACGACAGGAGCTTTCCATTCTTTAATAACAGCCTTCCAAGCCCTACTGTCCAAAGATTTTAAGAAAGTGGTCATCCTTGGTTTCCAATAGTCATAATTGGATCCATCCAAAATAGGGGGTCTGTTGACGAATCCTCCAACTTCTTTGTCTATCTTTACACCAGAAAGTAACTTCCCTAGATCTCACCCAGAGACACACAGGATGCCTGCTCTGATACCAATTGAAATTCTGGTATCAGACGTGTGATGTTAAGGTGTGATGTCACAACAACACACTCTGCATAATGGATAGCAATAACAGTAAAATAACACCAAGAATTGTTGACCCAATTCAGTTACAACCAACCTACTCTGGGGGCTACCAAGCCAGGGATGGAATTCACTACTTGTAGATATAATTTACAGACTCAACAACCCGTTGACAATCTCCTAAACTTATACTCTACTAATGACTTCCTACCTAAGAAACCACTTAGGTATGAGAACACCACTCAATCCCTTACAAACACTCAAAGAAACTACTTTGAGTACCCTTGATCTTGCTTCCTAGCTTCGATCAAGCAAACACTCTCTATTGCTTCAGAGCTTCTAGAGAGGACAGAAACTCAACACCTATTCAACCCTAGAATAGTGTAAATATAAGCACTCTAAACAAACTCTAGACACTAAGCCTCCAGCTCCTGATCTTCTGAATGTTTTCTGTCACTTTTTCCTTTGGTCTTGTGCGCTTTATATAGCTCCTTGAATTGGTCTTGGACTTGCTACAATATCTCCCAGATTTGTTATTTAAAACTGAATATTTAAAACAGATTTTCTCCTAAAATCTTTTTAAATCTTCAACCTTTTAAATCTCCTACAAATATGCACCAGATCTCCTATGCAGCAGCAAATATCTATCCCAAGATATTCGCATCCAATGAGACAGCTTGCTCTCCACAATTCCAGCTAATACGCAAACCCTAACAACATCACAGCCTGCTGTTGTTAATTCTGCAGATCTGATGTTATAACATCACCTATGTGACATCAGACATCCAACTTCAGCAATTAATTACTTAACACAACCCAGTGTTAAGACTTCAATGTTGCAACATCAGCACCTTGACATCAACATTGAACATACTTTGTTTTACCAAAATTCCAGCCAATCCAAGAACTAACACTTGTGAATTCCTCAACAAATGACACGAAGTATTTGTTCCCTCCAATCGATGCTACTGGAAATGGACCACACACACCTGAATGCACTACTCCTGAAACATGCTTTGCTCTTGAAGCTACTTCTGACGCAAATGGTAATCTTGGGCATTTTCCTTCCATGCACACTTTGCATGACTTCTCAGGCTTCTTAATTGTAGGAATTCCATGCACCAGCTTCTTTGAATTCAGATGCCCTAAGCTTCAGAAATTCAGATGACCAAATCTTCTGTGCCACAACTCACTTTCCTTCACAACACTCATTGCACTAAGACATTCAGAGTATGCAGTTCTAACATTCACCTTGAATGTTATATTCCTTCCCTGTTCTGACTCCATAATCAGCTTCTGATTACATTCATACAACTTCAAAAGATTGCCCTACACTCATCAAATTGCTTTTCATGCCAGGTACATACCACACATTCTGGATCAATGTTGTTTTCCCATTGTTCAGAATGACTATGACATTTCCCATACCTTCAGCGATGAGGTATTTATCATCAGCACATTTGATCTTTGTCCTCTTTCTAGAGTCAAAGTCAACCATCCATTTCTTATTTCCAGTAAGATTATTTGAGCAGCCAGTGTCCATATACCACAAGTCTGTCAAATTTGTATCATTAGATTCAGAATCCATCGGTAGCACAGATTCATCATCAGATTCTCTTCTGGCTACATTTGCTTCTTATGACTTCCTTTCCTTGTTTGACCAACAATCAACTGCAAAGTGGCCAAACTTCTTACAACAGTAGCACTAGATCTTCTTCTTGTCATACATCTATTTTCCCTTATGTGCATTATTCTTCCTATCAGAAGTTGAGGTTTCTGACTTCTGAACACCATCAGATCTTCTCCTGGCTTCCGACTAAGACTGCTTCTGATGCTTTCCATGCTGCTCTACTTCTCTTTCAGAAGTTCTCTCAGTCAGACGCAACTCTTGTGATTCTAGACTGCTTTGCAGCTCTTCAATTCTCATGGTGTTTAGATCCTTAGAATTTTTTATTGCTTCCACAATGTAATCAAACTGAGGAGTAAGGGATCTCAATACCTTTTCAATGATTACTTGTTCAGAAATGGTTTCTCCATAAACTTTCATCTCATTCGTGATCAGAATCATTCTGGAGATGTACTCAGATACCTTCTCGTTGTCCTTCATGTTGAGATTCTCATATTGCTTTCGTAGAGACTGAAGCTTCACCTTCTTCACTGATTTGCCACCACCGTAACACATAACCAGTGTGTCCCATGCAACCTTTTGTCATACCCTAATTTTTATCCCTAAGGTCCTGCTTCTCTTTGCATCATCTGCATAGCCTATCATGTCTTTCGTCATGCATAATGCCCAAATTATCAGCCAGAATAATCTTGTCGGATTTACAGTTTAATCAGTCAAACTAAAAGTCAACTGTGCATAAAATCAGTGGATGAAAAGTTTCAAAATTGAGCTTGCAAACTCCAGTTATGTTTGCTTATGTTCTGCGTAGTTTAACCTGGCATGCTCGTTTTAATTTTTCGACGGCTTTTCGATCGCATTTTTGATCAGTTTGAGCCTTTTAACCGAGAAAATTTTATTTCGTAGTTTGACCAAACGCTGTATTTTTCTGAGTCGTTTATTTCGCTCTGATCATTTTGGTGTATTCATTTTATTTTTTCGAGCACTTCGATACTAGTTGATTATCACTACAAGAAAATTGGCAAATTACGACGGTTAGTTTTGGCAGATTACGGCGGTTACAGCCGACGCAAATGTAGAAACATGTGTCGCGAGGCTGTTTTACGACGGTTAGTAAAACTGTCGTTCCAACTGCCGTAACATTCCGCGACAGTTTTGAAACGGCCTCCAATATATTATTACGACAGTTGAACCACCATAATTATATAATATATATTTCATTGAAAATAACGACGGTTGTAACCGCCACAATTATATATTATATATTTCATTTAAAATAGTGACGGTTTAGAACCGCCGTAATATTATTTTATTTTTTAAAAAAAATTTTGAAAATTGCTACATTATCTCCTTTCTTCATGTTAGTATAATACCAACAGTATTACAATATTCAATTCAATCAATACAAAATACCATGAAAAATTATAATTTTATTAAACAAAAAAATTATCAATAGGAATTAATTGAAATGCACCGACAGTGTAAAAGGATTTTACACTGTCAGTTAATTATAACCGTTGGATGTAAAGAGGAGTTTGACTTTTAATTTAATAATCTGTAAAGTAACCCAAACGGATGATGGTGATGTATTGACAGTGTAAAACTTTTTACACTGTCAGTGCATAGTAATTAAACTCTTATCATATCCTCTAGTACCTTTTACTTTGGTCATTACTTGGAAGATTTTCATTCCCGAAACTGTGGTCACTACTTGGAAGATTTTCATTCCCGAAACTGTTGCAAAGTTTTTTTTATCAGTCACATGATCATTTTTCAGTGTCATTGAATGGAAGCTACAAGTGTTCAAATGTATACAGAAATAAAATACTTAATAGTTAATTCCACCAAAAATAATTAACTAGATAGTTACATACATGAATAATTAACTAATTAGTCTTTTCTATGCAGGTACTTTTAGCAATTACAATATCTTAACTAGATAGTTACATACATGAATAATTAACTAATTAGTCTTTTCTATGCAGGTACTTTTAGCAATTACAATATCTTAACTAGATAGTTACATACATGAATGATACATTTTACATGTACCTGAAGGTTTGAAACTTGACCCCCAAATAAAGTATCTTTGGTTGATAGAGTTACATTATGTGTTTCCTTGTAAGCATCAGTAGGCCTCTCCATGCCGCCAGGTCTCACTATCTGAAAACAGTGACATAACTTAACAATGACATTATAATAAGATAATTAGGACCGAACATGTGCTGCACTTCGACGTTATTACAATGACTTACTGTATATGGAATTCCACTTGCCATCAATGCTTCTTCCGCCTTCCTTTTCCAAATCAGGACTCCCCAAAATAAACTACAGAAATAGAACTAATCAATCACTTCAACTTCTTTACTATGCGAACACGAAAATATAACTATTGTTTGAAAAAGGTTTCAGAATTCAGACTCACTTGAGAATAGCTGCAGGAAAACCAAATTTGTTTGTTCCCAATGAAGTAACCAATATGAAGTGATTTACTTTGGCAACAGTTGCTGCAGCACCATGACAGAATAAACCAAAAAGAAAACTGTTTTCAACATTTATGCCTAAAACAAATAGCATTGAACATAATCATAATGAAAGAAAGCTATTGTTGCCAGCATCAACAAGGTTTTTGGTAGCTCTATAATCGATTCGACAGGGTCCAGTAATGTCGAAAATTTCCTTCTCACTAGCACCAATAGTACATATCACAGTTGATGTATTCCCTAAAGCTGATCCAATTTGATCCGGCTTCTCCAAATCACATTCCACAATTTCAAGCTTCTCTACAGCTGGGCTAAAAACCAAAAACATTCTGTTATCCAACACAGCCAGTGGCGGAACTAGAAAACTTTATTTGTGGGGGCCATTGATATAATAATGATGTGATTTGTTCATATTTGTAATTGCATTCGTAGACTAGTGATATATTAAAAATCAAAAATTTGAAGTTAAGGTTTAAGGTTGTGCATTCAAGTATCGCATGTCTTTTTTTAATGAGTAAAACAATTATTTTATGAAAAAAATAAGAAAAACAACCATTGCATAAAATTAAACATCATTGCCAATGTGCTACTCTGAATAATATACTATTTGTTCAAACTAAAATATTATATAATCAACATTTTATATTAATATTTAACTCTATAACACCGACACCTTTAAAAAAAGACGTGTTAGTGTCTGTATCGATATCAGACATCTACACCGACACTTATAATTACGTTTAAATTATTTATTTTTTAAAATTATTACTGATATTGTTGTGTCATTGTCGGGGTGACGTGTCGGTATCAGACACCTGCACCGACATCTATGATTATGTTTAAATTATTTATTTTATAAAATTATTACTGATATCGCCGTATTAGTGTCGGGGTTGTATTTAGGATATCCACTACCTAATAAAAATAAAAGATTTTAAAATGTTTGAGGTGGCCATGGCCACCCCTAGTCCCCATGTAGTTCCGCCTTTGAACACAACAGCATCTTTGTTAATGCGAAAAACTTTCTTGGCTTACCTTCACTCCCTCCACTTGCACCGTTAAGCTTCAATTGTTTAACACTCTGCATAGCATATATTCATATCTTTAATGCATATTAAGAAGCTAATTATTACTACTAGTCGTAAATTAATCACCCTAACCTAAACCAATGCACCGGCTTTCTGAGTATTCCTTACTCAGCTCTAACTTTAAAACCAAGCTTTATAAGCTCCATGACTGAAACTATCATTGCTCAGAATTTTGCAAACAAAAGTTTCTATCTTGAAATGTGAAAAATGAAAATGTAACTGACTGTTCTTGAGCCAACTTTTCCAGTAGCACCAGCAACAAAAACTAGATTATCATCCTTGGAATCTGTTTTCTCAGGAATTCCCTCAGATAGTAAAATGTATCATTCATGTATGTAACTATCTAGTTAAGATATTGTAACCGCCAAAAATACTTAATAGCATAGAAAAGAACCTGCACATACCAGCAAAAGTAAATATAGAATTTTCATAGAAAACAATGCCATTAATCCCTCCAAACTGTTGTAGTATCATCAAGCCGAGTCCTACCTAAACAATGTAGGTAACTGCCATAAGAGTCTGCAAAATAAAAACTAAGATATGATCCATGAATATTGAATATGACTAATTAAGAAAGCTCACTGTAAGTGACTTCAAATATTGCAATTGAAATAAGCCAATAATGCTAGCCTCTGTTTGTTGCTGAAGGGCTTCGGTATAGTCCTACAAATAAAAGTACAATTCATCAGATGATATACACTAATCCATTTGGCTTCTTCATTTTACAACACAAGAGTGCATTCTAAAGAACAAAAAGTAATTACATACTCTGATTTCATTGGCCTCTTTATAAACATCAACATTTTTTCCTCTAAGGCGCTGTAATGAAGAATCACTCTCCTTCAAGCGACCGGCCTTTGCTTGCAGAAGATCACGAGTACCATTGGATGACATGTCTTGACTCAGACAAAAATAATGATGAAAAATCTCCAACTGCTTGGGTAGGCCATGTCCAACACATACAGCCGCAAATAACCATATCACGGATAACTCACCAGCCACCTAGGAGAATCCGGGATAAAAGGAAGACTGAGAAGTTGTATAAGACAAGGAACAATTCCTGATATAGAGACGGAAATGATGAGAGTTACATCAAACCTTTGGTTTTGTTTTGTGAAAAGAACACCTGAAAGAAGAACGTTACCTATTAGAGCCAAAGTCCGCCAATTTACAAATGCTCATATAAGATAAGTTAATGACATCCCACAACTAATCATTAACTGTCAAATTAAAATCAAATAGAGATTTGAAATGTTCCTACACGTGCTACAATGACATATACAAAAAATACAAGTACACAAAAAAAAAGACCGAATTGATATTATACCATTACAATATTGCTTCAACTGATGAACTGCAGTGAATCGGCCTCTAAGATTCTTTGGTGTTATTTCTGCTATATAAACTTGTACCTATTATGTAAAGGGAAGTATTTACTTGTATTCTTTCGGAGACTAAATATCGTTTTAATTGCAATCATAACAAATAACATGTTACCACATAAGATAGCAGGCCAATCCCATATCCTACCAACAGTCTTCCAATGTAAAACCACCAAGCATCCTTCAAATAAGCACAGGTAAAGATTAGATATCAACAACTAAACTTGAGGAAACCCGTGGAAATAAGAAGAGCACTCAACTGATAAAATCTTAGCAGTTCACATTTTGTAGCTCAACTTTGTCTATTTGTTTCTATTTTGTAAATGACATTGATGTCCCCTCAATTACACTCAGAATAAGGGTGTCGGTTAAACAAACCTAAAGGGAGGGGGAATGCAATTTCTTCAATAAATAAGGATCCGTATGAGCATTTGTTTAAAAAAATAGAAAAGTGTGTATAACACTTCAGCTCAACACTACCAAACTTATTGCGACATTTCAACAAACACCTTGGTTGCAAAATCAAAGCATGTATCAATAGAGTAACTAACTTTAAACCCATCAAAACCATATGAAATAATATTAAGAGAAACAAGTGAAGCAGAACAAACAGTGGCACGTGAAGAAGGAAAAGCTGGAAAAATAGAAATATCTAATCAGAAGCATAATGAATACAAATAACAGACCTTAAATTATCTCACAAGATCGAAACACGTCGCGAAGATTAAATTCCCATGGGAAACCATCCTTTGCAAATTTTTGATTCAGTATGGTTTCTTCATGCATCCTTTTATTCAATAAGATCAACATTGAAAGTAAAGGCTCCGGGATAGCTGGAAATTTTGATTTGCAAATTGACATATAATCATCCTCAACTAGTTCATCGACATATACATGTCAAAAGACATTTCTACAATCATAATATTTTGGAAAGAAGGAAGCAATAAGATTTCCGATTTTTGCAAGATTTAAGTAGAGTTTGGATTTTTCTAGTTAAACTTGTCTTGAAGTCCTCCTTCCAACTTCTCGAGGCCACCATTTAAATACAAAATTAATATTAAACAATCATACCTTTGTAAATCGCTGCAGCAGTAGATAAAGAAGAAAGGGTTAAAGTTAGGGTTTGGAAGAAGAATCAGACAGAAGAAAAGTTGATAGAGGGGTTTTTGATTATTTGAGAGGGAATGAATTTCAAATTGAGGAGTAGATACAAGTTTTTTATGAATTGGAGGAACAAATTTTCCCTTTTCATTTAGCGCTCAATAAAAAAAAAATATTTTTTAAAATAAAAAGTTAAGTAAAAAACATAATAAGGACAGTTTTGTAATAACTGTCATGACAACCGTCACAGTCCAGTTCCTAAGTGTCGTGACAACCGTCGCAGTCCAAGAATAAGGGCGGTTTTATGATAATTGTCACAAAAAAATGCGACAGTTGACCCTAACTGTCGTGACAACTGTCGCAATCCAGGAATAAGGACGGTTTTGTGATAACTGTCGCAACTTAAGTGTCGTAAATCTATTTTTTTCTTGTAGTGTATTTGGTTTTAAACGGTTTCTTTTTAATTTTTTTAATTAATAATCTTTTTAATTTAATCAAATTTTAATTTATTTTTATTTTAAACATTTTATTTGTATTTTATTTATTATTTTCTATTTATTATTTAAATTTTATTTTTTTATCTATTTTAAGTAACACTTAATTAGTAAGTTTCATAAAGTTATTTTGTTTTTTATTCATTTAAGTATACCTGGCATTGCATTGGGGGTAGGGGTAGCAAAATGGATGGATTGGATGGATATGGATTGGATGGTTAATGGATGGATCAAAACAATCCGTTAGTCCATTAACAATCCACTAAAATTTTCTTAAAATTATCCATTAATCCGATCCATCCATTAATAATAAAATTCATCCAATCCATCCATTAACATATTTTTAATGGATGGATATCCATCCATCTAATTTTTTTTTATTTAAAAAAAAATCAGTTTTTTTTTCAGAAAAAAAGTCGGTTTTTTTCGGAAAAAAATGTTGGTTTTTTTTGGAAAAAAACATTGATTTTTCTTTCGAAAAAAAAAGTCGGTTTTTTTTCGGAAAAAAAGTCGTTTTTTCGGAAAAAAATGTCTGTTTTTCTTTCGAAAAAAAAGTCGGTTTTTTTTTCGAAAAAAAAAGGCGGTTTCTTTTTCGAAAAAAAAGTCAGTTTTTTTTCAAAAAAAAGTCGGTTCTTTTTCGAAAAAAAAGTCAGTTTTTTTTTTCGAAAAAAAAAGTCGGTTTTTTTTGAGAAAAAAAGTCGTTTTTGTTTTTGGAAAAAAAAGTCGATTTTGTTTTCGGAAAAAAAAGACAATAGAATAAAAATGCACACACACGAACCTGCTCTCTCTCGCCTATTTTCCTCCACCTCCATCGACTTCCCCACACCTTTGGAAGCTACTTCATCAATAACTTCCAACCATTTTTTTTTTACTTTCACTTCCATCCCACAAAATACATACACATGTAGTAACACACCCTTGAGACTCTCAACCAGCATTCCTCACCATCATCTTTTCATGAGCTCGCCTTTTCAATTCTTCTGCAACAAACTACCTCTTCAAAACCTTTCTACCATTAAAAAAACCATAAAAATAGTCCCACGATTTCATACGCACAACATACACCTCCATGTAACTTCTCCTTCCATAAACTTTTTTTTCTGTACCTTTCATCACCTCCCTCACAAACATACAGTAACAAATGAATACCATCTTCTTCATAAAAAAGACCATCCTCCCATCTTCACACATACGCACGCCATTATTCACATCACCACCCTCATCAAACACGCACCACCACAAACTTCTATTTCCAGCTACACAGCCGTGAACCACATACGATTCCGCCGCGGTATGAATACTTAACCACAACATAATACCATCTCCTCTTCACCATCATTCATCATATTCTTCTACAAAACTTCATCTATTATTGAAAACACAGGACAAAAATAAGAAAAACCTTTGCACTCGCTTCAACCAAACGACTCCACTACTAGCCTCAACATTATACACAATGAAGACCCCTTACTTTCATCATCTTGTCGTCACGTTATAACCACAAAACTCTCACCTTCTTCCACCTTTAACTAAGGGTGTGCATTTAAACTGGTTTGTCCAGTCCATAACCATAAATTTGGTTTCCAAAATTAAAAAAACCAAACCATTTATATTATTAACTAGTCCAATCCATTTTAGAAAAACCAAATAACATTGGATACCCATTTATTGAAATCCAGTTTCAATTCTTGATCCAATTCACTCAAATGTTAAAATACTTATCTCTAAATTTCCAACCAAACCAAAACCATCACCTTAAATTTCCTACAAAACCAACACCATTCAAATTGAATAACTAGAATGCATGTTCATTTTTTTTATCCCAACATTACATATACTTGAAATGAGTATTCATAGTATTAAAAATAAACTATAATATAAATTAAACTAAAATTTCATTTTATATATATATATATATATATATATATATATATATATATATGTTGTGTATATGTTGGGTCCAGAATCACTGTTAGATATATATGTTGTGTATGTATATATATTGCAGAAAGATTAGTTAAGGATGCTGAATTCCAAATCACTGATTATAGAAAATAAGTTGCCATCAAATTTTGGAAAAGCATCATTATAGTACACAACATAAATAAAACAATATGCATAAAAATTTCAAAACCGATTTTAAAAATATGATTAAAACAAAAAATTGATGTAATTGGTTTTAAAAAAAAATCCAATCTTAAAACTGAATCAAATAAAAAATCGGTTTTTAGTAGAAACCTGTTTCAAACCGAACCAATCCAAATATAAACCGGTTTTGAAAAAATAAAACCAATTTTATAAAACAATTTTTAGAACCAAACCAACGTTGTAATTAATAAGAGTAATTACATTAAGTATGTTCAAAAATGACAAGAAGTGAATAAGTGAGTAAATGATAATAAATGCTTGTGAAATAGTCCCACATAGAAAGTGAAGCTCACATTAAAAGCATTTATAAAGTGTTAATATCATTAACTCACCAAAGGACAAAAGAGGATAAAGTACCACATGAATAAGTGTGGTGGTCCCAAGCATTATGCCACTTGTCTCTTCCATACAACCCCTCACCGGTGTCGCCACCGGCGACACCGGCTCTGGCTCCGGAACCGGGTCCGAGGGCTTGGGCGTAGAGGCGCTAGTGGCGGCTTGAGGAGGCACTTGAACACTTAGGCACGACGCATCGGAGCAATCGGGCTATTCGCGGCGTTAATGAGGCGGCGCCGGTGGCGCTCCGGCGGCCGGCCTTCGGTCGGGCTATTATCATTGCTTTAATTTTGGTCGGTACAGAATTATTTTGTTTTGAATCATGAATTCGAAAATTGCAACTCTTCATGAAAAGTTGCAAAATGAAAACATGCAACTCTTGAACATGTTGTTGTAGGCCAAACATGGTAACTTTTGGTAAAAAGAATTGTTTCACCAAGGGTCGCCACCTTGTGAAACAATACGAATGTGGCCTATAAATGTTTCATTCCGAATTCAGAAATCAATTAACAAAAACGTATTTCCTCTACAAACCAATTCCAACACTCTTCACTACATTCGAGTTTTCATCCGTCTTGTGCAAACTCGATAAGGCTGAATTATCCTGGGTATTCCTGCATCAAAACTCTAAGACAAATCGAGAGTGCTTGAAATACTATAAGGAAAGTGCTTCGTACACGATTCCAGCCTGGATCCATTCAACTTTGAAGCGTTACATAACAGTCTTATAGTAACTCAAATCATGGCCACCGACGCTTCAGTTTCAAGCATCAAGGTGATGAACCAGGACCTTGTCAAATTGGATCGTTTCGATGGAACAAACTTCACTCGCTGGCAAGACAAAGTGACATTTCTCCTGACTGCCCTGAAGATTCATTATGTCTTAGATCCTGATTTGGAACCAATTCCAGAACCAACTGAAAACAATACCGATGAACTCAAAAAGGAACACAAGAAACGAAAGGAAGATGAATTGCTCTGCCGTGGACATATTCTGAACACACTATCTGACCGTCTCTACGATTTATACACTGACACTCAATCTGCAACAGAAATCTGGAAGGCACTAGAATTCAAATTCAAGACTGAAGAAGAAGGTACGAAAAAGTTCTTAATATCTAAATACTTTGATTTTAAAATGTTGGATTCCAAGCCTATTCTTGCACAAGTACACGAGTTACAAGTTCTCGTCAACAAAATAAAAGCCGTAAAAATCGACATTCCAGAAGCTTTTCAAGTCGGTGCAATTATTGCTAAATTGCCACCTTCGTGGAAAGGATACAGAAAGAAATTGCTGCATAATTCTGAGGATCTCTCGTTGGAGAAACTTCAGAAACACCTTCGAATCGAGGAGGAGACGAAGGATAGAGAAAAATCTGAGTCCGCTGGATTTTCTAAAGCCAATGCTGTCACTGTAAATGGAAAGAGAAAACATGATGGCATGAAAAACCATCATGGCCCTAAGAAGGAACATAAAAGGTTCAAACATTCTGGCGGACCTAAGGGTACAACAAACGGATGTTATGTATGCGGAAAACCAGGCCACTATGCTCGAGATTGCAGGAACAACAAAACCAAAAAGGAGGTAAATGCTGTTCATGTCGATGAAGACATAATCGCTACGGTGAGTGAAATCATGGCAATCAAAGGCAAGGTCCAAGGATGGTGGTACGATACATGTGCAACCGTGCATGTAGCTTATGACAAAGCAGCATTTAAAACATATTCTGAAGTCAGTGATGGACAAGAAGTTCAGATGGGAAATGAAGTACGATCAAAAGTCATTGGAACAGGATCCGTCGAACTAAATTTCACTTCAGGAAAGAAAGTTACTCTAGTTAATGTACTTCATGTCCCCGACATGAATAGGAACCTTGTTAGTGGGGACTTGTTGGGAAAACCAGGAATTAAATCTGTATATGAATCGGGCAAACTAATATTGACCCGTAATGGTATATTTGTAGGCAAAGGATATTCCGCTGAAGGAATGATCAAACTCTGTACCATTGATAATATGATTAATGAAATTTCAAATTCCGCTTACATGCTTGAGTCTACTTCTTTATGGCACTCTAGATTAGCACACATTGGTATTAGTACTATGAATAGACTAATTAAAACCGGAATGATCTCATGCAATATTCATGACTTCGAAAAATGTGAAATATGTGTTAAATCAAAAATGATCAAGAAACCTTTTAAAGGTGTTGAAAGGAAATCAAACGTGCTTGATCTCGTGCATTCGGATTTGTGTCAATTTAACGGCATGCTAACCCTGGGGGAAATCGTTATTTCATAACATTTATCGATGATTGCTCTAGGTTCACACATGTATACCTTTTAAAGCACAAAGATGATGCATTTAATGCTTTTAAGGTCTATAAAGCGGAAGTGGAAAATCAATTAAATAAAAGAATAAAGGTACTAAGAAACGATAGAGGCGGTGAGTACTTTTCTACGGAATTTAATGCATATTGTGAAGAATATGGCATTATACATGAATGTTCAGCGCCTCGTACACCACAACAAAATGGATTGGCCGAAAGGAAAAATCGAACATATCAAGAAATGATAAATTCTATGATAATGCATTCTGAATTACCATTTAATTTGTGGGGTGAAGCATTATTGTCCACATGTCACATAATGAACAGGATTCCTTTGAAAAAAACAGGAATTTCTCCATATGAAATATGGAAAGGAAGATCACCAAATATTGGTTATTTTAGAGTGTGGGGGTGTGTAGCATATTACAAGAATATGGATCCCAAAAGAACTAAATTAGGTCCTCGAGGGATCAGATGTGCTTTCATAGGATATGCATCAAACAGTAAGGCATATAGACTTTTAAATCTGGAGTCTAATGTAATTATTGAATCCCGAGATGTGGAATTCTTCGAAAATCTTATCACGAAGGATAAGGAACCTGAGAATCCCATGAATGAAGAATCTCGTAAGAAAGAATCTCCGCGGATTGTTGAAACACAACCCGAGCCTAGGATAAGCAAAAGAGCCCAGAAATCTAAGGCTCTAGGACCAAATGAAATCGATTCTCAACTTATTTCTTTTTATCTAGTTGAAGGAAATTGCAAGAATGATGTTCATAAAATTCCTATTATTCTTCAAGTAGAGGATGATCCTAAAACCTATAAAGAAGCAGTAGCTTCAAGGGATACTTCTTTTTGGAAGGATGCTATCCAAGACGAAATGGATTCAATTATGTCAAATCACACTTGGGAACTTGTCGATCTTCCTAAAGGATCAAGACCCATCGGATGCAAGTGGGTGTTTAGAAAGAAGTATCATAGTAATGGTACATTAAACACCTATAAGGCTAGATTAGTAGCAAAAGGATTTAGACAAAAGGAAGGTGTCGATTACTTTGACACATATGCTCCAGTAGCAAGAACTACGACAATCAGAATATTGTTTGCATTAGCTTCCTTGAATAACCTTATTGTTCACCAAATGGATGTTAAAACAGCATTCCTAAATGGAGATCTCGATGAGGAAATCTACATGGAACAACCAGAAGGCTACGTGCTTCCTGGAAACGAACAAAAGGTATGCAAACTTATTAAATCCTTATACGGTTTGAAACAGGCACCAAAGCAATGGCATCAAAAGTTGGACTCTGTCATACTTTCAAATGGGTTTATTCCAAATTCTTGTGAGAAATGGTTGTACACAAAGGTGCGTGGAAACATTGTAACATAGTCAAATGACAATAGTTAAACTATAATAAAATATATAGACAAAACAAGAGGTTAATCATATTAGACTATTGTCATTTGAATTAAAAAAAAAAGAAAGAAAACAAATTTATATTAATTACTTGTTTAATTATTTATTTTTATTTTTTATATATATAATGTTTAAAAATGCGAAAAAAAATGTTATTAATTATTAATTGATTAAAATATTTTTATTTAATATTGATCAATTAAATTATTAATTAATTTTATTAAATATTCATATTTAACTTGATTAATAATTATTTTATCGCCCGATCCTATTTTGCGACTTATTTGCTTCCATGTTTTGGGCTTGTTTCCTCGATTAATTCTTGATGCTTTTCCTTGATGAATCTGAATTACATGATATTTTGCCATGTGTACGTTGTCGATTCTATTTATTGTTTTGTCATACATGATGTTTTTGCCATGTACTTGTCGATTATGTTTGATGATTGATGCTTGTTGATTACATGATGTTTTTCCATGTGTACTTTGTTGATTTTATTTGTTGATGTTTCTACATGATGCTTTGCCATGTGTTTGTTTATTTCATTTAGCTTGATTCATATAATGCTTTGCCATGTGTATTTTGTTGATTTCATTTATCGTTTTTTCATACATGATGCTTTTCCATGTACTTTGTTCATTCCATTTATTGATGTTTCTACATGATGCTTTGCCATGTACCTTTGTTGATTTTATTTGATGATGTTTCTACATGATGCTTTGCCATGTACCTTTGTTGATTCTTTGTTGTTTTATCATACATGATGCTTTGCCATGTACTTTGTCAATTCCATCTGTTGTTTACATGATGCTTTACCATGTACTTGTTGATTACATGATGATTTTCCATGTATTTGTTGTTGATCGGAGGGGACCAGGAGGAGATCGTCGCGGCCTTCGTGTAGGACAAGAGTAGCTGCTCGTAGGAGAGGAAAAAGGGGTGGAGGTACCTGCAAGGTACTCCGATGCCAAAGTAAGTATTTGTTCAAAAGAAAGGGGAAAAGCAAGTAAGAGAAGTTAAGTATATGATTTGTGATACCTGCCCCTCTCGAGCGAGGGGTTTTTATAGGGAGATTGTTGGCGAGCAAAGTGCCTGATCGACCAATGAGGTATTGCCAGATGAAGGGCGAAGCGCGTGGTCTTTCTAACTATTTCCGTGATATACGGGGAGGCAGTTGGTCGTGTGAGCTATTCTGCGCGTGAAGGGGACACGTCCAACGGCTATATTGTGCCCAACGGCTATATTGTGCTTATTGGGCCTGTTCGCTAATTATGACGGATTGGGCCTAGCCCTTAAGGGCAGGAAGCCTTGCCCGGTCCAGAACAGGAGCCCCCCAAGTCGTTGCTCTATTGGAGAGTAATGACTTTAGATAGCTATGACTTCGACCGTACTGTCGGGCAAGTGGTTGCTCGCTTAGAATGTTCCATTCGTGCCCCGACCAGATGTGGACGTCAGCTATTAGCGCGAAATGTTGATCAGGGTTTGCAGCGTCCTCGGAGAAATGGGAGTTTTTGGCGAGCATCCCTGCACGGAAGTGTTCACTTTGATGAAGAGACTTGTTCGTACGGGCCAAGGGCTAGTGTATTTTCTGCGCTGAACCAGGCGAAGAGTTTTTGTGACACGTGGTGAGCATTTATGGCCTTTGTCAGCCCTAGGGGCGTATAGGCTATGATGACCTTCACGATTCCCCACGATCAAATGGTTATAAAAAGGTGGGGGAAGGTTTCATTTTCATAATTTCACAAGTTTTTCCTCTTTGCTTTCGTTTGCTCTGCAATTAGTCTTCGCCGGAACTTCTCTTCGCCACCGTCAACTTCTTCTTTTACTTGTAAGTTCGTTCTTCCCTTTCTGCATATTTTTATAGGTTTTCCGGTTGAAGTTCATATTTTTCGGTTGAACTTCATGTGTTCTTTGATGAACACACGAATTCCAAGAAATTTTGTGAAGAACATGATGAATTTTAGGAATTTCTAGAATTTTGTAGAAATTGTTAGCGTAGATCCTTGTAGAATCTGGTTAGGTGTAGAATCTAGTTTGTAGTCGGGCACTAGGCCTGTTCGGAGTTTTAGCTTGATTTTGAGACAAACGTGCATCCTCGTATGTGTATCTGTGAGTTCTGGTCGCGGAGACCTCTCCTAGCTATTGTAGGTGATTCATACGGGCACGTGGTTGTCCTCGGATTCATTAACGCCCTTTCACTTGATTAGTGGTGGAAGGGTGGATTTGATCGCGGATGTCGAATTCACTTCTCTTCCTCTGCTTTTCAGGTGAAAATGGCTGAACCCCGCGATGAAGTTATGCCCGACGCACAGGAAGTACAAGAGGGGCCCAGTGTGTCCGCCGATTACTCGAATATCAAGGTCGCAGGAGGGGACCTTGACTGGCTTGGACATGAGCCTTTGTCTTTTCGATCAACCTTCTCCGAGGAGGAGATACGGGACTTTGACTTGTTGGAGAGACGCGACGAGGACGCTCCACGGGCATGGAAAGCCTTTCGTCCTAGGGAATACGATAGAATCTGTTCCTCGTACCCGGGACTTCGCTTTCCTATGTACGAATTTGCGTTTACGGAGGCCAAAATGCGCCTCCCTTTCACTGACTTCCAATCCTCCCTGTTCACTCATCTGGCCTTGTGCCCGTCCCAGCTTCACCCAAACGCCTTGGCTTTTATAAGGGCTTTTGAGTTAGTGTGTCATTACCTCAATATCGGGGCGACCACAAATCTCTTCTTCTGTCTCTTCCAAATTCAGCGGAGCACGGCGGGGGCGAAACAGAGTTGGGTATCGTTTAAGCAACATAGTAGGCTGTTCTGGCCGTATTCTGATTCGATACGCAATTTCAAGGACAGGTTTCTGATCGTGAAGCCTATAACTGAAGAGGCCAAGAGAAGCATCTCGACCATTGAAAGGGTGATGGTGGATGGTCGGGAAAGGGATGGTGTGGTCTCCATCTTTCCTTTGGAATGGGTCTACACCCATTTTAAGCGCCAAACATATCAGTTCCTGGTGAAGCATGAGCAACTTTTCCCGGCGGATAAGGAGTCGTACAGGATCCTCCATGCTTACGTGGAGAGCTTTACTCCGGCCTTCGTCGTTGATCGGGACGGGAATCAGTTGGTCGGGGAGGATGGACCTGCCCGAGCAGCTAGATATATTAATGTTAAAGCTCTTCTTAAGTGTGATAACGACGACGACACTATGACGTTGCTTGGTATGCTCCACTGTTTAGCTTTGTTTCTTTAAATTCTTTTGGTCCTGACTTGATGTGTGTGTTCGCAGGTATGATGGCTGATATGCGGGAGCGTCTGATGAGGTCGCAGGCTGCGAAGGTTCACAAGAAGGAGACCACCGATACCAAGGTCGGGGCGCTTAAGCAGATAATGATGGAGAGTTTTGCTGCTGGATCTATCCCCGTCCCGGAGAGAGCCTCGACTCCACTGGCCCCGGAGGGTTCTCTTAAGAGGAAGAGAGATGCTGCGGGGACTCCTGTGGCCGCTGGTCCTGGGGGGTCCGGTGCCGGTTATTTCGTCCTGCCCGCCTGCTACATGCGCCGAGACTTGTTCGTTGAAGGGGATTCAATTGAAGTCCATGATTCTGAATCTACGAGTATTTTGAACGCCAAGTCCAAAGTAAGGAGAAAACAGTTGTACCAGGATGCGGCAGGAATGTTCAGGGTCCTTGAAGCTACCCTTGTCCTCGCCGACGATGAAGCCGCTACTCAGGCGAGTCTCATGACTTCCCAGAATAGAATAGCCGAGCTGGAGGCAGAAAACAACAAGCTGTTCAACGATTTGAAACAGTTTGAAGGTCACGAGGAGGCCAAGGTGCTGCTCCAGACGGAGGTGACCCAGCTGAAGTTAGCTGCGCTCAAGGATGACGAGGAGAGGAAGAGACTGCAGGAGAGGATTAATGAGTTGGAAGGCTTGAATTCAGCTGCCCAGGATGAAAATGATGACGAGCAGTCTCTAAAGTCGCGGACCGACTTGATCGGGAGGATCAGGATCCTTGGCGAAGATAACCTGAAAGCAGCTGAGTTCGACTTCAATGCGGCTAAAGAGCAGATGGTGGCCCTCAACTCTGAAGTGCAGCTCACGACGGATGGAATGAGTTTGTTCAACAGAGTGGTGGACAGTCAAGTTATCCCAGCCGAGGAGGAGAGTGAAGTCGCAGAGTAGGACTTGGTTGTTTTAGCATGTTGTGGGCCTGTGTGCCCTTATCAATTTGTATTTATCGTTTTGTATGGGCGCTGCCCCTCTTTGTATTTATGACATTGTCCGGTCGTGGCCGGTACTTTAATATACTTGGGTTTTGTGGACGTTTTATTATGGACTTTGCTCTTTTTGTTTATGTGTGCGTGTGTCCCCGGCTAGGCGCAAAACCTACTGAGGAGGGCGAAGTAGTTCCGCCCATGATGAGGCTAGGACTTCGTTTGAGGTACTAATCTCATAGGCTTGGACTGTTCCCATCGCGAGCTGGGTGTCCTGCCTGAATGGTGCGGCAACGGCGGAGCTCGGTTGAGGTATCCCTGTTGTGCGCAGGATCTGCTCGTCCAATGAGCAGAAGCTGGCGGGCGTTGTAATGCGTGTCGCGCTTCACCAGGGCACGATACGATGGTCGCGCAGATCTCCCCGTTTTGGGGTGACTACGTCAGCGACTTGTCTATCCTCGTGGTTAAGGACTTAGCTATAGTACTGCTTGAGCTTTTCAGCATTCCATGGTCGAGCAAGTTGTTTTTCGTCCAGTGTTTCCAAGTAATATGCTCCCGTGCCCGTTTTGGACTTGACCCTATAGGGTCCTTCCCAGTTCGCCGCCAGTTTCCCTTCGCGAGAATCCTTCTGGTTTCTGCGCAGGACCAGACTGCCTACGGGGAAGTCGCGCTTTATGACTCTGGCGTCATGTCGCATTGTTATTTGTTGCTTTAATGCGGCCTCGCGGAGGGCAACCCCTGATCTTATTTCTTCGACCAGATCGAGTTCCTCGCGTAGAGCCTCATCGTTCATCTCTTCATCAAGGGGAGCTTCTGTCCTTCTGGAGGGCTCCCTTATCTCCACCGGTATTACCGCCTCTGTTCCATACGCTAGTCGGAAAGGGGTTTCCCCGGTGGTGGAGTGAGGTGTTGTCCTGTTCGCCCAGAGGACGCTGTGGAGCTCCTCGACCCATCTTTTCTTGGCCTCGCCTAGTCTTCGTTTTAATCCGCGTAAGATCACTCTGTTCGCGGCCTCCGCTTGCCCGTTGGTTTATGGATGCTCGACAGAAGTAAAGTGTTATTTCGTTCCCAATTTGGCGACGAAGTCTTGGAATTTTCTGTCCGTGAACTGGGTTCCGTTGTCGGTCACGAGGGCCTGGGGTACCCCGAATCTGGCGAGGACGTTTCGTTTGTAGAAACGCAGTATGTTGAAGGCTGTGATCTTGGTGAGCGCTTCGGCTTCAAAACATTTTGTGAAATAGTCGACGGCCACGATTAGGAATTTATTTTGATAAGATCCCATTGTAAAGGGGCCTAGGATGTCCATCCCCCACCAGGCGAAGGGCCACGGCGAGGAGAGGGTCTTCAACTCGTTGGGTGGTGCCAAATGCATGTCCCCGTGGCACTGGCAACGGTCACATTTTTGCACATGTTCTTTGGCGTCGTGCTGCATGGTCGGCCAGTAATATCCTGCGTGTAGAGCCTTTCGAGCCAGGGATCTTCCTCCTAAGTGTTGTGCGTTGATGCCCTCATGGATTTCTTGTAAGATTTCGGGGACCTGGGCCTCGTCGACACATTTTAATAGGGGAATGGAAAACCCTCGTCGATATAACTTGTCCTCGACTAGTACGTACGAGCAGGCTCGTCATTTAGTTACCCTGGCCTCCTTACTGTCTTCGGGAAGTTCCCCTTTGGTGAGGTAATTGTATACCGGGGTCATCCAACAATGGGGGTCTTCGACGGCGTTAACATCTACCAGGTCGGGCTTTGTAATGCTCGGGTTAGCCAGTGTTTCTTGTATGACGGATTTGTTTCCACCTTTTTTTCCTGGTTCTGGCTAATTTGGAGAGGATGTCTGCTCGGGTATTCTGTTCGCGCGGGACGTGCTGAACTTCCCATGCTTCGAACTCTGTCAATTTTTCTTTCACTGTGGTCAAGTATTCGGCTAGTTGGTCGTTCTTTGCCTGGTACTCTCCTCGTACTTGGGATGGCACAAGCTGGGAATCAGTGCAGATTTTAATTTTCCTCGCGCCGACGTCTTTAGCCAGTCGTAATCCTGCGAGGAAGGCTTCATATTCGGCTTGATTGTTGGATGTTTTGAAGGAAAGGATCAGGGAGACTTCGATCAGGGTCTCTTCCTTGTTTTCGAGTATAATCCCTGCTCCGCTGCCCGCGGGGCTTGACGCGCCATCCACGTAAATGATCCATTCTTATGTTCCTGTCGGGGGGGCGATTCCGGAGTCATTTCTGCCACGAAGTCGGCCAGGACCTGTGCCTTGAGGGCTTTCCTTCCTTCGTAGTGAATGTCGAACTCGGTCAGTTCAAGGGACCATTTTAGCATCCTGCCCGCCATGTCTAGTCGGCTTAGCAGCTGCCTAATTGGCTGGTCGGTCCTGACGACGATAGTGTGCACCAGGAAGTAATATCTGAGTCTCCTCGCGGCGATTATGAGAGCAAGGGCCACCCGTTCTATTTGCGTGTATCTGACTTCGGGTCCCTGTAGGGCTTTACTGGTGAAATAGATGGGTTTCTGCCCGTCAGTGGTCTCGCGAATAAGTTTTGCGCTTACTGCTTCGTTGGCCACGGAGAGATACATGTATATGGTTTCCCCGCGGTCTGGTCGAGACAACACTGGTGGTTCGGACAGAGCTTGTTTGAAATGGGTGAGAGCCTGCTCACACTCGTCTGTCCACTCGAAATTCGCCTCTTTCCTGAGTAACTTGAAAAAAGGCAGGGCGTGCTGGGCGGACTTGCTTACGAAGCGAGCAAGGGACGCGAGCATCCCGTTGAGAGATTGTATCGCCTTCTTCGATCGTGGCGTGGGGAATTCCACGAGTGCTCGGCATTTGTCTGGGTTTGCTTCTATTCCTCTTTCTGTGAGGTAAAATCCGAGGAATTTTCCTGCTCGCACGCCGAAGGTGCATTTTTCTGGATTAAAACGCATTTTACATTTTCGAGCTTGGTCGAACACCTTGCGCAAGTGGGTGGTATGGTCGGATTCCTCTTGGGATTTCATGATCATATCATCCATGTATACTTCGAGCATGTCACCGATTTCTGATCGGAAGACCTTGTTCATCATGCGTTGGTACGTGGCCCCGACATTCTTTAGTCCAAAGGGCATTACGTTATAGTAATAATTCCCCGAGGATGTCATGAATGCCGTGTATCTCTTGTCCTCGTCGGCCATTGGGATTTGGTTGTATCCCGAATAAGCGTCCATGAAGAACAAGAGCTTGAAACCTGCAGAATTATCTACGAGTTTATCTATGCTCGGCAGTGGATAAGCGTCTTTCGGGCAAGCCCGATTGTGATCGGTGTAGTCAATGCACATGCGCCACTTTCCATTATTTTTCTTTACAAGTACAATATTTGAGAGCCAGGTCGTATACCTGGCCTCAGAAATAAATTTTGCCTCTAAGAGGTCTTGTACAAGCTTTTGGGCAGTCTGTGCCTTCTCTTCGGATTGTTTCCTTCTTCGTTGGGCAATGGCGCGGGCAGCTGGATTAATTGTGAGGTGGTGACATGCAGTTTCTGGATCAAGGCCGGGCATATCCGCTGCACTCCATGCGAACAGGTCGGTGTTGTCGTCGAGGCATTTCTTCAAATCCTTCTTTACCTCTTCGGGAAGACCAGCGCCTATCCTTACTCCCCTGCTGGAGTTGTTGCTGAAAGTGATGATCTCGAATTCCCCATCTGGAACTGGTCGCAGCAGTGTAGGAGACAAGGAGCTTGTCATTCCTAACTTTCCATCTTCGTCCCGATCTTTGTTTCCTTCTTCAGCAAGCCTGCTGTCGAGGTCAATGGTGCGCATGGGAAGCGTGGGCTTTTTCTCTGGCTGGCCCTCTTCGGCTGGAACCTCGTCCTCTCTGGTGCGCTTTGCCGATTTTGCTGTTGTCGCGATCTAGTTCTGCCCTTTTGTTGCGGCCTCGAAGCATCTGCGAGCAGCCTCAATGTCACCGTACAGAGTTGCGACATGTCCTTTCTCAGTGTAGTACTTGAGCTTGAGGTGGACCGTCGAGGGGACAGCAACGAGTTCGGTGAGAGCTGGTCTGCCGAGGATGCACTGATAGAGTGACGGGTAATTAATGACTAAGAACTGCGTTTTGATTGTCCAGGATGCCTTCTCTTCGCCAAATGTGATCGGTATCTCCACGTAACCCCAAGGTCGGGCCGTTGCTCCGTTGAATCCTTGGAGATCAGATCCCACATACGGGGAGAGATTAGACTTATTCAGCTTCAGTGCGCGGAACAGGCTGGAGTACATGATGTCCACGGAGCTTCCCTGGTCGACCAGGATTCTCCGCACATCAGTAGATGATAATTTGGCCCTGATCAGCAGAGGAATGTGGGAATTCGGCGATCCTCCGGGGAGTTCTTCTTTGTAGAACGTGATCGGCTGTGAACGCCCTTTACCCTTGCCGATCGTGTACAGTTGATCGGGGCTGTTGTCTATCAGCTGTTCAAACTTTCTCTTGATGGATCCTATCGCGAGTTCATGGTACCCCCCACATGAGATGAGCATGGCCGCAGGAAAGGCTTCCCAGGTACTGTGTATGGATGCCTGGGAAGTCGGATCGATGTGGTCAGGAATGAAGAAGTCCTCTGGTCGGCTGATGGACATTGCGACCTGTGGGGGAGGACTGGAGGGGGTTGATTCAAAAAAGACGGGGAAGTGAAGTTTCCCACAGACGGCGCCACTGATCGGAGGGGACCAGGAGGAGATCGTCGCGGCCTTCGTGTAGGACAAGAGTAGCTTCTCGTAGGAGAGGAAAAAGGGGTGGAGGTACCTGCAAGGTACTCCGATGCCAAAGTAAGTATTTGGTCAAAAGAAAGGGGGAAAGCAAGTAAGAGAAGTCAAGTATATGATTTGTGATACCTGCCCCTCTCGAGCGAGGGGTTTTTATAGGGAGATTGTTGGCGAGCAAAGTGCCTGATCGGCCAATGAGGTATTTCCAGATGGAGGGCGAAGCGCGTGGTCTTTCTAATTGTTTCCGTGATATACGGGGAGGCAGTTGGTCGCATGAGCTATTCTGCGCGTGAAGGGGATACGCCCAACGACTATATTGTGCTTATTGGGCCTGTTCGCTAATTATGACGGATTGGGCCTGGCCCTTAAGGGCAGGAAGCCTTGCCCGGTCCAGAACAGTTGTCTTACCCGTCTTTTATCCTTTAGCAAACAATTTTAGACAAAACACAAATATTTCAAGAGGTCCCTGTAGGATACTACAGATGCTTAGGGTGCTAGTACCTTCCCTTAGTATAACCAACCCCCATACCTTTGATCTCTCTTTGCTTAGCTTTAGACCTTGCTTTTTGCTTTGCATGTTGACTTAGGATTTTTGTTCGATCTTTTCTCCCTTCCCTTTGAAAAATAAAAGTTTGGTGGTGATATCTTGTCTTTGCGAGTCAAGCTAATAGATAGCTTTGGTCTTTGATGCTCACCACAACAGAAAATGGCGACTACACTGGGGATCACTGTCAAGAGGGTTAAGCCTAACTTGTTTTATTTATGTTACTATTATTGTTTGTTGTTTTGCTTGGGTTTTTCTATTTATCAGGTTAATCTATGTGTGGCGAGACATGTTCTAACCCGGACTTGAGTGCACGCTAAGATATGATGGTGGTATAATCAAAGGTTACATGCCTGGAGTAATCTTAAGCATGATTAACATATGATATAGCCACACTCAGTGAAGGCCCTTTTGATGGTAGTATTTGTCGTTGCGAGTAGTCATAATGACATTATTACTTTCGACCTGGGAGTCCGAGAAGCTGAGGACCATTAGAACCTCTTCACCTATCTTGGCCTCTTAGGATGTAGTGTGGTGATTATCTAGGTGTAGACCTGAGGTAGTTGATACATGATGCTACACTCAGACGAGTTTCTCTTGCGAATATTATTGGCTCGCGCAAGTAATTGTGCAAGCTGATAATATCCAAAGGAGGATCGACGACTTTGGAAACCTTGTTAGAACCTATTATGCAAGTACTTTACCCCTAGTACACACCCTGTGGTTAATTCTTCACCCAGACTCCATGCTTGTGATCCTGAACCTTTGATCCTGTTACATGTGATATGCATCCTTTGCATGATTTATTGCATACATCCAGTTTTTCTAGCAACTCATTCCAGCTGTTTCTATCTTCCAGCGTCATCTGTCAATCATCAATCTGATTCCTCGTTATGGATACAGGACTAGAGCTAATATCAGATGCAGAATGTCAGAGCAAGAAAAACAAAACATAGAGATCAGAATAGATATTGATGATCTGAAGTCAGGTATGACTAAGCTTACTAAGATGCTCCAAGTCCTTATTGTCAAAGAGGAGCAACATCAAAGAACTGCTATCTAGGAGGTTTTAGGTGTTGTTACCGATCCTCAACTTGTTCAGATGCCACCTTCTACATGGCCAAAGTTTGGTTTACCCCATAACTACTCTCCACCTGTTGCTACTACCTCTATGGTTGGTCAAACTGCCAGACCAGTGTTTCAAGCTCCTATTTTCTCCAAACCCAGACCCGTGATTCATACTATTGCCCATACTGCCCGATCTCCCTATGAGAATCCTCTCTTTGAGTGCAATGCTACTAGTGCTCAAGGTGAAGACCGTGAAGATTTTGTTGAACCTGAAGATGTTCGTGAACAATTTCATACAATATAGAAGACACTTAGAGCCGTGGAGGGTACTGATTTCTTCAGTGTTGATGCAGATACCATGTGCTTTGTTCCTGACCTTGTCATGCCTGCCAAATTCAAGATTCCCGAGTTTGTGAAATACAAAGGTCATTCCTGTCCAAGAGCTCATCTGGTTATGTACTTCAGAAAGATGGCTGCTTACACCAACAACTAGAAGTTGCTTATCCATTTCTTTTAGTACAGTTTGAATGGAGCTTCACTCAAGTGATACATGAACCTTGAAAAGAACGGTATTCAGTGCTTCCAGGATCTTGCTAATTCCTTCATGAAGCAGTACAAGTACAATCTTGACATGGCTCCCGACCGTCGTCAACTTCAGAATATGTCTCAAAATGAGAGATAATATTTCAAGGAGTATGCTCAACGCTGTAGAGAACAGGCTTCTTAGGTTGAACCACCTCTGGCAGAGAAATAACTCACAGGAATTTTCATGAACACTTTGTCTCCCTTCTATTGGGAAAAGATGATTGGTAGTGTTTCTTCCAACTTCACAGATTTTTAGTGACCATTGCCCAAAGACTCGAAGAAGGTGTCAAGAATGGTAAAGTGTCTAAAGTTGTTGAATCTTTTAATGGTGCAAAAAAATCTTATGGGAATTTCCAGAAGAAGAGAGAAGACAAAACCAATACTGTCTTGACTGAGGAGAGAAGACCTCGTCACAGACCTCAGTATCCTAATCACGCTTATGTTACTACTATTACTCCCGTGGTTGCTGGTCAACCAGTTCGAGCTTCTCAACGTCCGACTGTTGGACAAAACCAGAACTGCAACAGGACTCACTTTGATCCTATTCCCATGACATACACTGAACTGTATCCTTCTATGGTTCAGAGAGGTTCGCTTACCACTAAGACTATGCCTATTCCTCCAGATCCTCTTCCAGTTGGTTTCATGTCTGACATCCATTGTGCATTCCATCAAGGAGTTGTAGGCCATGATTTGGAAAATTGCTATCCATTGTACTTCCATGTTAATGAAATTAGCATTGCAACATTTTGATTCAATTCATTTATGTCTGTTATTTACATCTTTATGCTTTCTCTTTCAATATATATATATATGGTCCACTTTCTCTTGATTATGCAAAGATTGGAGGGAGGATGACGAAAACGAAATACTCATAATCGTTGTTGGTATACTTTCAGATCAAAACTTTGCTGCCGATGTAAGACATTGTTTCAATTTCCCAAACACTAGAGGAATAAGGAAGTTATTCCCTAGTCAACCCCTTCGATCCTAGAGGTTGAAGTTTCTTTCTATACAAAAACCCGCAATCTTAACCTAGGGATGGATAGATCTCAGTTAACTTGGTTGTGCGTTCAAATACAAGAGTTTCATGCAAGATACCTTTCGATAAAGGTTGCATTCATAAATTTTCCTTCACTCACAGCAAGCAAGTGTCAAAGATGTCTTTCAAGTCAAAAGTCAATGATGGTTCACCATAAACGTTAAGCCAGACAGTCACTTTCTTTCTAAAAAAAGAAAAAAAAATCAAAAGAAAAAGCCCGCAAAGTCAAAACCTATGAAGGAGACTGATGAAAAAATGGGGCATCCCACTGACTGTAAGCTTCAAAAGAAATAGTTCAGGCAAAAGTTAGGGATAATAAAATGAAGAGACCTTTAAATCCTCACCATGGAAGTCCTTAATGGAAAAAATAAATAAATTTTGTAAGGAAGCAATGACTGCCATCTCAAGGGTCCCTTGACTTCTGAACCATCATCATACTATCATCAGTAAAATTCCCAACCTCTGGGAACCTGAGCACATAGTCTGAGTTAACTGAGCGTATAACTGAAGATCATCACGAAGATTGGGTGGGTACAAATAAATTTATAGCCTTTATCCTTTGTTTCATAAACCGTGAACCATGCCACGTTACTACCCTCAAAAGACCTAACTGAAGGAAGGTTATTTTGAACACATACTACAACAAGGTCGCGTAAAGTGACTCCAACAAGATTTTTGTAAATCATTTGTTTTGGTACCATACCTTTGCTTTACCTTCCACTTTGAATGTCTTGAACCACCGTGTTTTGACTAGTGGCGCATATGCTTTGCATCATTCCAAAAATGATTTTAATTTCAAAAGTTGCATGAATTTTGCATTAAGATTACCATGTTTGAACGGATAATTTTGTTTGCAAATTGGATTTCCTCTCAAGGAATTTTCAAACAGTTGAGAAACTTGGTCGGTGATCCTATTAGGGGAAAGTTCCTTCCATATCATGTTGAGAATCAGCTTAAGATTTGTTGTTCAGTGTAAGTCCTTCTCAGAATTGGTTTATCCAGAATATTTTTCAAGACTCATACTGGGGCAAGCCTTCCAAGCATACAGTAAAACGGTCATTTCCAAAATCAGTCAAGCTGAAGCAATGGTTAGTTCACATATAACAATCAGCTAATTTGGGGGCAACTTACTTAAAGAATCCCCAAGCAGTTTTCCATCCTTCCTCCAAGGATCATCAATTTGATATAGTTTACCAGTGTGACAGAGATGTGTTTAACAGCAATGTCTTTATCCCCAAGCAGAATAGCAGTGATATCCGTGTTGAGGAATCAGTCTTCCAATCTTGTCCTTTCCCCAAAAAGTCGAGCCATATTGTCAACATCTGCATTTGATCATACATCATAGCAAAATTCATATACCATACATCAGCGATTTTCTCAAACACGTTCACATCGACACACTGATGGATGTAGAACAACACCTTTTGATCTTTCTTCCTCAGATTACGCTGAGCATTTCTTTGCGCATCAGTTGCATTTTCTGGAAGTGCAACTAAAACATAACCATCGTTGACGAGATTAAGAACATCTTGAGCGCCAAACAACACAAGCATCTGAATCATCCAACGATTCTAGTTCTTGCCATCAAACACTGGAAGCTTGATGCTCAGACTACCGTTTCCGTTCATCTTCAACCTTGTACAAATCACTCAGATCTCACCAAACACAGTGTTTCCCAATCCCGCAGAATCAGAAAATGTGATTCTGTTACAATTATGTTCAATATTCAACACGAATTCAAGAAACAAAATCAATCACACAACGCATCACCGTTTCACTCGTGTTTCTCGTGGATCCGGACCGAAGCTCTAGATACCAATTGTTAGTGCACAAGGTGATGAAAACATAAGGAATGAGAGAATATTTATTGCTCTGCAATGACGGCTACAAAAACTATAAGACAGATGATTATAAAATGACAGCTACCACTAGTCTATTTATACACAAATATTAGGGCCACATAGGCAACATACTAAAATACTAAATTACCCTTCAATATTTGACACTTATAATTTTAAAATATTAAAAACTTTAGATTTTTTACGGAGAGTGCAAAGACTCATGCATAATAATGTTGTGTCGTCTAGGACAATAAATATAATTTTAAAATGATTGATTTTGTTATCTAAAATAGAATAACGGCCGAATTTATTACCTGGTTTTTTTTTTGTTACTTCTATTTTATATATATATATATATATATATATATATATATATATATATATATATATATATATATATATATATATATATATATATATATATAACATTTTAGTTAATTTAGTTAATTAGTTCGTCAATGAATTTTACATTAATTAAACTTATTTTATTAATTTAATTTGTTTTATCATATTTTATTTACTTACAAATTTAAAAACTATTTAATATAATTTTAAGAAAATGATAAAATACAAGTTTATCGAGTCAATATCGTACCATATATTTATTCAATTTCTTATTATATTTTATTTTAAAATCAGAGAGACCATAATTTTTCCAAATAAAAGAAAAATTAAAATCCTTATTTTTATTGATTTTCATGTCTCTATTTACATAATTGATCATTTATTTTAAAATGGTTCAATTTTGATTTTTTTCTTCTAAATTTTAAATTTATATAATTTCTTATATGGTAGTTCATCACAAATGTTGTGAAAAACGATATCGGAATAACAAAGTATATTTGGTTTCTTGAACACCAAGAAATCTACAAGGGTAGAAAAGAAGGAAAAACTTGAACAAACACACGAAACCCTATTAGGGTTCACAAAGAAAGAGAAAAGAGGAAGAAGAATAGAGGATTGGTTAAATCTGTTTTACTATTCACTTTCACAATAGAGTTCAAAGATTACAAGTGAATATCAATAATTAACCTCCCTTGGCCCCCGCTAGTGGACGGTGGGATTGGTCCCTCTTGGATTAGTTGGTGGCAAGGCCGGATACCAAGATTTTCAAAAAATAAAAAAAATAAAAAAATAAAAAAAAAACTCCCTCAACCTAATAAGGATTTACCACACCTTATGAAGAGAGACTAGTATACTATTTATAATAAACCTAACATACTAAACTAATGAGCTTTTTAACAATTACCCATTACAAGCTAACTTAGGGTACAAACTAACTTAAACAATTGGATCCATAACACAAAACCCAATTCGATCTCCTACATACTAGAACACAATTCGACTACAGCATGTAGGTCTTCGACAACAACTTGTGAGTGAACTTCGACGGCATACTGAAACTAAAGTTCGATCCAATATCTCACAAATATCCACCTTGGAACAAACTCTATAACATCAAGAAACAAACTAGCTTTCTTCATGCAGCTTTATCAACTGCATACAGTGGAAAAACTTTCAACTAGGCAATGTTGGTGATCTTATCAACAACATTATGATCTGTCGAAACCTCCAGCACTTGGACTTCTCCATGCTCCATTACCCCTCTTACGAAATGCAGTCTCATATCAATGTGATTGGTTCGCTCATGATATGCTAAATTCTTCGACATGTGTATTGCACTATGACTATCACATTTAACAGTGATAATTGGACCTTGAAGTTTCAGCTCCTTTGCAAAACCTTCAAGCCACAATGCTTCCTTCACAGCTTCAGTTAGGGCAATATATTCCGCTTTAGTGGTTGATAAGGCAACAACCTTCTGAAGTGTTGCTTTCCAACTGATTGTTGTCCCAAACATAGTGAACACATATCCAGAAATAGATTTTCTGGAATCCATACAACCTGCATAATCAGAGTCAACATACCCTTCGATTGCTGCTTTACTATCTTCACTCACGGCTCCACCATAAATTAGTACTCTATTCAGAGACCCATTTGTGTACCTTAAAATCCAATTCAATGCTTGTCAGTGAGCCTTTCCAGGATTCCCCATGTACTTGCTTACAAGACTTACGGCATATGTTATGTCAGGTCTAGTACAGACCATAACATACATCAAAGAATCCACTATATTAGCATATGGAATGCTATTTATATAAGCTCTTTCGACATCAGTACTGGGACACTGATCTATACTCAGCTTGAATTGAGGGTTTGTCAGAGTCATAACAGGCTTTGAATTCGACATACCATACTTTTCGAGAATCTTCCGTAGGTATGCCTCTTGAGATAAGCATAATTTCAACTGCTTTCTATCTCTTCGGATGTCAATCCTAAGAATCCTGGATGCAGCTCCCAGATCCTTTATGTCAAACTCCTTATTGAGTTTAGCCTTCACCCTCATTACATCTTCAACATTGTTGCTTGCTATTAGAATATCATCCACATAAAGCAACAAAATAACAAATGAATTATCAGGTCAAAATCTGAAGTAAACACAGTGGTCGAACTGACTTCTAATGAAACTTATGCGTGCCATGAACTTGTCGAATCTCCTATTCCACTGTCGAGGAGATTGTTTCAGTCCATATAAAGATCTCTTCAGCTTGCACACATCATCTTCCTTCCCCTTTTCGACATACCCTTCAGGTTGCCTCATCAGGATTGTTTCATCTAGATCACCATACAAGAACGCAGTCTTCACATCCATCTATTCCAGTTCAAGATCGAACTGTGCCACCGTGGAAAGCAATATTCGAATGGACCTGTGCTTCACAACAGGAGAGAACACATCATTGAAGTCGGCACCTTCTTTCTGAGTGAACCCCCTAGCGACTAATCTTGCCTTGTATCTCTTCGACGCCACTCATTCGATTCCTTCCTTAACTTTGAAAATCCATTTACAACTGACTAACTTCGCTCCAACAAGTTTCTTGATCAGTTCCCATGTGTTGTTATCGTTAAGAGATTTCATCTCATCATCCATGGCCTTCATCCATTCAGTTTTCTTTCGACTCCTCATAACTTCCTTATAGCCTCTAGGTTCTTAGTCGAGAACCTCACTTGCAGAGATTAAGGCATAAGCTATAAGATCTGCATACCCAAGTCTCTGAGGTGGCTTGATGACTCTCCTCGACCTGTCTCTTGCTAGCAGGTAGTCATTATCAGTCTCCTCATCTTCGACATCATCTTCTGCTTCTTCTTTGACTTCATCTGGGATACGCACTTCAGCATCAACATGCTCCACCTCAACAGGAATCTCTCCTGGTTCCAGCTCTTCTCAGTATCATCAGTTTTCTTGAAAGTCATCACAACTTTATTGAAAACTACATCTCGACTGGTGATACACCTCATGTGACATGGCTTTAGGCACCATAGCCTATAAGCTTTGACTCCTCTAGGGTATCCCATGCACATGCATTTCAAGATCAAGAATCAGCTTGTTGAACATATCCAACTGCTCAGCCAAAACTTTGTCTTCACTCATCTTGAATGAATACAAAGCTTGCTTTAGGTAGAGTCGGTTCACCAGAGATTTAGTCATGTACAAACTTTCAAGTTTCAACCATAACCCCGATGTCGTAATCGCCTTTTATACCTGTCGAAGAACCTTATCACCAAGGCTCAACAATATTGCGTTGTGGGCTTTCTCTATCATGGCCGTCTTTTTTTCGTTAACGCAGCATCCATGGCTGCCTCTCCCTTCAACGCTTCCAAATAACCCTGTTGAACCAGTAGGGCTTTCATATTCAAGCGCCACAGACTGAAATCGTTCACTCCGGTGAACTTTTCAATCTCATACTTTGTTGAAGGCATCTTCTCCATGCTCACCGCACCAATTTATTGTGAAAAACGATACTGGAATAACAAAGTATATTTGGTTTCTTGAACACCAAGAAATCCACAAGGGTAGAAAAGAAGGAAAAACTTGAACAAACACACGAAACCATATTAGGGTTCACAAAGGAAGATAAAAGAGGAAGAAGAATAGAAAATTGGTTAAATTTGTTTTACTATTCACTTTCTCAATAGAGTTCAAAGATTACAAGTGAATATCAACAATTAACCTATCTCAACCTAATAAGGATTTGCCACACCTTATGAAGAGAGACTAGAATGCTATTTATAATCAACCTAACATACTAAACTAATGGACTTTTTAACAATTACTCATTATAAACTAACTTAGGGTACAAGCTAAATTAAACAATTGGATCCATAACACAAGGTCCAATTCGATCTCCTACATACTAGAACAAAATTTGACTACAACATGTAGGTCTTCGACATCAGCATGTGAGCGGACTTCGACGACATGCTAAAACTAGAGTTCGATCCAATATCTCACAACAAACATTATATCTTTTGACTCTTATTATAATTTTATGTTTTAAATTACATGATATTTAAAATGATAAAATAATAATATTATATTTTTATAACACGTGTATAAAATAAATGATTACATACGTGTTGATATGATCAATATCATATCATATATTAATTCAATTTTTAGTGCATTTTATTTTTAATTCAATGAGACCATAATGTTTGCCAAATAAAAATTAAAAATTGAATGTGTTAAATAATTTCCCAAATAAAACAAAATTAAAATACTAATTTTTTATTGATTTTTTTGTCTCTATTCACGTAATACCATTTATTTTAAAAATATTAAAATTTGACTTTTTATCTTCTAGAGTTTAAATTTATATAATTTTTATATTGTTAGATAATCACAGACATTATATTGTTTGACTTTTATTATTATTCTACGTATATATTTTAACTTATGTAATATTCGATGATAATAATTATGTAGCTATTTTGGTTAAATTTGTTTAAAATTTAAAATTATTTAGGGATAAAACAATATAAAATAAATAATTGATTAAATTATATATATATATATATATATATATATATATATATATATATATATATATATATATATATATATATATATATATATAGGTGTACAATAAAAATGAATGAATGATATGCTGTTTTAGTTTGATATTTGATGAGATAATAAAATATCAAAAATAATTTTAATACTTATTATATAATTTTATTTTATTTTAAATTTTATTTCAAATTGAGTTGAATGAAAAATAATAAGTATAAAATAAAAAATTAAATTTTCGATTTTTATTTATTAAATATAAATTATTATATAATTAAAATAAATAAAAAATAAAATTGATAATAAATTAGAAAATAATAATTAATAAATAAATAATGTAATTAAATATTTTTAAAAAATTATTACTAAATTTTTTATAAATATAAATATGAATTTATTTATTTTTTAAATTAAATATAGTATCTTAATATGTTTTTTTAAATATTTTAAATATATACACTTTAAATATTATTAAAAAACTTTTAAAACTTTTATTATTATTTGTTCATACATTTAAAAAAAAAAATTGTTATTTAGTATGTCAATGAATATATATTACTTTTTCAAAGGAGTGATTTTATATTTGAATAGAATATATATTTTATTATGTCATTATTAAGTCTATATTAAAATTTTAAAATAATAATATATTTTTATGAAGTGTGTTTCAAACAAATAATAAAATACGAGTTTATTTGGTTTATGTTCTGGACTGGACCAATGGCTAGAATTGGCCCAATCCGCATCTGCTCCAGAGCGGCCCAAATTGCCTAAGCCCAATCCACAGAGGGGCAAAAATGACACTTCTGCCCCTCCAACCGGGCAAGGAACGCAACGTCCCTCCCCGGCTTCTATGCCCGTCACGCACGGCTTCCTCGCTGCCCGAACAGCAAAGGACAGGTGCCCGGAACTGCGTTTATGCCCGACATAACGGCTAGTTTCTGGCACCCTGCCCGACATAACGGCTAGTTTGGGCAGTTACCTATTCTTTGGGGAAAACGGTTATTTCCCCCCGAAAATAGGACCGTTGGCCACGCGCTGGGGGCTCTATATAATCCCTCTCACTTGAGAGGGTCAGGTATCATTTTTTCACCCTAAGAATACACCTTGTACTTGCCCCTTTTTTCTAACCCTTTCTTACTTGAGCGTCGGAGTGCCTTGCAGGTACACCCCCTCATCTCCTCATCAACATTCCGAACACCTCGCCCATCTGACGACCAGCATACGTCCGAGCACCTTGCCATCTGACGACCAGCTTACGTGGACCCGTTCGAATACTCCGGATCAGTGGCGCCATCTGTGGGAACTCCTTGTTCTCCCTTTCTTTCTTTCCTCCTCGGAAACTAAAAGATCAAAACATACTTTCTTTGATCCGCCCACATATGGCTGCTCAGAACTCCGCAAAAGGTGCTGACGTTACGGTTCTCGTTCCCGTCAACAAGATGGACGTCGACGGTAGATCTCCGTTACTTTCAGATCCCCGTTTCCTCCGAGACGGGGCTGCTGCATCTCCAATTCCTCCTCCCCCGGGCAAGGAGACAAGCAGCCACAGTCGGGTGAACTACCGATTCCTGGCCCTCCCAGCGCCGACCTGGCCGTTGCAGCTCTTTTGGAAGCTGTCAACCGCACAAACCTCCTCATCTTGCAGCAAGGAGAAAGAATAGGAGCTCTCGAGGAAGCATCTCTTCCAAGATCCTCTCCTCCCAGGAGTAAGCACCGAAAATCAAGAAGCCCGCCACCTAGGCGTGGGGAAGACCGCAGATCGAGGCGTGAGCCTGAATCACAACACGCTCGCAAGCGTGACCAGATCTCCCCGCGGGATCGATCATCACCAAGACACAAGAGAACGAGGCAGGATAGGCATTCTCCACCGGTCAGACCTCGTGACCGGCCACGTTCACCCTCACCTCGCAGAGATCGCCGTCGCGAGCGTAGACAACGGTCATGAACAACTCCAAGTTCAGACAGCGACGACAAGCCTCGCGGCCCATTGTCCCGCAGGATCCTGGCCACCCGTCTCCCTAAAGGACTAGAGAAACCTCCGTCTCTAGGGACTTACGATGGAACCACTGACCCAGACGAGCACATAGAGAACATAGATGCTCTTTTGGACTACAGAGGGGTACGAGGAGCCATCAAATGCCGCCTGTTCCCGACCACGCTCTGGTAGGGAGCAATGACATAGTACAAGCAGCTGCCAGAAGAATCCATTACATCCTGGAGGCAGCTGGGGAGGATTTTCTCCGGTCACTTTACTGCATCGCGACGACATCCAAAGACCGAGGCGTCCCTCGGAGCTGTCGTACAGGGAAGAGATGAGCCTCTTCGGGCCTACATTGAGTGGTTCAACAAGGAGGCCGTCCAAGTGCCAATGACCGACGAGATGAAGAAATTCCTGCTCGAGCAGGGATTACGTCCTGGCTCAGACTTCGCGAAAGCCATCGGCCTCGATCCACCGAGGAACCTTAACGCCCTTCTCCTCCAAGCCCAGTCGCATATACAGTACGAGGAGAAGGTTGCTGCCCACTCTGTCCGGGCCTCTCGAAACCAAGAAGGTGCCATGCCGTCCAGAGCTGAAGAACCCTCGACATCCCGTCGAGGAGATAAAAGACGCGACGATCGGCCTCGCGATGCACGCGAACAGAAGGGACCTTCTGGGCGGTTCCATGATTATACCCCCTTCACTACCTCGAGGGAGAAAATCTTGTCCAAATGTGCCAACTCAGAATTCAAGCAGGCGGGAGTCCGTTTCCCCAAACAGCTGCCGGCCAGACCGGGTGTAGACAATCCAAGTATTGCCGCTTCCACAAGAGTCACGGTCATACGACGGAAGAATGCACCCACCTCAGAGATGCCATAGAGATCCTTATTCGCGACGGCCACCTGAAGCAGTTCGCGAAAAAGAAAGATGCTCCCCGGAAAGAGACCTAGGAGAGCAAAAAGGTTGCAGAAGAGACTCCGCCCTCCGAGGACACCAACGTACAGGTCGCTATGTCCATAACTCGGCCAGAGGACTTCCGCATCCCTGATGGTCTGCCCGTCTCCACGTACCTCACTGCTCGCAGCCCGTGGGAGGCCTTCCCGTCGGCCATGGTCATTTCTGGTGGTGGATTAGACAAAATCACGGTCGGTTCAGTCAAGAGGAGATTCGATCAACTGATCAGCAAAAGCTCCAATGAAGTCACCACGCTGGACACCACTCACAAAGAATCCGCTCCTATTTCCTTCTACAAGGAGGAGCTCCTCGGCGGGGCACCGAACTCAAGCATCCCGCTGCTTATTCGGGAAAGGATGGCGAACTTCGACGTTCGCAGAATACTCGTGGACCAGGGCAGTTTAGTTGATATAATGTACAACCACCTCTTCGAAACGCTGCAGCTGGACGACTCTCACCTTACTCCATACGTTGGATCCGATCTGCAGGGATTCAATGGAGCAGTGACAAGGCCCTGGGGTTACGTAGAGCTCATCGTAACCTTCGGTTCAGGAAAGACAACCCGAGCAATTAAAGCACAGTTTCTGCTAATTGAATGCCCGTCACTATACCAGTGCATTTTTGGAAGGCCAACCCTGGCAGAGTTGATTGCAGTACCTTCCACCGTACATCTCAAGATGAAGTATTACACTTCTGAAGGGATGGTCGCCAGCCTCCACGACGATATCGAAGTTGCCCGTCGGTGCTTTGAAGCAGCATCAAAAGGACTAAGCACCATCTCAGCAAGACCGAGGACGTCTGGTCGTCCCCCTCTGCCCAGCAGCTCCGAGCAGCCAAAACCGCTCCCCCAGGTCAAATCTATCTACTTGGACAGCCGTTTCAGCGAGGAAGATCACGCCAAGGACCCAACAACTTCGGGCAGCCATCTCCTACGCCCTGTCCCAGATGGCAACTTCGAGATCGTTCCGTTCGGAGAAGACCCCCAACGGGGAGTAAAGATCGGAGCGGACCTCCCCGACCTGGCCAGGAGACAACTAAAAGCGTGCCTCCGGGAGAACGCAGACTTGTTCGCATGGAGCGCTACTGAAATGCCAGGATTGGACCCATCCGTCGCTTGCCACCAGCTTACAATTGATCCGGGCGTCAAAGCCATTGCCCAGCACAGAAGGAAACAGTCCCCGGAGAAGATGGAAGCCGCGGAGAAAGCTGTCAAAGACCTTCTAGAAGCTAGGTTTATTTCTGAGGCCAAATACACTACATGGCTCTCAAATGTTGTACTTGTAAGAAAAAATAATGGCAAATGGAGGATGTGTGTTGATTATACCGATGTTAATAAGGCCTGTCCGAAGGACGCCTACCCCCTCCCCAATATCGATAAGCTCGTAGATAACTCAGCAGGTTTTAAGCTTTTATCGTTCCTCGACGCCTACTCGGGCTACAATCAAATCCCAATGGCCGCGAGCGATAAAACTTACACGACCTTCATGACCGAATCGGGCAACTATTACTACAACGTAATGCCCTTCAGACTGAAGAACGTCGGCGCTACGTACCAACGAATGATGAACAGAGTCTTCCAAGGACAGATAGGCGACATGCTCGAAGTATATATGGACAATATGATCGTCAAGTCCCACGAGGAACTAGATCATGTCGCCCATCTTCGCAAAATCTTCTAGCAAGCAAGAAAATATCGAATGCGTTTTAACCCAGAGAAGTGCACGTTCGGTGTACGGGCAGGTAAATTCCTTGGCTTCTACCTAACGGAATGAGGAATAGAAGCTAACCCCGACAAGTGTCGGGCATTCTCTGAGTTCCCAACGCCCACGTCTAAGAAGAACATCCAATCCCTCAACGGGGTCCTTACTTCGTTGTCCCGCTTCGTGGCAAAATCTGCCCAACATGCCCTTCCTTTCTTCAAGCTCTTGCGGAAAGAAGCAACGTTCGAATGGACCGAGGAATGTGAAACATCCCTCCTTCACTTGAAGCGAGCCCTGTCGAAACCGTCCGTATTGTCACGACCAGATACCGGGGAAGTCTTGTTCCTGTACCTCGCCGTCACTGTCGAGGCTGTCAGCGCCATTCTCATTCGCGAGAACCCTGGCGGGCAAAAGCCAGTATACTTCACGAGCAAAGTGTTGCAGGACGCAGAGTTGCGATATCAACAGATAGAGAAAGTAGCATTGGCCCTCGTCAATGCTGCCAGACGACTGAGACACTATTTCTTGGCCCACACGATCGTGGTAAGAACGGATCAGCCCATAAAGCAACTACTAGGACGACCAGACATGGCAGGCTGAATGCTCAAGTGGTCGTTGGAACTGTCCGAGTTCGACGTCCAGTATGAAAGCAGGAAAGCTCTTAAGGCCCAAACCCTGGCCGATTTCGTAGCAGAAGTAACATTCTCAGACTCCTCGTTCCACATAGCGAACAGATAGACCGTCTATGTAGATGGAGCATCCAGCTCAACCGGCAGCGGGGCAGGAGTAATTTTGGAGAACGACGAAGGGACCATAGTCGAGGCTTCTCTCACATTGTCCTTTCCCACGTCGAACAACCAGGCCGAGTATGAAGCCTTCCTCGCCGGTTTGCGCCTAGCCGAAGACCTAGGGGCTGAAGAAATCATCATCTGCACAGACTCCCAGCTCGTGGCCCACCAGATATCAGGGGAGTATCAGGCCAAAAATGACAGTCTCTCTGAATACCTAACCCTAGTCAAAGAAAAAATGTCAAAGTTCAGAGCGGTAGAAGTAAGACATGTTCCACGCGAACATAATGTGCGAGCAGACGTCCTATCCAAACTAGGAAGCACTAAGAGGAAAGGCGGAAACAGGTCAATCATCCAAGAAATACTTCCCCGGTCCAGCATCGATAAGGGATCCTCGACCCTACACGTGCACGCGATTGGAGACAATGACTGCTGGATGACGCCCGTGTACAACTACCTCACCAGGGACGAACTTCCGGATGACCCCAAGGAAGCCAGCACCATCAGACAAAGAGCTTGCTCGTACGTCATCCTCGAAAACAAACTCTATCGACGAGGCTTCTCCATCCCATTGCTCAAATGCATAGAGGAGGAAGTTGTCCCCCATGTATTACGAGAGATCCACGAAGGCATTAACGCCCAACACCTAGGAGGAAGGTCCCTTGCCCGCAAGGCCCTCCGGGCAGGGTATTATTGGCCAACCATGCAGCACGATGCCAAGGAGCATGTGCAGAAATGCGACAAATGCCAACGGCACGGGGATATGCACCTGGCTCCACCTAACGAACTGAAGAGCATGACCTCCCCGTGGCCATTCGCCTGGTGGGGCCTAGACATCCTAGGACCCTTCGTGATGGGGTCCAGCCAAAACAAATACCTGATAGTGGACGTAGACTATTTCACAAAATGGATAGAAGCAGAAGCCTTAGCAAAGATAACAGCACTCAACATTTTGCGCTTTTACAAGCGGAATATCCTTGCCCATTTTGGGATTCCCCAAGCAATTGTCACGGACAATGGAACGCAGTTCACGGACAAGAAGTCCCAAGACTTTGTCGCCCATCTCGGAACAAAACAACATTTCGCTTCTATAGAACATCCCCAGACCAACGGGCAGGCAGAAGCGGCCAATCGTGTCATTCTTCGTGGCCTCAAGCGAAGACTGGATGAAACGAAGAAAGCCTGGGTCGAGGAACTCCACAGCGTCTTATGGGCGTACCGCACCACTCCTCAGTCCACCACCGGAGAAACACCTTTCCGCTTAGCATATGGCATGGAGGCTGTTTTACCCATTGAAATTCACGTACCGTCCAGGAGGACCGAATCACCTCTAGACGAGGAAATGAATGACGAAGCAATAAGAGAGGAGCTCGACCTTGCCGAGGAAATCCGAACTGGAGCAGCCCTCCGCGAAGCATCTCTTAAGCAAAAAATAGCGATCAGGCACAACGCCAAAGTCCTACGACGAGAGTTCGATGTGGGCAGCCTTGTCCTGCGAAGAAACCACAAGGACTCTCGCGAAGGTAAACTAGCAGCCAACTGGGAAGGGCCATACAGAGTCCGTGCCAGAACGAGGAATGGTGCCTACTTCCTCGAAAACCTCAATGGAGATGTAATCCCTCGACCATGGAATGCTGAAAAACTTAAGCAATACTACAGCTAAAGTAACTATAGGGTTCCTCGCATCTAAGGACCACCTAACGATCATCATGCTCGTCCAGGTACAAACGACGCATACGTACAAAGTAGAATCCCGCTCAAGTAAATGAGTCGGAACTCTGCTCGTCGGCGGTCCTCAACCGAGCACCGCCTTCGTCCAAGTACCATGATTGGCAGAACCCCAGCTCGCGATGGGACGTTCACGCCGCGACCTCAGGCCTCGATCGCGACCTGAGATCCGCAACCTCGCCAGGACCTTCCCCGGCTATTCGACCAGTTCTCTGCACTGGCAATTTCACACACAACGAGCTATACTTCAAAAGAAAACTCCGTTAACAGACACACCCTCCGACGGGCAGTCACACATGCACACCTAATGTAAAGTACAACAATATAAACAGAAATTGTATAAAATAACATAAACCGGACATGAGGTGAAAAAGGCCACAAGGGCCAAAGATTGTGCGAATTACATAAGAAGGGGGGCCACGCCCCCCCAAAATCAAATAAAGTTACAAGTAATTCAACGGCGCGCAGGCCGGACAAGATACAACAACATCAAAATAACAAAACTCCTCATTCATCCGCATGCTCGGTTGACGCCAGCTCAGGTCTCTGCTCCTCCGCGGGATGGTCCTCGGGCTGAGCCTCGGGGGTATTAAGAACAAGGCCTGCGGGCAAGACGATGCGACCATCCTCCACACGTGCAAGATAGTGGATACCCTCGGTCGAAATCTCAAGCCCAGGGTTCACCACCCGCAACTGGGCCACGACACTTTCGAAGGACTCCACTGCCACGGCGATACCGTCATCCTCGACCTGCAGAATGCTGGCAACCAGCTCAGCCCTAGTCTTCAACGCTTTTATCTCATCCGGTTCATCAGCACCCGGGGCACTGGCCGCCATCAACTCTTTGTTCAGCTCCTCGGCAACCTTTTTCTCCGTCGCCAGCTTGGTGACATCCTCTTTCAACTTGGCCGTCTCCTCTTCGGCCTTCTTCCTAGCCTCACGAGCACTCTTGACTTCCTCCTTCAAGGCCGTCTCAGAAGCCTGGGCAGCAGTAAGTTCGGCCTCAAGCGCAGAGTCCCCTTCCGCATAAACGGCCGCCATCTCCAGTATCCTCACAAGGGGAGAAGCATCTTGGGCTACCAGCGCCCTCTTGCTCGGCCGGTCCATGCTCTCCAAGCTAAGAGATTCTGCCCGAGGAACGACCAGGGTGTTGCCCTAAAAAAATCTCCTATCAAGGATGCACGGAGGGAGCTCAAACTTCCCCTTCTCAAGCACCCGAGTCAGGTCCACATCATCTAACGTCCGTGGCCGCTTCGCCCGCCCGGTCAAAGGCAGTGGAGAACCCCATGGACCAGAAGAGGGAGAAGAAGAGGTCCCCATGGTAGTTTGAACAAGGGGAGGAGCACGAGCACTAGCAGCAGTCCGGGTCTTAGGGGGAGCCGCTCCAGCTTTATTCCTCGCCATGGCATTCCTCACCACGCGATCGCGAGCTTGAGGCATCTCACCTGCACAAATGAAAACAAGAACGTTAGTTACGAGGAAAAGAAATAACAAACAAAGTCTAAATAACCAAGACTACCGAGCAGCTTCTCGGCATCCGCGGGAGTCTTGCACTCCAGCAGTGCCTTAACGTTGATGAATCTGCGCTCAACCCTCTGGCTCCCATCCTCCTCGAGGATAGGGTTGCCCTTGCTCGTCCAGCAGCTGGCAAGACTGAAGGAGTTGACCCAGTTCACCAGCTTCTCGTAAGACACGGCGTCCTGCCCGCGTAGCACGCCCAACTCAAAAACATAAGCGTCGGGCTTCTTGGAGAAGTGGCCAGGTGCCCAGCGGATCGGGAACTTATACACCCTCTCCCCGATATACTTCCCCTCCTCATTGAGTATCTCCTCTCCGTCCTCATCAACCTCTATCTCCCAAACATACGTGCTGTCCTAGGCTACCTCGGACACTGGCTCGACAATGAAATACCGTCCCTTGAACGTTCGGATTGACTCCGAGAACGTCTTGAATAACTTTTTGGGTTGTTTCAAGGAAACCCATCTGTACTTTTTCCCCGCCAACTGCTGTTGAAGATGGAAAACAGCAAAAAACTAGAGGGAGAGTAGTCCCCAGAGCGAGATGCTCGCACACTAACTCAAAAGCCGTATAAAGGCCAGTGAATTGGGGTGGAGTTGAGAGGGCGCCAGCTTCAGATGCTCGAATACCGACCGCTGGAAATCAGTGAAAGGCAACCTCAGCCCCAACTCCTTGAAAGCGTACTCGTACATCGTAAAACGGTCCCCGAAATCCGAGCAGACCCGCTCATCCAAGGTGGGAAAATGCACTTTCCAATCCCCCTCTGGGCCCACCTCTGCAAAGGCGTCCACCACAGACCTTGCGAACATAGAAATATGTTCGGAAGGCTCGGCCACCTCCCACTCCTCCGAACAGAACCCTTCAACATCTTCCTCCATGACATCCAATTCTTCTTCCTCCTTAACTTTGCTCGAGGAGCTCGATGCCGCCGAGCTCGAAGACGCCGAACTCGAAGCCGTCGAACTGGTATTCTCCTCGGAGCCGGTTTCCTCCTCGGACGTGTCTAAAATAACTTCTCTCTCTGGCCTTGTCGCCATTATGATCACCTAAAAAAGCAGAGAAATACAGTGAATTCGACAGGAAATCAAATCCACCCTTCCACCGCCAAGTCAAGTGAAAGGGCACGCAAAAGGCTAAGGACAACGTCCCCGGCCTAAGCCCTAACATCAAACGAAAAACCTCCCCGCGAGGAGATGCCCGAGATATACCATCTTCCTACGAGGAACCTCCCCGCACTCGTTCCCAGATTCCGTTTGAAGCGCCACCGGAAACCGCAAGGCTCCACCGGAATCTGGAAACGTTCTATCGAAAAATTCACCGTTCTATCAGAAGATAATCAGACATGGTGGTCACAACTCGCAACCACGACGTGGACCGCCACGCTCACCGAACGCACTACCTACTCCGACGAGATGCTAGAAGCAGCAAAAGGGCAGAGCCACCGTCCACCACCAACACTCGCCAGAAATCTACCTATTTTGTCGCCTAAAGCTAACCCTAGCGGCATGCAATCTACCACTAACGACAAAAGAAGGTAAAACAAGCTGGAAATCAGAAAACTTACTTGATTTGAGTAGAAGAAAGAGACTGTTCGAAGCTTGGCACGGTGGTCGGATGCTCTGAAGACGGCGACGGGCAAGAACGCAGAAGAGGCGAAGAGAAATCAAAGAGAAAAAGTGCAAAATGGGACAATCTCCCCCTTTTATACTAAGGGGCACGTGCACACACGCGCCCGTAGGCAATAATGACTACCCACTAGCCATGATTACCTATTAACTGCTACACAGGGCTCGATGCACACGTGGCAACCCAACGTTTCCCATTCTGTTTGACGCTTTATCTCCCCGAATACCGGGCAATAAAGTCTCGACCACAAATATCACGGACACAGAGAGCCACGAGCACCTCGAGACAATCGTTCTCGTCTCCAAACGACGACTCCGCGCTAGCTCCCCGGAGCGACGAACAGTCCTTAAGTCATCACTCCCATGCTCGAGAGCAACGACTTGGGGGGCTCCTGTTCTGGACTGGGCCAATGGCTAGAATTGGCCCAATCCGCATCTGCTCCAAAGCGGCCCAAATTACCTAAGCCCAATCCACAGAGGGGCAAAAATGACACTTCTGCCCCTCCAACCAGGCAAGGAACGCAACGTCCCTCCCCGGCTTCTATGCCCGTCACGCACGGCTTCCTCGCTGCCCGAACAACAAAGGACAGGTGCCCGGAACTGCGTTTATGCCCGACATAACGGCTAGTTTCTGGCACCCTGCCCGACATAACGGCTAGTTTGGGCAGATACCTATTCTTTGGGGAAAACGGTTATTTCGCCCCGAAAATAGGACCGTTGGCCACGCGCTGGGGGCTCTATATAAACCCTCTCGCTTGAGAGGGCCAGGTATCATTTTTTCACCCTAAGAATACACCTTGTACTTGCCCATTTTTTCTGACCCTTTCTTACTTGAGCGTCGGAGTGCCTTGCAGGTACACCCCCTCCTCTCCTCATCAACATTCCGAACACCTCGCCCATCTGACGACCAGCATACGTCCGAGCACCTTGCCATCTGACGACCAGCTTACGTGGACCCGTTCGAATACTCCGGATCAGTTTATATATATTTATTCAATTTCTTTTTAGAGTTTAATTGATATGCACTGACAGTGTAAAATAATTTTACACTGTCATTCAATAAAAAATCATCAATCTGCCATGTCATATCAGTAATTTAAAATTTACAGTATGATATGGCGGGATACATGAGGGTGATTGGTTGACTATGTAAAATTATTTTACATTGTCAGTGTATACCAATTAAATTCTTCTTTTTACATTTTCTTTTCAATTTAACAGGACCATAATGTTTACCCATTAAAAATTAAAAGTTGAACGTGTTTAACAAATTTCCAAATAAAATAAAAAAATCCTTAATTTTTATTTATTTTTCTGTCTCTATTCACATAATTGATTATTTATTTTAAAAATATTCAATTTAAACATTTTTCCTTTTAGATTTTAAATTTTAACTTTGAATTTATATCATTTTTATATTTTAGTCAATCACAAACATTATATCATTTGACTTTTATTATAATTCTACATAATATATTTTAAATTACTTATTTTTTACCTCATAATAATATAGAATCATCCAAATAAATTAAAACATATTCAATTTTCTTTTTTTCAATAAATTGACTTTAGTAAAAAAAAAATCCAAATAAATTAAAAACAAAAACTTTCTTAAATTTAATATAATTTTTTTAAATGTTTAAAATATTTCAACATTTATCCACCTTCATTCCATGTATGATATACATTAGTTAAAATAGTTGTAAACCAACGGCCAGGATTGCATCATTTGAAATAGAAATCGTTCAGATGAATTAAACGCACTTTTCATTTTGAAAAATTGAAAAATAGAAAAAACGAAGAAAAGGGAAAAGAAATAAAAAACACTCATAGCGCATTTTAGCAAATAGGCTAGAAACTGAAGTCGAATGTTAAAACGGCTTTCGTATATATACATGTACACGAAGAAAAAAAAACAAAAACACATTACGTTTTCCCGGCGAGTTTTCAAGTGACGAAACCATCTCAAGCTTTTCTCTTATGAGAAAATTCAAACTCTCGTTCGGTTTCTCTCTAGAATCAGTTCTAAAAAGTTCTGCATATGTCATACCCCAAATTTTGACCACTAAGATTCCCATCATTGTGCAAATCATCATCACAATATGGGTGTGTCATTATGCTTCATCAGTCACCCCAAAGATGGGTGAGCATTCACTACTATCAAAATTAGGGTTTCAAGCCCTCTCAGAGTTCTTAGACAAATGATCAATCAAGGAATGACATAATCTTCAACTTGTCTAACCTCTCAAACATCCACAATAGATCAAGAGGACTCCCACATCAAGGATTAAGCACAAGGTTGCTCCCTTCTAGGTGGATCAAGCTTCAAGATCGCCAGTGTCACCAAATTGGGGTTTTGGTCGACCAGGGCCTCCAGATGGAAACTTTCCTCTGGGCATGAGCCAAAGATCCAAAACATAACCTAATATGCTCCATGGAACCTCATAAACCCAATCATCAAGTCAATTTTGCCTCAGGGGATGCATTCATCAAAAATCAGGAATTAGGGTTTCTTGACCTAATTCACCCCTAAGTTAACTTTTGGGACCAATCATGAACCAAGACCTCAAGACATGATTTGAGGGTCTCTAAAATACCATATTGATCCATTTGGAACAATGGATTGATCCAAGAAGCTTGAGCAACAAGTTTCAATTTCATCTGAACCACAGTTAGGGTTTCGCGGGAAAAGTCAACCGTAACTTTGACTTTTGACCAGGACATGCTCCCAAGCCCTAAGACATGATTCAATATACCCTGTAACACCCATGTAACATGTCCATCAAGTTTGATTTAGGTCAAGGACATGATTTCCTAAAGGATTGTACAGTTTGGAATTCGTCTGATAAAAAGTCAACTGTGCACAAAAGTCAACTTTGACTTTTTGAGATTTTTCATAAAAATGGTTTTTTAACCCTAAAATGATGTTAATGTATGATTTGAATCATCATTCATCAAGAAAAATCAAAGAAAATGGGATAACTTTTAAAAGGGGTAACCATAAAAACTTAGAAAAATTTTTGTTATGAAATAAAGTGGCAAGGGTACCAACTTTGGAGGATCATAACTCCCAAACCACAAAGCCATTTTTCCCCATCCAAAGCTTGATTTGTAGATCTCACTGGCCTCTACAAAAGCTTCATACCGACCTATGTCCAAATTCCTCATGGATTTTGAGTTATGAAGTGATCAAAATCAAGAAAAGTCACTTTGTTCCAACACTAGGTGAAAATTTCACTAAGTCAGATTTTGCCTTACTTTTTCCCAAATGTAGGGACATTTTTCACTTGGATCCAAAAAGTATCAAAACCAAATATGATCAAACAGTTGTTGTATTATATAAGAGCTTTCCAAAATAACCAAGAACATCACCAAATTCAACTTGAGCCATGAGATATGACATTGGCAAGTTGCCTTGCTAAAATCTGCCAAGGCAAGGCAGAATTTTGCACTTTTGCTCGATTTGCCAAAATCAGCCAATTCCTAGCCTTGTCATCACTTTGGACACATCTGAGGATTGAATCTAAAGGGGACAATCACTGAGCCAAGCCTCCAAAGTCCTTGGAACAAGAAATAGCATGCTAAACCTAGAATTGCCCAAAATAGGGACAAGACTCCAATTTTGGATTGGAGCATTCAATGGAAGCACCAAGGTGGCATGGACTGAGCCATTAGCAACTGAATTCAGTCAAGACTTATCCAAGACCAAGGGGACCAGCAGCCTATGCCCTAACCTCTAGTCATTGGCTAGAGGAGACTTGGATTTTCATTTGCCAACATTGGCCAACCCTACTCAGCAGTTGCCATTCATTATTCCTTGCAATACAAACTTGCTCTACTATAAATAGAGCTTAATTATGATCAGTTTAAGTACATCAAAGGCCTACAACACTTGCCTTTCTCAAAATCCACATCTCATTCTCAAAAATGCCTTTCTTAGCAAGTCACTATCGGGTTTTTCATTAGAGAGCAATTCCACTCAAACCAATCACACACACACCTCATATACATCATATGTGAGCTGATCAAACACTTAAACAATATCTGGAACACTGATTTCTCAGATTCACCAGTCAATTGCTCAAGGTTTTAACCAAGGTGCACTTGAGATGCCATGAAGTGATCCAGCCAATTTCCATCAAGTCCAAGCATTCAAACACACTCCATAAGGTGCATGGAAGCTGTTCAGATCATCACAATTCATTTGTAACACCTCCAACTCAGAAATTAATTTGCTCTTGCTGTCATGACCTAGAGGTAAGCCTAAACTTGGTCATTTCTCAATCTATGCATATTTCCTCGCACAATACTTTTGCCAAATGTTCATAATCATGCATGGAATGTTTCCCCTCAAGTAATTGCTTTGTTTGAATCGTATATCAAAAATTCCAGCCTTCATGCAAAATTTAGGGTTCTTGAGGATTTATCGTGATTTCTTGTTTTATGCTTAATTTAAATGAAATTAATTGCCATAGACATGATCGTGAGGTTGAAAAGAGTTGATTGATATGTGGATTGCATGATATGATCAAGTATTCAGTGAGATTGGATAGAAAATGCAAATCTGGGCAAAGATGAAAAACGCGCGTGTTCTTCAGCTATTCTTGGCGCCATTTCTCTCAAATTCAAATATTTGAATTTTGTGGTTTTATTTAATTGATTCAAAAATTAATTTCTCTCTGAGTTTTAATGATTTTGAGTTTATTCTTTTTTTAGTAATTCACAAAAATGTTAAAATATTTTATTTTATGAAAAAATCCCAAAAATATTATTTATTTCATATAATTGATATTTTTGCAAAGAATTAATGTTTTAATTGTTTTTGACATTTAAAATATTTTTTCCTTCTTGATTTTTCAGATTTTATTGACTTCTAATAATTTTGTAGGGCAAAACTTGATTTATGAAGCATTAATCCAAGATCACAATTTGTTTTCCACATGTTAAACAATTTTGATCATTTTAATTGAATATTTTATTCAATTAAAACACATTTTGAAAACAAATTAGGGTTTTTGATTAATTCAACCCTCATAAATCATTTTCAAAACTTTTGGGCCTCTAATAGAGTGTAAGACCCAACCCTTTGTAAATACAACCTATTTTGGGCCTCACTTATGGTATAAGTCCCGTTGAATTTCAAAAAGCTCGACGCGATCATCATCCGTTGAAAAACAAATCTTGGGTCTACCCTCGAGTAGTAAGACACATTTCTTTTCTTTAAAAAACTCTTTGGGCCTCTTAATAGAGTGTAAGACCTAAACCCCCTTGTACAAACCATTTTGGGCCTCACTTATTGTATAAGTCCCTCTGTACAAGTGAACGGCGCGATCGTCGCCTTTTTAAAAATCAATTGGGCCTCTCCTCGAGCTATAAGACCCATTCAAAACTTTTGGGCCTCTAATAGAGTGTAAGACCCAATCCCCTTTTAACCAAAACAACTTTGGGCCTCAGATATTATATAAGCCCCTTTGCGTTAAAAGAAAATCTCGGCGCGATCGCCATTTTAAACGAAAAATCATCTGGGCCTACCCTCGAGTTATAAGCCCCACTCTTTTTCTTTAAACCTTTTGGGCCTCTTGAGAGAGTGTAAGACCCATCCCTTTGTACAGAAAACAATTTTCGGGCCTCAGTCACTCGTATAAGTCCCTCTGTACAAATTCGACAGTGCGATCACTGATAAAACCCTTGGGCCTCTCCTTGAGCTGTATGCCCCAAATATTTCTTTTTCAAAGCACTTTCTCCTTTGATTTTGAAATATACTGTTGTTTTCAATCTTTCTTTGTTGAACAACTAACCAAACAGCATGGAAGCTCTACAACCGAGTAAGTGTTTATATGCTTTCATTTACCGCTTTCATATACATATAACTGTATTGTGAGGTTGTTTCGCTGTAAGTCTTTTTTCATAAACTCATATCAACTGTGTAATAATAGTATAGATATTTAGAGTTTCCCCGGCAACTACGTCTAGCATTAAGCCCGTTGATCACTCTTAAATAGTCAAAACTAGATCCCCATAGGATTACCAGACACAGTCTTCCCTCCTCCTGGGGTTAAACAATATGGAGATATGAAAGGCAGCATTCTCGGTGAACCCTTTCATAGACTGTCACTCGTAGAAGTTGTCAAAGAAACTCTAATTCCCAGAGATGATATTTTCTCCGTGAATGGCATCTCTTGAGTTTCTTCCAAATTATCGAACTTTCCTGGCTTGATCTATTCTTTATGAATAGCCTGTCTTGAATTTCTCAGGGTTTGGGGACCCACAGGCTTCTTAAAAGCACTTGTCAAGAAAATCTACTCCCCAGAGATGATCTTTTCTCTGTGAATGGCATCTCTTGAGTTTCTTCCAAATTCTCGAACTTTCCTAGCTTGATCTATTCTTTGTGAATAGCCTGTCTTGAACTTCTCGGGGTTTGGGGACCCACAGGCTTCCTAAAAGCATCCCCGCCTCCTCTTGGGCATTGTACAAGGACCCGTCGGCTTCTTAGAAGTATTCACAGCCTCCTCTTAGGCTTCGTATAAATGATTTCTTCCTCCGGGAATGATAGCCTCCTCTTGGGCTTCGTACAAATTATCCCTCGGCTTCTTAAAAGTTTCCAGCCTCCTCTTGGGCTTCGTACAAATTGTCCCGACGACCTCCTAAAGGTATAGGAACATAAATCAGTCATCTTAATAGAACAGTCTTTCCAAGAGTCTACTACTGTTTCTCAAAGCATAGTACAAAAGATGAAACTCTAGACTTGGACAGTCTAATTTCCTTGAGTCTCCAAGACATTCTCAAGCACCCTTCAAGAATAGGAAGAAACCCCGTAGACTCGGACAGTCTCAATACCCATTGGATTTCCCATTTCCTTAAAGAAACAGGAAATAACCCCGACCCTTGGAACAAATCCATGAGTACATTTCTCATATAAGAACTGATTTTCTCTTTGAACCAATATATTGGACCTGTCACTCAACTGAAACAGTACCATAGCCTCTCTCTTGGGCTTTATACAATGATTCTCCCCAGCAGAGTCAAACAACCTTTAGCCTCCATCTCGGGCTTCGTACGAGATACAAAAACACTCTCTTGTTGAGTATAAAACCTTTAGCCTCCATCTCGGGCTTCGTACGAGATACCATAGAGGACTCTCTTGTCGAGTCACTTCCCTTTTAGCCTCTATCTCGGGCTTTGTACGAGACAGATCAAAAATACCCTCTTGTTGAGCCATTAGCCTCCTCTTAGGCTTTGTATAAAGAAAACCACTGGTTGATCCAATCAACCTTTTAGCATCAAAGTTGTGCCTCGTTCACAGTACACAAACATCAACAACTCCTTCCCCTTCATCTAATCGCTGTAAGCGGCAAGCCTCTGGATCATCTACATCCATGCCACTGTCCCTCTTTTAGCATGAGAAATTCCTAAGGAAAGATAATATTGCTCTACACTGAGTTAAAGTCTTCTCCTTCAGGTTGGAAATCCCCTGTAAAGGAAATTATGGCATTGCCGGATTCACAAATCCCAGTTAAAGTAATTCTCCTTTATAAACAGTTGTGACAGACAAACCCCTCTTTAGAGATGACAAATTTTCTCTAAAGACAACACCTTTTAGCTTCACATCTTGGGCTTCGAACAAGATACAAATAGACCCTTCAGGTTCACATCTTGGGCTTTGAACAAGATACAAACCACCTTTAGCTTCACGTCTTGGGCTTTGAACAAGACACCAAAACACCATTTCCTCCCTTAGAATAGGAGGAACTACGATCGCTCTGATTTCCCTGTTTCGGTAAACGGGAATACGTAGGCATAAGATTGAAAGGAAAAATCTTAGCGAGCACACTAAACAAAAATCCAAAATCCCATACTTTCATACATCCATCCTCCCACCAATCGACTGAACACTATTTTTAACAAAATAAACCTAAAAGGGACCCCGAATCTTTGTAGCATCTGTAAACCAACAGTTTTGACAGTTTAACCTCAGTATGCAAGCAGGGTTAATTTGAGACATCTATTTCCCTTCCTTCATCAGCTTTAATAGGATAAAAAATGAATCGAGCTGTAGATACCAAAGAGCGGTAGTGATTCGCAACCACATCCAAAAATCGCTCGCTACAGAAAAATGGCGACTCCACTGGGGAGAACGAGTTCTTGTTCTCTTCCCATCTATTAGGTGGAAACCTTAAAAAATGGCGCCCCGTGGGGCCAGTCTTTCTTTCTTTCTGGGATAGGACTCTTTGTTGACTTCACTAGGATCTTAGGTAAAAAAACCCTTTAAGTGGGGAAGGAACCACAGAATGGCTACTCCACCGGGGAGCCATTTTCTGTCAGAAACATAAGATTTGTAGCTTTTAAAAAGTCTAGGACATTAGGACAAATATATATACTGCTTTTCCTAATTGATATCTTTTTTTATTTTTCTGCTAATGGGAATGCGTGTGATGCTGCATGTGGAAAGATTGAGTATACACTTAAGATAAGTGATGGCGACGAGGTCAATCATCAACCTCAGTGGAGGCTTCCCAATGCAACCCATTCCCTCTCATAGGCAATGGGCCGATTGTGACGTCTGAGAAGATGAGGAGCTAACCCTTTTGTAGTACGGAAACTATCGGAAATAGTTGTCACGCGATACTACCCTCATTTGAGGCTGATGATCTATTCTCGGTGAATAGAATTTACTCTAAGATTTCATACAGCTCGCTGGAGATCCGCTTGCTATTTTTTATCCTGGGAGGAGCTGATGATTTTGAGTACAGGTACAAAAATCACCCTAGTATAAACCTTTGGGGATGGGTAGAGCCTTGACTTCATGACAACGACCCTTTGACCCCATGTTTTTTCTATGTTTTTGTGTGCTGCATTCATGCATTCATTTAAAAAAACATTAAAACATTAAAAAAAAATTTCTCTTCTAGTCTCTCTGTTTTTTCAAAATAAACTAAGACTGTGATTGCAAATATCAGAGAAAAGGATTACGCTAATGGATTTCGGTAGAAGGAGAACTCATAAGTACACCTTCAGGATTCCAAAACTAGAGGATTTAAGAGGTTTGGCGAGGATGATCACAAACCAAGAGGCTTTCAGAGCCAAGTACGGAGGTTTGTTATCTCTGCTAAGAGTCCATGTGATTGAGGGAATCATGGATGCGCTCATTCAGTTCTACGAACCGGTCTATCATTGTTTCACATTCCCGGATTACCAGCTAGCACCAACGCAGGAGGAATATTCTCATCTGATTGATCTACACATTACAGATCAAGCTCCATTTTCTGGACTGGAAGAAATTCCAAAGAATCAGACCATTGCAAGAGCAATTCATTTGGACGAGTCTGAGGTCAGGACTCATATGACCACTAAGGGTGGCATACAAGGTATGCCAGCCCAGTTCTTGACAAAGAAAGCCCTGTACTTCGCCAGTTTCAGGAACGTGACTGCTTTTGAAAGCATATTGTTTTTACTCACTTACGAGTTATTTCTGTTGCCCAACATTAATAACTTCGTCGATATCAACTCCATTAAGGTTTTTCTCATTGGAAACCCTGTGCCGACTTTGCTTGCAGATGCGTATCATTCTGTACACTTGGGGAATTTGTACAGTGGAGGGGAGATCACATGCTGTGTACCCTTGCTTTACAAATGGTTTATCTCCCATTTTCCTAAGTCTGCTACTTTTTGGGATCACAAGAGTGCCTTACGTTGGTCGCAGAAAATCATGTCTCTCACCAACTCTGACATTAATTGGTGTAATAGGATTTATGACAGAATCAGGATCATTGAACGTTGTGGAAACTTCCCCAACGTACCCCTTATAGGAACTAAGGGAGGAATCAATTACCATCCAGTTCTTGTTCGTCGTCAATTTGGATACCCGATGAGGCACGTCCCATGGAGTGTTCATCTGGAAGGTCTTTTCTTCAAGGAAGGAGAAAGTGACAGAGCACTAAAGACGAAAATAGTGAACGCTTGGAAACATGTTCATAAGAAAGTACGGGAGTCTCTAGGAAAACCGGACTGTGTCTCGGTGGAGCCTTATCTCCACTGGGTGCAAACTAGAGCTCTCAAGCTAAAGATGCCTTATCCTCGTCATGGAGTTCTTCCACCGAGGAAATCTGTCATGTACTTCATGACTGAGACTGAAAAGCTCCAGGTTACTCTCAACAAAGTTCAACGGGAGAAGAGGTCTTGGAAGAACAAGTACCGCACCCTCAACGTGGAGTGCATCAAAATACAGCAACTACTGAAAGATAAGGATGCTCTGATTGAAATTTTGGAGCAACATGCTGTAGAGAATCAAGATGACCAAAGGAATTTGCTCGCTCCTTTCACCTGGCAAAGGAATGACAACCCGACAACGGCCCAAGAGCCCCGGTCAAAGAAAAGGAAAGTACCAGAGTCAGCACCCGATTTCTCTTCAGAGAGGACTCGGGACCCATTAGCTTAGGTTTCTGTTTCTGTACCTTGTAATCTACTGTATTTCCATTTCTGTAATCCTTTGAATTCAATAAAAAGGGGTTTCCCCACTGTTTGATATTTGCAATCTAATTGTCAAAGTTTATTTTGATTAAACCAAAAAAATAATTAATATAATCATTGCATTCATCATTCTCACATCACGTATTCTTCTTACCTACGAATCTCACGTTTGTGTCTCAGTTCTAGAGTCAATCTGTCTCATTCGTACAATACTCTGGCCAATCGTCAGAAAAAGATGGATGATCTTGAGGAAGAGAACAGAGAGTTGAAAGAAGAGATCGACGCTCTGAGAGAGAGGATATGAGAAAGCTTCGTAACGACATGCAAGCCATGGCAGAAGCTCATCTACAAAGGACTGTGATCTCAGAGATCACCTCAACGCCCATAGTGGAGAAGTATGATCCTAGGTATCAAATTCCGAAAGATCGTCCTTGGGGCATGCCTGTTAACTATATCCCGGAAGGATATGTTCCGCCGATCACTGAAGATCAGGGAATCATAACAGAAGTCGCTGGGCCTGAAGGTTACAAACTTTGGGAAAGCGAAGATGCCAGGGGCATACTGAAGACTACTAAAGGTTTCAAACTTCGAGAAATGCCAAGATTCACCGCCGTAGTCACGGTACCACCCCCTGTGGTGCACACTGTCCCGGAAGGACAGATTCCACTGATACCTTCTGGTAAGAAGGAAACTATGTTCGATAGAATGGATGAATTCCAGGAACAGATCCTGGAAATGCAGAAGGAACTGCAAGCCATCCGCGGTCAAGATCTATTTGGAAAGGGCGTTGCAGACCTTTGTCTGGTCCCCAATGTGAAAGTTCTGCACAAATTTCAAGTGCCCGACTTTGAAAAATACAAGGGTAACTCTTGCCCTCAGAGCCATCTGGTGATGTACGCTCGGCGAATGTCAGCTCAGACGGAGAATCAGGACCTACTGATTCACTACTTTCAGGATAGTTTAACCGGTGCCGCACTCAAATGGTACATGGGTTTAAACCGTACTACGATTAGTACATTCAAAGATCTTGGTACTGCCTTCGTCCAACAATACAAATACAATTTGGACATGGCACCGGACAGAGATCAACTCAGATCAATGTCACAAAAGGACAAGGAAACCTTTAAGGAGTACACTCAGAGATGGCGTGAAATTGCCGCTCTGATTTGTCCACCTCTTGAGGAAAAAGAGATGACAAAGATCTTTTTAAAGACCTTAAGCTCATTTTACTATGATAGAATGGTTGCCAGTGCGCCCAGTGACTTCACCGAGATGGTAGGCATAGGAGTTCGTCTTGAGGAAGCCGTCCGAGAAGGACGTTTGATAAACGATACGGTAGTGCTCTCCCTAAGAAAAAAGAGCGAGATATTGGGAATATCTCTCTCGAAAAGCAAAGGCGACGTTATCAACTGGTAGCAGCTGTAACTCCTGCTATTAGCCCTGCGCCTATTCCTACGTATCAACCTCAGGCTGCGCAAAGCCAGCCTAATCAGCAAAGGACACAACAACCTCTTCAGCAGGCTCGTCCTCAATACAACAACAACCGTATAACACGACCATCGGGGTTTGATCTTATACCCATGTTCTACGCAGAACTATTTCCATTACTACTGGCTAAGGGGCACATCCAGACTAAGTCTCCTCTTACGGTACCGGAAAATTCTCCTTTTTGGTTCAAAGCGGATCAGACATGCCCTTATCATCAAGGAGGATCAGGGCATAACATAGAGAATTGTATCAATTTCAAATCTGACGTGCAAAAGCTTATTAGGAGGGGCTCTTATCTTTCAAAGATACGAATCCCAATGTTCTCATGAACCCGCTGCCTCAACATGAGAAAGCTGCAGTCAACCTGATTGAGAAAGAATTTAACAATATCTATCAAATTCATGATGTACTCTTGTTGAGGACTAATCTGGTCAAGATGCATTATAGACAGAGTGGGTACGACCATGTGCCACCTCATAATTATCACCAGTGTGATGTCTGCTCTAAAAACAATCAAGGATGTTCTGTGGTGCAAGCAGCTCTGCAGGAACAGTTGGATCTCGGATGGATCCAAGAGCACCGAGTTCGTGGAGTTAACATGGTTTACACGAATTCCAACGTCATTCAGAACCACGTGTAGCGAGCGATTTTGGACGCGGTTCTTAAGCGCTGGTCGCTCTCTGCGGTTGAGCTTAAAACTACAGGTCGATTCATTTTTTATCCTATTGTGAGCTGAATAAGGAAGGGAATTAGATGTCTCCAATTAACCCTGTTTGCATACTGAGTTTAAACAGCGGTCTGTTAGGTTACGGATGTTATCAATGTCGGGGGGCCTTTGTACTGGTTATTCGTATTTCGCCAATACAGGTTCTTTCTTTCTAGGGCTTGGGCAAAAGGTTTCTGGTGGGGAACAAGGATTAGGATGTTAGGACTGATGCTTTTGAATTACTTCTTTTGATTGATGGAGATATGGGATTTGGGTTTTTTGTTGATTGCGCTTGCTAAGATCTTTTCTTTCGATCTTATGCCTACGTATTCCCGTTTACCGAAACAGGGAAATCAGAGCGTTCGTAGTTCCTCCTATTCTATGGGAGGAAATTGGTTTTTGGTGTCTTGTTCAAAGCCCAAGACGTGAAGCGAAAGGTGGTTTGTATCTTGTTCAAAGCCCAAGATGTGAAGCTGAAAGGTCTATTTGTGTCTTATTCAAAGCCCAAGACGTGAAGCTAAAAGACCTCGACTTTAGAGAGAATTTGTCATCTCTAAAGAGGGGAGAAGGAGAATTACTTTAACTGGGATACGCGGATCCGAGCAATGCCATAATTTCCGAAGAAAGGGTTTTAACCTGAAGGAGAATACTTTAACTCAGTGTAGAGCAATGCCATCTTTCCTTAGGAATGCTAGAAGAGGGACAGTGGCATGGATATAGATGATCCAGAGGCTTGCCGCTTATAGCGATTAGATGAAGGGAAAGGAGTTGTTGATGTTTGTGTACTGTGAACGAGGCACAACTTTGATGCTAAAAGGTTGGTTGGATCAACCAATGGTTTTCTTATACAAAGCCTAAGAGGAGGCTAATTTCCGCTAGGAAAATCATTATACAAAGCCTAAGAGGAGGCTATTTTGTGTCTCGTACAAAGCCCGAGAGAGAGGCTAAAGGTTTTGACCCAGTGGGGCATATCGTTATACAAAGCCTAAGAGGAGGCTAGCAAAGAGTTCGACTCTTGCTTAAGGGATTTATATCTCGTACGAGGCCCGAGATGGAGGCAATAAAAAAAAGGGTGATTGACTCAACGAGGGAATCTTTTGTGTCTCATACAAAGCCTAAGAGAGAGGCTAAAAGGTTGTTTTGACTCCACTGGGGAGAATTTTGGTATCTCGTACGAAGCCCGAGATGGAGGCTATTGTAACTGTTTCAGTTGAGTGACAGATCCAATATACTGATTTAAAAGAGAAAATCAATTCTTATATGAGTAACACTGTACACAGGGATTTAATTTGAGGATCAGGGATATTTCCTTTTCTTTGAGGAAACGGGAAATCCAAAGGGCATTGAGACTATCCGAGTCTGCGGGTTTCCTTCCTATTTAACGAAGGGTGCTTGAGAATGTCTTTGAGACTCAAGGAAGTTAGACTGTCCAAGTCTAGAGTTTTATCTTTTGTACTATGCTTCGAGAAACAGTAGTAGACTCTATGAAAGGACTGTTCTATGAGGATGACTAGGTTCTGTTCCTATACCTCTAGGAGGTCGTCGGGACAATTTGTACGAAGCCCAAGAGGAGGCTGGAATCTTTTAAGAAGCCGACGGGTCCTTGTACGAAGCCCAAGAGGAGGCTATCATTCCCGGAGGAAGAGATCATTATACGAAGCCTAAGAGGAGGCTCTGAATACTTCTAAGAAGCCGTAGGGTCCTTGAATAATGCCCAAGAGGAGGCCGGGTTGCTTATAGGAAGCCTGTGGTTCCTTGTACGATGCCCAAGAGGAGGCCGGTGCTTTTAAGAAGCCCGTGGGTCCCAAACCAAAGAAAAGTTCAAGAAAACTCTTTTAAAGATAAAACCACTGGTAAACGTGCGAGGTTTACTATCCAGCAACTTTTATCTTTTCAAGAGAGTTTGAACAGTTCGGAGGTTTGAAGAAATTCAAGAGAAGTTTCACCGAGAATAATTCATCTCTGGGGAATAGAATTTCTTGACGATTCCTAAGGAGGACAGCCGAAGAGAAGACTGTATCTGGTGCTCCTATTGGGGATCTAGGCGTCTATTTCTACGAATAATTGAAACGGCGTCACCTAGTTCTAGACGTAGTAGCCGGGGAAACTCGAAATATCTATACTATTATTACACAGTAGATATGAGTTTATGAAAGGAGACTTACAGTGAGCAGCCCCACAATACAGTTTATAATATGAAAGCAGTAAATGAAAGCGATAACCACTTACTCGGTTGTAGTGCTTCCATGCTGTTTGGTTAGTTGTTCAATAAAGAAAGATAAAAACAACAGTATATTCAAAATCAAAGGAGAAAGTGCTTTGAAAAAGAAAGATTTGGGGCTTACAGCTCAAGGAGAGGCCCAAGGTTTTATCAGTGAGCGCACTGTTTGACTTTGTACAGCGGGACTTATACAAGTGACTGGGGCCCAAAAAGGTTTTCTGTACAAAGGGATGGGTCTTACACTCTCTCAAGAGGCCCAAAAAGGTTTAAAGAAAAGAGAGAGGCTTATAACACGAGGGTAGGCCCAGATGGTTTTTAATTTTAAACGGGCGACGATCGCGCCGTTTACTTGTACAGAGGGACTTATACAATGAGTGAGGCCCAAAAAGTTTTTTGTACAAGGGGGGATGGGTCTTACACTCTCTCAAGAGGCCCAAAAAGGTTTAAAGAAAAATAAATGGGTCTTACTACTCGAGGGTAGGCCCAGATGATTTTTAAAAAGGCGACGATCGCGCCGTTTATTTTTTGACGGTATCGGGACTTATACAATAAGTGAGGCCCAAAGATGATTTGGTCAAAAAAAGGATTGGGTCTTACACTCTAATAGAGGCCCAAAGTGTTTTGAAAATGATTTATGAGGGTTGAATTAATCCAAAACCCTAATTTGTTTTCAAAAATGTATTTAATTGAATAAAAATTCAATTAAAATGATCAAAAATTGTTTAACACATGGAAAACAAATTGTGATCTTGGATTAATGCTTCAAAAATTAAGTATTGACCTACAAAATAATTAGAAAGCATTAAAAGTTGCAAAATCAATGTAGAAAAAATATTTAAAATGCCAAAAACAATCAAAATATTAATTCTTTACAAAAATATCAATTATATGAAATAAATAATATTTTTGGGATTTTTTGTTAAAATAAAATATTTTAACATTTTTGTGAATTATTAAAAAAAAAGAATCAACTCAAAATCATTAAAACTCAGAGAGAAATTAATTTTTGAATCAATTAAACAAAATCACAAAATTCAAATATTCAAATATATGAAAATGGTGCCAAGAACAACACCAAGAACACGCGCGTTTTTCAGTTTGCCCAGATTTGCATTTTCTATCCAATCTCCATGAATACGTAACCATATCATGCAACCCACATATCATTATGCTCGCCTCAACCTCACGATCATGTCTATGTACTTTAATTTCATTTAAATTAAACATATAACAAGAAATCACGAAGAGACCTCAAGAACCCTAATTTCTGCATGAAGGCTAGGATTTTTGATACACGATTCAAACAATGCAATTAATTGAGGGAAAACATTCCATGCATGATTATGAACATATGGCCAAATTATTGTGCGAGGAAATATGCATAGATTGAGAGATGACCAAGTTTAGGCTTACCTCCAAGTCGTGACAGCAAGAGCAAATCAAATTCTGGGTTGGAGGTGTTACAGATGAGTTGTGATGATCTGAACAGCTTCCCTACACCGTATGGAGTGTGTTTGAACACTTGGATTGAATTGAAATGGACTGGATCAGTTTATGGCATCTCAGCTGCAACTTCACTTCAAACTTGTGTGGATGGCAAGTGATTTTGTGAAATTAATGTTTCAGATGTTATGTGAGTGTTTGATCAGCTCATATGTGATGTATGTGAGGTGTGTGAGTGATTGGTTTGTGCAGAATTGCTCTCAAACTCAAAACCCGATAGCTACCTTGCTAAGAAAGGCATTTTTGCCAAGAGAAAGAGATTTTGAGGAAAGCATCTGTTAGATGGCTTTGGTGTACTTAAACTGACCACAATTGAGCTCTATTTATAGTAGAGCAAGTTTGTTTTGCAAGGAATAGTGCATGGCAGCTGGTAAGTAGGTTTCCTCAATGTTGGCCAATGGGAATGAAAGTCTCCTCTAGCCATTGACTAGAGGTTAGGGCACAGAGCTTTGGTCCCCTTGGTCTTGGATAAGTCTTGACTGATTTCAGATGAGAATGGCTCAGTCCATGCCACCTTGATGGTTCCATTGAATGCCTCATTCCAAATTTGAAGTCTTGTCCCTACTTTGGCAACTCTAGGTTCAACATGCTATTCTTTGTTCCTTGGACCTTGGAGGCTTGGCTCAGTGATTGTCCCCTTTGGATTCAATCCTCTGAGGTGTCCAAGTGGATTGGAGCAATTGAAATTGGCTGATTTTGGAAAATCGAGCCAAAATGCAAATTCTGCCTTGCCTTGACAGATTTCAGCAAGGCAACTTGCCAATGTTGTATCTCATGATGTAGGTTGAATTTGGCAATGTTCTTGGCCATTTTGGAAAGCCCTAACATGATACAACAACTGTTTGAACAAGTTTGGTTTTGATCTCTTTTGATTCCAAGTGAAAAATCCCCCTACATTTGGCAAAAAGTGAAGCAGAATTCTGACTTAGTGAAAATTTCACTAAGTGTTGGAAAAAGTGACTTTTTCACTTTTCAGCCACTTTGATCACTCCATAACTCAAAATCCTTAATGAATTGGAATGACTTGTAGTTGAAGTTTTTGTAGGTGATAATGAGGGCTACAAATCCATCTTTGGATGAGAAAAAATGGCCTTGTGGTTAAGGAGTTATGGTCCTCCAAAGTTGGTACCTTTGCCACTTTATTTTTAACTTAGAAAAATTTCTAAGTTTTATGGTTACCCCTTTTACAAGTTATCTCACTTTTCTTGATTTTTCTTGATTTTTCTTGATGAATGATGATTCAAATCATACATTAACATCATTTTAGGGTTAAAAATCCATTTTGGTGAAAAATCTCAAAAAGTCAAAGTTGACTTTTGTGCACAGTTGACTTTTTATCAGATGAATTCCAAACTGTGCAATTCTTCAGGAAATCATGTCCTTGACCTAAATCAAACTTGATGGACATGTTCCATGGGTGTCATAGGGTATATTCAATCATGTATTAGGGTTTGGGAGCATGCCTTGGTCAAAAGTCAAAGTTACAGTTGACTTTTCCCTTAAAACCCTAATTGTGGTGCAGATGAAAATGAAACTTGTTGCTCAAGCTTCTTGGATCTATCCATTGTTCCAAATGGATCAATATGGTATATTAGAGACCCTCAAATCATCTCTTGAGGTCTTGGTTCATGTTTTGTCCCAAAAGTCAACTTAGGGGTGAATTAGGTCAAGAAACCCTAATTCCTGATTTTTGATGAATGCATCCCCTGAGGCAAAATTGACTTGATGCATGGGTTCATGAGGTTCCATGAAGTATATTAGGTCATGTTTTGGATCATTGCCTTGTGCCCAGATGAAAATTTCCATCTGGAGACCTTGGTCGACCAAAACCCTAATTTGGTGACACTGTCGATCTTGAGACTTGATCCACCTAGAAGAGAGCAGCCTTGTGCTTAATCCTTGAAGTGGGAATCCTTTTTTATCCATTGTGGATGTTTAAGAGATTAGAAAATTTGAAGATCATGTCATTTCTTGATTGATCCTTTGTCTAAGCAATCAGAGAGGGCTTGAAACCCTAATTTTGCTTGTAGTGGATGTTCACCCATCTTTGGGGAGACTGATGAAGCATGATGGTTCATCCATATTGTGATGATGATTTTCACATTGATGGGAAATCTTAGTGGTCAAAATTTGGGGTATTACAGATGCCCCTATTTAATCTTCTTGGACCCGAAGGTGTGAATGACGAAGGGATTCGAGCATTCGGGGTGCAAGAGGATTAAATATCGGAATATCCGAAATTTTGATGGTGGTTATGAATGGCAGCTTACGCATTCATCTTCTTTAGCTAAGCAATGATGCTTAGAGAAGGTAAACTTCCCCTCGTTCTTGGTCTCCTACCAAGGAACTGGTCTTAGTTTCTGATTTAAACTTCCCCTCGATCCTAGTTTCTTACCAAGGAACTGGTCTCAGTTTCTGATTTAAACTTCCCCTCGATCCTGGTTTCCTACCAAGGAACTAGTCTAAGTTTCTGATTTAAACTCCCCCTCGATCCTGGTTTCTTACCAAGGAACTGGTCTAAGTTTCTTTTTTCAATAAACTTTATTGACAAGGGACGCTATTCATAGCGGCTTTCCTCAAACTTCTCGCCGAATTTTCCTGGGGAGATGCCATTTGAGTGGAAAAAGTTTGGATGTTAGACTTGCTGGGGAACCCATTCGTCTGAGTTGTAGAGTTGTACAAACTTCTCTGTTGGAGACGCCATTTGTTTCTACTGAGGAAAGCGAGTTTCTTGAGAGACTGCTTTCGTTTGGGATCTTTCATCATACTTTTCTCGGGATCTTCCTGGAGAAATGCCATATGATGGGGTCCAATTTTGAGGTGCCAATGACCTTCTCATCAGTGGTCCTTTCGGAGCAAAACTGGCATGCTGCCGAATCTCTGATCACGAGGCTTTCTCTGTGGATTTTCCTTAATCCGGGAAAGCAAGGATATCATCTTCAATGGCGAAGAGTGATGTTTATTGAGAGTTTTCTCTGGCTTTTCAGAGGTTCAAGTTATCAAAGTGGCCAAGTGCCGACTCTGATCTAAAGATACACTGGTGGTGAGATTGTGCAGACGCAACACTTCCTGACGAGGAAAGAACTGACAAACTCGATTGAGAAAACTGTTTATCACTAGGGGACAAGACCGACTCAAGTGATAGTGATGCAATATGAAATGTGAATGCAAATAAAAAATGCATGAAGTATGTATGTTTATGCTGACAAAACAGACGCGACATACAGACTAATGGATGAACACAATTGGATACTCGGCCATCGCGGGGCGAAGAAGTACCATTGATTCAAGTAGCAATTCCACCTTGCTTAGGAGAGATAGTCCACGCGGGGAGCTATGTTGATCGGGCTTAGGAGATGAGAACTCGGCCGAGGCGTGTCAGACGAAACAAGGTCTCTGACACAGTTGATCCCTTCATTCAGGCATACTGGCTTAGAAGGAGTACTTTGATTCTGCACTTTGAAATTCGCTTACTTCGGGAGAAGCAATCGATGTTCTTCTGATGTTCAACAGTCAAAAGAAATGCCATCTTTAATTTAAAAGCAGAAAAAGTTTTAACAAGTAAATTCATTTTTGTTTTATTTCAAGAATCGCAGATTAAGTTTAAACAACGTTGTTCTGTAAAGCTAAAGCAAGTTAAGAATTGCAAACAAAAGCACAAAGGCTCAAATTTTATTGATAAGATGGAGATCAGCCAAACGCGTGATTCCAAAGAGTATATACAAAGTTAGAAAATGGTAATTTACAGGGAAAAGGGCTACGTTGAAACATAACAACCACTATCCTTCTACCAACTTTGAGTTCGGTACATCCTGAGCTTCCGTCGAAGATGACCTTTGACTGGAGATTTCCTCCGATAGATGATGTTAACTACTGCTGAGGGACTTGCCTCTGTTGAACATAGTTACTTGCCATTATCCCTAATTTTTGCCTGGATTATACTATGAGATTTCTAATCCATCGGGATGATTCTTTTTTTCCATGTCTCTAACTTTTGCCTGGACCGCCCTTTCGGGTTTTCAATCCACCGAGCCTTTTTTTTTTTTTTTTAGTTTAGGCGAAGTATTTCTTGACTACATCAACATTCGTGGGGTAGGCAAATTCCTCTCCGTCCATGGTTGCAAGTCTCAAGGCGCCGCCTGAGAAAGCTTTCGTGACCACATAGGGGCCATCATAATTTGGGGTCCATTTGCCCCGAGAATCAGTGAGAAATGATTGTATCTTCTTGAGCACAAGGTCTCCTTTCCTGAAGACACGAGGTCGGACCTTTTTGTCGAACGCTCTCTTCATTCTCTGTTGATACAACTGACCGTGGCATAGTGCCGTGATTCGCTTCTCTTCGATCAGGTTCAGTTCGTCGTGTCGACTTTGACACCATTCAGCTTCGGTGAGCTTAGCTTCCATCAATACCCGAATTGATGGGATCTCTACTTCTATGGGAAGCACTGCCTCCATGCCATATACTAGAGAGAAAGGGGTTGCCCCTGTTGAAGTGCAGACAGATGTGCGATAACCGTGAAGAGCAAAGGGTAGCATCTCGTGCCAATCTTTATAGGTTACAACCATTTTTTGAACAACCTTCTTGATGTTCTTGTTAGCCGCTTCTACTTCTCCGTTTATCTTGGGTCGGTAGGGAGATGAGTTATGGTGTTCAATCTTGAACTCTGCACACAACTCTTTCACCATCTTATTGTTCAAGTTAGATCCATTATCAGTAATGATCTCGCTTGGAACACCATAACGGCAGATAATATTGTTTTTGATAAATCGGACCACCACTTGTCGGGTTACATTGGCGAATGACGCTGCTTCGACCCACTTGGTGAAATAGTCAATGGCTACCAGGATGAACCGATGTCCGTTTGAAGCCTTGGGCTCAATCATGCAAATCATGTCGATTCCGGATATGGAAAAAGGCCACGGGGAAGAAAGAACTTTGAGATGTGATGGCGGTACATGAATTTTGTCGGAGTATATCTGACACTTGTGACACCTCCTCATGTACTTGTAGCAGTCGGATTCCATTGTCAACCAATAGTACCCGGCCCTGAGAATTTTTCTCGCCATTGTGTGTCCGTTGGCATGAGTGCCAAAGGATCCTTCATGAATTTCTTTCATGAGCATGTCTGCTTCTGGTCTGTCGACGCATCGGAGCAAGACCATGTCAAAATTTCTCTTATAAAGAGTGTCACCGCTCAGGAAGAAGTTTCCAGCCAATCTTCTGAGGGTTTTCCTGTCTTTTCTGAGTGCCCCAGATGGGTACTCTTGTTTCTGAAGGAAGCATTTGATATCGTGATACCAAGGTCTGTCGTCTATGACTGCTTTAATCGCGAAGATGTAAGCGGGCCGCTCAAGGTGCATGATGTCGATCTTAGGTATGTCATTCCATCGACCTACACTAATCATGGAAGAGAGAGTGGCTAATGCATCAGCCATGTGATTCTCATCACGAGGGATGTGATGAAAGTCGACTCTGTTGAAGAAGGGTAACAACCTTCTTGCATAGTCTTTGTAAGGAATCAATCCTGATTGGTATGTGTTCCAATCTCCTTTCATCTGGTTAATAACCAAGGCTGAATCGTCGTATACGTCCAAGTTTTTGATCCTTAAATCAATCGCTTCTTCGAGACCCATGATGCATGCTTCGTATTCGGCCTCGTTGTTCGTACATTTGAACGTAAGTCTGGCAGTGAAAGGAATGTGGATACCCTGAGGGGTAACAATGATTGCCCCAATTCCGTTTCCATAATGATTAACTGCTCCATCAAAGATGAGTCCCCACTGGGAACCTGGTTCTGGCCATTCACTGGGTAGCGGTTCATCGCAATCTTTCATTTTTAGATACATGACATCTTCATCTGGGAAGTCAAACCCGATTGATTCTTGATCGTCAATCGGCTGATGAGCCAAATGATCGGCTAAAATACTTCCTTTAACGGCTTTCTGAGCATGGTACTCTATGTTATATTCTGATAGTAACATCTGCCAACGGGCAATCCTTCCCGTGAGAGCAGGTTTTTCGAAAACGTACTTGATTGGATCCATTTCGGAGACCAACCAAGTAGTATGACGAATCATGTACTGGCGAAGACGTTTGGCTGCCCAAGCCAAAGCGCAACAAGTTTTCTCAAACATTGTGTATCGAGTCTCGCAGTCGGTGAATTTCTTGCTTAGATAGTAAATGGCAGACTCTTTCCTTTTAGTTTCGTCTTGTTGGCCAAGTACACATCCCATTGAGTCCTCTAGGACTGTGAGGTAAATGATTAGTGGTCTTCCTTCCACTGGAGGTGATAGAATCGGAGGATTCAACAGATATTCCTTAATACTGTCGTAGGCGGTTTGGCAATCTTCTGACCAAACGCAATCCTGGTTCTTTTTCAATAACTTGAAAATCGGCGCACAAGTGGCGGTCATAAGGAATATGAATCTGGAGATGTAGTTCAAACGTCCCAGGAATCCTCTGACTTGTTTTTCAGTTTTCGGAGAAGGCATTTCTTGAATGGCCTTGACCTTGTCAGGATCAACCTCAATCCCTTTCTGGCTGACGATGAACCCTAGTAGTTTCCCTGAACGGACACCGAAGGTGCACTTGTTGGGATTCAAGCGGAGCTTGAATTTTCTTAGACGTTCGAACAATTTTGACAGATGTTCAACGTGCTCATCCTCTGTTCTTGATTTTGCAATCAAATCATCGACATATACCTCGATTTCTTTGTGTATCATGTCATGAAACAGAGTAGTCATGGCCCTTTGATAGGTTGCCCCGACATTCTTCAAACCGAACGGCATTACCTTGTAACAAAAGGTACCCCATGGGGTAATGAACGAAGTTTTCTCCATGTCTTTCGGCGCCATTTTGATCTGGTTATAGCCCGAGAATCCATCCATGAAGGAGAATACTTTGAACTTTGCTGTGCTGTCAACCAGCATGTCAATGTGTGGTAAAGGAAAGTCGTCCTTTGGACTTGCCTTGTTCAGATCTCTATAATCAACACACATTCTGACCCCTCCGTCCTTTTTGGGAACGGGTACGATGTTGGCTAACCATTGAGGATATTCAGATGTAGCGAGGAAACCCGCGTCGATCGGTTTCTGTACCTCCTCTTTGATTTTGATGGCCATGTCCGGGTGAGTGCGTCTCAACCTTTGCTTTACTGGCGGACATTCTGATCTCAACGGTAAGTGATGTTCCACGATGCTGGTATCCAACCCTGGCATATCCTGATAGGACCAAGCGAATACATCGGGAAATTCTTTGAGAAGCTTTATCAAACCCTCTCTGGCAGTTGGACTGAGCAGTGCCCTAATCCTGACTTCTTTTCTCTCTTGCTCTGAACCCAAGTTTACCGTTTCCAACGGCTCTTTGTGAGGTTCGATGGACCTTTCCTCTTGTCTGAGTAGTCGGGAGATCTCTTCTGGAATTTCGTTGTCATTTTCTTCTTCAGCCTCGAATACCGGGAACTCAAAGTTGGAAGAAGGCATCGGATCGTATGTTTCAACGGGGTATAAAACAAGCAATCTGTATGACGTGATGATTCGTGTTTAGAAGAGATAGAAAAAATGTAAGTGTGTGCAGTGTATTTATTTTACTGTTTTTTTTTATTTTTGAATTGTTTTTTTTAGGATTACCATTTTCTGAAAAACGAAAAGAGAAAACAGCATTTAATGCAGAAATTACAGAACGACGTTATTTTATTAATGAACAAGTCGAATCTTGAAACTACAGCCCTATAAAACAAAACTCACTCGCTTCGGGCAAAGCAAAGAGGGAAATTTACAGAAAGCGAGCCCTATCAAAACATCCGTTTCACCTGGGCAGGGTGAAAGGTTAAAGATGGCAATTACTTTGACTGATGAACGACCTTCGGAACCTCGACCGCAACCCATTGGCGGCGAACTCCTCGGTGAATCACAAAGTCTGGCACCTTCTTTGATTTGTCTTCAGAAATGACGCTGATTTCTGGTGGCGCAGGATCGTTGGAATCTGTCTCCCAAGCAGAGTTGTCGTAGGAGGATTCCTCTGTTGCATTTTGCATAGCATTTGTGCTCTCAGCTGTATCTCCTCATCCAGTTGACTGGATATCTTCGAGCCTGATACAAGAGCTTTCGGGAGCAGTGTACTTGACCATAAAGTCGTATTTTCCACTTGGTTGTCCCAAAGTGTCCCAAACTTCTTTGGAACTGGAGAAGTCATCCCTCTCGATGACGTTGACCTCAGGAAAAGCATAGTTGATGAATTCTAGTCCTGCAAACGTTGCGAATTCATCTTCATGTTGAGTAGTTTCCAAATGACCTGAATGTTGATCCCATGACATGGTGGGGACACAGGTATTCTGTTCAATGACGCTCAGCTGAGTTTCATTACTCGGCTGACTTTCTTGCCCCAAGTTTCCTGGGTAAGGCTGCCACATTGGCAGACCATCCATCGGGCCATAGTAATGGCGGTCAAAGTTTTCTTTCATCAGAGTGTCTTCCTCTAATGAATTTGGCGGAGCACGGCATCCTTCCGGATCACGATCTCCGTAGATCATTTCGACATCTGATCTTGGTATAAATCTCGGACTTTCTGTAGGAAAGCAAAAAGGCATAGGCACCTCTTCCTGAGACATATAGCCGTCCTTGTTAAGGTAGGACTTCCATTCTTCATCTGTGTCAGAGGGATCTTCCTCATTGATAGCATGAATTGTCTGAGACACTAGGTGAAGAAAACCTCCACTGTGGAAGAAGTTTTGAAGGGGATGAAGACTTTCATCGTTGGCGGCCGTCTGGGTACAGGTTGCAGAAAAACCAAGACCCTTCTTTATTTTATTGTCAGTGGGAATGACAAGCCGTCCCCATCCTTTTGTATCGGTACTCTCGACCGCTTTGATAGCATCTTTGTATAAAGAAATTGAAGTTCCTTCTTCAGATTGATCATTCTTGCTCACCGATAGTGCTTGGAACTGAGTTCCAATAACCTCCTCGGGTTCCACACAAGCAGATGATGATAAGTTATTCACGAGCAAGGCTTGTTCCCCACAAACCGTGACAAGTTGATCGTTCTTGACGAACTTTAGCTTTTGGTGGAGGGTTGAAGTAACCGCTCCAGCCTGATGTATCCAAGGTCTTCCTAATAAACAACTGTATGTTGCCCGGATGTCCATGACCTGGAAAGTGATTTGGAAAGTGTGAGGACCAATAGTTATGGGAAGATCAACTTCGCCGATAACTGTTTTTCTGGATCCGTTGAATGCTTTGACGACGACCTCGCTGACTCTCATCGGAGGGCCCTTAAATGATAATTGCGTCAAAGTGGACTTCGGCATAACATTCAGGGCTGACCCTGTGTCTACAAGTACGTTGGCTAAAGCATCGCCCTGGCAATTAACTGTAATGTTGAGCGCCATGTTATGACGACGACCTTCTTCAGGTAATTCCTCATCACTAAATCCCAAATTATTGCAGGAAGTGATGTTAGAGACAATGTTATCGAATTGTCTGATTGTTACATCCTGTTCCACAAAGGCTTGCTCCAAGACTTTCTGTAGAGCCTCCCTGTGGGCTTCTGAACTGAGTAACAGCGATAATACTGAGATCTTTGAAGGAGTCTGTAACAGTTGATCAACAATGTTATATTCACTCCTTTGGATGAGCTTTAGCATCTCATCTTTATCTTTTGAAAAGTCGGGATTACCAGATTGACCGACTGGTGGATCAGGAATTTCCGCCTGAAGTTCCTTTTCTTTGTTGGATTCTCCAACCCCTCGGTTGAAGATTCGACCGCTCCGTGTTACACGACTGAGGTCTGCAATATTCATGACGGAGGGTAATGGAATTTCCTTTCCATTCTCGATTATTGTTGCACCGTATTTGTAAGGGATCGCCTTAGCTGATTCATACGGTAGTGGCCCCGGTAGATAGATGACTATGGGAACCTTCTGATTTTTCTGACCGTCATAAGTAACCTTGATCCGTTCCTGGTTGGGAACTCTAGATTCGTCAAGTAGAGGGACGATGGCAAAAACATCCCTGATCTGGTGATGACCAGAGATCGTGACAACATCCTCAACTTGATCGACAAGGTAGTTCGACGACCAAATGATGGGCCCTGAACCTGGGTATGGATGAATTTCTCCATGATCGATCTGACCCTGAAGAGCTGCTCTCACAAGGTAACACCCTTGGTTACTTTCCGAACAGACGCTACAACTGTCATAGTTGTGTGGTGGCACCTGGCCACGCCCACTTTGAATACAATGTAACCTCACTAGGTTACCTTCCATTGATCGGACATCCTGACTTCGACGACGAGTAGGATTCCTGTTATTGATACTAATCTGCTGAGTATCTTCGTTCATATAGATTGGCATACACCAGTGATTTAACAAGTGCTGAAGTGCCTCCTGGACAAGGGTACAACCTTGATCGTTTTCGCAACCCGCTTTACAGCTTTGATAGTCATGTGATATTAAGAATCCGAGTCGGACCTGCTCAGCATGTAACTCTACCAGGTTGGTATTCATTACGCGGATATCGAAGATCTGAACCATGTTGATTTGATAGGAGTTCCTATCATGGTAGTCTTGGATCCATCCAAGATCCATCTGACGCTGGAGGGCCTCTTGTATGAAAGAGCATCCCTGTTTGTTTACCGAGCAAATCAGACAGGAACTGTAATCGTGCCGCGGCAGATTATGATACTGGCTTTGCCTTGAGTGCATCGCCACCAAGTTGACATTCATCACACGGATGTCGTGGTTTTGAATGACGTTGGAATTCGTGTAAACCATGTTAACTCCACGAACTCGGTGCTCTTGGATCCATCCGAGATCCATTTGTTCCTGTAGAGCTGCTTGCACTACCGAACATCCTTGGTTATCTTTAGAGCAGATATCACACTGGTGATAATTATGAAGTGGCACATGGCCATATCCACTCTGTCTACAATGCATCTTGACCAGATTGGTCTTTAACAAGAGTACATCATGAATTTGATAGACATTGTTAGTCTCTTTCTCAATCAGATTGACTGCAGCTTTCTCGTGTTGAGGCAGCGGGTTCGTAAGAACATTAGGATTCGTATCTTTGAAAGATAAGAGCCCGCTCCTAACAAGCTTTTGCACGTCGGATTTGAAATTGAGACAAGTCTCAATGTTATGCCCTGAACCTCCTTGATGATAAGGGCATGTTTGATCCGCTTTAAACCAAAAAGGCGGATTTTCCGGAACTGAAAGGGGAGACTTAGTCTGAATGTGCCCCTTAGCCAGCAGTAACGGAAACAGCTCTGCGTACAACATGGGTATAGGATCAAACCCTGATGGTCGTGTTGTACGGTTGTTATTATATGGAGGACGAGCCTGTTGAAGAGGCTGTTGTGTCCTTTGTTGGTCAGGTTAGCTCTGCGCAACCTGAGGTTGATACGTAGGAACATGCGCGGGGCCGATAGCAGGAGTAACAGCTGCTACTGGCTGATAACGTCGCCTTTGCTTTCCGAGAGAGATATTCCCAATATCTTGCTCTTTTTTCTTAGGGAGAGCACTACCGTATTTTTTAGTACCGCTCGTCGATCCAATGTCTTTTACCAAACGTCCTTCTCGGACGGCTTCCTCAAGACGTACGCCCATGCCGACCATTTCGGTGAAATCACTGGGTGCACTGGCAACCATTCGGTCATAGTAAAATGAGCTTAAGGTCTTTAAGAAGATTTTTGTCATCTCTTTTTCCTCAAGAGGTGGACAAATTTGAGCGGCAATTTCACGCCACCTTTGAGCATACTCATTAAAGGTTTCCTTTTCCTTTTGCGACATTGATCTGAGTTGATCTCTGTCGGGTGCCATGTCCAAACTGTACTTGTATTATTGGACGAAGGCAGTACCAAGATCTCTGAATGTACTGATCGTAGTACAGTTTAAACCCATGTACCATTTGAGTGCGGCACCGGTTAAACTATCCTGGAAATAGTGAATCAGCAGGTCTTGATTCTCCGTCTGAGCTGACATCCGCCGAGCGTACATCACCAGATGGCTTTGAGGGCAAGAGTTACCCTTGTATTTTTCAAAGTCGGGCACTTGGAACTTGTGCGGGACTTTCACATTTGGGACAAAGCAGAGGTCTGCGGCGTCCTTTCCAAATAGATCCTGACCGTGAATGGCTTGCAGCTCTTTCTGCATTTCCAAGAATTGTTCCTGGAATTCATCCATTCTGTCAAACATAGTTTCCTTCTTACCAGAAGGTGTTGGTGGAATCTGTCCTTCCGGGACAGTGTGCACCACAGGGGGTGGTACCGTGACTACGGCAGTAAGTCTTGGCGCCTCCCGAAGTTTGTAACCTTCAGGAGTCTTGAGTATGCCCCTGGCATCTTCGATTTCTCGAAGTTTGTAACCTTCAGGCCCAGTGGCTTCTGTTGCAAGTCCCTGATCTTCAGTGATCGGCGGAACATATCCTTCCGGGATATAGTTAACAGGCATGCCCCAAGGACGATCTTTCGGTATCTGATACCTAGGATCATACTTTTCTATGATGGGCGTTGAGGTGATCTCTGAGATCACAGTTCTTTGTAGCTGAGCTTCTACCATGGCTTGCATGTCGTTACGAAGCTTTCTCATATCCTCTCTCAGAGTGTCAATCTCTTCTTTCAACTCTCTGTTTTCTTCCTCAAGATCATCCATCTTTTTCTGACGATTGGCCCGAGTATTATATGAATGAGACAGTTTGACTCTAGAATCGAGACACAAACGTGAGATTCGTATGGAAGAAGAATACGCGATGTGAGAATGATGAATGCAATGATTATATTAATTGTTGTTTTTTTTTTAATCAAAATAAACTTCGACAATTAGATTGCAAATATCAAACGGTGGGGAAACCCCTTTTTATTGAAATTCAAAGGATTACAGAAATGGAAATACAATATATTACAAAGTGCAGAAACAGAAACCTAAACTAATGGGTCCTGAGTCCTCTCTGAGGAGAAACCGGGTGCTGATATTGGTATCTTCCTTTTCTTTGACCGGGGCGCTTGGGCCGTTGTCGGGTTGTCATTCCTTTACCAAGTGAAAGGAGTGAGCAAATTCCATTGGTCGTCTTGATTCTCTACAGCATGCTGCTCCAAAATTTCAATCAGAGCATCTTTCTCTTTTAGTAGTTGCTGTATTTGAATGCACTCTACGTCGAGGGTGCGGTACTTGTTCTTCCAAGACCTTCTCTCCTTTTGAACTTTGTTGAGAGTAACCTGAAGCCTTTCAGTTTCCGTCATGAAGTACATGACAGTTTCCCTCGGTGGAAGAATTCCGTAACGAGGATAAGGCATCTTTAGCTTGAGAGCTCTAGTTTGTACCCAATGGAGATAAGGCTCCACCGAGACACAGTCCGGTTTTCCCAGAGACTCTCGTCCTTTCTTATGAACATGTTTCCAAGCTTGACTATTTCCATCTTTAGTTCTCTGTCACTTTCTCCTTCTTTGAAGAAAAGACCTTCCAGATGAACACCCAGTCGGATGTGTCTCATCGGGTATCCAAATTGACGAAGAACTAATATCGGATGATAGTTGATTCCTCCTTTAGTTCCTATGAGGGGTACGCTGGGGAAGTTTCCACAACGGTCAATGATTCTGATTCCCTCATAAATCCTATTACACCAATCTATATCAGAGTTGGTGAGAGACATGATCTTCTGTGACCAACGTAAGACACTCTTGCAATCCCAAAAAGCGTCAGACTTGGGCAAGTGAGAGATAAACCACTTGTAAAGCAAAGGTACACAGCATGTGATCTCCCCTCCACTGTACAAATTTCCTAAGTGTACAGAATGATACGCATCTGCGAGCAAAGTCGGCACAGGGTTTCCAATGAGAAAAACCTTAATAGCGTTGATATCGACGAAGTTATTGATGTTGGGAAAAAAAAATAACCCGTAGGTGAGCAAGACAAAGATGCTTTCAAAAGCAGTCACGTTCCCTATACTAGCAAAGTACAGAGCCTTTTTTGTCAAGAACTGGGCTGGCAAACCTTGGATGCCACCCTTAGTGGTCAGGTGAGTCCTGACCTCAGACTCGTCCAAATGAATTGCTCTTGCAATAGTCTGATTCTTTGGAATTTCTTCCAGTCCAGAAAATGGAGCTCGATCAGTGATATGTAAATCAGTCAGATGAGAATACTCCTCCAGCGTTGGTGCCAGCTGGTAATCCGGGAATGTGAAACAGTGATAAACCGGATCGTAGAACTGAATGAGCGCATCCATGATCCCCTTAATCACATGGACTCTTAATAGTGGTAGCAGACCACCGTGCTTGGCTCTGAAAGCCTCTGGGTTAACGATCATCCTCGCTAACTTTCTTAAATCCCCTAGTTTTGGAACCTTGAAGGTATACTGGTGAGTTCTCCTTCTACCGAAATCCATTAGCGTAATCTTTTTCTCTGATATTTGCAATCACAGTCTTAGTTTAATTTAAAAAACAGAGAGACTAGAAGAGAAGGTTTTTTGAATGTTTTAATGTTTTATTAAATGAATGCATGAATGCAGCACACAAAAACATAGAAAAAACATGGGGTCAGAGGGTCGTTGTCATGAAGTCAAGGCTCTACCCATCCCCAAAGGTTTATACTAGGGTGATTTTTGTACCTGTACTCATTATCATCAGCTCCTCCCAGGAAGGCAGACAACAAGCAGATCGCCAGCGAGTTGTGTGCAATCTTAGAGTAAGTGCCATTCACCGAGAATAGATCACCAGCCTCAATTGAGGGTAGTATCGCGTAACAGCTATTTCCGATAGCTTCCGCACTACGAAAAAGGTTGGCTTTTCTTAAGTGTATACTCAATCTCACCACATGCGGCATCACACGCATTCCCAGTAGCAGAAAAATAAACACGTATAGCAATTAGGAAAAGCAGTATATATTTATATTTGTCCTAATCATCCTAGACTTATAAAGCTATGAATCTTAAGTTCCTGACAGAAATGGGTTCCCCGGCGGAAGCCCCAATCTGTGGTTCCCTGCCTAAGAGATGGACCAGCATAGGTCGATCTTTCTCTTTGGTAGAGTTCCCATTTTCCGTAGAAAACGGGGATGATGCCCTAAGGCAGAAAAGGAGACTCCCCAGCAGAGTCGCCATTTGTGTAATTTTTCACACAAGAGAAGTAGAAAGAAAGGAACGGGCCCCACGGTGGGCGCCACTTTTCTGTTGGCGGCCACCGCCATGAAAATGACTTTACCCAAGGTTTAAATTGTAAGAAGGAAAGAACCGGCCCCACGGTGGGCGCCACTTTTATGTAGCGAGCGATTTTGGACGCGGTTCTTAAGCGCTGGTCACTCTCTGCGGTTGAGCTTAAAACTACAGGTCGATTCATTTTTTATCCTATTGTGAGCTGAATAAGGAAGGGAAATAGATGTCTCCAATTAACCCTGCTTGCATACTGAGTTTAAACAGCGGTCTGTTAGGTTACGGATGCTATCAATGTAGGGGGCCTTTGTACTGGTTATTCGTATTTCGCCAATACAGGTTCTTTCTTTCTAGGGCTTGGGCAAAAGGTTTCTGGTGGGGAACAAGGATTAGGATGTTAGGACTGATGCTTTTGAATTACTGCTTTTAATTGATGGAGATATGGGATTTGGGTTTTTTGTTGATTGCGCTCGCTAAGATCTTTTCTTTCGATCTTATGCCTACGTATTCCCGTTTACCGAAACAGGGAAATCAGAGCGTTCGTAGTTCCTCCTATTCTATGGGAGGAAATTGGTTTTTGGTGTCTTGTTCAAAGCCCAAGACGTGAAGCGAAAGGTGATTTGTATCTTGTTCAAAGCCCAAGATGTGAAGCTGAAAGGTCTATTTGTGTCTTATTCAAAGCCCAAGACGTGAAGCTAAAAGACCTCGACTTTAGAGAGAATTTGTCATCTCTAAAGAGGGGAGAAGGATAATTACTTTAACTGGGATACGCGGATCCGAGCAATGCCATAATTTCTGAAGAAAGGGTTTTAACCTGAAGGAGAAGACTTTAACTCAGTGTAGAGCAATGCCATCTTTCCTTAGGAATGCTAGAAGAGGGACAGTGGCATGGATATAGATGATCCAGAGGCTTGCCGCTTACAGCGATTAGATGAAGGGAAAGAAGTTGTTGATGTTTGTGTACTGTGAACGAGGCACAGCTTTGATGCTAAAAGGTCGATTGGATCAACCAATGGTTTTCTTATACAAAGCCTAAGAGGAGGCTAATTTCTGCTAGGAAAATCATTATACAAAGCCTAAGAGGAGGCTATTTTGTGTCTCGTACAAAGCCCGAGAGAGAGGCTAAAGGTTTTGACCCAGTGGGGCATATCGTTATACAAAGCCTAAGAGGAGGCTAGCAAAGAGTTCGACTCTTGCTTAAGGGATTTATATCTCGTACGAGGCCCGAGATGGAGGCAATAAAAAAAAGGGTGATTGACTCAACGAGGGAATCTTTTGTGTCTCATACAAAGCCTGAGAGAGAGGCTAAAAGGTTTTTTTGACTCCACTGGGGAAAATTTTGGTATCTCGTACGAAGCCCGAGATGGAGGCTATTGTAACTGTTTCAGTTGAGTGACAGATCCAATATACTGATTTAAAAGAGAAAATCAGTTCTTATATGAGTAACACTGTACACAGGGATTTAATTTGAGGATCAGGGATATTTCCTTTTCTTTGAGGAAACGGGAAATCCAAAGGGTATTGAGACTATCCGAGTCTGCGGGTTTCCTTCCTATTTAACGAAGGGTGCTTGAGAATGTCTTTGAGACTCAAGGAAGTTAGACTGTCCAAGTCTAGAGTTTTATCTTTTGTACTATGCTTCGAGAAACAGTAGTAGACTCTATGAAAGGATTGTTCTATGAGGATGACTAGGTTCTGTTCCTATACCTCTAGGAGGTCGTCGGGACAATTTGTACGAAGCCCAAGAGGAGGCTGGAATCTTTTAAGAAGCCGACGGGTCCTTGTACGAAGCCCAAGAGGAGGCTATCATTCCCGGAGGAAGAGATCATTATACGAAGCCTAAGAGGAGGCTCTGAATACTTCTAAGAAGTCGTAGGGTCCTTGAATAATGCCCAAGAGGAGGCCGGGTTGCTTATAGGAAGCCTGTGGGTCCTTGTACGATGCCCAAGAGGAGGCCGGTGCTTTTAAGAAGCCCGTGGGTCCCAAACCAAAGAAAAGTTCAAGAAAACTCTTTTAAAGATAAAACCACTGGTAAACATGCGAGGTTTACTATCCAGCAACTTTTATCTTTTCAAGAGAGTTTGAACAGTTTGGAGGTTTGAAGAAATTCAAGAGAAGTTTCACCGAGAATAATTCATCTCTGGGGAATAGAATTTCTTGACGATTCCTAAGGAGGACAGCCGAAGAGAAGACTGTATCTGGTGCTCCTATTGGGGATCTAGGCGTCTATTTCTACGAATAATTGAAATGGCGTCACCTAGTTCTAGATGTAGTAGTCGGGGAAACTCGAAATATCTATACTATTATTACACAGTAGATATGAGTTTATGAAAGGAGACTTACAGTGAGCAGCCCCACAATACAGTTTATAATATGAAAGCAGTAAATGAAAGCGATAACTACTTACTCGGTTGTAGTGCTTCCATGTTGTTTGGTTAGTTGTTCAACAAAGAAAGATAAAAACAACAGTATATTCAAAATCAAAGGAGAAAGTTCTTTGAAAAAGAAAGATTTGGGGCTTACAGCTCAAGGAGAGGCCCAAGGTTTTATCAGTGAGCGCAGTGTTTGACTTTGTACAGCGGGACTTATACAAGTGACTGGGGCCCAAAAAGGTTTTCTGTACAAAGGGATGGGTCGTACACTCTCTCAAGAGGCCCAAAAAGGTTTAAAGAAAAGAGAGGGGCTTATAACACGAGGGTAGGCCCAGATGGTTTTTTATTTTAAACGGGCGACGATCGCGCCGTTTACTTGTACAAAGGGACTTATACAATGAGTGAGGCCCAAAAAGTTTTTTGTACAAGGGGGATGGGTCTTACACTCTCTCAAGAGGCCCAAAAAGGTTTAAAGAAAAATAAATGGGTCTTACTACTCGAGGGTAGGCCCAGATGATTTTTAAAAAGGCGACGATCGCGCCGTTTATTTTTTGACGGTATCGGGACTTATACAATAAGTGAGGCCCAAAGATGATTTGGTCAAAAAAAGGATTGGGTCTTACACTCTAATAGAGGCCCAAAGTGTTTTGAAAATGATTTATGAGGGTTGAATTAATCCAAAACCCTAATTTGTTTTCAAAAATGTATTTAATTGAATAAAAATTCAATTAAAATGATCAAAAATTGTTTAACACATGGAAAACAAATTGTGATCTTGGATTAATGCTTCAAAAATTAAGTATTGACCTACAAAATAATTAGAAAGCATTAAAAGTTGCAAAATCAATGTAGAAAAAATATTTAAAATGCCAAAAATAATCAAAATATTAATTCTTTACAAAAATATCAATTATATGAAATAAATAATATTTTTGGGATTTTTTGTTAAAATAAAATATTTTAACATTTTTGTGAATTATTAAAAAAAAAATCAACTCAAAATCATTAAAACTCAGAGAGAAATTAATTTTTGAATCAATTAAACAAAATCACAAAATTCAAATATTCAAATATATGAAAATGGCGCCAAGAACAACACCAAGAACACGCGCGTTTTTCAGTTTGCCCAGATTTGCATTTTCTATCCAATCTCCATGAATACGTAACCATATCATGCAACCCACATATCATTATGCTCGCCTCAACCTCACGATCATGTCTATGTACTTTAATTTCATTTAAATTAAACATATAACAAGAAATCACGAAGAGACCTCAAGAACCCTAATTTATGCATGAAGGCTAGGATTTTTGATACACGATTCAAACAATGCAATTAATTGAGGGAAAACATTCCATGCATGATTATGAACATATGGCCAAATTATTGTGCGAGGAAATATGCATAGATTGAGAGATGACCAAGTTTAGGCTTACCTCCAAGTCGTGACAGCAAGAGCAAATCAAATCCTGGGTTGGAGGTGTTACAGATGAGTTGTGATGATCTGAACAGCTTCCCTACACCGTATGGAGTGTGTTTGAACACTTGGATTGAATTGAAATGGACTGGATCAGTTTATGGCATCTCAGCTGCAACTTCACTTCAAACTTGTGTGGATGGCAAGTGATTTTGTGAAATTGATGTTTCAGATGTTATGTGAGTGTTTGATCAGCTCATATGTGATGTATGTGAGGTGTGTGAGTGATTGGTTTGTGCAGAATTGCTCTCAAACTCAAAACCCGATAGCTACCTTGCTAAGAAAGGCATTTTTGCCAAGAGAAAGAGATTTTGAGGAAAGCATCTGTTAGATGGCTTTGGTGTACTTAAACTGACCACAATTGAGCTCTATTTATAGTAGAGCAAGTTCTTTTTGCAAGGAATAGTGCATGGCAATTGGTAAGTAGGTTTCCTCAATGTTGGCCAATGGGAATGAAAGTCTCCTCTAGCCATTGACTAGAGGTTAGGGCACAGAGCTTTGGTCCCCTTGGTCTTGGATAAGTCTTGACTGATTTCAGATGAGAATGGCTCAGTCCATGCCACCTTGATGGTTCCATTAAATGCCTCATTCCAAATTTGAAGTCTTGTCCCTACTTTGGCAACTCTAGGTTCAACATGCTATTCTTTGTTCCTTGGACCTTGGAGGCTTGGCTCAGTGATTGTCCCCTTTGGATTCAATCCTCTGAGGTGTCCAAGTGGATTAGAGCAATTGAAATTGGATGATTTTGGCAAATCGAGCCAAAATGCAAATTTTGCCTTGCCTTGACAGATTTCAGCAAGGCAACTTGCCAATGTTGTATCTCATGATGTAGGTTGAATTTGGCAATGTTCTTGGCCATTTTGGAAAGCCCTAACATGATACAACAACTGTTTGAACAAGTTTGGTTTTGATCTCTTTTGATTCCAAGTGAAAAATTCCCCTACATTTGGCAAAAAGTGAAGCAGAATTCTGACTTAGTGAAAATTTCACTAAGTGTTGGAAAAAGTGACTTTTTCACTTTTCAGCCACTTTGATCACTCCATAACTCAAAATCCTTAATGAATTGGAATGACTTGTAGTTGAAGTTTTTGTAGGTGATAATGAGGGCTACAAATCCATCTTTGGATGAGAAAAAATGGCCTTGTGGTTTAGGAGTTATGGTCCTCCAAAGTTGGTACCTTTGCCACTTTATTTTTAACTTAGAAAAATTTCTAAGTTTTATGGTTACCCCTTTTACAAGTTATCTCACTTTTCTTGATTTTTCTTGATGAATGATGATTCAAATCATACATTAACATCATTTTAGGGTTAAAAATCCATTTTGGTGAAAAATCTCAAAAAGTCAAAGTTAACTTTTGTGCACAGTTGACTTTTTATCAGATGAATTCCAAACTGTGCAATTCTTCAGGAAATCATGTGCTTGACCTAAATCAAACTTGATGGACATGTTCCATGGGTGTCATAGGGTATATTCAATCATGTATTAGGGTTTGGGAGCATGCCTTGGTCAAAAGTCAAAGTTACAGTTGACTTTTCCCTTAAAACCCTAATTGTGGTGCAGATGAAAATGAAACTTGTTGCTCAAGCTTCTTGGATCAATCCATTGTTCCAAATGGATCAATATGGTATATTAGAGACCCTCAAATCATCTCTTGAGGTCTTCGCTCATGGTTTGTCCCAAAAATCAACTTAGGGGTGAATTAGGTCAAGAAACCCTAATTCCTGATTTTTGATGAATGCATCCCCTGAGGCAAAATTGACTTGATGCATGGGTTCATGAGGTTCCATGAAGTATATTAGATCATGTTTTGGATCATTGCCTTGTGCCCAGATGAAAATTTCCATCTGGAGACCCTGGTCGACCAAAACCCTAATTTGGTGACACTGTCGATCTTGAGACTTGATCCACCTAGAAGGGAGCAGCCTTGTGCTTAATCCTTGAAGTGGGAGTCCTTTTTTATCCATTGTGGATGTTTAAGAGATTAGACAAGTTGAAGATCATGTCATTTCTTGATTGATCCTTTGTCTAAGCACTCAGAGAGGGCTTGAAACCCTAATTTTGCTTGTAGTGGATGTTCACCCATCTTTGGGGAGACTGATGAAGCATGATGGTTCATCCATATTGTGATGATGATTTTCAGAATGATGGGAAATCTTAGTGGTCAAAATTTGGGGTATTACACCACGACATCCGTGCAATTAATGTCAACTTGGTGGCGATGCATTCCAGGCAAAGCCAGTATCATAATCTGCCGCGGCACGATTATAGTTCTTGTCTAACTTGCTCGGTAAACAAACAGGGATACTCTTTCATACAGGAGGCCCTCTAGTGTCAGATGGATCTTGGATGGATCCAGGACTACCATGATAGGAGTCCCTATCAGATCAACATGGTTTAAATCTTTGATATTTGCTTGATGAATACCAGCTTGGTAGAGTTGCATGCTGAGCAGGTCCGACTCGGATTCCTGATATCACATGATTATCACAGCTGTGAAGCGGGTTGCAAAAACGATCAGGGATGTACCCTTGTCCAGAAGCACTTCAATACTTGTTAAATCATTGGTGGATGCCAATCTACATGGATGAAGATACTCAGCAAATTAGTATCAATAGCAGAAACCCTACTCGGCGTCAAAGTCAGGATGTCCGACCCGTTGAAGCTAACCTAGTGAGGTTACATTGTATTCAAAGTGGGCGTGGCCAGGTGCCACCACACAATTATAAACGTTGTGGAGTCTGTTTGGAAAGTAACCAAGGGTGCTACCTTGTGCGAACAGCTCTCCAGGGGCAGGTGGATCGTGGAGAGATTCGCCCATATCCAGGTTCTGGACCCATCAATTGGTCGCCGAACTACCTTGCCAGTCAAATTGAGGACGTTGTCGTCATCTCTGATCATCAGAGGACCAGGAATGTTTTTTCCATTATCCCTCTGCTTGACGAATCAAGAATTCCCAACCGGGAACGGATCGAGATTACGTACGATGGTCAGAAAAACCAGAAGGTTCCCATAGTCATCTATCTGCCGGGACCACTACCGTATGAATCAGCTAAGGCAATCCCTTACAAATACGGTGCAACGATAATTGAAAATGGAAATGAAATTCTATTACCCTCCGTCGTGAATATTGCAGACATCAGTCGTGTAACACGGAGTGGTAGAATCTTCAACAGAGGAGTTGGAGAGTTCAACAAAGAAAAGGAACTTCAGACAGAAGCTCCCGATCCATCAGTCGGTCAATCCAGTAATCCTGACCTTTCGAAAAATGATGATGAGATACTGAAGCTCATCCAAAGGAGTGAATACAACATTGTCGATCAACTGTTACAGACTCCTTCAAAGATCTCGGTATTATCACTGTTACTCAGTTCAGAAGCGCACAGGGAGGCTCTACAGAAAGTCTTGGAGCAAGCCTTTGTGGAACAGGATGTAACAATCAGATCGATAGTATTGTCTCTAACATCACTTCTTGCAATAACTTGGGATTTAGTGATGAGGAATTACCTAAAGAGGGTTGCCGTCATAACATGGCACTCAATATCATAGTCAACTGCCAGGATGATGCTTTAGCCAGCGTACTGGTAGACACAGGGTCAGCCCTGAATGTTATGTCGAAGTCCACTTTGATGTAATTATCATTCAAAGGCCCTCCGATGAGAACTAGTGAGTTCGTCGTCAAAGCGTTCGACGAATCCATAAAAACGGTTATCGGTGAAGTCGACCTTCCCATAACTATTGGTCCTCACACTTTTCAAGTTACCTTCCAGGCCATGGACATCCGGGCAACGTACAGTTGTTTATTAGGAAGACCTTGGATACATCAGGATGGTGCGATCACTTCGGCCCTCCACCAAAAGCTAAAGTTCGTCCAGAATGGCCAACTCATCACAGTCTGTGGGGAACAGGCCTTGCTCGTCAGCAATTTATCGTCATCCACTTATGTGGAACCAGAAGGGATAATCGGAACCCAGTTCCAAGCACTTTTGCTACACAAAGACGATCAATCCGGAGGAGGAACTTCGATTTCCTCATACAAAGATGCTATTAAAGCAGTCGAGAGTACCGATACAACAGGATGGGGACAGCTTGTCATTCCTACTAGCAATACAACAAAGAAAGGTCTTGGTTTTTCTGCAACCTGTACCCGGACAGCTACCAGCAATGAAAGTCTTCATCCCATTCAGGACTTCTTCCACAGTGGAGGTTTCCTTCACCCAGTGACTCAAGAAGTGCATACCATCAACGAAGGTGATTCCTCCGACATAAATGAGGAATGGAAGTCCTATCTTAACGAGGGCGGTTATATGTCTCAGAAAGAGGTACCTACACCATTTTGCTATCCCGCACAGAGTCCGAGATTTTTACCACGGTCAGATGTCGAAATGATATACGGAGGTTGTGATCTGGAAGGATGTCGTGCTCCGCCAAATTCATTAGAGGAGGACACTCTGATGAAAGACAACTATGACCATAATTACTATGGCCCGATGGATGGCCTGCCAATGTGGCAGCCTTACCCAGGAGACTTGGGGCCAGAAAGTCATCCGAGTAATGAAACTAAGCAGAGCATCATTGAACAAAATACATGTGTCCCCACCATGTCATGGGATCAACACTCATGTCATTCAAAAACTACTCAACATGACGATGAATTTGCAACATTTGCAGGACTAGAATTCATTAATTATGCCTTTCCCGAGGTCAACGTCATCGAGAGGGATGACTCCTCCAGTTCCAAAGAAGTGTGGGACACCTTGGGACAACCGAGTGGAAAATACGACTACATGGTCAAGTACACCGCTCCCAAAAGCTCTCGTATCAGGCTCGAAGATATCCAGCCAACTGGATGGGGAGATACAGCTGAGAGCACCAGTGCTATGCAAAATGCGACAGAGGAATTCTCCTACGACAACTCTGCTTGGGAGACAGATTCCAATGATCCTGCTCCACCATAAATCAGCGTCATTTCTGAAGACAAATCAAGGAAGGTGCCAGACTTTGTGATTCACCGAGGAGTTCGCCGCCAATGGGTTGCTATCGACGCTCCGAAGATCGTTCATAAGTCAAAGTAATTGTCGTTTTTAACCTTTCACCCTGCCCAGGAGAAACAGATGTTTTGATAGGGCTCGCTTTCTGTAAATTTCCCTCTTCGCTTTGCCCAAAGCGACAGAGTTTTGTTTTATAGGGTTGTAGTTTCTGTAAATTTCCCTCTTCTCTTTTTGCTTTTCTCAGAAAATGGAAATCCTAAAAAACAATAATAAAAAACAAGCTGTAATAAAAAAATACACTGCACACACTTTTGCATTTTCTCTATCTCTTCTAAACACGAATCATCACGTCATGCAGATTGCTTGTTTTAAACTCCGTTGAAACATACGATCCAATGCCTTCTCCCGACTTTGAGTTCCCGGTATTTGGGGCTGAAGAAGAAGTTGACAACGAAATTCCAGAAGAGATCTCCCGATTACTCAGACAAGAGGAAAGGTTTATTGAACCTCACAAAGAACCGTTGGAAACAGTAAACTTGGGTTCGGAAAAAGAGAGAAAAAAAATCAGGATTGGGGCACTGCTCAGTCCAACTGCCAAAGAGAGTTTGATAAAGCTTCTCAAAGAATTCCCCGATGTGTTCGCTTGGTCCTATCAGGATATGCCAGGGTTGGATACCACCATCATGGAACATCATCTACCGTTAAGATCGGAATGTCCGCCAGTAAAGCAGAAATTGAGACGCACTCACCCGGACATGGCCATCAAAATCAAAGAGGAGGTACAGAAACAGATTGACGTGGGTTTCCTCGCTACATCTGAATATCCTCAATGGTTAGCCAACATCGTACCCGTTCCCAAAAAGGACGGAAAGGTCAGAATGTGTGTCGACTACAGAGACCTAAACAAGGCTAGTCCAAAGGACGACTTTCCTTTGACACACATTGACATACTGGTGGACAGTACAGCAAAGTTCAAAGTTTTCTCCTTCATGAATGGATTCTCGGGCTATAACCAAATCAAAATGGCGCCGAAAGACATGGAGAAAACTTCGTTCATTACCCCATCGGGTACCTTTTACTACAAGGTAATGCCGTTCGGTTTGAAGAACGCTGGGGCAACTTATCAAAGGGTCATGACTACTTTGTTTCATGACATGATACACAAAGGAATCGAAGTGTATGTCGATGACATGATTGCCAAATCTAAAACAGAGGGGGAGCATGTGACCCACCTGTCAAAACTTTTAGAGCGTCTGAGAAAATACAAACTCCGCTTGAATCCCAACAAATGAACCTTCGATGTCCGTTCAGGGAAACTCTTAGGGTTCATCGTCAGCCAGAAAGGAATTGAGGTTGATCCTGACAAGGTCAAGGCCATTCAAGAAATGCCTTCTCCGAAAACTAAAAAACAAGTCAGAGGATTCATGGGACGTTTGAACTACATCTCCAGATTCATATTCCTCATGACTGCGACATGTGCGCCGATTTTCAAATTACTCAAAAAGAACTAGGATTGCGTTTGGACAGAAGATTGGCAAACTGCCTTCGACAGTATTAAGGAATATCTGTTGAATCCGCCAATTCTATCACCTCCAGTGAAAGGAAGACCACTGATCATTTACTTAACAATCTTGGAAGACTCAATGGGGTGTGTACTTGGCCAATAAGACGAAACCAAAAGGAAGGAGTCTGCCATCTACTATCTAAGCAAGAAATTCACCGACTGTGAAACTCAGTACACGATGCTCGAGAAAACTTGTTGTGCTTTGGCTTGGGCAGCCAAACGTGTTCGTCAGTACATGATTCGTCACACTACTTGGTTGATCTCCGAAATAGATCCAATCAAGTATGTATTTGAAAAGCCTGCTCTCATAGGAAGGATTGCCCGTTGGCAGATGTTGCTATTAGAATATGACATAGAGTACCATGCTCAAAAAGCCGTTAAGGGAAGTATTTTAGCCGATCATTTGGTTCATCAACCGATTGACGATCAGGAATCAATCGGGTTCGACTTCCCAGACGAAGATGTCATGTACCTAAAAATGAAAGACTGCGACAAACTGCTACCCAGTGAAGGGCCAGAACCAGGTTCCCAGTGGGGACTTATCTTTGACAGAGCTGTCAATCATTATGGAAACGGAATTGGGGCAATAATTATTACCCCTCAGGGTACCCACATTCCTTTCACTGCCAGACTCACGTTCAAGTGTACAAACAACGAGGCCGAATACGAAGCTTGTATTATGGGTCTTGAGGAAGCGATTGATTTAAGCATCAAAACTTGGACGTATATGGCGACTCAGCCCTGGTTATCAATCAGATAAAAGGAGATTGGAACACATACCAATCGAGACTGATTCCTTACAAAGATTACACGAGAAGGTTGTTACCCTTCTTCAACAGAATCGAGTTTCATCACATCCCTCGTAATGAGAATCACATGGCTGACGCTTTAACCACTCTCTCTTCCATGATTAGTGTAGGTCAATGGAACGACCTACCTAAGATCGGCATAATGCGCCTTGAAAGGCCCGCTTACATCTTCAGGATTGAAGCAGTCATAGACGACAAACCTTGGTATCACGATATCAAATGCTTCCTTCAGAAACGAGAGTACCCGCCTGGGGAATTCAGAAAGGATAGAAAAACCCTCAGAAGACTAGCAAGTAGCTTCTTCCTGAGCAGTGATACTCTCTATAAGAGAAATTTTGACATGGTCTTGCTCTGATGCGTAGACAGACCAGATTCAGACATGCTGATAAAAGAAATTCACGAAGGGTCCTTTGGAACTCATGCCAATAGACACACAATGGCGAGAAAAATTCTAAGAGCAGGGTACTATTAGTTGACAATGGAATCCGACTGCTACAAGTACATGAGGAGGTGTCACAAATGTCAGATATACTCCGACAAAATTCATGTACCGCCAACGCATCTCAAGGTTCTTTCTTCCCCATGGCCTTTTTCCATATGGGGAATTGATATGATCGGTATGATCGAACCTAAAGCTTTGAATGGACATCGATTCATCCTGGTAGCCATTGACTATTTCACCAAGTGGGTCGAAGCAGCGTCATGCGCTAATGTAACCCGACAAGTGGTGGTCCGATTTATCAAAAACAATATCATCTGCCGTTATGGTGTTCCGAGCCAGATCATTACTGATAATGGATCTAACTTGAACAATAAGATGATGAAAGAGATGTGCGCAGAGTTCAAGATCGAACACCATAACTCATCTCCCTACCGACCCAAGATGAACGGAGCAGTAGAAGCGACTAACAAGAACATCAAGAGGATTGATCAGAAGATGGCCGTAACCTACAAAGACTGGCACGAAATGCTACCCTTTGCTCTTCACGGTTATCGAACATCTGTCCGCACTTCAACAGGGGCTACCCCTTTCTCTCTAGTGTATGGCATGGAAGCAGTGCTCCCCGTAGAAGTAGAGATCCCATCAATCTGGGTATTGATGGAAGCTAAGCTTACAGAAGCTGAATGGTGTCAAAGTCGACACGACGAACTAAATTTGATTGAAGAGAAACGAATCACGACACTATGCCATGGTCAGTTGTATCAACAAAGAATGAAGAGGGCGTTTGACAAAAAGGTCCAACCTCGCGTCTTCAGAAAAGGAGACCTTGTGCTCAAAAAGATACAATCATTTCTCACTGATTCTCGGGGATGGACTCCGAACTATGACAGGCCCTATGTGGTCAAGAAAGCTTTCTCAGGCTGCGCCTTGAGACTTGTAACCATGGACGGAGAAGAATTTGCCTACCCCACGAATGTTGATGTAGTCAAGAAATGCTTCGCCTAAAAAAAACGTCTCGGTGGATTGAAAACCCGAAAGGGCGGTCCAGGCAAAAGTTAGAGACAAAAAAAAAATATCCCGGTGGATTGGAAACATCACAGTACAATCCAGACAAAAGTTAGGGATAATGGTAAGTAACTATGTTCGACAAAGAGGCAAGTCCCTCAGCAACAGTTACACCATCCATCGGAGGAAAACTCCAGTCACGGTCATCTTCGACAGAAGCTCAAGATGCCTCGAATTCAAAGTTGGTAGAAGGCTAGTGGTCGTTATGTTTCAATGTAGCCCTTTTCCCTGTAAATTACCATTTTCTAACTTTGTAAATACTCTCTGGAATCACGCGTTTGGCTGATCTCCATCTTATCAATAAAATTTGAGCCCTTGTACTTTTGTTTGTAATTCTCATTTGTTTTAGCTTTACAGAACGACATTTTAATATGATTAACGATTCTTGAAATAAAACAAAAATGAATTTACTTGTAAAACTTTTTCTACTTTAAAATAAAGATGGCAATTTCTTTTGACTATTGAACCTCAAAGTTTAGAATCAAAGTACTCCTTCTACGCCAGTACGCCCGAATAAAGGATCAACAGTGTCGGATGCGACTATTCCATCTGACATCTTCGGCAGAGCTCTTATCTCCTAAGCCCGATTAACAGTATTCCCCGCAGGGATTATCTCTCCTAAGCAAGGCAGAATTGCTATCTTGAACCAAGTGATACCTTTCATCTCCAGCAGTGGCCGAGTATCCAGTCGTGTTCATCCATCAGTCTGTGTGGTGTGTCAAGTTTTTGTCAGCATATACATACATACCTCATGCATTTTATTTGCATTCGCATTCATATTGCATCACTATCACTCTAGTCAGTCTTATCCCCTAGTGATAAAAGTCCTCTCAATCGAGTTGTCGATTCTTCCCTCGTCAGGAAATGTTGTGTCTGAACAATCTCGCCTCCAGTTTATTTCTGGATTGAAATTGGGTCCTTGACCACTTTGATAACTTGAACCTCTGAAAGACCAGAGAACCTTTAACAAATGTCACTCTTCGCCATTGAAGATGATATCCTTGCTTTCCCAGATTAAGGAAAACCCCGAGAGAAAGCCTCTTAATCAGAGATTCGGTGGTACAACAGCTTCTCCGAAAAACCACTGATGAAAAGGTCATCGGCACCTCAAATTGGATCCCATCATATGGCATTTCTCCGAGAAGATCCCGAGCAAAGTATGATGTAAGACCCCAAACGAAGGCAGTCTTTCAGGAGACTCGTTTTCCCCAGTAGAAACAAATGGCGTCTCCAACAGAGAAGTTTATACACCTCTACAGCTAGATGACTGGGTTCCCCAGTAACTCTAACATCAAATTTTTTTCCATCAAATGGCATCTCCCCAGAAAGATTCGGCGAGAAGTTTGAGGAAAATCGCTACGCATAGCGTCCCTTGTCAAGAAAGTTTATTGACAAAAGAAACTTAGACCAGTTCCTTGGTATGAAACCAGGATCGAGGGGAAGTTTAAATCAAAAACTTAGACCAGTTCCTTAGTAGGAAACCAGGATCGAGGGGGAGTTTAAATCAGAAACTAAGACCAGTTCCTTGGTAGGAAACCAGGATCGAGGGGAAGTTTAAATCAGAAACTAAGACTAGTTCCTTGGTAGGAAACCAGGATTGAGGGGAAGTTTAAATCAGAAACTAAGACCAGTTCCTTGGTAGGAAACCAGGATCGAGGGGAAGTTCATCTCAAAAGAAAACTGAGACCAGTTCCTTGGCTGAAGACCAGGATCGAGGGGAAGTTTTTACCTTTTCTGAGCATCATTGCTTAGCAAAAGAAGAAGGATGCGTGAACTACCATTCTTAATCACCATCAAAATTTAGGGTATTCCGATATTTAATCCTCTTGCACCCTGAATGCCCGAATACCTTTGCCATTCACACCTTCGGGTCTAAGAAGATTAAATAGGGGCATCTGTCATACCCCAAATTTTGACCACTAAGATTCCCATCATTGTGCAAATCATCATCACAATATGGGTGTGTCATTATGCTTCATCAGTCTCCCCAAAGATGGGTGAGCATTCACTACTATCAAAATTAGGGTTTCAAGCCCTCTCAGAGTTCTTAGACAAATGATCAATCAAGGAATGACATGATCTTCAGCTTGTCTAACCTCTCAAACATCCATAATGGATCACGAGGACTCCCACATCAAGGATTAAGCACAAGGTTGCTCCCTTCTAGGTGGATCAAGCTTCAAGATTGCCAGTGTCACCAAATTGGGGTTTTGGTCGACCAGGGCCTCCAGATGGAAAATTTCCTCTGGGCATGAGCCAAATATCCAAAACATAACCTAATATGCTCCATGGAACCTCATAAACCCAATCATCAAGTCAATTTTGCCTCACGGGATGCATTCATAAAAAATCAGGAATTAAGGTTTCTTGACCTAATTCACCCCTAAGTTGACTTTTGGGACCAATCATGAACCAAGACCTCAAGACATGATTTGAGGGTCTCTAAAATACCATATTGATCCATTTGGAACAATGGATTGATCCAAGAAGCTTGAGCAACAAGTTTCAATTTCATCTGAACCACAGTTAGGGTTTCGCGGGAAAAGTCAACTGTAACTTTGACTTTTGACCAGGACATGCTCCCAAGCCCTAAGACATGATTCAATATACCCTATAACACCCATGGAACATGTCCATCAAGTTTTATTTAGGTCAAGGACATGATTTCCTAAAGGATTGCATAGTTTGGAATTCGTCTGATAAAAAGTCAACTGTGCACAACAGTCAACTTTGACTTTTTGATATTTTTCATAAAAATGGTTTTTTAACCCTAAAATGATGTTAATGTATGATTTGAATCATCATTCATCAAGAAAAATCAAAGAAAATGGGATAACTTGTAAAAGGGGTAACCATAAAATCTTAGAAAAATATCTAAGTTATGAAATAAAGTTGCAAGGGTACCAACTTTGGAGGATCATAACTCCCAAACCACAAAGCCATTTTCCCCATCCAAAGCTTGATTTGTAGATCTCATTGCCCTCTACAAAAGTTTCATACTGACCTATGTCCAAATTCCTCATGGATTTTGAGTTATGGAGTGATCAAAATCAAGAAAAGTCACTTTGTTCCAACACTTAGTGAAAATTTCACTAAGTCAGATTTTGCCTGACTTTTTTCCAAATGTAGGGACATTTTTCACTTGGATCCAAAAAGTATCAAAACCAAATATGATCAAAAAGTTGTTGTATCATATAAGAGCTTTCCAAAATAACCAAGAACATCACCAAATTCAACTTGAGCCATGAGATATGACATTGGCAAGTTGCCTTGCTGAAATCTGCCAAGGCAAGGCAGAATTCTGCACTTTTGCTCGATTTGCCAAAATCAGCCAATTCCAAGTTTGTCATCACTTTGGACACATCTGAGGATTGAATCTAAAGGGGACAATCACTGAGCCAAGCCTCCAAAGTCCTTGGAACAAGAAATAGCATGCTAAACCCAGAATTGCCCAAAATAGGGACAAGACTCCAATTTTGGATTGGAGCATTCAATGGAAGCACCAAGGTGGCATGGACTGAGCCATTAACAACTGAATTCAGTCAAGACTTATCCAAGACCAAGGGGACCAGCAGCCTGTGCCTTAACCTCTAGTCAATGGCTAGAGGAGACTTGGATTTTCATTTGCCAGCATTGGCCAACCCTACTCAGCAGTTGCCATTCACTATTCCTTACAAAACAAACTTGTTCTACTATAAATAGAGCTCAATTGTGATCAGTTTAAGTACACCAAAATCCTACAACACTTACCTTTCTCAAAATCCACTTCTCATTCTCAAAAATGCCTTTCTTAGCAAGTCACTATCGGGTTTTTCATTAGAGAGCAATTCCACTCAAACCAATCACACACACACCTCATATACATCATATGTGAGCTGATCAAACACTTAAACAATATCTGGAACATTGATTTCTCAGAATCACCAGCCAATTGCTCAAGGTTTTAACCAAGGTGCAGTTGAGATGCCATGAAGTGATCCAACCAATTTCCATCAAGTCCAAGCATTCAAACACACTCCATAAGGTGTAGGGAAGCTGTTCAGATCATCACAATTCATCTGTAACACCTCCAACTCAGAAATCAATTTGCTCTTGCTGTCCCGACCTAGAGGTAAGCCTAAACTTGGTCATCTCTCAATCTATGCATATTTCCTCGCACAATACTTTTTCCAAATGTTCATAATCATGCATGGAATGTTTCCTCTCAAGTAATTGCTTTGTTTGAATCGTGTATCAAAAATCCCAGCCTTCATGCAAAATTTAGGGTTCTTGAGGATTTATCGTGATTTCTTGTTTTATGCTTAATTTAAATGAAATTAATTGCCATAGACATGATCATGAGGTTGAAACGAGTTGATTGATATGTGGATTGCATGATATGATCAAGTATTCAGTGAGATTGAATAGAAAATGCAAATCTGGGCAAAGCTGAAAAACGCGCGTGTTCTTCAGCTGTTCTTGGCGCCATTTCTCTCAAATTCAAATATTTGAATTTTGTGGTTTTATTTAATTGATTCAAAAATTAATTTCTCTCTGAGTTTTAATGATTTTGAGTTGATTCTTTTTTTTAATAATTCACAAAAATGTTAAAATATTTTATTTTATGAAAAAATCCCAAAAATATTATTTATTTCATATAATTGATATTTTTACAAAGAATTAATGTTTTAATTGTTTTTGACATTTAAAATATTTTTTCCTTCTTGATTTTTCAGATTTTATTGACTTTTAATCATTTTGTAGGGCAAAACTTGATTTATGAAGCATTAATCCAAGATCACAATTTGTTTTCCACATGTTAAACAATTTTGATCATTTTAATTGAATATTTTATTCAATTAAAACACATTTTGAAAACAAATTAGGGTTTTTGATTAATTCAACCCTCATAAATCATTTTCAAAACTTTTGGGCCTCTAATAGAGTGTAAGACCCAACCCTTTGTAAATAAAACATATTTTGGGCCTCACTTATGGTATAAGTCCCGTTGTATTTCAAAAAGTTCGACGCGATCATCATCCGTTGAAAAACAAATCTTGGGCCTACCCTCGAGTAGTAAGACCCATTTCTTTTCTTTAAAAAACTCTTTGGGCCTCTTAATAGAGTGTAAGACCCAAACCCCTTTGTACAAACCATTTGGGCCTCACTTATTGTATAAGTCCCTCTGTACAAGTGAACGGCGGGATCGTCGCCTTTTTAAAAATCAATTGGGCCTCTCCTCGAGCTATAAGACCCATTCAAAACTTTTGGGCCTCTAATAGAGTGTAAGACCCAATCCCCTTTTAACCAAAACAACTTTGGGCCTCAGATATTGTATAAGCCCCTTTGCGTTAAAAGAAAATCTCGACGCGATCGCCATTTTAAACGAAAAATCATCTGGGCCTACCCTCGTGTTATAAGCCCCTCTCTTTTTCTTTAAACCTTTTGGGCCTCTTGAGAAAGTGTAAGACCCATTCCTTTGTACAGAAAACAATTTTTGGGCCTCAGTCACTCGTATAAGTCCCTCTGTACAAATTTGACAGTGCGATCACTGATAAAACCCTTGGGCCTCTCCTTGAGCTGTAAGCCCCAAATCTTTCTTTTTCAAAGCACTTTCTCCTTTGATTTAGAAATATACTGTTGTTCTCAATCTTTCTTTGTTGAACAACTAACCAAATAGCATGGAAGCTCTACAACCGAGTAAGTGTTTATATGGTTTCATTTACCGCTTTCATATACATATAACTGTATTGTGGGGCTGTTTCGCTGTAAGTCTTCTTTCATAAACTCATATCAACTGTATAATAATATTATAGATATTTAGAGTTTCCTCGGTAACTACGTCTAGCATTAAGCCCGTTGATCACTCTTAAATAGTCAAAACTAGATCCCCATAGAATTACCAGACACAGTCTTCCCTCCTCTTGGGGTTAAACAATATGGAGATATGAAAGGCAGCATTCTCGGTGAACCCTTTCATAGACTGTCACTCGTAGAAGTTGTCAAAGAAACTCTATTCCCTAGAGATGATCTTTTCTCCGTGAATGGCATCTCTCGAGTTTCTTCCAAATTCTCGAACTTTCCTGGCTTGATCTATTCTTTATGAATAGCCTGTCTTGAATTTCTCGGGGTTTGGGGACCCACAGGCTTCTTAAAAGCACTTGTCAAGAAACTCTACTCCCCAGAGATGATCTTTTCTCCGTGAATGGCATCTCTTGAGTTTCTTCCAAATTCTCGAACTTTCCTGGCTCGATCTATTCTTTGTGAATAGCCTGTCTTGAACTTCTCGGGGTTTGGGGACCCACAGGCTTCCTAAAAGCATCCCCGCCTCCTCTTGGGCGTTGTACAAGGACCCGTCGGCTTCTTAGAAGTATTCACAGCCTCCTCTTAGGCTTCGTATAAATGATTTCTTTCTCCGGGAATGATAGCCTCCTCTTGGGCTTCGTACAAATTGTCCCTTGGCTTCTTAAAAGTTTCCAGCCTCCTCTTGGGCTTCGTACAAATTGTCCCGACGACCTCCTAAAGGTATAGGAACAGAAATCAGTCATCTTAATAGAACAGTTTTTCCAAGAGTCTAATACTGTTTCTCAAAGCATAGTACAAAATATGAAACTCTAAACTTGGACAGTCTAATTTCCTTGAGTCTCTAAGACATTCTCAAGCACCCTTCAAGAATAGGAAGGAACCCTGTAGACTCGGACAGTCTCAATACCCATTGGATTTCCCATTTCCTTAAAGAAACAGGAAATAACCCCGACCCTTGGAACAAATCCATGAGTACATTACTCATATAAGAACTGATTTTCTCTTTGAACCAATATATTGGACCTGTCACTCAACTAAAACAGCACCATAGCCTCTCTCTTGGGCTTTATACAATGATTCTCCCCAGCGGAGTCAAACAACCTTTAGCCTCCATCTCGGGCTTCGTACGAGATACAAAAACACTCTCTTGTTGAGTATAAAACCTTTAGCCTCCATCTCGGGCTTCGTACGAGATACCATAGAGGACTCTTTTGTCGAGTCACTTCCCTTTTAGCCTCTATCTCGGGCTTTGTACGAGACAGATCAAAAATACCCTCTTGTTGGGCCACTAGCCTCCTCTTAGGCTTTGTATAAAGAAAACCACTGGTTGATCCAATCAACCTTTTAGCATCAAAGCTATGCCTCGTTCACAGTACACAAACATCAATAACTCCTTCCCCTTTGTAGCTAGCGATTTTGGACTCGGTTCTTAAGCGCTGGTCGCTCTCTGCGGTTTGAGCTTACTACAGGTCGATTCATTTTTTATCCTATTGTGAGCTGATGAAGGAAGGGAAATAGATGTCTCCAATTAACCCTGCTTTGCATACTGAGTTTAAACAGCGGTCTGTTAGGTTACGAATGCTATCAATGTGGGGGGCCTTTGTACTGGTTATTTGTATTTTCGCCAATACGGTTTCTTTCTTTTCATTTTGACAGAGGGTTTCTGGCGGGGAACAAGGATTAGGATGTTAGGACTGATGTTTTTGAATTACTGCTTTTGATTAATGGAGATATGGGATTTGGGTTTTTTGTTGATTGTGCTCGCTAAGATTTTTCTTTCAATCTTATGCCTACGTATTCCCGTTTACCGAAACAGGGAAATCAGAGCGTTCGTAGTTCCTCCTATTCTATGGGAGGAAATGGTTATTTTGGTGTCTTGTTCAAAGCCCAAGACGTGAAGCGAAAGGGTAGTTTGTATCTTGTTCAAAGCCCAAGATGTGAAGCTAAAAGGGTGTTGACTTTAGAGAGAATTTGTCATCTCTAAAGAGGGGGTTGTATGTCACAACTGTTTATAAAGGAGAATTACTTTAACCGGGATTTGTGAATCCGGCAACGCCATAATTTCCTTTATAGGGGATTTTAACCTGAAGGAGAAGACTTTAACTCAGTGTAGAGCAATGCTATCTTTCCTTAGGAATTTCTCATGCTAAAAGAGGGACAGTGGCATGGATATAGATGATCCAGAGGCTTGCTGCTTACAGCGATTAGATGAAGGGGAAGGAGTTGTTGATGTTTGTGTACTGTGAACGAGGCACAACTTTGATGCTAAAAGGTTAATTGGATCAACCAGTGGTTTTCTTATACAAGGCCTAAGAGGAGGCTAATATGTATCTCGTACAAAGCCCGAGAGAGAGGCTAAAAGGTTTTGACTCAACGGGGAATCTTTTGGTATCTCGTATAAAGCCCGAGATTGAGGTTGTTTGACTCAACAAGAGAGTTTTTGTATCTCGTACAAAGCCCGAGATGGAGGCTAAAATTTGTTTGGCTCAATAAGAACCCTTTTGTATCTCGTATAAAGCCCGAGATGGAGGCGAAAATGGTGATTGACTCGACGAGGGAGTCTCTTTATGTGTCTCGTACAAAGCCCGAGAGAGAGGCTAAACGTTGTTTGACTCCGCTGGGGAGGATCATTGTATAAAGCCCAAGAGGAGGCTAGGGTAACTGTTTCAGTTAAGTGACAGGTCCAGTATACTAATTTTGGAAAGAGAAAATCAGTTCTTATATGAGCAACACTGTACTCAGGGATTTGATTCGAGGATCCGGGTTATTCCTGTTCTTTAAGGAAGCGGGAAATCCGAAGGGTATTGAAACTGTCTAAGTCTGCAGGTTTCCTTCCTATTTAACGAAGGGGTCACTTGAGAACGTCTTTGAGACTCAAGGGTTTTAGACTGTCCAAGTCTAGAGTTTTATCTTTTGTACTGTGCTTTGAGAAACAGTAGTAGACTCTATGAAAGGACTGTTCTATTAAGATGACTAAGTTCTGTTCCTATACCTCTAGGAGGTCGTCGGGACAACGAAGCCCAAGAGGAGGCTGGAAACTTTTAAGAAGCCGACGGGTCCTTGTACTAAGCCCAAGAGGAGGCTATCATTCCCGGAGGAAGAGATCATTATACGAAGCCTAAGAGGAGGCTGTGAATACTTCTAAGAAGCCGTAGGGTCCTTGTACTAAGCCCAAGAGGAGGATGGGTTGCTTTTAGGAAGCCTGCGGGTCCTTGTACGATGCCCAAGAGGAGGCCGATTGCTTTTAAGAAGCCCGTGGGTCCCCAAACCCTGAGAAATTCAAGGCAAGCTATTCACAAGGAATAGATCAAGTCAGGAAAGTTCGAGAATTTGGAAGAAACTCAAGAGATGCCATTCACGGAGAAAAGATCATCTCTGGGGAGTAGAGTCTCTTGACAAGTGCTTTTAAGAAGCCCGTGGGTCCCCAAACTCCGAGAAATTCAAGGCAATGCTATTCACCGAGAATAGATCAAAGTCAGGAAAGTTCGAGAATTTGGAAGAAACTCAAGAGATGCAATTCACGGAGAAGAGATCATCTTTGGGAAATAGAGTTTCTTGACAACTTCTATGAGTGAAAGTCTATGAAAGGGTTCATAGAGAATGCTGCCTTTCATATCTCCATATTGTTTAACCCCAAGAGGAGGGAAGACTGTGTCTGGTAATCCTATGGGGATCTAGTTTAGACTATTTCTAAGAGTGATCAACGGGCTTAATGCTAGACGTAGTTGCCGAGGAAACTCTAAATATCTATACTATTATTACACAGTTGATATGAGTTTATGAAAGAAGACTTACAGTGACACAGCCCCACAATACAGTTATAAGTATAGGAAAGCAGTAAATGAAAGCAATAACCACTTACTCAGTTGTAGAGCTTCCATGCTGTTTGGTTAGTTGTTCAACAAAGAAAGATTGAAAACAACAGTATATTTAAAATTAAAGGAGAAAGTGCTTTGAAAAAGAAAGATTAGGGCTTACAGCTCAAGGAGAGGCCCAGGGTTTTATCAGTGAGCGCACTGTTTGAATTTGTATAGAGGGACTTATACAAGTGACTGTGGCCCAAAAATTGTTTTCTGTACAAAGGGATGGGTCTTGCACTCTCTCAAGAGGCCCAAAAGGTTTAAAGAAAAAAAAGTGGGGATTATAACACGAGGGTAGGCCCAGATGATTTTTTCGTTTAAAATGGCGATCGCGCCGAGATTTTCTTTTAACGCGAAGGGGCTTATGCAATAAGTGAGACCCAAATGATTTTGGTTAAAAGGGGGTTGGGTCTTACACTCTATTAGAGGCCCAAAAGTTTTGAATGGGTCTTATAGCTCAAGGAGAGACCCAATTGTTATTTTTCAAAAAGGGCGACGATCGCGCCGTTTGTTTTTGACGGTATCGGGACTTATACAATGCACTGAGGCCCAAAATGTTTTTGGTCAAAAAAAAAGGATTGGGTCTTACACTCTATTAGAGGCCCAAAAGTTTTGAAAATGATTTATGAGGGTTTAATTAATCCAAAAACCCTAATTTGTTTTCAAAAATGTATTTAATTGAATAAAAATTCAATTAAAATGATCAAAATTGTTTAACATGTGAAAAACAAATTGTGATATTGGATTAATGCTTCAAAAATTTAGTATTGACCTACAAAATAATTATAAAGCATTAAAAGTTGCAAAATCAATGTGGAAAAAATATTTAAAATGTCAAAAACAATTAAAACATTAATTCTTTGCAAAAATACCAATTATATGAAATAAATAATATTTTTGGGATTTTTTGATAAAATAAAATATTTTAACATTTTTGTGAATTATTAAAAAAAGAATCAACTCAAAATCATTAAAACTCAGAGAGAAATTAATTTTTGAATCAATTAAATAAAATCACAAAATTCAAATATTCAAATTTCTAAAAATGGCGCCAAGAACACACCAAGAACACGCGCGTGTTCTGGGCTTGGCCAGATTTGCATTTCTTCTCCAATCTCACTGAATACTTGATTATAACATGCAATCCACATATCATTATGCTTACCACTTGCAGCTGGTGATCGTTATTTGTGTTGGAGGTGTTACAGCTAGGTTCCAATGATGTGGATAGCTTCCCTAGGTGCCAAGTGATGTGTCTGAGTGCTTGGAATGGATTGAAATGGTTTGGAGTTGAAGATGGCACCTCAACCGCAAAACTGTCAAGAACTTGAGCAATTGGCTGGTGATTTTGTGAAATCTGTGTTCCAGATGTTATGTGAGTGTTTGGATCACTTCTATATGATGTATGTGAGGTGTGTAAGTGATTGGTTTGATTGGAAAAGCTCTCAAACTCAAAACCCGGTAGCTACCTTGCTAAGAAAGGCATTTTTTCCATGAGAAAGAGATTTTGAGGAAAGCATCTGTTAGATGGCTTTGGTGTACTCAAACTGATCACAATTGAGCTCTATTTATAGTAGAGCAAGTTCGTTTTGCAAGGAATAGTGAATGGCAACTGCAAAGTAGGTTTGGCCAATGTTGGCAAATGAAAATCCAAATCTCCTCTAGCCATTGACTAGAGGTTAGGGCACAGAGCTTTGGTCCCCTTGGTCTTGGATAAGTCTTGACTGATTTCAGATGAGAATGGCTCAGTCCATGCCACCTTGATGCTTCCATTTAATGCTTCAATCCAAATTTGAAGTCTTGTCCCTATTTTGGCCATTCTAGGTTCAACATGCTATTTCTTGTTCCATGGACTTTGGAGGCTTGGCTCAGTGATTGTCCCCTTTAGATTCAATCCTCTGAGGTGTCCAAGTAGATAGGAGCATTTGAATTTGGCTGATTTTGGCAAATCGAGCAAAATTGCAAATTCTGCCTTGCCTTTGACAGATTTCAGCAAGGCAACTTGCCAATGTCATATCTCATGACTTAAATGGAATTTGGCAATCTTCTTGGCCATTTTGGAAAGCCCTTACATGATACAACAACTGTTTAAACATGTTTGGTTTTGATCCCTTTTGAATCCAAGTGAAAAATCCCCCTACATTTGGCAAAAAGTGAGGACAGATTTGGACTTAGTGAAAATTTCACTAAGTGTTGGAAAAAGTGACATTTTCACTTTTCAGCCATTTTGATCACTCCATAACTCAAAATCCTTAATGAATTGGACTTAGGTCTAGTTGAAGTTTTTGTAGAGGGTAATGAGGGCTACAAATCCATCTTTGGATGGGAAAAAATGGCCTTGTGGTTTAGGAGTTATGATCCTCCAAAGTTGGTACCCTTGTACTTTATTTTTAACTTAGAAAATTTTCTAAGTTTTTATGGTTACCCCTTTTACAAGTTATCCAACTTTTCTTGATTTTTCTTGATGAATGATGATTCAAATCATACATTAACATCATTTTAGGGTTAAAAATCCATTTTGGTGAAAAATCTCAAAAAGTCAAAGTTGACTTTTGTGCACAGTTGACTTTTTATCAGATGAATTCCAAACTGTGCAATTCCTCAGGAAATCATGTCCTTGACCTAAATCCAACTTGATGGACATGTTCCATGGGTGTCATAGGGTATATTGATGCATGTCTTAGGGCTTGGGAGCTTGTCCTGGTCAAAAGTCAAAGTTACAGTTGACTTTTTCCTTAAAACCCTAATTGTGGTGCAGATGAAATTGAGACTTGTTGCTCAAACTTCTTGGATTAATCCATTGTCCCAAATGGATCAATATGGTATATTAGAGACCCTCAAACCCTCTCTTGAGGTCTTGGCTCTTGATTTGCCCTAAAAGTCAACTTAGGGGTGAATTAGGTCAAGAAACCCTAATTCCTGATTTTTTATGAATGCATCCCCTGAGGCAAGATTGACTTGATGATTGGGTCCATGAGGTTCCATGGATTATATTAGGTTATGTTTTAGATCATTGGCTCATGCCCAGATGAAAATTTTCATCTGGAGGCCCTGGTCGACCAAAACCCTAATTTGGTGACACTGGCGATCTTGAAGCTTGATCCACCTAGAAGGGAGCAACCTTATGCTTAATCCTAGAAGTGGGAGTCCTCTTGATCCCTTGTGAATGTTTGAGAGGTTAGAAAAGTTGAATATCATGTCATTCCTTGATTGATCCTTTGCCTAAGGCTCTGAGAGGGCTAGAAACCCTAATTTTGATTGTAGTGGATGCTCACCCATCTTTGGGGAGACTGATGAAGCATGATGGTTCCTCCATACTGTGATGATGGTTCTCACAATGATGGGAAATCTTAGTGGTAAAAATTTGGGGTATGACAAATGCCCCTATTTAATCTTCTTGGACCCGAAGGTGTGAATGACGAAGGTATTCGGGCATTCGGGGTGCAAGAGGATTAAATATCGGAATACCCAAAATTTTGATGGCTATGAATGGCAGCTTGCGCATTCATCTTCTTTTGCTAAGCAATGATGCTTAGAAAAGGTAAACTTCCCCTCGATCCTGGTCTCCTACCAAGGAACTGGTCTAAGTTTCTTATTTAAACTTCCCCTCGATCCTGGTTTCCTACCAAGGAACTGGTCTAAGTTTCTAAAATAAACTTCCCCTAGATCCTGGTTTCCTACCAAGGAACTGGTCTAAGTTTCTGAAATAAACTTCCCCTCGATCCTGGTTTCCTACCAAGGAACTGGTCTTAGTTTCTTTTGTCAATAAACTTTATTGACAAGGGACGCTATTTGTAGCGGTTTTCCTCAAACTTCTCGCCAAATTTTCCTGGGGAGATACCATTTGAGTGGAAAAAGTTTCGATGTCAAACTTGCTGGGGAACCCAGTCGTCTGAGTTGTAGAGGTGTACAGACTTCTCTGTTGGAGATGCCATTTGTTGACTCTACTCGGGGAATGCGAGTCCCTTGAGAGACTCCATTCGCTTGGGGTTACATCATACTTTTCTCGGGATCTTCCCAGAGAGACGCCATATAATGGGGTCCAATTTTGAGGTGCCGATGACCTTTTCATCGATGGGTTTTTCGGAGAATGGCAGCTGTACTACCAAATCTCTGCTTAGGAGGCTTTCTCTGTGGATTTTCCTTAATCCGGGAAAGCAAGGATATCATCTTTAATGGCGAAGAGTGATGTTAATTGAGGGCCCTCTGGTCTTTCAGAGGTTCAAGTTATCAAAGTGGTCGAGGGCCAATTCTGATCCAGAACTAAACTGGAAGAGAGATATTGTTCAGGCGCAGCATTTCCTGACGAGGCAAGAACTGACAACTCGATTGAGAGAACTTCTATCACTAGGGGACAAGACCGACTAGAGTGATAGTGATGCAATATGAATATGAATGCAAATCAATATTGCATGATGTATGTATGTTTATGCTGACAAAACTGACGCGACATACAAACTGGCGGGTGAACACGATTGGATACTCGACCATCGCGGGCGAAGAAGTACCGTTGGTCCAAAAGTAGCAATTCTACCTTGCTTAGGAGAAGTAGTCCTCGCGGGGAACTATGTTGGTCGGGCTTAGGATATGAGAACTCGGCCGAAGCGTGTCAGACGAAACAAGGTCTCTGACACAGTTGATCCCTTCATTCAGGCGTACTGGGTTAGAAGGAGTACTTTGATTCTGCACTTTGAAGTTAACTTACTTCTGAAGAAGCGGTTGAGATTCTTTTGATGTTCAACAGTCAATAGAAATTGTCATCTTTATTTTAAAAGCAGAAAAAGTTTTAATAAGTAAATTCATTTTTGTTTTATTTCAAGAATCATTAATCATGTTAACAACGTCGTTCTGTAAAGCTAAAACAAATAAGAATTGCAAACAAAAGCACAAGGGCTCAAATTTTATTGATAAAATAGAGATCAGCCAAACGCGGGATTCCATTGAGTATTTACAAAGTTAGAGAATGGTAATTTACAGGGAAAATGGCTACGTTGAAACATAACGACCACTATCCTTCTACCAACTTTGAATTTGGGGCATCCTGAGCTTCTGTCGAAGATGACCTTGACTGGAGTTTTCTGATAGATGATGTAACTGCTGCTGCTGCTGAGGGACTTGCCTCTGTTGAACATAGTTACTTGCCATTATCCCTAATTTTTGCCTGGATTGTACTATGATGTTTCCAATCCACCGAGATGATTTTTTTTTTATGTCTCTAACTTTTGCCTGGACCGCCCTTTCGGGTTTTCAATCCACCGAGACGTTTTTTTTTTTAGTTAGGCGAAGTATTTCTTGACTACATCAACATTCGTGTGGTAGGCAAATTCCTCTCTGTCCATGGTTGCAAGTCTCAAGGCGCCGCCTGAGAAAGCTTTCGTGACCACATAGGGGCCATCATAATTTGGGGTCCATTTGCCCTGAGAGTCAGTGAGAAATGATTTTATCTTCTTGAGCACAAGGTCTCCTTTTCTGAAGACACGAGGTCAGACCTTTTTGTCGAACGCCTTCTTCATTCTCTGCTGATATAATTGACCGTGGCATAGTGCCGTGATTCACTTCTCTTCGATCAGATTCAGTTCGTCGTGTCGGCTTTGACACCATTCAGCTTCGGTGAGCTTAGCTTCCATCAATACCTGGATTGATGGGATCTCTACTTCTATAGGGAGCACTGCCTCCATGCCATATACTAGAGAGAAAGGGGTGGCCCCTATTGAAGTGCGGACAGATGTGCGATAACCGTGAAGAGCAAAGGGTAGCATCTCGTGCCAATCTTTGTAGGTTACAACCATCTTTTGAACGATCCTCTTGATGTTCTTGTTAGCCGCTTCTACCGCTCCGTTCATCTTGGGTCGGTAGGGAGATGAGTTATGGTGTTCGATCTTGAACTCTACGCACAACTTTTTCATCATCTTATTGTTCAAGTTAGATCCATTATCAGTAATGATCTGGCTCGGAACACCATAACGACAGATAATATTGTTTTTGATAAATCGGACCACCACTTGTCGGGTTACATTAGCGAACGACGCTGCTTCGACCCAGTTGGTGAAATAGTCAATGGCTACCAGGATGAACCGATGTCCGTTTGAAGCCTTAGGTTCGATCAAGCCAATCATGTCGATTCCCCATATGGAAAAAGGCCACGGGGAAGAAAGAACATTGAGATGTGATGGCGGTACATGAATTATGTCGGAGTATATCTGACACTTGTGACACCTCCTCATGTACTTGTAGCATTTAGATTCCATGGTCAACCAGTAGTACCCTGCTCTCAGAATTTTTCTCGCCATTGTGTGTCCGTTGGCATGAGTGCCAAAGGATCCTTCATGAATTTCTTTCATAAGCATGTCTGCTTCTGGTCTGTCTACGCATCGGAGCAAGACCATGTCAAAATTTCTCTTATAAAGAGTGTCACCGCTCAGGAAGAAGTTTCCAACCAATCTTCTGAGGGTCTTTCTGTCTTTCCTGGATGCCCCAGGTGGGTACTCTTGTTTCTGAAGGAAGCATTTGATATCATGATACCAAGGTTTGTCGTCTATGGCTGCTTCAATCGTGAAGATGTAAGCGGGCCGTTCAAGGCGCATGATGTCAATCTTAGGTATGTCATTCCATTGACCTGCACTAATCATGGAAGAGAGAGTGGCTAATGCATCAGCCATGTGATTCTCATCACGAGGGATATGATGAAACTCAACTCTGTCGAAGAAGGGTAGCAACCTTCTTGCGTAGTCTTTGTAAGGAATCAATCCTAATTGGTATGTGTTCCAATCTCCTTTTATCTGATTGATAACCAGGGCTGAGTCGCCGTATACGTCTAAGTTTTTGATCCTTAAATCAATTGCTTCTTCGAGACCCATAATACAAGCTTCGTATTCGGCCTCGTTGTTCGTACATTTGAACGTAAGTCTGGTAGTGAAAGGAATGTGGGGGCCCTGAGGGGTAACAATGATTGCCCCAATTCTGTTCCCATAATGATTAACTACTCCGTCAAAGATTAGTCCCCATTGGGGACCTGGTTCTGGCCCTTCACTGGGTAGCGGTTCATCGCAGTCTTTCATCTTTAGATACATGACATCTTCGTCTGGGAAGTCAAACCCGATTGATTCCTGATCGTCAAGTAGTTGATGAGCCAAATGATCGGCTAAAATACTCCCCTTAACGGCTTTCTGAGCGTGGTACTCTATGTCATATTCTGATAACAGCATCTGCCAACGGGCAATCCTTCCCGTAAGAGCAGGTTTTTCGAAAACATACTTGATTGGATCCATTTCGGAGATCAACCAAGTAGTATGACAAATCATGTACTGGCGAAGACGTTTGGCTGCCCAAGCTAAAGCGCAACAAGTTTTCTCAAGCATCATGTACCGAGTCTCGCAGTCGGTGAATTTCTTGCTTAGATAGTAAATGGAAGACTCTTTCCTTTTGGTTTCGTCTTGTTGGCCAAGTACACATCCCATTGAGTCCTCTAGGACTGTGAGGTAGATGATCAGTGGTCTTCCTTCCACTGGAGGTGATAGAATCGGCGGATTCAACAGGTATTCCTTGATACTGTCGAAGGCGGTTTGGCAATCTTCTGTTCAAACGCAATCCTGGTTCTTTTTGAGTAATTTGAAAATCGGCGCACACGTCGCGGTCATGAGGAATATGAATCTGGAGATGTAGTTCAAACGTCCCAGGAATCCTATGACTTGTTTTTCAGTTTTCGGAGAAGGCATTTCTTGAATGGCCTTGACCTTGTCAGGATCAACCTCAATTCCTTTCTGGCTAACGATGAACCCTAGTAGTTTCCCTGAACGCACACCGAAGGTGCACTTGTTGGGATTCAAGCGGAGCTTGAATTTTCTTAGACGTTCGAACAATTTTGACAGATGTTCAACGTGCTCACTCTCTGTTTTTGATTTTGCAATCATATCATCGACATATACCTCGATTTCCTTATGTATCATGTCATGAAACAGAGTAGTCATGGCCCTTTGATAGGTTGCCCCGGCGTTCTTCAAGCAGAACGGCATCATCTTGTAACAAAAGGTACCCCATGGGGTAATGAATGAAGTTTTCTCCATGTCTTTCGGCGCCATTTTGATCAGGTTATAGCCCGAGAATCCATCCATGAAGGAGAAAATTTTGAACTTTGTTGTGCTGTCTACCAGCATGTCAATGTGCGGTAAAGGAAAGTCGTCCTTTGGACTAGCCTTGTTCAGATCCCTGTAGTCAACACACATTCTGACCTTTCCGTCCTTTTTGGGAACGGATACGATGTTGGCTAACCATTGAGGATATTCAGACGTGGCGAGGAAGCCCGCGTCAATCTGTTTCTGTACCTCCTCTTTGATTTTGATGGCCATGTCCGGGTGAGTGCGTCTTAACCTTTGCTTTACTGGCGGACATTCTGATCTCAACGGTAAGTGATGTTCCACGATGCTGGTATCCAACCCTGGCATATCCTGATAGGACCAAGCGAATACATCAGGAAATTCTTTGAGAAGCTTCATCAAACCCTCTCTGGCAGTTGGACTGAGCAGTGCCCTAATCCTGACTTCTTTTCTCTCTTGCTCTGAACCCAAGTTTACCGTTTCCAACGGCTCTTTGTGAGGTTCAATGGACCTTTCCTCCTGTCTGAGTAGTCGGGAGATCTCTTTTGGAATTTCGTTGTCATTTTCTTCTTCAGCCTCGAATACCGGGAACTCAAAGTTGGGAGAAGGCATCGGATCATATGTTTCAACGGGGTTTAAAACAAGCAATCTGCATGACGTGATGATTCGTGTTTAGAAGAGATAGAGAAAATGCAAGTGTGTGCAATGTTTTTATTATTTTTTTTACTGCTTGTTTTTATTTTTGAATGTTTTTTAGGATTACCATTTTCTGAAAAAGCAAAACGAGAAAACATCAATTAATGCGGAAATTACAGAACGACGTTATTTTATTAATGAACAAGTCGAATCTTGAAACTACAGCCCTATAAAACAAAACTCTGTCGCTTTGGGCTAAGCGAAGAGGGAAAATTTACAAAAAGCGAGCCCTATCAAAACATCTGTTTCACCTGGGCAGGGTGAAAGGTTAAAGATGGCAATTACTTTGACTGATGAACGATCTTCGAAATCTCGACGGCAACCCATTGGCGGCGAACTCCTCGGTGAATCACAAAGTATGGCACATTCCTTGATTTGTCTTCAGAAATAATGCTGATTTCTGGTGGAGCGTGATCATTGGAATCTGTCTCCCAGGCAGAGTTGTCGTAGGAGGATTCCTCTGTTACATTTGTGATCTCAGCTGTATTTCCCCATCCAGTTGGCTGGATATCTTCGAGCCTGATACGAGAGCTTTCGGGAGCGGTGTACTTGACCATGAAGTCGTATTTCCCACTTGGTTGTCCCAAGGTGTCCCAAACTTCTTTCGAACTGGAGGAGTCATCTCTCTCGATGACGTTGACCTCGGGAAAAGCAAAGTTGATGAACTCAAGTCCTGCAAACATTGCGAATTCATCTTCGTGTTGAGTAGTTTCCAAATGACCCAAGTGTTGATCCCATGACATGGTGGGGACACAGGTATTCTGTTCAATGACGGTCAGCTGATTTTCATTGTTCGGCTGACTCTCTTGCCCCAAGTTTCCTGGGTAAGGTTGCCACATTGGCAGACCATCCATTGGGCCATAGTAGTTATAGTCAAAGTTGTCTTTCATCAGAGTGTCTTCCTCTAATGAATTTGGCGGAGCACGGCATCCTTCCGGATCACAATCTCCGTATATCATTTCGACATCTGACCGTGGTATAAATCTCGAACTCTGTGTGGGATAGAAAAATGGTATAGGAACTTCTTCCTGAGACATATAACCGTCCTCGTTAAGGTAGGACTTCCATTCTTCATCCGTGTCAGAGGGATCTTCCTCATTGATAGCATGTACTGGTTGAGACACTGGGTGGAGGAAACCTCCACTATGGAAGAAGTTTTGAAGGGGATGAAGACTTTCACCGTTGGCAGCTGTCTGGGTACAGGTTGCAGAAAAACCAAGACCCTTCTTTGTTGTATTGCTAGTAGGAATGACAAGTTGTCCTCATCCTGTTGTCTCGGTACTCTCGACCGCTTTGATAGCATCGTTGTATGAAGAAATGGAAGTTCCTTCTTTGAACTGATTATCCTTGCTCACCGACAGTGCTTGGAACTGCATTCCAATAACCTCCTCGGGCTCTACACTAGCAGATGATGACAAGTTACTCACAAGCAAGGCTTGTTCCCCACAAACCGTAACAAGTTGATTGTTCTGAACGAACTTTAGCTTTTGGTGGAGGGTTGAAGTAACCGCTCCAGCCTGATGTATCCAAGGTCTTCCTAATAAACAACTGTACATTGCCCGGATGTCCATGACCTGGAAAGTAACTTGGAAAGTGTGCGGACCGATAGTTATGGGAAGATCAACTTCGTCGATAACTGTTTTTCTGGATCCGTCGAATGCTTTGACGACGACCTCGCTGATTCTCATCGGAGGGCCTTTGAATGATAATTGCATCAAAGTGGACTTCGGCATAACATTCAGGGCTGACCCTGTGTCTACCAGTACGCTGGCTAAAGCATCGTCCTGGCAGTTAACTGTGATATTGAGCGCCATGTTATGACGACGACCCTCTTCAGGTAATTCCTCATCACTAAATCCCAAATTATTGCAGGAAGTTATGTTAGAGACAATACTATCAAACTGTCTGATTGTTACATCCTGTTCCACAAAGGCTTGCTCCAAGACTTTCTGTAGAGCCTCCCTATGCGCTTCTGAACTGAGTAACAGCGATAATACCGAAATCTTTGAAGGAGTCTGTAACAGCTGATCAACAATGTTATATTCACTCCTTTGGATGAGCTTCAGCATCTCATCGTTGTTTTTTGAAAGGTCGGGATTACTGGATTGACCGACTGATAGATCAGGAGCTTCCGTCTGAAGTTCCTTTTCCTTGTTAGACTCTCCAACTCCTCGGTTGAAGATTCGACCACTACGTGTTACACGACTGATGTCTGCAATATTCACGACGGAGGGTAATGGAATATCCTTTCCATTTTCAATGGTTGTTGCACCGTATTTGTAAGGGATAGCCTTAGCTGATTCATACGGTAGTGGTCCCGGCAGATAGATGACTATGGGAACCTTCTGATTTTTCTGACCATCGTAAGTAATCTCAATCCGTTCCCGGTTGGGAACTTTAGATTCGTCAAGTAGGGGGGTGATGCCAAAAACATCCATGGTCCTGTGATGACCAGAGATTGTGACAACATCCTTAACTTGCTCGACAAGGTAGTTTGGCGTCCAGTTGATGGGTCCAGAACCCGGATATGGACGAATCTCTCCCCGGTCCACCTAACCCTGAAGAGCTGCTCTCACAAGGTAACACCTTTGGTTATTTTTCGAACAGACACTACAACGATCGTAATTGTGTGGTGGCACCTGGCCACGCCCACTTTGAATACAATGTAACCTCACTAGGTTAGCTTCCATAGATCGGACATCCTGACTTTGACGACGAGTAGGATTCCTATTATTGATACTAATTTGCTGAGCATCTTCATCCATATAGATTGGCATCCACCAGTGGTTTTAACAAGTGCTGAAGTGCCTCCTGGATAAGGGTACAACCTCGATCGTTTTTGCAACCCGCTTTACAGTTTTGATAGTCATGTGATATTAAGAATCCGAGTCGGACCTGCTCAGCATGTAACTCTACCAGATTGGTATTCATCACGCGAATATCAAAGATCTGAACCATGTTGTTCTGATAAGGATTCCTATCATGGTAGTCTTGGATCCATCCAAGATCCATCTGACGCTGGAGGGCCTCCCGTATGAAAGAGAATCCCTGTTTGTTTGTCGAGTAAGTCAGACAGGAACTGTAATTGTGCCGCTGCAGATTATGATACTGGCTTTGCCTTGAATGCATTGCCACCAAGTTGACATTCATTGCACGGATATCGTGGTTCTGAATGATGTTGGAGTTCGTGTAGACCATGTTAACTCCACGAACTCGGTGCTCTTGGATCCATCCGAGATTCATCTATTCCTGTAGAGCTGCTTACACTACAGAACATCCTTGATTGTTTTTAGAGCAGACATCACACTGGTGATAATTATGAGGTGGCACATGGCTATATCCACTCTGTCTACAATGCATCTTGACCAGATTGGCTTTCAACAAGAGTACACCGTGAATTTGATAGACATCGTTAGTCTCTCCTTCTATCAAATTGACTGCAGCCTTCTCATGTTGAGGCAGCGGGTTCGTAAGAACATTGGGATTCGTATCCTTGAAAGATAAGAGCCCACTCCTAACAAGCTTTTGCACGTCGGACTTGAAATTGAGGCAAGTCTCTATGTTATGCCCTGATCCTCCTTGATGATAAGGGCATGTTTGATCCACCTTAAACCAAAAAGGCAGATTTTCCGGTACTGTAAGAGGAGATTTAGTCTGAATGTGCCCCTTAGCCAGTAGTAACGGAAATAATTCTGCATACAACATGGGTATAGGATCAAATCCTGGTGGCCGTGTTGTACGGTTGTTGTTATATGGAGGACGAGCCTGCTGAAGAGGCTGTTGTGTCCTTTGCTGATTAGGTTGGCTCTGCGCAACCTGAGGTTGATATGTAGAAACAGGCGCAGGGCCGATAGCAGGAGTCACAGCCGCTACTGGTTGATATCGACGCCTTTGCTTTCCGAGAGAGATATTCCCAATATCCTGCTCTTTTTTCTTAGGGAGAGCACTACCGTATTTTTTAGTACCGCTCGTCGATCCAGTGTCTTTTACCAAACGTCCTTCTCGGACGGCTTCCTCAAGACGTACGCCCATGCCGACCATCTCGGTGAAATCACTGGGCGCACTGGCAACCATTCGGTCATAGTAAAATGAGCTTAAGGTCTTTAAGAAGATCTTTGTCATCTCTTTTTCCTTAAGAGGGGGACAAATTTGAGCGGCAATTTCACGCCACCTTTGAGCATACTCCTTAAAGGTTTCCTTGTCCTTTTGCGACATCGATCTGAGTTGATCTCTGTCGGGTGCCATGTCCAAATTGTATTTGTATTGTTGGACGAAGGCAGTACCAAGATCTCTGAATGTGCTAATCGTAGCACGGTTTAAACCCATGTACCATTTGAGTGCGGCACCGGTTAAACTATCCTGAAAGTAGTGAATCAGTAGGTCCTGATTCTCCGTCTGAGCTGACATTCGCCGAGCGTACATCACCAGATGGCTCTGAGGGCAAGAGTTACCCTTGTACTTTTCAAAGTCGGGCACTTGAAATTTGTTCGGGACTTTCACATTTGGGACCAAGCAGAGATCTCCGGCGTCCTTTCCAAATAGATCCTGACCACGAATGGCTTGCAGTTCCTTCTGCATTTCCAAGAACTGCTCTTGGAATTCCTCCATTCTGTCAAACATAGTTTCCTTCTTACCAGAAGGTGTCTGTGGAATCTGTCCTTCCGGGACAGTGTGCACCACAGGGGGTGGTACCGTGACTACGGCAGTGAGTCTTGGTGTTTCCCGAAGTTTGTAACCTTCAAGAGTCTTCAGTATGCCCCTGGCATCTTCGCTTTCCCGAAGTTTGTAACCTTTAGGCCCAGCGGCTTCTGTTGTGATTCCCTGATCTTTAGTGATCGGCGGAACATATCCTTCTGGGATATAGTTAACAGGCATGCCCCAAGGACGATCTTTTGGTATCTGATACCTAGGATCATACCTCTCCACTATGGGCGTTGAGGTGATCTCTGAGATCACAGTTCGTTGTAGCTGAGCTTCTGCCATGGCTTGCATGTCGTTATGAAGCTTTCTCATATCCTCTCTCAAAGCGTCGATCTCTTCCTTCAACTCTCTATTTTCTTCCTCAAGATCATCCATCCTTTTCTGACGATTGGCCCGAGTATTATACGAATGAGACAGTTTGACTCTAGAATCGAGACACAAACGTGAGATTCGTAGGTAAGAAGAATATGCGATGTGAGAATGATGAATGCAATGATTATATTAATTGTTTTTTGGTTTAATCAAAATAAACTTCGACAATTAGATTGCAAATATCAAACGGTGGGGAAACCCCTTTTTATTGAAATTCAAAGGATTACAGAAATGGAAATACAGTAGATTACAAAGTGCAGAAACAGAAACCTAAACTAATGGGTCCCGAGTCCTCTCTGAAGAGAAATCGGGTGCTGATTCTGGTATCTTCGTTTTCTTTGACCGGGGCTCTTGGGTCGTTGTCGAGTTGTCATTCCTTTTCCAGGTAAAAGGAGTGAGCAAATTCCTTTGGTCATCTTGATTCTCTACAGCATGTTGCTCCAAAATTTTAATCAGAGTGTCTTTCTCTTTCAGTAATTGCTGTATTTTGATGCACTCTACGTCGAGGGTGCGGTACTTGTTCTTCCAAGACCTTCTTTCCCGTTGAACTTTGTTGAGAGTAACCTGAAGCTTTTCAGTTTTCGTCATGAAGTACATGACAGATCCCCTCGGCGGAAGAATTTCGTAACGAGGATAAGGCATCTTTAGCTTGAGAGCTCTAGTTTGCACCCAGTGGAGATAAGGCTCCACCGAGACACAGTCTGGTTTTCCCAGAGACTCTCGTCTTTTCTTATGAACGTTTTTCCAAACGTGCACTATTTCCATCTTTAGTGCCCTGTCGTTTTCTCCTTCCTTGAAGAAAAGACCTTTTAGATGAACACCCCGTGGGACGTGTCTCATCGGGTATCCAAATTGACGGCGAACTAACATCGGATGATAGTTGATTCCTCCTTTAATTCCTATAAGGGGTACGTTGGGGAAATTTCCACAATGATCAATGATTCTGATTCCATCATAGATCCTACTACACCAATCTATATCAGAGTTGGTAAGGGACATGATCTTTTGCGACCAACGTAAGGCAATCTTACAATCCCAAAAAGCAGCAGACTTGGGCAAGTGAGAGATAAACCATTTGTAAAGCAGAGGTACACAACATGTGATCTCCCCTCCGCTGTACAAATTCCCCAAGTGTACAGAATGATACGCATCTGCAAGCAAAGTCGGCACAGGATTTCCAATGAGAAAAACCTTAATGGAGTTAATATCGACGAAGTTATTGATGTTGGGAAACAAAAATAACCCGTAGGTGAGCAAGACAAAGATGCTTTCAAAAGCAGTCACGTTTCCTATACTGGCAAAATATAGGGCCTTCTTTGTCAAGAACTGGGCTGGCAAACCTTGGATGCCACCCTTAGTAGTTAGGTGAGTCCTGACCTCAGACTCGTCCAAATGAATTGCTCTTGCAATGGTCTGATTCTTTGGAATTTCTTCCAGTCCAGAAAATGGAGCTCGATCGGTGATATGTAAATCGATCAGATGAGAATACTCCTCCAGCGTTGGTGCTAACTGGTAATCCAGGAATGTGAAACAGTGATAAACTGGATCATAAAACTGAATGAGCGCATCCATAATTCCCTCAATCACATGGACTCTTAACAGTGGCAGCAAACCTCCGTGCTTGGCTCTGAAAGCCTCTTGGTTAGTGATCATCCTTGCTAACCTTCTCAAATCCTCTAGTTTTGGAATCCTGAAGGTATAACTATGAGTTCTCCTTCTACCAAAATCCATTAGTGCAATCCTTTTCTCTGATATTTGCAATCACAGTCTTAGTTTATTTTGAAAAACAGAAAGACTAGAAGAGAAGATTTTTTAAATGCTTTAATGTTTTTTTAGATGAATGCATGAATGCAGCACACAAAAACATAGACAAAGCATGGGGTCAAAGGGTCGTTGTCATAAAGTCAAGGCTCTACCCATCCCCAAAGGTTTATACTAGGGTGATTTTTGTACCTGTACTCATTATCATCAGCTCCTCCCAGGAAAGAAAAATAACAAGCGAATCGCCAGCGAGTTGTAGAGCAATCTTATAGTAAGTTCCATTCACCGAGAATAGATCACCAGCCTCAAATGAAGGTAGTATTGCGTAACAACTATTCCCGATAGTTTCCGCACTACGAAAGGGTTTGGCTCCTCAGCTTCTCAGACTTAACAATCGGCCCATTGTCTAGGTGAGAGAATGGTTACATTAGTCAGCCTCCACTGAGGTTGATGGTCGACCCCGTCGCCATCACTTATCTTAAGTGTATACTCAATCTTTCCACATACAACATCACCCGCATTCCCATTAGCAGAAAAATAAACACGTATAGCAATTAGGAAAAGCAGTATATATATTTGTCCTATACATCCTAGACCTTTAAAGCTATAAATCCTAAGTTCCTGACAAAAAATGGGTTCCCCAGTGGAAGCCCCAATCTGTAGTTTTCACATAAGTGAAGAGAAGGAAGACCGTGCCTAGATCTAACTTTGAAAGGCCCCACGGTGGGCGTCATTTTTCTGTAGAGAGCGATTTTGGACGCGGTTCTTAAGCGCTGGTCGCTCTTTGCAGTTTGAGCTTACTACAGGTCGATTCATTTTTATCCTATTGTGAGATGATGAAGAAAGGGAAATAGATGTCTCCAATTAACCCTGCTTTGCATACTGAGTTTAAACAGCGGTCTGTTAGGTTACGAATGCTATCAATGTGGGGGGCCTTTGTACTGGTTATTTGTATTTTTGCCAATACGGTTTCTTTCTTTTCATTTTAATAGAGGGTTTCTGGCGGGGAACAAGGATTAGGATGTTAGGACTGATGTTTTTGAATTACTGCTTTTGATTTATGGAGATATGGGATTTGGGTTTTTTGTTGATTGTGCTCGCTAAGATTTTTCTTTCAATCTTATGCCTACGTATTCCCGTTTACCAAAACAGGGAAATCAGAGCGTTCGTAGTTCCTCCTATTCTATGGGAGGAAATGGTTGTTTTGGTGTCTTGTTCAAAGCCCAAGACGTGAAGCGAAAGGGTAGTTTGTATCTTGTTCAAAGCCCAAGATGTGAAGTTAAAAGGGTGTTGACTTTAGAGAGAATTTGTCATCTCTAAAGAGGGGGTTGTATGTCACAACTATTTATAAATGAGAATTACTTTAACCGGGATTTGTGAATCCGGCAACGCCATAATTTCCTTTATAGGGGATTTTAACCTGAAGGAGAAGACTTTAACTCAGTGTAGAGCAATGCTATCTTTCCTTAGGAATTTCTCATGCTAAAAGAGGGACAGTGGCATGGATATAGATGATCCAAAGGCTTGCCGCTTACAGCGATTAGATGAAGGGGAAGGAGTTGTTGATGTTTGTGTACTGTGAACGAGGCACAGCTTTGATGCTAAAAGGTTAATTGGATCAACCAGTGGTTTTCTTATACAAAGCCTAAGAGGAGGCTAATATGTATCTCGTACAAAGCCCGAGAGAGAGGCTAAAAGGTTTTGACTCAACGAGGGAATCTTTTGGTATCTCGTATAAAGCCCGAGATGGAGGCTGTTTGACTCAACAAGAGAGTTTTTGTATCTCGTACAAAGCCCGAGATGGAGGCTAAAATTTGTTTGGCTCAATAAGAACCCTTTTGTATCTCGTATAAAGCTCGAGATGGAGGCGAAAGGGGTGATTGACTCGACGAGGGAGTCTCTTTATGTGTCTCGTACAAAGCCCGAGAGAGAGGCTAAATGTTGTTTGACTCCGTTGGGGAGGATCATTGTATAAAGCCCAAGAGGAGGCTAGGGTAACTGTTTCAGTTAAGTGACAGGTCCAGTATACTGATTTTGGAAAGAGAAAATCAGTTCTTATATGAGCAGCACTGTACTCAGGGATTTGATTCGAGGATCCGGGTTATTCCTGTTCTTTAAGGAAGCGGGAAATTTGAAGGGTATTGAAACTGTCCAAGTCTGCAGGTTTCCTTCCTATTTAACGAAGGGGTCACTTGAGAATATCTTTGAGACTCAAGGGTTTTAGACTGTCCAAGTCTAGAGTTTTATCTTTTGTATTGTGCTTTGAGAAACAGTAGTAGACTCTATGAAAGGACTATTCTATTAAGATGACTAAGTTCTGTTCCTATACCTCTAGGAGGTCGTCGGGACAATTTGTACGAAGCCCAAGAGGAGGCTGGAAACTTTTAAGAAGCCGACGGGTCCTTGTACTAAGCCCAAGAGGAGGCTATCATTCCCGGAGGAAGAGATCATTATAAGAAGCCTAAGAGGAGGCTGTGAATACTTCTAAGAAGCCGTAGGGTCCTTGTACTAAGCCCAAGAGGAGGCTGGGTTGCTTTTAGAAAGCCTGTGGGTCCTTGTACGATGCCCAAGAGGAGGCCGATTGCTTTTAAGAAGCCCGTGGGTCCCCAAACCCCGAGAAATTCAAGGCAAGCTATTCACAAGGAATAGATCAAGTCAGGAAAGTTCGAGAATTTGGAAGAAACTCAAGAGATGCCATTCACGGAGAAAAGATCATCTATGGGGAGTAGAGTCTCTTGACAAGTGCTTTTAAGAAGCCCGTGGGTCCCCAAACCCCGAGAAATTCAAGGCAATGCTATTCACCGAGAATAGATCAAAGTCAGGAAAGTTCGAGAATTTGGAAGAAACTCAAGAGATGCAATTCACGGAGAAGAGATCATCTCTGGGGAATAGAGTTTCTTGAGAACTTCTATGAGTGACAGTCTATGAAAGGGTTCACAGAGAATGCTGCCTTTCATATCTCCATATTGTTTAACCCCAAGAGGAGGGAAGACTGTGTCTGGTAATCCTATGGGGATCTAGTTTAGACTATTTCTAAGAGTGATCAACGGGCTTAATGCTAGACGTAGTTGCCGAGGAAACTATAAATATCTATACTATTATTACACAGTTGATATGAGTTTATAAAAGAAGACTTACAGTGACACAGCCCCACAATACAGTTGTATGTATAGGAAAGCGGTAAATGAAAGCAATAACCACTTACTCGGTTGTAGAGCTTCCATGTTGTTTGGTTAGTTGTTCAAAAAAGAAAGATTGAAAACAACAGTATATTTAAAATCAAAGGAGAAAGTGCTTTGAAAAAGAAAGATTGGGGCTTACAGCTCAAGGAGCGGCCCAGGGTTTTATCAGTGAGCGCACTGTTTGAATTTGTACAGAAGGACTTATACAAGTGACTGTGGCCCAAAAAATTTTTTCTGTACAAAGGGATGAGTCTTACACTCTCTCAAGAGGCCCAAAAGGTTTAAAGAAAAAAGAGTGGGGCTTATAACACGAGGGTAGGCCCAGATGATTTTTTCGTTTAAAATGGCGATCGCGCCGAGATTTTCTTTTAACGCGAAGGGGCTTATACAATAAGTGAGGCCCAAATGATTTTGGTTAAAAGGGGGTTGGGTCTTACACTCTATTAGAGGCCCAAAAGTTTTGAATGGGACTTATAGCTCAAGGAGAGGCCCAATTGTTATTTTTCAAAAAGGGCGACGATCGCGCCGTTTATTTTTTACGGTATCGGGACTTATACAATGCACTGAGGCCCAAAATGTTTTTGGTCAAAAAAAAAGGATTGGGTCTTACACTCTATTAGAGGCCCAAAAGTTTTGAAAATGATTTATGAGGGTTGAATTAATCCAAAAACCCTAATTTGTTTTCAAAAATGTATTTAATTGAATAAAAATTCAATTAAAATGATCAAAATTGTTTAACATGTGAAAAACAAATTGTGATCTTAGATTAATGCTTCAAAAATTTAGTATTGACCTACAAAATAATTAGAAAGCATTAAAAGTTGCAAAATCAATGTGGAAAAAATATTTAAAATGTCAAAAACAATTAAAACATTAATTCTTTGCAAAAATACCAATTATATGAAATAAATAATATTTTTGGGATTTTTTTATAAAATAAAATATTTTAACATTTTTGTGAATTATTAAAAAAAGAATCAACTCAAAATCATTAAAACTCAGAGAGAAATTAATTTTTGAATCAATTAAATAAAATCACAAAATTCAAATATTCAAATTTCTAAAAATGGCGCCAAGAACACACCAAGAACACGCGCGTGTTCTGGACTTGGCCAGATTTGCATTTTTTCTCCAATCTCACTGAATACTTGATTATAACATGCAATCCACATATCATTATGCTCGTCTCAACCTCACGGTCATGTCTATGTCCATTAATTTCATTTAAATTAAACATATAACAAGAAATCATGAAAAATCCTTAAGAACCCTAATTTCTGCATGAAGGCTAGGATTTTTGATACACGATTCAAACAATGCAATTAATTGAGGGGAAACATTCCATGCATGATTATGAATATATGGCCAAATTATTGTGCAGCAAAAATTGCATGGATCATAGAGTTAGAAGAGCTCATGCTTACCACTTGCAGCTGGTGATCGTGATTTGTGTTGGAGGTGTTACAGATAGGTTCCAATGATGTGGATAGCTTCCTTAGGTGCCAAGTGATGTGGCTGAGTGCTTGGAATGGATTGAAATGATTTGGAGTTGAAGATGGCACCTCAACTGCAAAACTGTCAAGAACTTGAGCAATTGGCTGGTGATTTTGTGAAATCTGTGTTCCAGATGTTATGTGAGTGTTTGGATCACTTCTATATGATGTATGTGAGGTGTGTGAGTGATTGGTTTGATTGGAAAAGCTCTCAAACTCAAAACCCGATAGCTACCTTGCTAAGAAAGGCATTTTTGCCAAGAGAAAGAGATTTTGAGGAAAGCATCTGTTATATGGCTTTGGTGTACTCAAACTGATCACAATTGAGCTCTATTTATAGTAGAGCAAGTTTGTTTTGTAAGGAATAGTGAATGGTAACTGCTAAGTAGGTTTGGCCAATGTTAGCAAATGAAAATCCAAGTCTTCTCTAGCCATTGACTAGAGGTTAGGGCACAGAGCTTTGGTCCCCTTGGTCTTGGATAAGTCTTGACTGATTTCAGATGAGAATGGCTCAGTCCATGCCACCTTGATGCTTCCATTGAATGCTTCAATCCAAATTTGAAGTCTTGTCCCTATTTTGGCCATTCTAGGTTCAACATGTTATTTCTTGTTCCATGGACTTTGGAGGCTTGGCTCAGTGATTGTCCCCTTTAGATTCAATCCTCTGAGGTGTCCAAGTGGATAGGAGCATTTGAATTTGGCTGATTTTGGCAAATCGAGCAAAATTGCAAATTCTGCCTTGCCTTTGACAGATTTCAGCAAGGCAACTTGCCAATGTCATATCTCATGACTTAAATGGAATTTGGCAATCTTCTTGGCCATTTTGGAAAGCCCTTACATGATACAACAACTATTTGAACATGTTTGGTTTTGATCCCTTTTGAATCCAAGTGAAAAATCCCCCTACATTTGGCAAAAAGTGAGGACAGATTTGGACTTAGTGAAAATTTCACTAAGTGTTGGAAAAAGTGACATTTTCACTTTTCAGCCATTTTGATCACTCCATAACTCAAAATCCTTAATGAATTGGACTTAGGTCTAGTTGAAGTTTTTGTAGAGGGTAATGAGGGCTACAAATCCATCTTTGGATGGGAAAAAATGGCCTTGTGGTTTAGGAGTTATGATCCTCCAAAGTTGGTACCCTTGTCACTTTATTTTTAACTTAGAAAATTTTCTAAGTTTTTATGGTTACCCCTTTTACAAGTTATCCAACTTTTCTTGATTTTTCTTGATGAATGATGATTCAAATCATACATTAACATCATTTTAGGGTTAAAAATCCATTTTGGTGAAAAATCTCAAAAAGTCAAAGTTAACTTTTGTGCACAGTTGACTTTTTATCAGATGAATTCCAAACTGTGCAATTCCTCAGGAAATCATGTCCTTGACCTAAATCCAACTTGATGGACATGTTCCATGGGTGTCATAGGGTATATTGATGCATGTCTTAGGGCTTGGGAGCTTGTCCTGGTCAAAAGTCAAAGTTACAGTTGACTTTTTCCTTAAAACCCTAATTGTGGTGCAGATGAAATTGAGACTTGTTGCTCAAACTTCTTGGATTAATCCATTGTACCAAATGGATCAATATGGTATATTAGAGACCCTCAAACCCTCTCTTGAGGTCTTGGCTCTTGATTTGCCCTAAAAGTCAACTTAGGGGTGAATTAGGTCAAGAAACCCTAATTCCTGATTTTTTATGAATGCATCCCCTGAGGCAATATTCACTTGATGATTGGGTCCATGAGGTTCCATTGAGTATATTAGGTTATGTTTTGGATCATTGGCTCATGCCCAGATGAAAATTTCCATCTGGAGGCCCTGGTCGACCAAAACCCTAATTTGGTGACACTGGCGATCTCGAAGCTTGATCCACCTAGAAGGGAGCAACCTTGTGCTTAATCCTTGAAGTGGAAGTCCTCTTGATCCCTTGTGAATGTTTGAGAGGTTAGACAAGTTGAAGATCATGTCATTCCTTGATTGATCCTTTGCCTAAGGCTCTGAGAGGGCTAGAAACCCTAATTTTGATTGTAGTGGATGCTCACCCATCTTTGGGGAGACTGATGAAGCATGATGGTTCCTCCATACTGTGATGATGATTCTCACAGTGATGGGAAATCTTAGTGGTCAAAATTTGGGGTATGACACCCTTCATCTAATCGCTGTAAGCGGCAAGCCTCTGGATCATCTACATCCATGCCACTGTCCCTCTTTTAGCATGAGAAATTCCTAAGGAAAGATAGCATTGCTCTACACTGAGTTAAAGTCTTCTCCTTCAGGTTGGAAATCCCCTGTAAAGGAAATTATGGCATTGCCGGATTCACAAATCCCGGTTAAAGTAATTCTCCTTTATAAACAGTTGTGACAGACAAACCCCTCTTTAGAGATGACAAATTCTCTCTAAAGACAACACCTTTTTAGCTTCACATCTTGGGCTTTGAACAAGATACAAATAGACCCTTCAGCTTCACATCTTGGGCTTTGAACAAGATACAAACCACCTTTAGCTTCATGTCTTGGCCTTTGAACAAGACACCAAAACACCATTTCCTCCCTTAGAATAGGAGGAACTACGATCGTTCTGATTTCCCTGTTTCAGTAAACGGGAATACGTAGGCATAAGATTGAAAGGAAAAATCTTAGCGAGCACACTAAACAAAAACCCAAAATCCCATACTTTCATACATCCGCCCTCTCAACAATCGACCGAACACTATTTTTAACAAAATAAACCTAAAAGAGACCCCGAATCTTTGTAGCATCTGTAAACCAACAGTTTTGACTGTTTAACCTCAGTATGCAAGCAGGGTTAATTTGAGACATCTATTTCTCTTCCTTCATCAGCTTTAATAGGATAAAAAATGAATCGAGCTGTAGATACCAAAGAGCGGTAGTGCTTCGCAACCACATCCAAAAATCGCTCGCTACAGCATACAAGTACAAATTTAAAAAGAATCTAAAATTTTAAAGGTAAGAAGTGATCATTGTGGTGAATTTAAAAATGAGTCATTTGAGATATTTTATGAAAAACATGAAATTCTCCATGAGTTAAATGGAGTTGCAGAGAGAAAGAATATATCTCTACAAGAAATGGCGAGAACCATTATCTATGAAAACAACTTACCTAAGTACTTGTGGGCAGAAGTTGTGAACACAATATGTTATGTTCAAAATAGAATCTATATTAGACATATTCTAAATAAGACATCATATGAATTGTTCAAGGGAAGAAAGCTAAGCATTTCCTATTTTCATCGGTTTGGATGTACATGTTAAATTCTAAACAATAAAGTCTATCTAAAGAAATTTGATGCTAAAGCTCAGAAGAGTGTCTTTTTGGGATACTCTGAATGCTCTAAAGCATACAGAGTGTATAACTCTAAAATCAATATGGTTGATGAGTCAATTCACATTAAATTTTATGACAAAGAGCCTGATAGTAAAATGTCAGAGCTAGTTCACAATTTTTCATAAATTTGTGTGTCTGAGGACACTCAGGAGCTAGAGGTCCAGAAGATGAAAGTTTAGAAGCAATCAATCCATCTGAAGCTGGACACTCAAAAGCTATCAGAACTTCAGAGGCTAAGGATCCAGAAGTTGATCCTACCTCAAAAGATCATCCTGATAATGAACAATCTAAAGAACCATAAGATGGCTCCTCAGATGCATCACAATCTAAGAAGACCTTCAAGTACGAGTCTTCTCATCCATTATAGTTAGTTCTTGGAAACAAAGATAGCCATAGAAAGATAAGGTCTACCTTTATAGAAGAGCATTAAATGTTAGGACTACTCTCTATGATTGAACCTACTTTTGTTTATGAAGCACTTTCTAATGATGGTTGGATTGTGGCTATGCAAGAAGAGTTGAATCAGTTTCGAAGAAATGATGTTTGGAATCTGGTACCCAAACCTTCACTAGAAGAACATTATTAGAACAAAATGGGTATTCAGAAACAAGTTTAATGAGAAAGGGGAAGTGGTAAGAAATAAGGCTAGACTTAAAGCTCAAGGCTACAGTCAGTAAGAATGTATAAATTTCTTTGAAACCTTTGCATTAGTTGCAAGGTTATAGGCAATTAGGTTGCTTCTCTCTTATGCTATTAATCAAGATAATATTTTATCCCAAATGGATGTTATGAATGCATTCTTAAATGATGTCATTTCTGAAGAAGTGTATGTTAAACAACCACCTGGTTTTATGGACTCAGTCCGCCGAGATTATGTTTTCAAATTGAAGAAATCACTATATGGACTCAAACAAGCTCCTAGAGTTTGGTATGAGAGACTGAGTAATTTTCTATTAGAAAATGGATTTCATAAAGTCAATTAAACATTAAACTCTTCAGAAAGACACTTAAGAATGATATCTTAATTGTCCAAGTTTATGTTGATGATTTCATATTTGGTTCAACTAATACTTTTGTTTGCCAAGAATTTTCTAAAACAATGCAGGCTAAATTTTAAATGACTATGATGGGAGAGCTAAAGTTGTTCCTTGGAATTCAAATCAATCAATGCAAAGAGGAAGTCTATGCTCATCAGACTTAGTATATAAAAGAGCTTTTGAAAAAGTTCAAGCTTGATGATTGCAAGATTATAAGCACTCCCATGCATCCAACCTACAACATGAGCAAAGAGGAAAGCAACACCAAGGTCAGTCAGAAGTTGTATAGAGGTATGATTAGCTCTCTTCTTTATTTAATAACTTCTAGACCATATATTTTATTCAATGTCTATTTGTGTGAAAGATTCCAATCAGATCCTAGAGAAACTCACTTAATAGTTATTAAGAGTATCTTTAGGTATCTTAAGGGAATAACCAATCTAGGGTTGCTTTATAAAAAATATCTAGATTATAAGCTAGTTGGATTATGTGACACTGAATATACTGGGGATATAATTGAGAGAAAAGCCATTAGTCGAATCTGTCAAATCATAGGTGAAAATCTAATATTTTGGGCTAGTAAAAGATAAGAAACAATTGTTTTGTCTACATCAGAAGCATACTACATCTCAGTTGCAAGTTGTTACACACAACTACTCTGGATGAAATATCAGTTGGAAGACTATCATATAATTGGAAACAATATTTCAATCTTTTGTGATAATATTGCTGCTATCTAATTGACAAAGAATCATATTTAACATTCTAGAACCTAGCACATAAATATAAAACATCATTTTATAAGAGACTATGTTTAGAAGGGTGTGATAGATATACAGTTCATTGATACAAATCATTAACAGGCTTATATATTTACCAAGCCTCTTATCATCAAAAGATTTGAATTTATTAAAAAGAATTTGAACATGCATTTTGATAAAGATTAGTGCTTGCTTATGGAATGAATCATCAGAGTTTGATGATGATCAGAAGCTACCGTGGTCAAAAGCTCTGAACTAGCTTCTGATGAATACTAGCATCTGGACAACTCAACCTCTGATGCTCAAAATTTGATTAATTATTTCTGATAGCATATAAGTGGAATTTATGTTTGACATCTGTCCACCTATGTGTCATGAATCGGGAAGGTTTTCTAACTTTTGGTTTCTCAACTGTTGGATAATAGCCAATGGTTTATGATGTAAGTGTTTTTGAATACTTTGTCTCATCCACATCTGTCATTACCATGTGTTATATCTTACTTCTATTTTCTCTATGTGTTTTTGAGTTATAGACTTTGAATCAGTTTGTTATGTGAATAAGAAGATTTTCTGGTTATAAGTCAAAATTCTTCTGAGATTTTTCTGTCTTCTGATTCTTGAGTTATATTAATAGATCTAATCAATCATGTTTGTTAACGCAAAAGAGTGTGACTTCTATCATACTTTTTCCTTATCTTAACAAATGGTTGTGTTACCCTTAGAAATCAGTGTTCATGGATAAAATTAAATTCAGTTTTTTTTCTCCTTAAATCATTTATTTTATTATTGTATGGTTAAAATTTAGTTTAAACTTACTATTTTTTTAACTCACACAACACAAAATTGATTGGAATGGTTGAGAAACTTCTTTAAATTAGTCTTCTTGATGGCTCAAATGAAATGGATTCCGTAAAACTTGATTGCAAGTTATCCGGTAAAGAAAAATTACATTCCAGAAAACTTGATTGCAAGTTATCCGGTAAAGAAAAATGACATTCCCGTACCTTTGATCTCTTTTTGCTTAGTTTTAGACCTTGCTTTTTTGCTTTGCATGTTTACTTAGGATTTTCGTTCAATCTTTTCTCCCTTCCCTTGGAAAAATAAAAGTTTGGTGGTGATATCTTATCTTTGCGAGTCAAGCTAATCGATAACTTTGGTCTCCAATTCTCACCGCGACAGAAGATGATGACTTCACTGGGGATCACTGTTAAAAGGGTTTTTTCTATTTTTTAGGTTGATCTATGTGTGGTGGGACAAGTTCTAACTTGAACTTGAGTGCACACTAAGATAAGATGGTGGTATAATCAAAAGTTACATGCCTGGAGTAATCTTAAATATGATTAACATATGATATAACCACACTCAGTGGATGCCCTTTTGATGGTAGTATTTGTCGTTGCGGGTAGTCGTAATGCCATTATTACTTTCGACTTGGGAGCCCGAGAAGCTGAGGACCTTTAGAACCCCTTCACCTATCTTGGCCTCTTAGGATGTAGTGCGGTAATTATCCAGGTGTAGACCTGAGGTAGTTGATACACGATGCTACACTTAGACGAGTTTCTCTTGCGAATATTATTGGCCCGCGCAAGTAGGTGTGCAAGCTGATAATATCCAAATGAGGATCGACGACTCTGGGAACCTTGTTAGAACCCGTTGTGTAGGTACTTTACCCCTAGTACACACCACGTGGTTAATTTTTCACCCAGACTCTATGCTTGTGATCCTGAACCTTTGATCCTGTTACATGTGATTTGCATCCTGTGTTGCATGACATTGCATGTCATTTGCATCCTTTGCATGATTCATTGCATACATCCAGTTTGTCCAGCAACTTATTCCAGCTGTTTCTATCTTCCAGCGTCATTTGTCAATCGTCAAGCTGATTCCTCACTACCGATACAGGACTAGAGCTAATATCAAATGCTGAATGTCAGAGCAAGAATAACACAACACAAAGATCATAATAGAGATTGATGATCTGAAGTCAGGCATGACTAAGCTTACTGAGATGCTCTAAGTCCTGATTGCCATAGGAGGGCAACCTCAAAGAATTGTTATCCAGGAGGTTTTAGGTGTTATTACCGATCCTCAACTTGTTCAGATGCCACCTTCTACATGGCCAGAGTTTGGTTTATCTCATAACTACTATCCACCTCTTGCTACTACCTCTATGGTTGGTCAAACTTCCAGACCAGTGTTTCAAGCTCCTATTTTCTCCAAACCCAGACCTGTGATTCATATTGTTACCCAGACTGCCCAAGCTACATATGAGAATCCTCTCTTTGAGTATAATGCTACTAGTGCTCAAGGTGAAGATCGTGAAGATTTTATTGAACCTGAAGATGTTCGTGAACAATTTCATACTATATAGAAGAGACTCAGAGCCATGGAGGGTACTGATTTCTTTAGTGTTGATGTGGACACCATGTGCATTATTTCTGTCCTTTTCATGCCTTCCAAATTCAAGATTCCCGAGTTTGTGAAATACAAAGGTCATTCTTGTCCAAGAGCTCATTTGGTTATGTTCTTCAGAAAGATGGCTGCTTACACCAATAACCAGAAGTTGCTTATCCATTGCTTTCAAGACACTTTGAATGGAGCTTCACTCAAGTGGTACATGAACCTTATAAAAGAACATTATCCAGTGCTTCTAGGATCTTGCTAATTACATCATGAAGCAATACAAGTACAATCTTGACATGGTCCCGACCGTCGTCAACTTCACAATATGTCTCAAAATGAGAGAGAATCTTTTAAGGAGTATGCTCAATGCTGGAGAGAACTAGCTTCTCAAGTTGAACCCCCTCTGGTAGAGAAATAACTCATAGGAATGTTCGTGAACACTTTGTCTCCATTCTATTGGGAAAAGATGATTGACAGTGTTTCCTCCAACTTCATAGATTTAGTGACCATTGGCCAAAGACTCGAAGAAGGTGTCAAAAATGGTAAAGTGTCTAAAGCTGTTGAGTCTTCTAATGTTGCGAAGAAATCCTATGGGAATTTCCAGAAGAAGAGAGAAGACAAAAACCAATGATGTCTTGACTGAGGAGAGAAGACCTCGTCACAAAGCTCAGTATCCTAATCACATTTCTGTTGCTGGAGTTACTCTCGTGGTTACTGCTCAACTAGTTCGAGCTCCTCAACATCCAACTGTTGGACAAAACCAAAACCACAATAGGACTCACTTTGATCTTATTCCCATGACATACACTGAACTATATCCTGATACGGTTCAGAGAGGTTGGGTTACCACTAGGACTCAACCTCCTCCTCCAGATCCTCTTCCAGTTGGTTCCAGGTCTGACCTCCATTGTGCATTCCATCAAGGAGTTGTATGCCATGATTTTGAAAATTGCTATGCACTGAAGGATAGAGTGCGGGATTTGATCAGAGACAAGATTCTCACTTTCCATGATGTTGCCCATAATGTCAAGGACAATCCTCTACCAGGGCATGAGAAGTAAAGCTTCAGTCAACTTCAGCCGACTATCCTCCTAAAGCTAGTGTTTCACACAGGTCTGCTCACCCCTGTTGATGATTAGTCACTATGCCATATTTCTTTCTGTTTGCATTTTTCTTTTTAACTGTATTAGTTGTTTGCATTCAAATTCGGTTTGTACTTCCATGTTAATGAAATGAGCATTGCAACATTTTGATTCAATTCATTTATGTCTGTTATTTACATCTTTATGTTTTCTCTTTCAAAAAAATATATATATCTCTTGTTCACTTTCTTTTGATTATGCAAAGATTGGAGGGAGGATGACGAAAACGAAATACCCATAATTGCTGTTGGTATGCTTTCAGATCAAAACTTTGCTGACGATGTAGGGCATTGTTTCAATTTCTCAAACATTGGAGGAATAAGGAAGTTAGTCCCTAGTCAACCCCTTCGAGCCTAGAGGTTGAAGTTTCTTTCTGTACAAAAATCCGCAATATTAACCTTGTGCGTTCAAATACAAGAGCTTCATGCAAGACACCTTTCAATAAAGGTTGCATTCACAAGTTTTCTTTCACACACAGCAAGCAAGTATCGAAGATGTCTTTCAAGTCAAAAGCCAATGATGGTTCACCGTAATCGTTAAGCCAGGAAGTCAATTTCTTTCTAAAAAAAGCAAAAAAATCAAAAGAAAAAGCCCGCTAAGTCAAAACCTATGAAGGAGACTTATGAAAAAAAACTGAGACATTCCGCTGACTGTAAGCTTCAAAAGAAACAGTTCAGGAAAAAGTTAGGGATAATAAAAAGAAGAGATCTTTAAATCCTCGCCATGAAAGTCCTCAATGGAAAAAACAACTAAATATTGTAAGGAAGTAGTGACTGCCATCTCTAGGGTCCCTTGACTTCTGAACCATCATCATACTATCATCAGTACAATTCCCAACCTCTAGGAACCTGAGCATATAGTCTGAGTAAACTGAGCGTATGCCTGCATATCATCACGAAGATTGGGTGGGTACAAATAAATTTTGAGCCTTTATCCTTTGTTTCATAAACCGTGAACCAGGCCACGTTACAACCCTCGAAAGACCTAACTGCAGCAAGGTTATTTTGAAAGCATACTACAACAAGGTTGCGTAAAGTGACTCCAAAAAGATTTTTGCAAATAATTTGTTTTGGTACCACACCTTTGCTTTACCTTCCACTTTGAATGTCTTGAACCACCGTATTTTGACCAGTGACGCATATGTTTTGCATTATTCCAAAAATGATTTTAATTTCAAAAGTTGCATGAATTTTGCATTAAGATTACCATGTTTAAACGAATACTTTTGTTTGCAAACTGGCTTTCCTCTCAAGGAATTTTCAAACAGTTGAGAAACTTGGTCGGTGATCTTATCAGGGGAAAGTTCCTTCCAAATCATGTTGAGAATCAGTTCAAGATTTGTTGTTCTGTGTAAGTCCTTCTCAGAATTAGTTTATCTAGAAGATTTTTCAAGACTCATACTGGGGCAAGCCTTCCAAGCGCACAGTAATGCATTCATTTCCAGAATTAGTCAAGCTGAAGCAATGGTTGGTTCACATACAACAATCAGCAAATTTGGCGTCAACTTACTTGAAGAATCCCCAAGCAGCTCTCCATCCTTCCTCCAAGGATCATTAATTTGATACAGTTTACCAGTGTGACAAAGATGTGTTTAGCAGCAACGTCTTTAGTCCCCAAACAAAATGGCAGTGATCTCCGTGTTGAGGAATCCGTCTTCCAATCTTGTCCTCTCCCCAAAAAGTCGAGCCATGTTGTAAACGTCTGCATTTGATCATACATCAACGATTTTATCAAACACGTTCACATCCACACACTGATAGATGTAGAACAATGCCTTATGATATTTCTTCCTCAGATCACGCTGAGCATTTCTCTACGCATCAGTTGTATTTTCTTGAAGTGTAACTGAAACGTAACCATCATTGACGAGATTAAGAACATATTTAGCGCGAAACAACACAAGCATCTGAATCATCCAATGATTCTAGTTCTTGCCATCGAACACTAGAAGCTTGGTGCTCAGACTACCGTTTCCATTCATCTTCAACCTTGTACAAGTCACTCAGATCTCGCCAAACACAGTGTTTCCCAATCCCACAGAATCAGAAAATGTGATTATGTTATAGTTTCGTTCAAGATTCAACACGAATTCAAGAAATGAAATTAATCACAAAACGCCTCACCGTTTCACCCATGTTTCCCGTGGATCCGAACCGGAGCTCTAGATACCAATTGTTAGTGCACAAGGTGATGAAAACAAAAGGAATGAGATAATATTTATTGCTCTGCAATGACAGCTACAAGAGCTTTAAGAAAGATGATTATAAAATGACAGCTACCACTAGTCTATTTATACACAAATACTAGGGTCACATAGGCAACATACTAAAATACTAAATTACCCTTCAATATTTGACACTTATAATTTCACAATATTAAAAACTTTAGAGTTTTTACAGAGAGTGCAAAGGCTCATGCATAACAATGTTGTGGCGTTTAGAACAATAAATATACTTTTAAAATGATTGATTTTGTTATCTAAAATAGCATAACGGCCGAATTTGTTGCCTTTTTTTGTTACTTCTATAATATATATATATATATATATATATATATATATAAAATTTTAGATAATTTAGTTAATTAGTTCGTCAATGAATTTTATATTAATTATACTTATTTTATTAATTTAATTTGTTGTAGCATATTTTATTTATTTACTAATTTAAAAACTATTTAATATAATTTTAAGAAAATGTATGTAATTTAGTGATTTTTTATTTTTAATAAAAATATATATTTTATTATGTCACTATTAAGTGTATGTATTAAATATTAAAAATGTAAAAATAATTACATTATATTTTCTATGATATTTGTTTCAAACAAATGATATAATACAAATTTATCGAGTGAATATCGTATCATATATTTATTCAATTTATTATTATATTTTATTTTAAAATCAGAAGACCATAATTTTTCCAAATATAAGAAAAACTAAAATCCTTATTTTTATTGATTTTCATGTCTCTATTTACATAATTGATCATTTATTTTAAAATGATTCAATTTTGATTTTTTTCTTCTAAATTTTAAATTTATACTATAATTTTTTATATGTTAGTTAATCACAAACATTATATCTTTTGACTTTTATTATAATTTTAAGTTTAAAATTAGTGATATTTAAAATGATAAAATAATAATATTATATTTTTATAACACATGTATAAAGTAAATGATTAAATATGTGTTGATACGGTCAATATCATATCATATATTTATTCAATTTTTTAGTGCATTTTGTTTTTAATTCAATAAGACCATAACGTGTTAAAAATGAAAAGTTGAATGTGTTAAAAAAATTTCCAAATAAAACAAAATTAAAATATTAATTTTTTATTGATTTTTCGTCTCTATTCACGTAATTGACCATTTATTTTAAAAATATTTAAATTTGACTTTTTATCTTCAAGAGTTTAAATTTATATAATTTATATATTGTTAGATAATGACAGACATTATATTGTTTGACTTTTATTATTATTCTACGTATATATTTTAACTTATGTAATATTCGATGATAATAATTATTTAGCTATTTTGGTTAAATTTGTTTAAAATTTAAAATTATTTATGGATAAAATAATATAAAAAACAAATGATAAATAATGAATAAATATAAAATTAAATTCAAAGGATCGGTGTACAATAAAATGAATGAATGATATGCTGTTTTAGTTTGATATTTTATGAGATAATAAAAAATAGTAAATAATTTTAATACTTATTATATCATTTTATTTTATTTGAAATTTTATTTAGAATTGAGTTGAATGAAAAATAATAAGTATAGAATTAAAAGGTAAATTGTCGATTTTTATTTATTAAATATGAATTATTATATGATTAAAATAAATAAAATAAATAAAAAATAAAATTGATAATAAATTAGAAAATAATAAATAATAAATAATAAATTTAATTAAATTTTTTTAAAAAAATTATGAGATTAATTGAAATACACTGTCAGTGTAAAACTACTTTACACTCTCATCCAATTAGAATTAGTTATTTTGACACATATTTATGGATTAAAAATAAAAAATATTAAATTATAAATAAATCATTTTAATAACAACTTCTTCCATGTTTCTCTCTTCTCATGTGTCAAAATAACTAATTCTAATTAGATGACAGTGTAAAGTAGTTTTACACTGACAGTGTATTCCAATTAATCTCAAAATTTATTACTAAATTTTTTATAAATATAAATATGAATTTATTTATTTTTTAAATTAAATATATTATCTTAATATGTTTTTTTATTATTTTAAATATATACACTTTAAATATTATTAAAAAACTTTTAAAACTTTTATTATTATTTGTTCATACATTTTTTTTAAAAAAATTATTTAGTATGTCAATGAATATATATAACTTTTTCAAAAGAGTGATTTTATATTTGAATAGAATATATATTTTATTATGTCATTATTAAGTCTATATTTAAATTTTAAAATAATAACATAATAATAATATTTTTTTTTACGTGTGTTTCAAACAAATAATAACATACGTGTTTATTTGGTTTATATATATTTATTTGGTTTATAATAACATACGTGAGAATCATCCAACCTACAACATGAGCAAAAAGGAAAGCAACATCAAGGCCAGTCAGAAGTTGTATAGAGGTATGATTGGCTCTATTCTTTATTTAACAACTTCTAGACCATATATTTTATCCAATGTCTATTTGTGTGCAAGATTCCAATCAGATCCTAGAGATACTCACTTAACAACTATTAAGAGTATCTTTAAGTATCTTAAGGGAACAACCAATTTAGGGTTGTTTTATAAAAAATATCTAGATTATAAGCTAGTTGGATTATGTGACGCTGACTATACTGGGGATATAATTGAGAGAAAATCCATTAGTGGAAGCTGTCAATTCATAGGTGAAAAACTAATATTTTGGGCTAGTAAAAGATAAGAAACAATTGTTTTGTTTACATCAGAAGCAGAATACATCTCAGTTGCAAGTTGTTGCGCACAACTACTCTGGGTGAAATATTAGTTGGAAGATTATCAGATAAGTGGAAACAATATTTCAATCTTTTGTGATAATATTGTTGCTATCTGTTTGACAAAGAATCCTATTCAACATTCTAGAACCTAGCACATAAATATAAAACATCATTTTATAAGAGACTATGTTCAGAAGGGTGTGATAGATATACAGTTCATTGATATAGATCATCAATGACCTGATATTTACCAAGCCTCTTACTATCAAAAGATTTGAATTTATTAAAAAGAATTTGAACATGTATTTTGTTAAAGATTAGTGCTTGCTTATGGAATGGATCATCAGAGTCTGATGATGATCAGAAGCTATCGTAGTCAGAAGCTCTGAACTAGCTTCTGAAGAATACTAGCATCTGGGCAACTCAACCTTAGATACTCAGAATTTGATTAATTGTTTCTGATAGCATATAAGTGGAATTTATGTTTGACACCTGTCCACTTATGTGTCATGAATCTGGAAGGTTTTCTAACTTTTGGTTTCTCAATTTTTGGATTATAACCAATGGTTTATGATGTAAGTGTTTTTGAATACTTTGTCTCATCCCCATCTGTCATTACCATGTGTTATATGATTTCTATTTTCTCTATGTTTTTTTGAGTTATAGACTTTGAATCAGTTTGTTATGTGAATAAGAAGATTTTCTGGTTCTAAGTCAAAATTCTTCTGAGATTTTTCCGTCTTCTGATTCTTGAGTTATATTAATAGATCTAATCAATCATGTTTGTTAACGCAAAAGAGTGTGACTTCTCTCATACTTTGTCCTTATCTTAACAAATGGTTGTGTTACCCTTGGAAATCAGTGCTCTTGGATAAAATTAAATTCAGTTTTTTCTTTAAATCATTTATTTTATTATTATATAGTTAAAATTTCGTTTAAACTTACTATTTTTTTAACTCACACAATACAAAATTGATTGAAATGGTTGAGAAGCTTCTTTAAATTAGCCTCCTTGATGGCTCAAATGAAATGGATGCAAATGATTAAAAGAAACAAATGCAAGAGGAAAAAGGCATATTATTATTATTCAAGAAAAGAACACAAGTCTGATTCATTCTCATAAAAGAATAAAATCTACTTTTCTCCAAATTCTTTAGGGAAATAAGCATGCGCGATTGAGGAAGTTTGACTTTACCAGGTAAAGTCAAACTCATAAGTAATTGAATCATAGTCAAAAGATGGATTCAAACTTTTCTTAAGTCTCTTCATCTTAGCCACATATGTTCTTCTTGCTTTAGATGCTCATGCTAATGAACCAGTCTTTGTTCTTGAACATCCAGTCTTTTTGGACTTACCCTTGAGTTTTCTTTCAACATCTTCATTAATTGCCCAGTCAATTTCCTTTGAAGTGCTATCTTTGGAGTTTTTGGAAGATTTGCTCATAGTTTTTGTTTTGAGAACAAGTTTGTTGAGTTACAGTGGAATATGATCTTCCTTGTATCAAAACCATGCTTTTATAGAGAGTTTTGCTTAAAGAGAAATAAGTTTTGGTTACTATGCACCAATGGACATCGAAGAGAAATAAATTCATAGTCTTCAAGCACCTTTCCCCATACTTGACTACCTTATTCCCCTCGAAGCCTAGCTGAAAGAACCTATCTTTACCATATTGAGAAATGTAGAAGTTGTTCTCCAACCGTTCTAACAAGATCTAAAATCTCCTTCTCATTTTTTTAAAGGGAAAATCAAATATGTTTTTGAACTATTTTTATCTATATCTGATTACATCCCAAACATTGTATTCTTGAACATATTTTCTAAAGTCTATGTGTCTTTGGTTATATGAAATTATTTTTTTCAGTATCTTTTCTGTTCTCCTCTAATTATTATTATTTTTTATGATAAAAAGGGGAGTAGATATAAAAGTATTTAAGCACCTGAAATCCGACTGCTATTATCTTGCTTAAATTCTGTAGAATTATATATGTGCTTTAAATGTTTAAATTTAATTAACCTGGATAGGACTTATGAGGAGCTTACAAACCTAAACCTATGGACTATTAGACTTAGGGGTGCTTACAAACCTCAGAACCTAAAGTCAACTAGTTTATTAAATTTTCAACCATTGTTCTTAAATACTTGTATTTGTCATCATTATAAAGGGAGAGATTGTTGGAACAAAATCGGTTTGTCCCATATCCCTTAAGTTTTGATGATAACAAAGTATTTAAAGAACAATTGGGTATACTAATGTTTTTTAAGTGTGCGGGACCATAAACTTAAATTTCATATAGAATCTAAGTATTGGTTCTAATTGTGAACATTTAATGAGAAGCTTGAAGATCAAAATCTGACATATCAGAAGTTGTAGACCAGACTCTAAAGAATTAATCTTCTAAAGAGGTCATCATCCAAAGTTTAGAGTCTGAAAGAGTCAGCCTTTGAAGACCATACTTTGGAAAAGTCTGCTTCTGGTGATCAGAACCTGAGCCAGTCAAAGCGCAAGGACCAAGGTGACACTGATAGGTCAATGTCCACCTCTGAACATACTTTGTCACGTGAAGACCTAACCTCTATTTTCTTCATAGAGTCAGTTAGGATTCAACTGCTAATTCCTTTTGTAGCAAAGAGTTTTCAAACTAGCTTTCACCTAACCTGACAATTTGGTGAAACATCCCAACATCTATTTTGAAGTTTCTCAAAAGACTCTAATGTGCTACATCTTCAATGACATTTTTCTTCCCTATTTAAGGAGCTAAAGTAATTGAAGATAAAAAGCTAATGAACAACAATTGACAATGAAAAGAGAATTTACTCTGTGAAAGAAAATCACAAGCTAAAGTTAAGATTTCTTATCCTTGTATATCTTAGAAATTCTTAAGTCTTAAAGAGTCTATTTGTTGTGTATTCTTTATACACCCCTGATTTTATATCAAGTGTATTTTTCCAACAATCATTTATCTGCTAGGTAGATTGTTAGAAGTCTATTGCTTGTGTCCTTGAGCAAAGGAAGTCTCTTACTAAGTGTTTGAGCATTGGAATCTCTTGCTTGTGTGCTTGAGCAAAGAAAGTCTCTTAATTTAATGTTTGAGGAAAGGAAGTCTCTTGCTTGTGTGCTTGAGCAAAGAAGTATCTTACTTGTTTGTTTGAGCAAATGAAGTCTCTTGCTTGTGTGCTTGAGCAAATTGTAATCTTATGTGATTATAGTGAAAATCTCTTGTAAGTATAAGGGGACAGGATTACTCTCGATTTGTGAGAGGAACCAGGATAAATCTGTGTGTTATTCTTCTTTCTTGCATTTTATATCCGCTTTCTACCTCTGACTGAATTAGATTCTACAACCTTGTATTTAGAATCTGACTTAAGAGTTTAAAAAGAAAGAAAAAGCCAACACAATTCAACCCCTATTTCTTGTGTTTTTCTCACCTTCAATAGTACCATTCTTAACACTACCAATGTGCATTTCGGGCTTGAGCGGTTTCCTAGCCTCAAGTAGTACTTTAGTCTTAACTATTGTAATTTTCTGCAGATAGTTGTACAATTCATATTCAAGCACCTTTCCAAGCTTCGCTCCGATTTTCATTCCCATCTGCTTAGATCTGATTTTCAGGGGTATCCCCCAAATTTGGACCCACACTGGGACCATATTAAAATTTAAGTCTTTGTAGTTTTCGATTGGATTTCAAGGTTAAATAGCCAACTAGGAATTTTTAAAAATCCATGGGCTTCCCTTCAGGATTTGCTTAGAATCATGCGGATTATCCATAGATATGTGATATAGACCCTTATCCAATTCTATAATTTTCAAACCTGCTGGATCGCACCAAATTCCAGCAAGACCAACATGCATGGATAGTTTGTGAATAAGCTTTTGAGATAAGAATTTTCCAATAACCACATTTTAAGTTTCCTTATACAGTTCTTGCACATCGTCATCATCCCAAACACAAAAATTCGGGTCTTCTGCAAAATCTTTATTGTTATTATTGATGTTCTTGGTCTTCTGCACATTTTCTTGATGAACATCTTGATGATTGTTTTTTCTCCCATCATCTTAATTGTTATAACTTATAGGCCAGGAATTGAGAATTCGTTAGCTATGTCCATGTCGAAGCTAGGCCTTTTGCCCCTATCCATACTCTTGCTACCTTCCATGGAAAAAGCAACTATGGGATATAACACCAGACTAGAGCACCCGATACCTAACAGAATCTCAAACAAAGAAAACTAGAAAAAATAAGACTAGTAATCGGGGAAACCAGAGATCGGAAAGAAACCACCAACCCCTACTTGACAGAGACGAAACGAGAGCAAACTTGCACCACAAATAGAACCAGGATAACCATCACACAGAATTCTGGACCAAAATATACGCTCGCTCAAAAGATGCAGAAGGAAGAGGAGGAAACAGACGAGATCACATACTCATCAAAAATCTGCTTCTGGAATCAATAGCTTTTAGGGATCAGAGTGGGATTACAATGAAGGAGGACAAGGCTGAAAAATTGTTGCTGAACAATCTAGAGGATGAATATCTATTGCTAGACGATCTAGCAATGAGATATCAGAGGAAGAAAATGAGGACGAAAGGCAATAAGATTAAAAGAATCAATCAAGATTGGTTTAATGGGAACCTGGAGTATTCTCTCGACTTTTTAGTAATATTTTAATGCCTCCATTTTAAAATTTAATTTAATCCTCTATTTAACAATTTTGGGAGATTTTTCGGTAACCACCATTTTTGTAAATATGTTGTTGATGTGTCTATTGCTTTTTATTAGAGTGCATGTTGTAGCGCGATTTTTGTGGTTTCGAATAACTATCGCTTTGGTACTACAGTTCGATTCATTTTTTTATCCTATTGAGCTGATTTAGGAAGGGAAATAGATGTCTCCAATTAACCCTGCTTGCAAACTGAGTTTAAACAGACAAAACTGTTGGCTTACAGATGCTATCAAAAGGAGGGTCGTATTTTAAGGTTATTGGTTTAAAAACACCGTGTCTGGACTATGGGCTAGGTTTCTGGTAAGGGATTAGGTCGGATGCTTTTGATTAATATCTGAAGGTACTGGATTTTGGGTTTTTGATTAGTATGCTCGCTAAGATTTTTGCAATTTTATGCCTACGTATTCCCGAGACAGGGAAATCAGAGCGACCGTAGTTCCTCCTATTCTATGGGAGGAAAAAAAGGTTATTTTGGTGTCTTGTTCAAAGCCCAAGACATGAAGCTAAAGGTGGTTTGTATCTTGTTCAAAGCCCAAGATGTGAAGCTAAAAGGTTTGGATGAGAGAGAGTTTGTCATCTCTAAAGAGGAGTTGTTGATGCTTGTATACTGTGAGCAAGGCACATATTTGATGCTAAAAGGTTAATTGACTCAACAGAGGTTTCCTTATACAAAGCCTAAGAGGAGGCGATTGACCCAACAAGAGGGTGTCTTTTATTTGTTGTCTCGTACGAAGCCCGAGATAGAGGCTAAAAGGGTTGACTCAACAAGAGAGTACTAACAAGTGACTAACTCAACAAGAGAGTGCTTTTTATGTGTCTTGTACGAAGCCCAAGACGGAGGCTAAAAGGTTTGACTCAACAAGAGAGTACTTTTATTTGTCCTGTATAAAGCCCAGGGCGGAGGCTAAAAAAATGACTCAACAAGAGAGTTTGTTTGACAGGTGATTGACTCAACAAGAGAGTCTTTTATACTCAACAAGAGAGTGTTTTGCTGTCTCGTACGAAGCCCGAGATAAAGGCTAAAAGGGGATTGACTCAACAAGAGAGTCTTTTATACTCAACAAGAGAGTGTTTTATATGTGAATTGTATGAAGCCCAAGACGGAGGCTAAAGAGAGATTGAATCAACAAGAGAGTCTTTTATACTCAACAAGAGAGTGGGTTTTTATAGGTGTCTTGTACGAAGCCCAAGACGGAGGCAAAAAGGTTTGACTCAACAAGATATTACTTTCATCTGTCTTATACGAAGCCTAAGACGGAGGCTAAAAAAGGGGTTTGACTCAACAAGAGAGTCTGAAAAGATTAGCTCCGTGATAAGTGCAAAATGTACCTATTTTTGTATATAAGTTTTGTTGCACTTATCATTACTTTGTGTTAAAATTGGTTGAATAAACCCCGCTTTATTCGTAAATACGTTTACTTTACGTTTTCGGTGTATAGTGCGGTACCGTGTAAATATCATTGAGCTTAATTAATTTTCATTTATTTTTACAGGTGTTCCAGCAATGGGATTTTTCCATATTCATAAAGATCATTGAATAAGCTTTCCAACGCTTCAAACCGTGCGTCAATCGGAGTTACGGTTCATGAGTTATGATCAAAACAAATTCTGGTTTGCTGTCATGTTCGCACTGCGAACCCCCGTGGTGAGCACTCGCTAGCGAGTTCGCACTGCGAACCCGGGGCAAATAAAAAGTGCCTGGAAGCATGAAAAACACCATTCTGGAGGAAGTTAAGGCGGCATATGTTCGCAGTGCGAACGGGGGTTCGCAGTGCGAACCTGGGCAGCAAAAACCACCTATAAACTTCATTTTTCAGCATTTTTTAGAGCATGGTTTTGGGGATTCTTGCTCCAACTCCATCAAACTTCATTTTTTCAGTAGATTAGCTTAGAAAACATCATGGAAACTTGCATGTGGATGATCCGAGGTGGATTTCTCATCGATCGGCTCCGACAATCCGTGAAGTGTTTGGTTCATTTCTTTTCTTCTTTATGTCTTTCTTCTTTGTTGGGTTTGTATATTTATTGACTATGATCTCATGTATATTTGTCGCCCATGTCGTTGTATAAAACTTGTTTTACAAATCTTTATTGGTGATTGTCTCTGATTTTTGCTTTATGCGCGGGGTTTGGGTTGCGTTAGAGATAACCGTCGCAAACTTCGATTAGGGATGATTGTCTGTTAGTTTCTGGATTCTAGAGATAGATTTAGGGCTAACAATCTTCAATGGGCGTCCAAGCTTAATGCCTTCCGTGTTTCGAGGCTTCGCTCGCGAGAGTGACGAAGAGAGTGACACGGTTGTTATCTCAACTGTGCGTTAGACATAACCTTTGTTGTGAGCGATGCTGGGTAATATTGAGGAGTATTGTAGGTGGAGTATAACTGGTCGGTAAGTTTAAGTTTGTGAGGAGTGATTTATATGCATTGTCGGACGAGTTTTTCTCTCTGAAGAATGAATTTGTTTTATGTTTTAATGTTTACTTTTCTGTTTTATTGTTTGAAACTATTTTAATCCAAACTCATAAACGCGAGAGACTGTCGAACGACATTCTTTCCCTCGAACCGATCTCTGTGGACACGACATAAATCCCGGAGGGAATTCTTCCGAAAATAAATATTTTTTCTTGCTTGCCCTATTCTGCACTCAACACTCCGCTGGGGAGAGTCATTTGTACAAAGCCCAAGAGGAGGTTATCTTACTGCTGAGGATTAGATCCATAGGCAGGACCAAGTGGGAGAGCCCTCAAGAGAGAGGTCGGGTTTCTGAGTGATCAGTGTTTTTTCCTATATTTAAAAGGAACTTGAGAATGTCTTTGAGACTCAAGGGGTTTAGACTGTCCAAGTCTAAAGTTTTATCTATTGTAAAATGCCCAAGAGGAGGCACGGGCATTAAGGGATGAGTATCAACCCTAAAGTGGCCAGAGGTTTGACATTGGAAAGACTGCTCTAGCAAAGGATGACTAAGTTCTATCTTATACCTTTAAGATGGCGTTAGGGTCCTTGTATTAAGCCCACGAGAAGGCATGAGAACTTCTAAGAAGCCGAAAGATCCTTGTACAAAGCCCAAGAGGATGCGGGGATGCTTTTAGGAAGCCTGTGGGTCCCCAAACCAAGAGAAGTTCAAGAAATGTAATTCACAGAGAAGAGATCATTCCAGGAAAGTTCGAGAATTTGGAAGAAACTCAAGAGATGCTATTCACGGAGAATAGATCAACTCTTGGGAGTAGAGTCTCTTTGACAATTTCTAAGAGTGACAGTCTAAGAAAAGGTTCACCGAGAATACTGCCTTTCTCTTTGTTCCATATTGTTTAACCCTAAGAGAAGGGAAGACTGTATCTGGAATCCTATGGGGGATCTAGTTTTGACTGTATTTAAGAGTGATCAACAAGGCTTTACCTAGTGCTAGACGTAGTTGCCAAGGAAAACTCTAAATAACTATACTAGTATTACACAGTTGATATTTGACAAGTATATAAAAGGATGTGAAGGGAGAATTACAGTGAGACAGCCCCACAATACAGTTATATACGTATGAAAGCGATAAATGAAAGTGGATAAACACTTACCCGTTGTAGAGCTTCCATGCTGTTTTGTTAGTTGTTCAACAAAGAAAACTTTGATAACAATATTATATTCAAAATCAAAGGAGAAAGTGCTTTGACAAGTTGTTGGGGCTTACAGCTCTAGGAGAGGCCTAGGGTTCTTGTTAAAAAGGCGACGATCGTGCCAAACTTTTTGACTGTATCGGGACTTACACAATACACTGAGGCCCAAACTATTTTATTTACAAAAGGGTTGGGTCTTACATTCTAATAGAGGCCCAAAGTGTTTTAAAGAAAGGAAATGAGACTTATAACACGAGGGTAGGCCCAGATGATTTTCGTTTTGAAATGGCGATCGCGCCGGGATTTTTGAAAACGCAGTGGGTCTTATACAATGACTGAGACCCAAAAATGTTTTGGTTTTCAAAGGAGGGTTGGGTCTTACACTCTATTAGGGGCCCAAAGTGTTTGAAAAAGTTTGATGAGGGTTGAATTAATCAAAACCCTAATTTGTTTTCAAAAATATATTTTAATTGAATAAAAATTCAATTAAAATGATCAAAATTGTTAAACATGTGTGAAAAACAAATTGTGATCTTGGATTAATGTTTCAAAAATCATCTTTTAGTCCACAAAATGATTGGAAACCAATTAAATTTGGAAAATCAAGAAGGAAAAAACATTTTATATGTCAAAAAACAAATAAAATATTAATTCTTTGCAAAAATATCAAATATATGAAATAAATAATATTTTTGGGATTTTTTGGTAAAATAAAATATTTTAACATTTTTGTGAATTATTAAAAAAAGAATCAACTCAAAATCATTAAAACTCAGAGAGAAATTAATTTTTGAATCAATTAAATAAAATCACAAAATTCAAATATTCAAATTTTTCAAAAAGGGCACCAAGAACATGGCAAGAACACGCGCGAAGGGAGTTTTGCCCAGATTTGCGTTTTCTATCCAATCTCATTGAATACTTGATGAAATCACACAAACCACCTATCAATCTGCTCGGTTTTACCTCACGATCATGTCTATGGTCTTTAATTTCATTTATTTTAAGTGTGTAATAAGAAATCAAAGAGAAACCTTAAGAACCCTAAAATTTGCATGAAGGCTCGGAAATTCCATACACGATTCAAACAAAGCAATTGATTGAGGGTAAACACTCTATGCATGATTATGAACATATGGCAAAATTATTGTGCAGCAAAATATGCATAGATTATAGAGTTAGAAGAGCTCAGGCTTACCTCTTGTAGCTGGTGATCGTGTTTTGTGTTAGAGGTGATGCAAGCTGGTTATAATGATTTGCACAGCTTCCTTAGGTGCCAAGTAATGTGTCTGAGTGCTTGGAGTGGTTTGAAACAAGCTGAAACTTGAGATGGTACCTCAACTCCACCTCTGTCAAGAACTTGAGCAGTTGGCAAGTGATTTTGTGATTTTGGTGTTACAGATGTTATGTGAGTGTTTGGATCACTTTCATATGATGTTTGTGAGGTGTGTGTGTGTGATTGGTTTTGTTGGAATAGCTCTCAAACTCAAAACCCGATAGTGACTTGCCTTAGAAGGCAAATTGGAAGTGAGAAGGAGATTTTGAGGAAAGCATCTGTTTGATGGCTTTGGTGTACTCAAACTGATCACAATTAAGCTCTATTTATAGTAGAGCAAGTTTGTTTTGGCTGCAATAGTGAATGGCAACTGCAGCAGAGGTTTGGCCAATGTTGATCAATGGGAATCCAAGTCTCCTCTAGCCATTAACTAGAGGTTAGAGCACAGAGTTGTGGTTCCCTAGTTCAGATCTTATCCTTGACTCATTTAGTTGGAAATGGTTCAGTCCATGCCACCTTGGTGCATCCATTGAATACTCCAAAACAAAATTGGAGTCTTGTCCCCCTTTTAGGCATTTCTATGTTTGACATGCTACTTTTTGTTCCAAAGACTTGGGAGGCTTATGGATCAGTGATTGTCCCTCCTTGGTCTCCCCCTGAGGTGTTCAGATGGATAAACTTGTTTGTCATTTGTACAAATTACTCAAATCGAGCAAAATGCACAAATCTGCCTAGTTATGACAGTTGCAGCAAGGCATTTTGCCACTATCATAACTCTTAGCTCAAATGGAATTTGATGGAGTTCTTGGCCATTTTGGAAAGCTCTTATATGATACAACACATGTGTGATCATAGTTTATCTTGATACTCTTTGGATCCAAGTGAAAAATGCCCCTACTTTTGGAAAAAAAGCAAGACAGATTCTGACTTAGTGAAAATTTCACTAAGTGTTGGAAAAAATGACATTTTCACTTTGTGTCATTTTGGTCACTCCATAACTTAAAATCCATGAGGAATTGGAATGAGGTGTAGTTGACACTTTTAAAGTATGCCATGAGAGCTACAAATCCATCTTTGGATCAGCCAAAATGGTTGCTTGGATCTCAAGTTATGATCCTTGGAAGTTGGCACCCTAGCCACTTTGTTCCATAACTTAGAAAATTTCTAAGTTTTTTATGGTTACCCCTTTTACAAGTTATCCCAATTTCTTTCATTTTTCTTGATGAATGTTGATTCAAATCACACATTAACATCATTTTAGGGTTAGGGAACCATAATTGATCAAAAAATCAAAAAGTCAAACTTTGACTTTTGTGCACAGTTGACTTTTTATCAGATGAATTCCAAACTGTGCGATCCTTTATGAAATCAAGTCTTTGACCTAAATCAAGCTTGATGGATTGATTTCATAGGTGTTATAGGGTGTATTGAATCATGTCCCAAGGTTTGGGAGCATGTCTTGGTCAAAAGTCAAAGATACAGTTGACTTTTCCCGCGAAACCCTAACTGTGGTCCTGATGAACTTGAAACTTGGGAATCAAGCTCCTTGGATCAATCCATTGTTGAAAATGGATCAATGTGGTGTATTAGAGACCCTTAAATCGTGTCTTGAGGTCTTGGCCCATGTTATGTCCCAAAAGTCAATTTAGGGGTGAATTAGGTCAAGAAACCATAATTCCTGATTTTTAGTGAATGCATCCCCTGAGACCAAATTGACTTGATGATTGGGTTCATGAGGTCCCATGGAGTATATTATGTTATGTTTTTAAGCATTGGCTCATGCCCAGAGGAAAATTTCCATCTAGAGGCTCTGGTCGACCAAAACCCTAATTTGGTGACACTGTCGATTTTGAGGCTTGTTCCACCTGGAATGCTACAACATTGTGCTTGTTCTTGATATGGGAGTCCTCTTGATCCTTTGTGGATGCTTGAGAGGTTAGACAAGTTTAAGATCATGCCATTCCTTGATTAATCCTTTGTCTAAGCGCTCTGAGACGGCTTGAAACCCTAATTATTGTTTGTAGTGAATGCTCACCCATATTTGGGGAGACTGATGAGGCATGATGGTTCATCCATATTGTGATGATGATTTATACAATGATGGGAAATCTTAGTGGTTAAAATTTGGGGTATGACAGATGCCCCTATTTAATCTTCTTGGGCCCGAAGGTGTGAATGGCGAAGGTATTCGGGCATTCGGGGTGCAAGAGGATTAAATATCGGAATACCCGAAATTTTGATGGCGGTTAGGAATGGTAGTTCACACATCCTTCTTCTTTTGCTAAGCAATGATGCTTAGAAAAGGTAAACTTCCCCTTGATCCTGGTCTTCAGCCAAGGAACTAGTCTCAGTTTCTGAAATAAACTTCCCCTCGATCCTGGTTTCCTACCAAGGAACTGGTCTTAGTTTCTGAAATAAACTTCCCCCCGATCCTGGTTTCCTACTAAGGAACTGTTCTAAGTTTCTGAAATAAACTTCCCCTCGATCCTGGTTTCCTACCAAGGAACTGGTCTAAGTTTCTGAAATAAACTCCCCCTTGATCCTGGTTTCCTACCAAGGAACTGGTCTAAGTTTCTTTTGTCAATAAACTCTTGACAAGGGACGCTATTCGTAGCGATTTTCCTCAAACTTCTCGCCTAATTTTCCTGGGGAGATTCCATTTGACGGAAAAACTTTTAACGTCAGACTTGCTGGGGAACCCATCCGTCTGAGTTGTAGAGGTGTACAAACTTCTCTGTTGGAGACGCCATTTGTCGACTCTACTGGGGAAAACGAGTCTCTTGAGAGACTGCTTTCTTTTAGGGGATATTATATCATATTTTTCTCAGAGATCTTCTCGGAGAAATGCCATATGATGTGATCCAATTTTGAGGTGCTGATGACTTCATTAACATTGACTCTACTGGAGAGAAAAATCAATGTGTTGCTGAGAGTCTTTAGTCTTGAGGCTTTCTCTGGGGATTTTTCCTTAATCCGGGAAAGCGAGGATATCATCTTCAATGGCGAAGGGTGACATTTGTCGAACGTTTTCTTGTCTTTCAGAGGTTTAAGTTATCAAAGTGGTCAAGGGACCAACTTGTATCCAGAAATAAACTGGAGGCGAGATTGTTTAGATGGTTCACTTCCTGACGAGGAAATGGATGACAACTCGATTAAGAGGACTTCTATCACTAGGGGATAAGGCTGATCAGAGTGACAGTGATGTAATATGAATGTGAATTTAAATCAATAATGCATGATGTATGTATGTTTATGCTGACAAAACTGACGTGACATACAGACTAGTAGATGAACACGACTGGATACTCGGCCACAATGGGAGATGAAAAGTATCACTGGTTCACAATAGCAATTCTGCCTTGCTTAGGAGAAATAGTCCCTACAGGGAACAACCGTTGGTCGGGCTTAAGAGGTAAGGACTCTGCCGAGGGGTGTCAGATGGAGTATTCGCATCTGACATAACTGATCCTTTATTCAGGCGCACTGGTTTAGAATGAGTACTTTGATTCTGCACTTTGAAGCTTGAATACTTCGGGAGAAGTGATCGAGGTTCTTTCGATGTTCAACAATCAAAAGAAATTGCAGTCTTTGTTTTAAAAGCAGAAACATTTGGCAAGTAAATTCATTTTTGTTTCGTTTTAAGAATCGTTAATCATATTAAAAAAAGTCGTTCTGTAGAGCTAAAATAAATAAGAATTGCAAATAAAAGCACTAGGGCTCAAATTTTATTGATAGGATGGAAATCAGCCAAACGCATGATTCAACAGAGTATTTACAAAGTTAGAAAATGGTAATTAAAGGGAAAAGGGCTACATTGAAACATAACGACCACTATCCTTCTACCAACTTTAAATTCTGGACATCCTGAGCTTCTGTCGAAAAGGACCTTGATTGGAGTTTTCTGATGAATGACATGACTGCTGCTGGGGATTTGCCCCTGTTGGACGTAGTTACTTGCCATTATCCCTAACTTTTGCCTGGATTGTACTTTGAGACTTCTAATCCACCGGGATGATTTTTGATTATGTCTCTAATTTTTGCCTGGACCGCCCTTACGGGTTTTCAATCCACCGAGACATTTTTTTTAGGCAAAGTATTTCTTGACTACTTCAATATTCGTGGGGTAGGAAAATTCTTCTCCATCCATGGTTGCAAGTCTCAAGGCGCCGCCTGAGAAAGCTTTCTTGACCACATAGGGGCCTTCATAATTCGGAGTCCATTTGCCCCGGGAATCAGTGATAAATGATTGTATCTTTTTGAGCACAAGGTCTCCTTTCCTAAAGATGCGAGGTCGGACCTTTTTGTCGAATGCCTCCTTTATTTTTAGCTGATACAACTGACTGTGGCATGGTGCCGTTATTCTCTTTTCTTCGATCAGATTCAGTTCGTCGTGTCGACTTTGACACCACTCAACTTCTGTTAGCTTAGCTTCCATCAATACCCGGATTGATGGGATCTCTACTTCGATGGGGACCATGCCATACACTAGAGAGAAAGGGGTTGCCCCTGTTGAAGTGCGGACAGATGTTTGATAACCGTGAAGAGCAAAGGGTAGCATCTCGTGCCAGTCTTTGTAGGTTACAACCATCTTCTGAACAATCTTCTTGATGTTCTTGTTAGCCGTTTCTACCGCTCCGTTCATCTTGGATCGGTAGGGAGATGAGTTATGGTGTTCGATCTTGAATTCAGCGCATAACTCTTTCATCATCTTATTATTCAAGTTAGATGCATTATCCGTAATGATCTGGCTAAGAACACCATAACGGCAGATGATATTGTTTTTGATAAAGCAGACCACCACTTGTCGGGTTACATTGGCGTATGACGCTGCTTCAACCCACTTGGTGAAATAATCAATGCTACCAGGATAAACCGATGTCCATTTGAAGCCTTGGGTTCAATCATGCCAATCATGTCGATTCCCCATATGGAAAAAGGCCATGGGGAAGAGAGAACTTTGAGATGCGTTGGCGGTACATGGATTTTGTCGGAGTATATCTGACACTTGTGACACTTTCTCATGTACTTGTAGCAGTCGGTGTAACGCCCCAGTTTTGTTAGATTTATTTAATAGAGTAGATTTAATTGGTTTTGATTTTATATTATTTTATTATTGATTTTTATTTGGCAATATATTATTTTTCATTGTTGTTGATGTTTTATCGTATTTAGAGAGCGTTGCGAGATATTTGAGTTGAGGGGTAAAATGGTCATTTTGGGTAGTTAGATATTTTGTTATAAAAAGAGAAATAGAGAGAAAAGAGGGAGAAAGAAAAAGAAAAGAAAGAAAAGGGAAAGAAGAGAAAGAGAAGAGAAGGAAAAAGGGAGAAGAGGAAAAAGAGGAAAAATCGAAGATTCTCCGTTTCACTCGCGATTAATCGGGTAAGGGTGAGAAGTTTCAATTATATCTTGCTTGTGTATGTATATGTGTTGTTTGTTGTGATTATTTTGGTTGTTTCTCGACTTTTTCTTATCGATTAAAATTAGGAGCAATTGATAGAAATTGATGTTTTCACGGATGAATTGATGAAATGTATGCCTAAACGTGTTCTAACATGTATTTTTGGGTCATTGGGTGTAATACTATCATGTGGGTTGAAGATTTGGATCATTTTCGGGTCCCAAACCCATTTTGGAGAAATTCTGGTTCGTCCAGATTCGCCAGGCGAGTTGGTGGCGAATCCGTTTCGCCAGGTGTTCGCCAGGCGAATTTGCCTGGGACAGCAAAAACAGTATTTTCGTATTTTGGCCATAACTTTTGAACCGTAAGTCCGTTTTGGTCCCCGTTCGAAGCGTTAGAAAGCTTATGAAATATTCTTTCTAATAAAATTGGGTTGGAGGGCAGTAGATGATTTATTTAGGTCGTGGTTCTGGAAAAGTGTTGGGTTGTCGGGTTTTTATCGAGTACAATGTGTGCGATGATGTGTTAGCATGATATATGCTTGTGACATGTAACGTGTAGCTTGTAGACCGTTATATGATGTGAATATACATGATGACATGTTGTGGTGATGAATTATGGCCGAAAGGCAAATAAATTCAATGTGTTGTATTTGGTTATGTATGCATGTTTATGGTTGCATATATGTGGAAGATGCATTGGTTGTCATGAGTTCTTGTGTGTTAAGTATCATGATATGCATCTCGTGATCGTGTGCCCATGTGGGGTGTGAGCGATCCATAAACGTCGTGTGCCCGTGTGGGGTGTGAGCGACGGTTTGATTCCAGAGGGAAACTGCTATAACATCGTGAGCCTTAAAAATAAGAGGACCGAAAGCGATTTGATATATCGTGAGCCTTAAAAATAAGAGGACCGAAAGTGATGGTTATAGACGATCGTGAGCCTTATACAAAGAGGACCAAAAGCAATCCATAAACGTCGTGAGCCTTATACAAAGAGGACCGAAAGCGACGGGGAACATCGTATGCCCGACGGGGAGTTACATTGGTAACGAGCGATGGTTCCAATAAGTTCCTGAGTGAACTTGAGATGATTGAGTCGGTACCGCATATGCATTGCATAGAGTCGTTGTGTAGGTCTCTGTGCATTTGCATAAATCATGAATGGATTGATTATGTGTGAGCTTGTGATAGCTTTGGTGAATTATTATGCATAGGTGATAAATGCATTGGTTGTGAGTAATATGTTTTGTGTATAAACATATGATATGTGATGTGGTGGTGTGTTTTCATAGGTCATAACTGTGGTGTACATTATGTGTGAAATGTGATTATATTGGTATAATCGTTATATGCCATGTGGTTGGATTGTTAGGAATATGTTATGTATTGGTGGCATGCTATATGTGTTAGTATGTGATGTATGTGGTGAGAAATATTATATATGTGAATTTATTTGTATTGTGGCATATTATTATGCAATCTTGTTATAGTTGTTATTTCTCACCCTTCTGCTGGAATATGCTTTTTATGGCATAGTGCAGATTGTCAGCTTTAGAGGCGTGGAGGCAAGTGGAAGAGTTAGATCTTCGTCTTTGCTTAGGTATTGGTGTCTGCTCTGATACGTAGCACGAGAGTTGGGGAACGATTATGTTATATATGTATATATTTGTAGGATATATTTTGTATGAATATTTTGATGTATAAAACAGTTTATTTTGTAAAACAAGTCGATTATGGATCCTTCCGTTTTATTCCATAATTGACATTTCCTTTATTATGGAAAAAGTTTCCCATTTGAGGGTACTCTATTTTATGCTATGTATCAAATTTTTGAGCAGGGGTAATGTTTTGTTTATTTAAATGTGACATCCTTGTTTCTGTCGGAAAAATAAATTTTTAGTTACTCTGATTTTATTTTTGTATTATTTATTCGCGATGAAAATTGGGGTGTTACAGTCGGATTCCATGGTCAACCAGTACCATGCTCTTAGAATTTTTCTCGCCATTGCGTGTCCGTTGGCATGAGTGCCAAAGGATTCTTCGTGAATTTCTTTCGTTAGCATGTCTGCTTCTGGTCTGTCTATGCATCGGAGCAAGACCATGTCAAAATTTCTCTTATAAAGTGTATCACCGCTCAGGAAGAAGCTGCTTGCTAACCTTCTGAGGATCTTTCTGTCCTTTCTGGATGCCCCAGGTGGGTAATCTTGTTTCTGAAGGAAGCATTTGATATCGTGATACCAAGGTTTGTCGTCTATGACTACTTCAATCGTGAAGATGTAAGCGGTCCTTTCAAGGTGCATTATGTTGATCTTAGGTAGGTCGTTCCATTGACCTACACTAATCATGGAAGAGAGAGTGGCTAATGCATCAGCCATGTGATTCTCTTCATGAGGAATGTGGTGAAACTCGATTCTGTTGAAGAAGTGTAACAACCTTATCGCGTAATCTTTGTAAGGAATCAGTCCTGATTGGTATGTGTTCCAATCTCCTTTGATCTGATTGATAACCAGGGCTGAGTCTCCATATACATCCAAGTTCTCAATCCTTAAGTCGATCGCTTACTCGAGACCCATAATACAAGCTTCGTATTCGGCCTCGTTGTTTGTACACTTGAATGTTAGTCGGGCGGTGAAAGGAATGTGGGTACCCTGAGGTGTTATGATGATTGCCCCAATTCCATTTCCGTAATGATTGACAGCTCCGTCAAAGATTAGTCCCCATTGGGAACCTGGTTTTGGCCCTTCACTGGGTAGCGGTTCATCGCAATCTTTCATTTTCAAATACATGACATCTTCGTCTAGGAAGTCAAACCCGATTGATTCCAAATCGTCAATCAGTTGATGAGCCAAATGATCAGCTAAAATACTCCCCTTAATGGCTTTCTGAGCGTGGTATTTGATGTTGTATTCTGATAACAACATCTGTCAACGGGCGATTCTTCCCGTGAGAGCAGGTTTTTCAAAGACATACTTGATAGGATCCATCTCAGAGATTAACCAAGTAGTGTAACGAATCATATACTGGCGAAGACGTTTGGATGCCCAAGCTAGAGCACAGCAAGTTTTCTCAAGCATAGTGTACCGAGTTTCACACTCGGTGAACTTCTTGCTCAAATAGTAGATGTCAGACTCTTTTCTTTTAGTTTCATCTTGTTGGCCAAGCACACAACCTATTGAGTCCTCTAGGACTGTTAAGTAGATGATCAGTGGTCTTCCTTCCACTGGAGGTGATAAAATCGGTGGGTTCAACAGGTATTTCTTAATACTGTCGAAGGCGGTTTGGCAATCTTCTGTCCAAACCAGTCCTGGTTCTTTTTGAGTAATTTGAAAATCGGCGCGCATGTCGCGTTCATGAGGAATATGAATCTGGAGATGTAGTTCAAACATCCCAGGAATCCTATGACTTGTTTTTCAGTTTTCGGAGAAGGCATTTCTTGAATGGCCTTGACCTTGTTAGGATCAACCTCAATTCCTTTCTGGCTGACGATGAACCCTAAAAGTTTCCCCGATCGGATACTAAATGTGCACTTGTTGGGATTCAAGTGGAGTTTATACTTTCTCAACCGCTCGAATAGTTTTGATAGTTGGGTCACATGCTCCTCCTCTGTTTTAGATTTGGCAATCATATCATCGACATATACTTCGATCTCTTTGTGTATCATGTCATGAAAGAGAGTAGTCATGGCCCTTTGATAGGTTGCCCCGACGTTCTTCAAACCAAACGGCATTACCTTGTAACAAAAGGTACCCCATGGGGTAATGAATGAAGTTTTTTCCATGTCCTTCGGCGCCATTTTTATCCGATTATAGCCCGAGAATCCATCCATGAAGGAGAAGACTTTGAATTTTGTTGTACTGTCTACCAGCATGTCAATGTGTGGTAAAGGAAAGTCGTCCTTCGGACTAGCCTTGTTTAGATCTCTGTAATCGGCACACATTCTGACCTTTCCGTCCTTTTTCAGAATGGGTACGATGTTGGCTAACCATTAAGGATATTCTGACGTGGCGAGGAAACCCGCGTCAATCTGTTTCTGTACTTCCTCCTTGATTTTGATGGCCATGTCCGGGTGAGTCCGTCTCAGCCTTTGTTTCACCGGCGGACATTCTGATCTTAACGGTAAATGATGTTCCATGATGCTGGTTTCTAACCCTGGAATATCCTGATAGGACCAAGGGAATACATCGGGAAACTCTTTGAGAAGCCTTATCAAACTCTCTTTGGCAGTTAGACTGAGCAGTGCCCCAATCCTAATTTCTTTTCTTTCTTCCTCTGAGCCCAAGTTGACAGTTTCCAACGGCTCTTTGTGAGGTTTAATGGACCTTTCCTCCTGTCTGAGTAATCGGGAGATCTCTTCTGGAATTTCGTCGTCAACTTCTTCTTCAGCCCCAAATACCGGAAATTTAAAGTTGGGAGAAGGCATCGGATCGTATGTTTCAACGGGGTTTAAAACAAGCAATCTGCATGAGGTGATAATTGTTTTTTAGAAGGGATAGAGAGAATGCAACAGTGTGTGCAGTGTATTTTCTAAAAACTGCTTGTTTTTTATTATTGAATTGATTTTTAGGATTACCATTTTCTGAAAGAAAAAAAGGAAAAGAGAAAACAGCAATAAAATGCGAAAATTATAGAACAACGTTATTTTATTTATGAACAAGTCGATTCTTGAAACTACAGCCCTATAAAACAAAACTATGTCGCTTTGGGCAAAGCGAAGAGGGATATTTACAGAAAGTGAGCCCTATCAAAACACCCGTTTCACCTGGGCAGGGTGAAAGGTTAAAGACGGCAATTACTTTGACTTATGAATAATCTTCGGGACATCGACTGCAATCCATTGGCGGCGAACTCCTCGGTGAATCACAAAGTTTGGCACCTTCTTTCTTGGTTTGTCCTCAGAAATGACGCTGATTTCTGGCGGAGCAGGATCATTGGAATCTGTCTCCCAGGCAGAGTTGTCGTAGGAGGATTCCTCTATTGTATTTTGCATAGGATTTGTGCTCTCAGGTAAATCTCCCCATCCAGTTGGCTGGATGTCTTCGAGCCTGATACGAGAGCTTTCGGGAGTGGTGTACTTGACCAATGATGCGTGTTTTTTTCGCAAGTGTACGAACGCGTCAGAGTAATATAAAAGATTATCGTATCCACAGAGACCAAGTGTCAATCTATCGCTATCTATTGTTAAGGTGTGTATCTAAGGTGATTGAAAATAGTAGTTTTGAAGAGTGCACGGTAGTAAATAAAGTAATTAAAATTAATTGATAAAGACAGGTTCGAATGCAATTCACACAACCAATTGATAATCCAAGTACTCGCTAATAGAACTACTTACGGGCAATGTTTTCTACTTTGAAAATAACTAATTTGACAGGAACTATCGCTTTCGCGTATTCAGAACCGAGTTGTACCCCCTAATCAAACCCTCTTATTGTCACGGATAAAAAGGCGCGCATTGCGTTAGAGTAGTAAACCTATTTTTAAGAAATATAGTATCTTGACCAAGTTGAAAAGTATTTTAACCTGGATTTTCTAAAAAAAAGAGGTCCTTACGAACCAGACTTTAAACTTCTTAACGCGTCCGAAAATGGTTTTAAAATCTCTTTTCTTTTTAAATTAAAAACTCCTAATAAACTAAACAAAGCGCTTTCGCTGTTTTTGAAATAGTTTAAAAACAATTAAGTTTAGATAGGCGTTGGACGGCTTTCGATCTTACCCAACGGAATTTAAGAACAGGAAAACTTATATTGAAAGTTAAAATAGCCCTTAAGTGTTTCCACTAACAATTGTACAGATTATCGGTTCGGTTATGATCTTCACATTCTAACCTTTATAAAATTAGCCAGACATGGTAAAGTAAAAGTTCATTTTTAGATTTTTCATAAAAAAGGTATTTAAGTGCGAGTGCGGAAAGTAAATGAAAGTAGTGCGAGTGCGGAAAGTAAATGAAAGTAAAGCAGTGCGGAAAATAAATGAAAGTAGTGCGAGTGCGGAAAGTAAATGAAAGTAATGCGAGTGCGGAAAGTAAATGAAATTAAAAGACAATGCAAGAAATAAAGTTGACAAAAGGTAAAGTAATAAAAACCTGCTCCAATCGGAGTGGTTGAATAAAATGCGAACTGAAAGTAAAATGGCGGCAGGATTAACTTCCTTCCAGAGTGCTCCAAGACTCAATCTCACAGGCTCTTACAGACTCGATCTCTCGAATGTAGTAACACCTCGATGTGAAGCGATTACCACTATTACACTGATATATGCTTATGAACAACTAAGCTTGGATGCCGAAAAACGAAAATCTAAAGTCCTATTTATAGGCAAGGAAACATGTGGAAAAGACAAGGATGCCCCTAGCATTTGAATTTGGGAGGGAACTCGTTTTGTTCTTGTGGCGCCCGCCACAACACCATGGCGCCCGCCATGAGTGTAAACTTGCTTGGGCAGTTGGAGATCGTGGGGAAAAACAGTTGGGCGGAGTTTGAGACATGGCCACGTCATGGAAGACCCTGTGGCGGCCGCCATAGTGGATGTCATAAGTGTAAAATGCTGATTTTCTCTATTTTAGCTCATTTCGACTTCCTTTTCGCTCCTTTTCTCGCTCGGGGCTCTGATTAGACTAAAAACCTGAAAACAAAGAAAAACATAATAATAACATAATAAAATGACATTAAAAGACTAAGAATGCATGCGAAATCGGAGTCAAAAATACGGTGAAATTCAGTGTCATCAAATTCTCCCACACTTAGACCTTTGCTTGTCCTCAAGCAAAACATTTAAAGCTCAAAGTAAGAAAACTAGTGCTGACACGTGATTCGGGCAAAAAGGGCTTCTAGGTTCAAGTCAGGATGCAGTGACAGGTACTAAGTGAACCAAGGGTATCGTAATGACACTTATCCGCAGAGGCGGACATAAACTTCATTCTTATATTAATCAACCGTACCATCCCACAATAACTAGGCCTACCTCTTCATCTCTTTTTTGGGTCCTTTTCATTCAGGCGCAATCACATTAAGCCCGTTATCCGTACATGTTTCATAGTAGAGTGACCTGTTAGTGATTCTGATCCAAAACATAGGGTTTTTGGCACATAAGACTGTGTAAACCCTTTTATTTAACCCAAATGCAGTTGTGGGGGATCGGATCGTAATCCGCCCTACCGAGTTCAGTGCCAGATACCTCTGAACCAACTAACAATGGGTGAGCTAAAATTATATTTTTTTGTGTGGCAACAATTCAACTTTTTGGGTTAAACGACCTTGTGAGGGTCATCTATCCGGAGTTTGCCTTATTCTTTATTTATTTTACTGGATCATTCACTTATGTTCATCGGTCCCCTACGTAGAACATGCTTAGGCCGGAGCTGACTGCAGAAATAAACTACTTAGGACAAATTTGGAAATGATAATTAAGGCCATGGTACATGGGGTTTTGGAATGATTCCTATATTCGTGAAGTCTATGGTGCTAAAACGATACTAATGTTTCAAAAAGTTCACCTAAGTCACCACATCTTAATCCAAACCTATCTTAAAGCCCAAAAAACGGGTAGAACAACAATGTTTTCTTATTAATAAATTTTTTTTTTTTTTTTTTTTGTGTAGGGCTAAAGAAATGGGAAAAATGAGGGTGCACTAGGGATACACTGTACTGGTGACTCGTCAGACTCATGCATTTTCTAGAAAAAAGACATAGACAAAAACAAGAAATAAACAACTAACTAAAAAAAAAATGGAAATAGAAAGCAATAAAAATAGAAAGCAATAAAATCCCCTCCCACACTTAAATCGAACATTGTCCCCAATGTTTCGAAATAAGATAAGGAGAGTAACCTGTAAAACTACTGATGCGGACCACTGGTGCCCTCGTCGTCCTGCTGGGAATGCCTGGGACGACGGGATCTGCTACGATGCTGGTCTATCTGGTCCAATCGGGCTGATAAGGCTGCCTGGGCATCTCTGACCTGTCGAAGGTTACCTAGAACGGAACCTTGAGTAGCCTCCATAAGCTCGTAATGCCGGCGGTTGAAGTCTTGCTGACGGGATTGCTCGTTTGCTATCGCAAGCAAGGTGTGAGAAACGGACTAGAAGGATCGATCTGTCCTCCGCCGTGATTCTTCCATGAAGCTCATATTATCCGTCAGTTGTTGCTGAATGGTAGAGAGAAGGTCATCTCGCCTTTCTTCTCTAGCCATAAGGTCACGCCACATCTCCTCAGTGACATAGGATCCAGGGACTGAACCTGCAAAAGGGTTAGAGGAAGAGGGTGCGGTGTGTGGTGGTGAAGGATGATGGGGGGACACATGAGGTATGGGAGACTGATCTCTCCGCTCAAATTCTTCGTCAGTGTCGTGTCCCTCCGCATCAGGAATATTAGGAGGAAGTGGACCTAGAACAGGTGGAGCATTTAAATCATAGGTCCAGTTCCTTTCATTACGTACATCGGTACGTCTACTGCAGGGCAAGGCAACAGATGGGATAGCTACACCATGGATCATCAATACAAAACCACCCTCTCTTCTCGCTCGGCACAATTTCATATCTTTTAGAAATTTTAGGTTGATTGTGCGAGGAGTTAAGGGCTCTAGTGTGGCTATCTCATTGTTCAGGTTTAGTGCCCGAGCAATAGACGTAATTAGTCCTCCAAAAACAATCGGTCCTACTTTATTAATAGTAACAGACATGTGAGAAAGCATAAACGGGACCGGATTGATTCTTCTATTAGTGAGACTTCCTTGTAAAAACTGAAGCTCTTTAGCATTAACCTTATTTGGATTATCCCGGCCAAAAATAGTACATGCCAACAGGTATCTAAAAACTCTGATGGCCGGGTTGTGGATGGTCGATGCAAGAATTCCTTCAAAAGAAGTTATTAAATTATTTGACAATCTCTGCCAAAAAAGAAATGCATCGACCGACCATCCGTCATCCAAAGGGGTTTCACAAATAGCACCTTCCCAAAGAGGAATCCCTAACAGACTTGTTAGTTCGTTGGTACTGTACTTATATTCTATTCCAAACATTCTAAATTGGACAGTACCGACTGTGCTAGCAGTGTTAGGGTGGACAGTGTAGATCAAAGAACTTAAAAACTCAACTGTCAGTTTCTCAAAGGTTGGTTCTTGGTTTTCAAAAATAGAGTGCAGTCCCAAAAAATCAAGTAAATGATAAACACTATGATAAATACCCAAGGTATAGAGACAGTTGTCGTCCACGTACCTCGTCGAGAGAATTTCTCGACCTTGAAGCCTTTGAATATTCCTCCTCTGCCTATCCCCGGGTTTTCCTTCTCGCAAAATATATCCTTCGAACTCCATAGCTTGCTCCTTGAATTGATTTGAAGATAGTGAAGATGGGTTTAAATATAAGTTGGTAAAGGTGAGATTTTTATGGAATTTAATTGGTGGAATTTCAAATGGAAGTTTGAAAGGGTTAATGGATAGTGGGTATTAAATAAAGGTGGGAGCTTTTATGGGTTTTAATGGAGTTTTGGAAGAGGAGAAAAATGGGTTTTGGGAGTTTAGAGGTTCAAAAATGGTGGAAGATGTAGTTCTCCCCCGTATTTACCAGGAGGCCGTGGCGGGCGCCATAAGGCTATGGCGGGCGCCATAAGGTCATTTTCGGACCTGGGCCAAAATTTTGAATTTTGGAATGGGCCTCTCTTACCTTTTGCGTCTCGGGGGTCCCGATAGCGTTCTCATTTGCTTTCTTCTTCAACACGGGACTTGCACAATTTTTGTGGAAATAAAAATCAAATATTAAGAAAAATAACATTATTATTGGATATATATATATAAAAGGAAAAATAAAAACACACATAATATATATATATATATATATATATATATATATATATATATATATATATATATATAAAATCAAAGTACATAGGAAATATAGGAAATGCGAAAATACGAAATGTGTCCAGACATGCTAAAAAGTAAAGAAAACGCAGAAATACTGAATAGTAAATAATAGAGTAGTAAGTCAGGGCAATATGATCAATCAGCTGGCTCCTCTGCCTGGCTGGATCCACGAAGCTCAGCGATCTCGCGACGAAGCTCTCCGATCTCCTGGTATAAAGAGTCTGCCTCAGTAGCATGAGTGAGATCAGATACCTCAATCTGCAAAGCAAGATCAGCTACCTCCTGCTTGAGCTTGGCAGTCTCTCTGCGGAGCTCAACAACCTGGGTGTATAAATCGGGTGGCTGCAAAGACAAATTATTAGATAATACAGTGATTTTGGGAGACGGAGGTGTAGGGGTGTACTCAGCAATAGGAGGCGATCTAGGCTCCTCAATAGTCTCTCCATAACCCTCCAAAGCATATCTCCAATTAGCTGGGTCATGAACACTGGTCATCATCGGATCAGGCAGCAAAAAGTAATGAACAGCCTCGTTGTCGATCAACAATCTAAACTGGTTGGGGTTTGCAGAGGCTCTCCTTATCAACCCTCTGTCTAGGCAGAAATCAACGTCCATGGTGGTGTATTCACAGAAAACCCTGAGATGTAACAACTTACGCGAAAGGCCTAAAGCAGCAGCAATCTGGGTAACAATACCTCCCACATGAATAATACCTACTGATGACCTGGCAATACTGCTAAGACCTTTCAGCAGAAAGTTCCCACATGCCACAGGACGTGACTGGGACGCACAAAACAGTAGAAAGATCTCCTCCTCACTAAGCAAGGTCTCAGCATCTGGCAATCCAAAGAAAGAGTGTGTTATGATCATCTGAAAATACCTCAATGCAGGGTTGTGGATAACATGTGAGAACTGGGTGGAAGGATCCTGACTCCCTCCACCAGAGATATCACTCCAGAACTTCTCCACTTCCCTACTCAGAAAGTATCCCATAGGTGTCTCAGGAATAGCATCAGGGGTCGTCTGAAAACCTAATAAATCACCAAACTCCTTATGAGTGAAGGAGTACTCAGTCCCAAATAACCTGAAAATAGCACATCCATCTGGTCCGGCCCAGGGGTCATAAGAAAACGAGCTGAGGAACTCCAAAGTGAGGTTCCTATAGGTGTTGTTCAGGTCGTCGAACTGGTCCCATTGAAGCTGGTGGCATAAGAATCTGACACTAGGCTCAATGCCTAAAGCCTCCATGCAAGCCTGATCTGGGTACCTCGTAGGTGCCATAGGACGTCTGAAGTGGACAAAGTAACGCTCTCTCTGGGCGTCATTCCTGAAGGTCACATGCATGTCGTCAAAGTTCTGCATTCTGCACAGAGTTAGGAAGAAAGTCCTGTAAAACACAAACATTTTAAACATTAGTCCTGACAAAATATAACAAGAAATAAAATAAAACAAAATGTAGAAAGAGTAAATAAGGTAAGAAAATCATGGGTTGCCTCCCATGCAGCGCTTGTTTAACGTCGTTAGCTTGACGACTGGAACTTATACATCTCTTGTCGGGATTGGTGGATCACTTAGAGTGTGGCTGGAGTAGGTTGTTGGAATGTCTCCTCCTTCGTAGAGCTTCAGTCTTTGTCCATTGACGATGAATGGTTTACATGTCTCGTTTTTTATTTCAACAGCTCCAGACCTCAGAATTTTTGATACTTTGAAGGGGCCAGTCCATCTTGAACGGAGCTTTCCTGGGAAGAGTCGTAGCCTAGAATTGAACAGGAGAACAGGGTCGCCTAAGTTGAAGTCTTTTCTTACGATTCTTTTGTCGTGCCAAGCTTTTGTTCTTTCTTTGTATATTATGGCATTCTCGTAGGCTTGCTGTCTGAGTTCTTCCAATTTGTGGATGTCAAGGATACGTTTCTCACCAGCAGTTAGGTAATCCAAATTCAAAGTTTTAATGGCCCAATAGGCCTTATGCTCTAACTCAAAAGGTAAATGACAAGATTTTCCATAGACTAGTTGGTAGGGGGTTGTTCCTATAGGGGTTTTGAAAGCGGTTCTGTAGGCCCATAAAGCCTCTTGAAGCTTTTGCGACCAATCTTTTCTGGATACAGAGACAGTTTTTTCTAAAATTTGTTTAATCTCCCTATTAGATACTTCCACTTGGCCACTAGTCTGTGGGTGATATGGTGTTGCTACTCTATGCTTAACTCCATACTTGCTTAAAAGCTTATCAAATATTCTTGATATGAAGTGAGATCCTCCATCACTTATAACTAAACGGGGTGTTCCAAATCTGGGGAATATATAATTTTTAAATAATTTAATCACTACTCTAGTGTCGTTTGTGGGTGCAGCTATCGCTTCAATCCATTTAGACATGTAGTCTACTGCAACTAAGATATACTTGTTTCCTAAAGATGGTGGGAATGGTCCCATGAAATCTATACCCCATACGTCGAAGAGTTCTACTTCTTGGATGTTTCTTAAAGGCATTTCGTCGCGTCTTGATATATTTCCTGTGCGTTGGCATCTATCACATTTGACAATGTAAGCATGGACATCACGCCACATGGTAGGCCAGAATAGGCCAGCTTGAAGAATCTTGGCGTAGGTCTTAGAGGTGCTTTCATGTCCACCATAAGGTGCAGAGTGACAATGCTGAATTATACTTTCTACCTCATCTTCTGGAACGCAACGGCGGAAAATGCCATCTTTACCTCTCTTGAAAAGAAGTGGCTCATCCCAATAGAAATTTCTAACATCACTTAAGAACTTCTTCTTCTTGTGGTAATCGAGATCAGGGGGTATGATATCAGCGGCTAGGTAATTAACAAAATCAGCGTACCAGGGCACGTTACTTACAGCTAAGGATTTTTGGAAGTGCTCATGAGGGTCTGGTTCTTTATCTTCAATGGTTTCCAACTGGGCTATCAATCTATCATAGGCAAAATCATCATTTATGGGTACTAATTCAGGATTCAGGTATTCTAGCCTAGATAGGTGATCGGCTACTACATTTTCTGTGCCTTTTTTATCTCGGATATCTAAGTCGAACTCTTGTAGCAACAAAATCCATCGAAGTAACCTGGGTTTAGCATCTTTTTTACTTAGTAGGTAACGGATGGCAGCATGATCGGTGTAAACTATAATTTTGGCTCCTACTAGATATGATCTAAATTTGTCTATAGCGAAAACTACAGCTAGGAGTTCTTTCTCGGTTGTTGCGTAATTGAGCTGGGCGGCGTCTAGGGTTCTACTGGCATAATATATTACATGTAATCTTTTATCTTTTCTCTGACCTAGAACGGCTCCTACAGCGTAATCACTGGCGTCACACATTATCTCAAACGGTTCAGACCAATCAGGGGGTTTCATAATGGGTGCTGAAATCAATGCTTGCTTCAAAAGGTTGAATGCTTCATTGCATTTTTCATCAAAGATGAATTCAGCATCTTTCATTAACAGGCCAGTTAAAGGTTTTGTTATTTTGGAGAAGTCCTTGATGAAACGGCGGTAGAATCCAGCGTGTCCAAGGAAACTTCTAACTTCCCTGATAGTCTTGGGGGGTTTTAGGTTCTCTATAACTTCTATTTTTGCTTTATCTACCTCTATACCTCTTTCGGAGATTATATGTCCTAAAACAATTCCTTCAGTCACCATGAAATGGCATTTTTCCCAATTCAGCACAAGGTTCACCTCCACACATCTTTCCAGGATTTTCTCAAGGTTGATAAGACAATTTTGGAAATCAAAACCGCAAACCGAGAAATCATCCATAAATACTTCCATGATTCCATCTAGATAATCTGCAAAGATTGACATCATGCAACGTTGGAAAGTAGCAGGGGCATTACAGAGTCCAAAAGGCATTCGTCTGTAGGCAAAAGTTCCAAAAGGGCATGTAAAGGTAGTTTTTTCTTGATCTTCTGGATGTATAGGTATTTGAAAGAATCCCGAATACCCGTCTAGATAGCAGAAGTAAGAGTGTCTGGCAAGACGTTCTAACATCTGGTCTATGAACGGTAAAGGGAAATGATCCTTCCTAGTTGCTTTATTTAACTTTCTATAGTCTATGCACATACGCCAACCTCCTTCTATCCGCTTTGCTATTTGTTCACCTTTCTCATTTTGCACAACTGTGATGCCTCCCTTCTTGGGTACCACATGCACAGGGCTCACCCACTTACTGTCCGAGATCTGATATATTATACCTGCTTCAAGCAACTTCAGAACTTCCTTTTTGACAACATCACTCAGTATAGGGTTTATCCTTCTCTGGTGCTCTCTGGAAGGTTTTGAATCTACTTCGAGCGAAATCCGATGCATGCATACGGATGGACTTATACCTTTCAGATCAGAGATATTATATCCTAAGGCTGAGGGATATCTTCGTAAAACGTCCAAGAGTTGATCTGTTTCTTTTTGTCTCAAGGCAGCACTAACTATAACCGGACGATTCATTTCTTCATCAAGAAACTCATATCTCAGGTTCTTAGGTAGTTCCTTAAGTTCCAAGGCTGGTTTAATAGGGCAAGGCATAGGATCTGGGGTAAGGGATAAACATTCGTAAAGGTTATCATCGATGTAGGGTTTCTTATAATTGTCATCTTCCAAAATAAGAGTTGATGGCAGCTTAATTGTTTCAATGACTTCTTCTTGCTCTAACTCCCTAACACATTCATCAATGATATCTATCGCATAACACGCATCTCCTATCACAGGTGCCATAAGAAATTTTGAAAGTATAAATTCTATCTTCTCGTTCCCTACCTCAAAGGTTAGCTTCCCCTTTTTGACATCTATTATGGCTCCAGCAGTCGATAAGAATGGTCTACCTAGAAGAATTGGTATGTCATCATCTTCTTTAATGTCCATGACAACAAAATCAGTAGGGATAAACAGCTGACCTATCCTAACAGGGACGTCTTCAAGTATGCCTATCGGATATTTAACAGATCTATCGGCTAATTGAAGTGACATCTTGGTAGGTTGCAACTCTCCTAAATTTAACCTTTCGCAAACCGCTAAGGGCATTAAGCTCACACTAGCTCCTAAGTCTAGAAAAGCTTTTTCGATGACATGACTCCCCAAAGTACAAGGAATGGAAAAGTTTCCAGGATCTTTATCCTTTTTTGCTAATTTATTTTCGGCAATAGAATTACATTCCAAGGGTTTCGGATCATCAAGTCTACGTTTATTGGTAAGGATGTCTTTGAGAAACTTTGCGTAGGATGGTATTTGGGTAATGGCTTCTGTGAACGGGATTTCTACGTGAAGTTTTTCTATAACTTTAATGAATTTCTGATACTGGTTATTGATCTGGGTTTGTTTAAGTCTTTGCGGATATGGTATTGGTGGTTTGTATGGCGGGGGTGGTATATAGGTTTTGTTTTTGGGTTCTTCTCCTTTTTCTTGACTTTCCTGGTTTACAGATTCCTCTGGTTTCTTCTTTTTATCTGGGATGTTGTCATCTTCCTTAGAAGTTTTGGGATCACTCAACCTCGGGTTACAAGGTTCATCATAAGCGGTCCCACTTCGTAGGGTAATGGCATTTGCTTGTCCTTTCGGGTTTTGTTGAGGTTGTCCAGGGAATTGTCCTCCAGGTGTGGTCTGAGGGGCTTGGTTTAAAGCTACCTGCGAGATTTGGGTTTCAAGCATCTTATTGTGAGTGATTATTTGGTCAACCTTGGTTCCTAACTGGGTAATTAGTTCGTTAACATGAACGTTTTGGTTCATGAACTCCTTGTTTTGTTGGATTTGAGCAGCGAAAAAATTATCCACGATTTTCTCAAGGCTCGGTTTTGGTGGTACAGGTTGCATAGGTTGATTTGATCTTGGGGCTTGATAACTTGATTGTCTCGGAGGGGCAGTATTTTGGATAGGGTTATTATTCTTATAGGAAAAGTTTGGGTGATTCCTCCATCCAGGGTTATAGGTATTTGAAAATGGGTTTCCTTGGGTGTAGTTCACTTGTTCAGAGCTGGTCTCGTTTAACAGACTGCATTCTGTGGATTGGTGTCCTTTCGTCCCACATATCTCACAATCTGACGAAACTGCGGCTGCAGTATTCGGGGTTGTACACATATGCTCAACTTTTAGGGCTAATGCGTCCATTTTAGCTTGCATCATGTCTATAGAGCTTAACTCATGTATTCCTCCTTGGGCTTCCTTCTTTTCCACTGTCGCTCGTTCTACTCCCCACGATTGATGGTTTTGGGCCATATCTTCGATAAGGGCACTAGCTTCAGGGTAAGGTTTGTTCATCAGTGCGCCACCTGCGGCGGCATCGATGGTCATCTTAGTGTTATAATGAAGTCCATTATAGAAGGTTTGAATGATTAACCAATTTTCTAAACCATGATGTGGGCATGCTCTTAACAGCTCTTTATATCTCTCCCAGGCTTCGAACAACGATTCTCCTTGGTTTTGGGTAAATCTAGTTATTTGGTTTCGAAGAACAGCGGTCTTACTCGGGGGAAAATATCTGGCAAGGAATACTTTTCTAAGGTCTTCCCAACTTGTTATGGAATTTGGTGGAAGGGAATCTAACCAAGATAGGGCCTTATCTCTGAGGGAAAAAGGAAATAATCTTAAGCGAATCGCCTCAGGAGGGGCTCCATTGGTTTTAAAGGTGTCTGCTAGTTGGAGAAAGTTTTTCAAATGTTGGTTTGGGTTCTCTGTAGCAAGACCTGCGAATTGTCTCTGCTGTACTAACTGCAGCAGGGATGGTTTAAGTTCAAAATTGTTAGCTGGTATGGCTGGATTTACTATACTAGAACTAGGTTCCTCGTTGGATGGTTGGGCGAAATCCTTAAGAGGTCTTTGATTTTGATCTTCGGCCATAGCTTTCCTAAGTTTACGGAAATATAAACGTGCGCGAGCGTAACGTTCTGGTTCAGCTAGAGGGTCTACTAAACTTCCGGTACTACGAGTTTTTCGCATTGACCGGCGGGTAACTTCCTTAGTCTAAACGGTATAACAACAGGGTACGAAATTTTGCGAAATTGATCCCCGGCAACGGCGCCAAAAACTTGATGCGTGTTTTTTTCGCAAGTGTACGAACGCGTCAGAGTAATATAAAAGATTATCGTATCCACAGAGACCAAGTGTCAATCTATCGCTATCTATTGTTAAGGTGTGTATCTAAGGTGATTGAAAATAGTAGTTTTGAAGAGTGCACGGTAGTAAATAAAGTAATTAAAATTAATTGATAAAGACAGGTTCGAATGCAATTCACACAACCAATTGATAATCCAAGTACTCGCTAATAGAACTACTTACGGGCAATGTTTTCTACTTTGAAAATAACTAATTTGACAGGAACTGTCGCTTTCGCGTATTCAGAACCGAGTTGTACCCCCTAATCAAACCCTCTTATTGTCACGGATAAAAAGGCGCGCATTGCGTTAGAGTAGTAAACCTATTTTTAAGAAATATAGTATCTTGACCAAGTTGAAAAGTATTTTAACCTGGATTTTCTAAAAAAAAGAGGTCCTTACGAACCAGACTTTAAACTTCTTAACGCGTCCGAAAATGGTTTTAAAATCTCTTTTCTTTTTAAATTAAAAACTCCTAATAAACTAAACAAAGCGCTTTCGCTGTTTTTGAAATAGTTTAAAAACAATTAAGTTTAGATAGGCGTTGGACGGCTTTCGATCTTACCCAACGGAATTTAAGAACAGGAAAACTTATATTGAAAGTTAAAATAGCCCTTAAGTGTTTCCACTAACAATTGTACAGATTATCGGTTCGGTTATGATCTTCACATTCTAACCTTTATAAAATTAGCCAGACATGGTAAAGTAAAAGTTCATTTTTAGATTTTTCATAAAAAAGGTATTTAAGTGCGAGTGCGGAAAGTAAATGAAAGTAGTGCGAGTGCGGAAAGTAAATGAAAGTAAAGCAGTGCGGAAAATAAATGAAAGTAGTGCGAGTGCGGAAAGTAAATGAAAGTAATGCGAGTGCGGAAAGTAAATGAAATTAAAAGACAATGCAAGAAATAAAGTTGACAAAAGGTAAAGTAATAAAAACCTGCTCCAATCGGAGTGGTTGAATAAAATGCGAACTGAAAGTAAAATGGCGGCAGGATTAACTTCCTTCCAGAGTGCTCCAAGACTCAATCTCACAGGCTCTTACAGACTCGATCTCTCGAATGTAGTAACACCTCGATGTGAAGCGATTACCACTATTACACTGATATATGCTTATGAACAACTAAGCTTGGATGCCGAAAAACGAAAATCTAAAGTCTTATTTATAGGCAAGGAAACATGTGGAAAAGACAAGGATGCCCCTAGCATTTGAATTTGGGAGGGAACTCGTTTTGTTCTTGTGGCGCCCGCCACAACACCATGGCGCCCGCCATGAGTGTAAACTTGCTTGGGCAGTTGGAGATCGTGGGGAAAAACAGTTGGGCGGAGTTTGAGACATGGCCACGTCATGGAAGACCCTGTGGCGGCCGCCATAGTGGATGCCATAAGTGTAAAATGCTGATTTTCTCTATTTTAGCTCATTTCGACTTCCTTTTCGCTCCTTTTCTCGCTCGGGGCTCTGATTAGACTAAAAACCTGAAAACAAAGAAAAACATAATAATAACATAATAAAATGACATTAAAAGACTAAGAATGCATGCGAAATCGGAGTCAAAAATACGGTGAAATTCAGTGTCATCAACCAAGTAGTCGTATTTTCCACTTGGTTATCCCAAGGTATCCCATACTTCTTTGGAACTTGAGGAGTCATCTCTCTCGATGACGTTGACCTCGGGGAAAGCATAGTTAATGAATTCTAGCCCTGCAAGCTTTGCGAATTCATCGTCGTGCTGGATATTTTCTAAATGACCTGAGTAATAATCCCATGACATGGTGGGGACGCAGGTTGTAACACCCTTCTACCCCACGACATTTTCACACAATAATTTAAATAATCAGAGTATATTCACAAAAAGGGTGTCAAACTTCATTTCATAAAATCACATCATAAACAAGTTCCTGCTCTGTCACACGGGTTCTCAAAATACTTCATAATTATTAATCTTCAAGAAAATTAACATTCAATTTAAACTTCACCGCAGAAAATAGTCTCAGACTCTTTATTAAAAATATTTCATCACAACTTCAAAAAAATCAAATAGCTCATACTGTAGCATCATAACAAATCAAAGAAAAACAGTACATAATCTCAAGTGAAAATCAAAGCAGCAAGGAAATAACATAATCGTTCTGATCAGACGATCCCAAACCCCGATGTTACATATATCAGAGCAAGACACCTTCTAATCCACTGAAATAAAAATAATTGACTCCGAAGCTAAATCTCCAATGCGTCTATAGCTACTCCGAATCACCTGCGCGTTGCCCAGATAGGGGAAACATTCAACAGGCAGGGTGAGTAAATCGTAATCATTATAAAAGATATAAGTAAGAGATATAGTAGTTATAACTATTGAAACATCAATAACATAGCAGCATGTATTCCTGATAGCATATAATTCATAACAACATATAATCATAAAATGTAGCACAACATTAATTCACATTTTTCTGTCATAATAACACAAGTCAAAATCAACCCAAAAGTCATCACGGAAACAAACATGATGCAATGCCACCAGTCATGAGATGCAACATGCATGCGGTACTGAAACTTCACGATGACTTAGTCATCTTCAATCTCCAAAGATCCCCACCAATAGGATCGGTTCCCGCTTGGAACCAGAGCACTTCATAAATTGCACTTAATCCACACTATGGGATTAAGGCCATCACTGGACTATAAGTCCTACAACTTCACTGGATATCACCCTGCAAACGTCACCGGACAATTCGTCCTAAAAATATGCTATGAATGCATGATGCAAAAAAATCATAAAATGCGACCACGGCTAGTCAAAACGCATCATCATTACATCCTCATCATAATATTCACTTCACATACTTCCCACACATTCATCATACTCAAAACAACATCATGTGACTATAGCAAATACCAAACAATTCATTTCCAGGCATAAGCACACCAATTTCACAAAATTTACACACTTACTGTCAGTTTTGTCACAAAATATCATCACATTGCAGTAACATAATAAACCTCATAATATCACCATAATGATCATAATATCATCATTTCATTATCACCAATATCAACTAAATCACTGCTAGATAAAATCCTGCAATTTCACACAGACATGCAACCTACTAGTATATCAACACAGGATACTCATCATTTAGCCTATCAATTTCAATTGGAGGATTACACTATATGATTTATTTTATTTTACCATGTTATAGATTGTTCCATTACCTTTCCATAGCTTCAAACGGCATCAAAAATGGAGTTTCTAATCAAAAGTTATGATTTTTAGAAAACAAAAGAAGACAACCTCCCCCACTAAATGGTGGCTTGCGCCACCCTACTGTACACTTGGTGGCTTGCGCCACCCTTTACACTACCTTTGGTGGCTTGCGCCACCCTTTACACTACAATTGGTGGCTTGCGCCACCCTTTGCCACATACCTTTGGTGGCTTGCGCCACCCTTTACACTACAATTGGTGGCTTGCGCCACCCTTTACCACCATCCCCTTTCTTTTCTTTTCTTTTTCTTTATGTCTGAAACATCAATAATTCACTTGGATTTCCAACTCAGAAACATACGAACTCAACTCAATTCATCCATCATCCATGCTATATAATTTCTCATAATCTCTCAATGACTCCTATATTCAGTCATTTATCGGTTTCTCGATGTATTCCACTTATCGAAATTTTTCTGTCTAACCTACTTAAACTTTTATCACAATTCATCATCGATTGATTGTTCAAACATTCTACAATTACCTAAAACTTAAATCAATTATAATAACACAATTTCACTCCCCATACCTGATATGATTCTTAAGCCTTGAATCCTCTTCGCGTTCTTCAATCCTCCCACTGCAAATTCTCAAAGCCTAACTGCTTCTCTCTTCTCTCTGCCTCTTTTTCCAAAACGTAATGCTACAGTGAAATTTCCAAAACCCTTATTCCTCCGCATAAACCCTTAAGTCTCTTTTATGATTTTCCTCTATTGCCCTCACTAAACCTCCACATTTGACCAAATTACCCTTACTCTCATCCAACTCCAATTCTACTCTATTTTTCTAATTAAACAATTCTAATTTAATTAATCTAAATTGTTCCAAAATTCACAAAATAGTTCCAACTTTACTTAGATTATAACTTTTCATCAAAGCCATCCAAAATCATAATATTCACACAATTCTATAATAAAAATTAATTAAATAAATATTTTAATTAATTCGGGGCGTTACAACTCTCCCCCACTTAAAAGAATTTTCGCCCTCGAAAATTACCTTGTGCAAACAAGAACGGGTAGGACTCTTTCATCTGATCCTTGCGTTCCCAAGTCAAACTGTCTCCAGCTGGTCCACCCCACAGTACCTTCACTAAGGCAATATCCTTGCCCACCAATTGCTTCATTTCCTAACCTTTGATTCACACTGGCGATGCTTCGACAGTTAAGTTATCTCGCACCTGTACGTCATCCATTTGAATCACATGCGAAGGATCCGAAATGTATTTCCTCAATTGAGACACATGAAACACATCATGAAGATTCGCAAGTGACGGTGGTAAAGTAATCCGATATGCCACTTCACCGATCTTCTCTGAAATCTGATATGGACCAACAAATTGAGGTGTAAGTTTTCTCGACTTCAAAGCTCCACCGACACCAGTTATCGGCGTAACTCTCAGAAATACATGATCACCCACTTGAAACTCTAGTTCCTTTCTTCGCCTATCATGATAACTCTTCTGACGGCTCTGTGAAGCTTTCATCCTCTCTTGAATCATCTTAATCTTATCAGTAGTCTTTCGCACAGTTTCAGGTTTGAGCACAGCACTCTCGCCCGACTCATACCAACACAACGGTGTCCTACACCTTCGCCCATACAACGCCTCATACGGTGTCATACCGATACTCGCGTGAAAACTATTGTTGTAAGTAAATTCAATCAAAGGCAAATGGTCATCCTAAGCTCCTCCTTGGTCTAACATGCAAGCTCTCAACAAATCTTCCAATGAGTTGACTTAGTCAACCTATCTACTATTACCCAAATAGAATCATTACCCTTCGCAGTCCTCGGCAAACCCATCACAAAATCCATCGAAATGCTATCCCACTTCCATTCGGGAATGCTCAGTGGTTGCATCAAACCCGAAGGCTTCTGATGTTCAATTTTTGACTTCTGACAAGTCAAGCAAGCATAAACAAATTCTGCAATGTCCTTTTTCATTCCAGGCCACCAAAACAACTTCTTCAAGTCTTGATACATTTTCGTAGCACCGGGATGAATACTCAACCCACTTCTATGTCCTTCTTCAAGAATACTCTTCTTAAGTTCAGGAATATCCGGAATACACACTCTATCTCCGAATCTCATCATACCATTCTCATCAATTTTGAACTCCCCACCATTTCCTTGGTTAATCAACGTCAACTGATCCACCAGCTTCAAATCGGATTTCTGACCTGCTCGGATTTCTTCAAGAATACTACTAGTCAGCTTCAACATTCCCAATTTTACACTATCAGAATTGGCTTCACACACTAAACTCATGTCTCTAAACTGCTCAATCAATTCCAACTCACGCACCATAAGCATTGACATATGCAGCGACTTCCTACTCAACGCATCAACCACTACATTTGCTTTTCCAGGATGGTAATTCAAGTCGAAATCATAATCCTTTAATAACTCAAGCCGCCTTCTCCGTCTCATATTCAACTCCTTTTGATCAAACAAGTACTTTAAGCTTTTATGATCACTGAACACTTTGAACCTCGAACCAAAAAGATAGTGTCGCCAAATTTTCAGTACGAACACTACAGCCGCCAACTCTAGATCATGTGTAGGATAATTCCTTTCACGAACCCTTAGTTGTCTCGACGCATAAGCAACAACCTATCCATTCTGCATTAGCACTCCACCAAGACCCATCTTCGATGCATCGCAATATACCACAAAGGACTCATTTGGATTAGGTAAAATCAATACTAGAGCGGTCGTCAACTTCTTCTTTAATTCCACAAAACTCTCCTCACAAGCCACATCCCACACATATGCTTGACCCTTCCGCGTCAGTTGCGTTAAAGGTAAAGCCAACTTAGAAAAGCCTTCAATAAACTTGCGATAATAACCTGCCAATCCAAGAAAACTCCGGATTTTAGTAGCAGACTTTGGAGTCTCCCATTGCAACACAGCATCAATCTTCGCGGGATCCACAGCAATTCCACCACTTGAAATTACATGGCCAAGGAAACTTACTTCTTTCATCCAGAACTCGCATTTCGACAGTTTCGCATATAACTTCTTCTCTCTTAACACTTGCAGCACAATCTTCAAATGCTCTACGTGCTCTTCTTTTGATTTGGAGTATATCAAAATATCATCGATGAAAACCACCACAAACTTATCCAGATACTCATGAAAAATTCGATTCATATACTCCATGAACACACCAGGTGCATTGGACACACCGAATGGCATTACAGTGTATTCATAGTGACCATATCTCGTCCTAAAAGCCGTCTTCGGAATATCATCTGGTTTAACATGAATCTGATGATAACCAGATCTCAAATCAATCTTGCTGAATACACAAGCTCCCACTAGCTGATCCATCAAGTCGTTGATCCTCGGAAGCGGATACTTATTCTTGATAGTTACCTTATTCAGTTGTCTATAGTCAACACACAATCTCATACTACCATCTTTCTTCTTAACCAACAATACCGGAGCGCCCCACGGAGAAACGCTTGGTTGAATAAACTTTTTCTCTAATAACTCTTCTAGTTTCTTCTTCAATTCACTTAACTCGGAAGCTGACATTCGATATGGAGCCATCGACACCGGACTTGTGCCTGGTATCAAATCCACTACAAACTCTACTTCACGCTCTGGCGGTACATCACTTATGTCATCCGGGAATACATCAGAAAATTCACGGACAACAGGTAATTCAATAGTAGTAACATCACGATCAACTTGCAGTGACGCAAACATTGCGAACATCAAGGCTTCATCTTCTAGAAGTTCACCCACTTGCTTAGCAGAAAAAAACATCAACTCACCGCTATCACCAAACGCATGAAACTCCACTGTCTTAGCATAACAATTGATATGAACGTAGTTGAATTCTAACCAGTTCATTCCAAGGATGACATCAATTTGGTGTAAAGGCAAGCACACCAAATCCATCCAGAAACTCCTCCCATAAATGGTCAGAGGGCATTTCAAACACACACGGGTAGTAGTAACAGAACCATTAGCAGACGTCTCTATCACCATACTACCATTTAGGTCAGATAATTTCAAACCCAACCTATTAGCACACTCAAGCGAAATAAACGAATGAGTAACACCAGTATCAACAATAGCAACTAACTCAACATCATTAATGAAATAAGTACCTCGAATCAAGTTGTCCTTCTTGGAGTTCTCTGTCCCACTCAGAGCAAACACTCTACCATTGGTCTTAGCAGCAACCTCCTTCTTTGGCTTCTGACACTGGGTACTGATATGACCCTGTTCACCACAATTGAAACAAGTTGGACCATCATTCTTGCATTCAGAAGCACGATGATCAGTTTTTCCACAATTGTAGCACCTCAGCACCTTGTTCTCACATTCATTGGAACGGTGACCTCGTTCACCACACCTGTAGCATGTGATAAAAGGGGGAGCTCCTCCCCCACTTGTTCTTTTCTCCTCATGTGCTTTCTTCTTTCCCTTATCAGCATCGTAAGGCTTCCTACGATCTTGATGTTGCTTTCCTCTTTTCTCACTCAAACTCTTGTAGTGAGTCGAATGAGCTTTGCTATCTTCCTCATAGATTCTACATCTATCTACCAAGTCTGCAAACCTACGAATCTTCTGATACCCAATTGCCCGTTTGATTTCCGGACACAAACCACACTCGAACTTGATGCACTTCGAGAATTCAGCAGTTGCCTCATTGTAATATGGATAATACTTTTCCAGTTCCATAAACCTCTCAGCATATTCAGTCACAGTTGAATTCCCTTGCTTCAGCTCTAGGAATTTGACTTCCTTCTTTCTACGCACATCCTCAGGAAAATATTTCCTCAGAAATTCCCTGCTGAACACAGCCCAAGTAATAGCCTCATCTGCTGCCGTAAACCTATGACAAGTCTCGACCCAGCAGTCACCAGCTTTCTTCACTAGCATATGCGTCCCAAAACGCACTTTCTGCGCCTCAGAACAATCCATGAGTCAAAAAATCCGCTCAATCTCTTTGAGCCAATCCTGTGCTCCATCGGGATCGTACCGACCTTCAAAAGTAGGTGGCTTATTCCTCTGAAACGTCTCCAACACACAGGACCCATAATTCTCACCAGCACGAGGTTGTTGCACAGCCTGAGCAACAGCTTGCAGAACAGCAGCAAGTCCAGCATCATTCCTTCCAGACATTGTTCTGCTCAACATCAAGAACAGTCACAGTGGTTAGAATTAATTCCATAATAATTCTACTGTTAGACACTAAAGACTCAAGAACATGCCCGGACAGACCGACCTGCTCTGATACCACTAATGTAACACCCTTCTACCCCACGACATTTTCACACAATAATTTAAATAATCAGAGTATCTTCACAAAAAGGGTGTCACACTTTATTTCATAAAATCACATCATAAACAGGTTCCTGCTGCGTAACACGGGTTCTCAAAATACTTCATAATTATTAATCTTCAAGAAAATTAGCATTCAATTTTAACTTCACCGCGGAAAATAGTCTCAGACTCTTTATTAAAAATATTTCATCACAACTTCAAAAAAATAAAATAGCTCATACTTTAGCATCATAAGAAAATTCCAGAGATATATCTATGGAAATGGCTGACAGAGTCGACAGACTGAGACTTGAACGGGTTTCTCATCACGCATCCGTTCGGAGGGAACGGAGCCAGCAGGTTCCAGAGGTAGTAGGTACATCTGTTCAGGAAGAGGCGTCGACTTCTAAGGTGCAATCTACTCCTGAGGCTCAGTCTACTCCTAGAGCTTAGTCTACTCCTAGGGCTCGACCTTCATCTCAGGCCACTCTACCTTCATATTAGGCCACTCCATCTTTATCTCAAGCCACTCCACCTTTTTCTTCTTCTTCCCATAGGATACGGGATACACCAGCTGGCGCGTCACTTCCCTCATCCTCCCGCATGTGTCGGGATGCATTAGTGCCACCTAGTGCTGATCAGGTGCCACCTCCGGCTAATGATCCCGATGCACCGGTGCCACCTCTGGAGGGTGAGGTTGCTAATGCCGAGCCAGAGGGATTCAGAGGGGTCCATTTGATATGTACTTACTTCCTCTGTATCTAGACCACACTACCATACATATCTGGGACGGAGAGGTAGCATTAGTCTGATTTTGGATTTATTTTTTAGGTTAATTTAAATTGCTGACATTGATTATTTCAAACATTGATTATTATTGACTTTGATTATTTCTGAATATCGCAGGTGCGTGATCCCTAGAAGTTTCTGAACCATGAGAGGAGAATTTTAGCATTGCATCATCCAGATGAGCAGTGGTTTTAGTCGGCTATGACCGTTTCTGGGTTGAGTGACCTATGCATGATTGGTTACAGTCTAGTCAACCACGAGATTCTTAACGCATTCGTGGAGAGATGGCATTTTGAGATGTCTTCTTTTCATTTCCCGCATGGTGAGATGTCTATCACACTAGATAATGTCTCATCTTTGTTGCATCTTCCGATCAGGGGGAGATTCCTCTATTATGGTAGGATGACCAAAGACGAGGTGGTCGAGGTGATGGTGGAGCATCTGGTGGCTGATCCATGGGACACGATTGAGGAGGTGGATAGGATCAGGGGTGCTCATGCTAAGTTTAAGTTCCTGAAGAAGATATATGATGATGATAATGGTGATGCCATGCAGGTGGCCGTACACATGACTCATGCTTTGAGGGCATATCTTTTTTTTTTGTTGGCACTTGTATTTTTGTGGATACGAGTGCCAAATATACCGACGTTGCATACCTCCGGTACTTCTTGGATCTCACACAGATCCATGAGTACAACTTGGGAGAGTCCTGCCTGGTCTATATGTATTCAAAGTTGAGAGGTGGATGTCGATGGAGGACGAAGCAGGTCACAGGCAGCACGACATTACTGGTGGTAATAATTTTGTATCCTTTAATGTTTTTTTTATCTTTTTCATTTCATATTTGTGATAATTCATGATCCCTTAATGCTTTTTATTTTCATTTCAGGCTTGGATCCTCTAGCACTTCCCGCACATCGCTGGTTGGGCGAGTTAGGATAAGTACATTGAGGAAATGCCTCGTGCCTGTGCTTTTATCCCGCTGAGAGGGAACCAAGCAGTCGAACCTTTCAGAGTCTATCTTGACCGTTTAGTTGCTAAGGACATCCACTACAACTGCTACGTGGATCACCATCAGACGCAGCCATCTGATGATATATCTTTATATTCTAGATGGATGGCCTGTAGATTGTGTATCACTGCTCCTCATTTGCCCGAGCGTGTCATGCACCAGTTCGGGTACACCCAGACCATCCCTAGACATCCTGCTGTCTTTGCTCTTTCTGCCCTTGACTCGTATACAGATAGAGGAGATGTTTGCTGATTATCAGAGTCATCTGGTATCGGAGGAGGCTTGGGCTACCATAGCGCTGAACGACTGGAGCTATGTCGATGGATACATCAAGTGGTTTTTTAGGGTCTCACATCCGTACATGGTGCCGACTGATCTAGAAGATCTGTCGAGACCAGCTCATCAGGAGATTCTAGAGGAGCACCAGACTCAGCTAGATTATACCGAGGATGTCTTGTATATTTGTCGTCGCACAGTGGAGATTGCGCGGACAGACAGTGACGAAGGTATCTTCCCCGAGGGGTCTATTGTCAAGCGAGTACTGGATGTCATTTTTGTGGAGGCACATGGGGCACTATTATACCGCAAACATTGTGCGAGGACCGTGGTGAGGTCGATGGACGAGGAGGCAGACCAGGCATATGGGTAGAGGAGAGGTTGTCAGGCACACCCATTAAGAGTCTGTTATTATTTTGATGTAGTACTATAGTTTGTACTTTTTTTTTCCGACATTGTTACTACATTTTGGATTTCGTGAAGTACGACATTTTACTATTATATTGCTATATTATTTTGTATGTCTGTTATTTTATTCGAGATCGTGCTTCATAATTTATTTGAAAACAAATACACAAAGTGTTATAAAAAAAACATGTACTGATACACTTCGAAGATGTATCTCCAGAAAATTCTAGTAGATACATCTCTGAAAATATTCAAATGAAAAAGGGTTATGGGAGAGATGCTATGAGCGTTTAAAGTTTATAATAGTTCCGGAGATATATCTCTAAAATATGTTAACGTTTCTCAGAAGTGGGGTGCGTCCGAAGATGTATCACAGGAACCTAAATAAATGGAAATCCACACGGTGTGCAAGAAATACATAAGGTGGAAAAAGAAATTCTCTAATTTAAGAGTAATGCTAAGGCACAAGTTAAAAAATATATTTACAGAAAGTTTGTATTGGAAACATTAATAAAAAATTAATTTTTTTATTTTTAATAAAAAGAGTGCACAATTTCTAAAATATTATTTCTATATTTAATTTTTAATTTGTACTCCTAAAACACAAGTTAGTATTATTCATAATTTAAATTATAATTTGGTTTAATATAGTGTATTTGTGAATTTATTGATTGAGTATATTAGTTTTATGTACATGTGTAACAAATAAAAATCACAATAATAAATCAACCAATGAAAAGAAAGCGGAGAAGAGAAAGAAATATACTGTTAGATTTAACTGCGAAAACCTGAACAACAAAATCATCATTACAGAAACTGAACCGCAATTCAGTAACATAGTGAAAACAAAAACATAGTGCATGTTTGGTTCCACGTTTGCACTGTCCCCCACCGTGAACAATAAAAGCTACAAAGTATAGCTTCTGCCTCTAGACGCGCGTTTACCCCACTCCCACCGTGAAAACAAACATGCCTATAGAACTGAAACCAAAATGCAATCCAATAAAGTAAACCAAACCAACAACTTATAATTTTATCAATACAAGTGACATCATTATCCTTTCCGAACTTGACCATCAAGTACACACGTCATTATTCCGGTTGGACTGACTTAGCAATACACGGAAACAAGTTTTTAATCTTTCGCACAATTTCGAACCAACGGCCAGGATTGCATCATTCAAAGTACAAAGAGAATTTACTTTGTTCCGAATGTATACCTGTAGTTAAAATTGATTTAAAATTTAAAATTCTTTTATTAATAAAATAACATCAAAAAATAAATAAGTTAAGCATGTGTATTAGAGATAGCATATTATCATGTACATACCATACACTTAGTTTACCACACGTACTTTTATCCTTATATATATATATATTTGTGTGTACTCATTATCATATTAATTAAAAAAACAGTACTTTCATTATCACTCTCTATCTTGATTCTTGAATGCTTCTAACCGTTTTTCATCTTCTTCATGATGAGCTATGGTTTCCTTGATATGGTATCAGAGCTAACCATGCTCTGGTAGCCATTGTTTCCCTTTATTCTCTGTAAACATTTCTTCTTCCTTTCTTTTCTGCATCAATGGCTTCTCAGAGCTTCGCTGATTTCGCTACCAATTCTACCAATCCCTATTACCTTCATCTGAATGAAAATCCGGCTCTCGTTCTTGTTTCTCCACCGCTTGATGACAAGAATTATCACATGTGGTCTCGATCGATGTGTCATACCCCAAATTTGTCCTACCTGTTTATAATTATCATCTCGCATATCCCAATTTATCAGGTGGAACGAACTCGCTGGATTCACAGACGAGTCTGTCAACTAAAAATCGATTCTGATTAATTTCGAAATCTTACAAAACACTTTATTTTTTTTCGAGTGGTTTATTCCATGCTGATAATTTTAGTACAGTCGTTTTTTTTAAAAAAAATTTCAGACACTTTATTACCTAGTTTGTTATTTTATTTTAGCTTTTTTTGGATAGAATAATGTATTAAGATAATTAATTTCATTTAGATTCTATCCACACCTTTCTCTTTTTAAAAAAAAAAAATTTAAATGTATTTGTCCTTTTTCATTATTTTATTCTTTCTATTTTTGAGCATTCTTGTTGATTAAGTTTGCATAAGAGTATGTTTGGTATTTTAAAAAATAAATAAAAACCCTAATTGCTAGACTATATATGTGATATGAAGAGAGACCCATCGGGGGAGAGGACACGCAGCGCATCTCATTTCAAAATATCACCCAAAAAAAAATAAAAAAGAGAAATTGAAAGAAGGTTCAACGCTCCTCTTCTTCTCCATTTTACTAGTTCCTCACCCTCCCTTTACACTCTTTCTTTGCCACTCCATCATCACTAACCGACACCCACACAACCTCCATTGTTCTCCACCCTTTGTTTCTTCTCCGATTCTACCTCCTACATAAACCTTCCTTCACAACCAAACCCAAACGATTATCACCATTACCATCCAAACTCTACAAGCACCATCTTCCTCAATAACAACAATAACTCAACACAGTAAAACCCCATACACCTACCTAAATCCGACCTACATCACACCACTCCATAACTGTGCAACAAACACACAACTCGCATTCTAGAACGCGATAAAAGTGGCAACAACAACATCACCTACGATTCACTTCGATTTGACTATTCTGACACTACCTCTCACCTCGCCGCTGTAGTTATTTCCGGCGACGCTCTGCAACCTTCGTCAAATATCTCGCTGAGAGACGACCTTGAAGTTTCAGCAACAACAGCAACTCCTTTCACGAGGTCACGAAGGCCATAACCATGATTCGTAGCCGTGATTTCGATATGAATTAGCAGGAGCTCGAACCTACAACCGCTGCAACACCGACAACACCATAATTCAATTCGAACTTCAGCAGCAGTAATGTTTAATTTCGGATGTTTCAACCAGAACGGTGGGATCAACTTGGAGTCGGTAAGCCGCTGCTGATTGAATTCAAGTCGTGTCAACAAATCCATGTTATAGTAAGGCTCAGAAACGAACTCTCAGTCACGTCGACATCAACCATAACTCTGCATTCGGTAACAATTCGAATCAATTTCTCTGATTGTGTTATGTTGGCTGCACATGACCTCGCTTTCCAGATTACTACTATTTAATTGATTTTGAAGTTAGGTTTCATTTATGCATATGGTTGTTGCTGTTGTTAGCTTGAATATTGCTGCTCATGTTTCATGAAATAACACTACTGTTGGATTTAGTTTGAGTTAATAGCATTACCTCTTTGTTATGCTTCAATATTTCTTTTCAAATGAGATGTTACTGTTAATTGTTGTTGTTATCAAGAGGAAAGACACAATGTCGTGTTTCCGTGCCCTCCTTGTTTATGTCAATAGAACTTGTTGGATAGAATGGCAGAATGAGTCCTTAAAGCATATGAAATGATGAATTGAAAGTCTAGGATGTAATTTCATTTCGGTGCGGATTGGTTACGACCATTCTTCAGATTTGTATGTTGTTACTGCTCTAATTGATTGTTGTGGAAGAAGCTTATTGGATGTTTCGCCATGTCACCGTAGCTGCTTAGCAACAACACAGGGTGGTAGTATCGATGAAACTGCATTGCGATATGGTAACGTGCTGCTGCTATGAATAGTTCCTGACAACATTACGACATTGCGGTAACAATTCAAACCAATTTTTCTCTTGCGTAATGAATCCGATTCTTTGTTGCAAACTCTGTTTGGATTGTTTTAATTCTCACTGTTTCAATTATTTGCTAATATTGTCGCTGTTGTTTGCTAATTCCTTAGCATTGCATAAAGTCGGATATGACCCGCGGTTTCAACATTGTTCTGTTGATGTGTTAAAGTGACACTGCTATTATATTCATGAGCCTTTTTCATTTTGCAAGCGTAAATTTCTATTTCGATTATATTCCGTAAACAAGGTATATGCTGTGTTGTTAGTTGTCTCGATTATATGTGTAATCTGTGATTCGACTAAGTTGGGTTTATGTTGGATTTTGGCACTGTGACATTGGTACAATATCGTCGGTGCTGTTGTTGCCAAATTGTATTGTTTGCTGCTGTTTGTTTAAAGAAATTACATTGCTGCTGATTTTGTTCTTACTGATGCATATGCGATTCGTGTACGACTCATTGATTGTTGCTCATTGATTTTCTGCTATATCAGCACTGTGTAGTTACCACCAATTCCTATTCCATATATTAATGAAGCATTGTAGCTTCTTGTTTGTGTTATTGTCATGGTGTATTCGCAAATATGTAGGATGATTGCTATCGATTGGAGTTTGGTTTTGATTACGTTATATGCTACTGTTATCTTGCATTTGAGCTATGTAGACATTGTTGGGGATTGTGGTTGTTGATTGTTCTATTTTGTTGATTATATTTGAGCTATGTAAACTTGTCCTACCATTGTTTCAAAACTGTGACCTTTTGTCAATTGTTAACTGTTGCCTGCAGTTTGTTTTGATTCCAATTATTGCTGCTAATCCATTTTCAATCTTTGTGTCTGAGTTGTTCTTTGCAAATTGTGACATTCGGTTTTGGGAGAATTCACTGCGGGCTTACGGTATTTGATTGGAGCGAAAACGTTATCTCTATGATCTTATATGCTTTACTTTATGTGTAAATATTATTATGTTATGCTTTTTGTTTCTTTATGGTTTTATAGTAGATATGTTAGAAGTTAATGTCACCTACCAAACGTTTTCATGCAGTCTGATTGTGTATACTTATTTTGAATTGGGAAAAAGTAGCATTGATTGTATTCTCCCTTTGTTTTGACACGTGACAAAGGCCCATTAAATTTCTATTATATTTGGTTTGCTTTAGAAATTAATTTTAGGGTCTTTAACATGAATTGTAGAAATTTCAATGTTAGATCTTTTTTATTTAGCTATTAATTTCTTTTTTAGTTAATTAAAATCAATTTCAAAATCATTTTTCATTAACCTTGAATTAATCTTAGGTTTAGATTTTAAATTTTGATTAATTTTTAGTCATAGATTTTAATTAGTCTCATTTTAATTAGAAGTTAGATTTTAATGTTAGAATTGGTTTTAGAATTAGATTAGAAAATAACTTGAATTAATTTGATATTTAATTTTCGAATTAGCTTTTAATTTTAGATTGACTCTTTTTACTTAGAATTTAATTTTGATTTTTAATTTGCACTTTATCTTGGATATTCTTGACTGATTTTTAAGCTTGATTTTGATGCCTATACGGTTTAAGTCCCATTTAAATACAACATTAAAATATTTTCTAATTGATATTGGAAGTAGTGGGCTTTTGGAGTCTAGCACTCCTTGGGTCCTTGAACTATCACTCTTGGGGCGCACGCCTTGGGTTGTGATCGTTCCGTCTTCCATTCCTAAAATACTTAAAAATATTTTAATCTAACTAAAGCATTCAACCTTAATAAAACTTTTTGACTTATAAATCTTAATTCAATTTAAAAAAAAAAACAACTACCTAATCTTCTACGAACTTTCTTTTAAATTAAAATCTTAATCTATTTAAAATATTTAATCTTAATAAAAAACACTCAACCCCTAAAAATATAATCATTTTCTCAAATTAAAATTCTTTATCTAATCAAATTCCTAATAATTTTCTCAAATCAATTTAAATTATAACCCATTTTATTTAATCTCTAAATATTTTCTTAAATCAAATTACAAACTACTTAGGTTAATGTTTCTAAAACTTTTTCTTAAATAAATTATGAAAGTAGTGGGCTTTTGGGGTCTAGCACTCCTTGGGTCCTTGAACAGTCGCTCTTGGGGCGCACGCCTTGGGTTGCATTCGTTTCGATCTTCCAACCCTATTAAAAACACTTAATCCTCCTTAAACCTCTTAATTCATCCAAACCTTAATTCGATCAATGCGTCTAAAATACATCAAATTCAAATCTTTTTTCTAATTAAATTACGAAAGTAGCGGACTCTTGAGGTCTAGCACTTCTTGGGCCCTTGAATGAACGCTCTTGAGGCGCACACTTTGGGTTGTGTTCGTTTCGATCTTTCGTTCCTAAAACACTCGCCCTAATTACGTGGACAAAGAAGCCCATTGTCCAACAAACATAATTTCATAATTAACGGAATGAAAAAGGTGTCGTTGAGATCTAGCATCTCAGTAATACCCCGATTAATTGGTTGCGAGGCCGACGTCTCGTTTATCAAATAGTCGTCGTTCTTCCTCTAAAATACTTAACAAACCAAACACTTCTTACGCAACCAAAACCCTAAAACGTACGCAAATCAAACTCTTTTATAATCAAATCTTTAACACACTTAATTCATATTCAAACAACTTTTCTCAAAAAGAACATTGTTTAGTCCATTCTCTCGCGCATATGAACTAGTGCTTCAGCCTCCCTTGACGAGCGGACAAGCCAACGTTTAGCAGTTAGAATGCGAATTAAACACTCGTTCGCTTAAAAAACACAAACCAACCTTAGTCCCACAAACTACGAATGCTCTGACTTTTCCATTGCACGAGGGAATACGTAGGCCCAAGGGTTCTCAATCCTTGCCGAGCACACTAATAAAAACCACCCATTTCCCCTTAGAAAGCAATACCTACCTTAGAAGAAAACAAACAAACCAAGCTAACTTATCTCTCGATTCGAATCAAAAGGTTCCCGTTGAGTACAACGGACGTAGAGGGTGCTAATACCTTCCCTTTGCGTAATCGACTCCCGAACCCGAATTTGGTTGCGACGACCATTTTCTTATCCCTTTCAAAGGTTTTATCGATATTTTCCTATTCCTTCCTTGGAATGAATAAAATTCGGTGGCGACTCTGTTTCGAACAGTTTTTTCCGCGTCCATCGCGAGAATCGTATTTTTCGAGGTACGACACGATGCAAATCGCGTTAATCTCCAAGAACGAAGACAAGTTTATCGACGACACTCTTCCCAAACCAGGTGTTTCAGATATTCTCAACGCGCCATGGATTAGATGCAACACGATGGTTCTTGCGTGGATTCAACGTTTAATCTCTGAATCAATTGCACGATCGGTACTTTGGATTGAAACAGCTGCGGGCGTGTGGAGGAATCTGCAAATTAGGTTTTCTCATAGTGACATTTTCCGCATCTCTGACATTCAAGAAGATATGTACAAGTTTCGTCAAGGTACTTTAGATGTATCAAATTACTTTACTCATTTGAAAGTTCTGTGGGATGAATTGGAAACCTATCGTCCAATTCAATCTTGTTCATGTACTATTCCATGTTCTTATGGTGCTATCGCATCAATTCGTCGCTATAGGTATCAAGATAATGTGATTAGGTTTCTTAAGGGTTTGAATGAAAAATTCACTCATTCCAAGAGCCAAATCATGATGATGAATCCCTTACCTGACATTGATAAAACTTTCTCACTGGTTATTCAGCAAGAAAGGGAGATGAACAATGCCATGTCTACTGTTATTCCTGTTGTTGGCAACAATGAGGAGAGCGCAACTTTGAATACTCAAGCTTCTCATGATGTTCAGTCAAGCAAACCAACTCAGCAGAGAGGAAGATATCATGACAATGGTGGTTCAAGAGGCCAAAATCGGGTTTGCACTCATTGTGGCAGAACAAACCACACCATTGATACCTGTTTCATCAAGCATGGTTATCCACCAGGCTTCAAGAACAAGAGTAAAGGCAATGGTTCAGGTTCTCAATAGTCTGCCACCATCAACAATGCATCAGAGCCTCCTACATCAAGTCCCACAAATTCCTCTTATGGTTTGACTCAAGAGCAATACAATAACATTCTAGCACTGCTTCAACATTCAAAAAACCCTTCCACAACCAATTCAGTTTCAACATCTCCTCTTGCATTGAATTCACTCTCTTCCAACACCAATGGTAAGTCTCTCTCCCTTTGGATCTTAGACACAGGTGCCACAGATCACATTACCTTTAATCTTTCAGCCTTCACTAGCTATAAATCTATCATTCATATTTCTGTTACTCTGCCTGATGGTTCAAAATTATCTGCATCCATATCTAGTTCTGTCACTCTTACACAATCCTTAGTTCTGCATAATGTTCTTTATATTCCTTCATTCAATGTTAGTCTCATTTCTATAGCAAAATTCTCTCAAAGCAATAATTGTTTTGTTCAATTCACTGCTAATTACTGTTCAATTCTGCAGAACCCTTCAATGGAAATGATTGGTATAGCTGAGTTGCAAAATGGATTATATGTCATAAACTCCATTGGCCCTCATTCCTCTTGTAATTCTGTTTCTGATAATAATAGCATTCTTTGGCATATGAGACTTGGTCACCCTTCACATAAAGGTTTACAGGCTATTGCAAACATTTTTCCTTTTGTTTCTTGTAAAGACAATATATCACCATGTGATTCTTGCCATTTTGCTAAACAAAGAAAGCTTCCTTTTCCTAATAGCATTACTTGTACTAATGATGTGTTTGAAATTCTTCATGCTGATTTGTGGGGTCCTTTTTCCACTATTTCTATATTAGGACATAAATACTTCCTCACTCTTGTTGATGATTATTCTAGGTTCACATGGGTGATATTTCTAAAAACCAAAGATCAAACTAGAGATAGTTTTATCAATTTTGTAGCTTATGCTGAAAAACAATTTAATAAATCCATTAAATGTTTGAGGTCTGATAATGGCACAAAATTCATAGCTTTAAACACATTTTTGTCATCTAAGGGTATTGTGCATCAAAAATCATGCGTTGAAACCCCTCAACAAAATGGAGTAGTAGAGAGGAAACATCAACACATACTTAATGTGGCTAGGGCTCTCCATTTTCAATCTAATATGCCTTTAAGCATGTGGAATTTTTGTGTGTAGCATGCTATCCATATTATTAATAGGCTTCCCACACCCTTGCTAAAATCTAAGTGTCCTCATGAGATCCTATATCAAGAACCTCCATCCTTAATTCATCTTAAAGTCTTTAGATGTCTATGCTATGCTTCCACTCTCATGGCTAATAGAACTAAATTTGACTCTAGGGCTCATAAGGCCATCTTTCTAGGATTTAAAGAAGGAACCAAAGGTTATATACTTTATGATTTACATCATCATAATATTTTTGTCTCCAGACATGTCATTTTTTATGAGAGTACTTTCCCTTTCAAAAATCAATCACATCCCTACACATATTCCCAAACTGTTCACAATTATACACCTTTAAGTACTGCTACCACACCTACTGAACCTACCTCACTTCCTTCAGGAAATGACTTGTCTGATGTACTTGACACTCCCAGTACACCTTTAAGTCCTGCTCACTGTAATCCGGTCCCTTATGAAAACTACATTGATCCCTTGACCACACCTGTTAGCCCTGTAATTGACATTAATACACCATCAACTCCTGTCATAGACCCTATAACCCCTCTATCTGCTTTATCCAATTCTCCTATTCCTAAACCTGGTACAATTGAACCACCCTCTACATCTTCTCCTCAAATACTTGATCAGCCTCTTTTAAGACAGTCTACTAGAGTGTCTCATCCTCCTTCATACCTAGCTGATTATCATTGTTATTCTACTAATGCTAAGTTTCATTCCACTAATGTTCTTTATCCCTTGTCATCTGTTTTATCTTATAGTCAATGTTCTCATGCATATCATCATTTTTGTTGCTCCATTTCATCTAACCCTGAACCATCCACATTCCAACAAGCTAATAAACTTGAATGTTGGAAGCATGCTATGAATGTTGAATTGCAGGCTCTTGCAGATAATCATACTTGGACTTTGGTGGATCTACCACCTGGTAAGGTTCCCATTGGCTGCAGATGGGTCTATAAAGTGAAATACAAGGCAGATAGATCCATATAAAGGTATAAAGCTAGGCTTATGGCAAAGGGATACACACAAATTGAGGGAGTAGATTACTTTGATACTTTTTCTCCTGTGGCCAAGATCACCACAGTCAGAGTTCTCTTATCCATTGCTGCTATCAAAGGTTGGCATCTAGAGCAATTGGATGTAAACAATGCATTTCTGCATGGAGATTTACATGAAGAAGTGTATATGACATTACCTCTTGGGATTACTGCTTCTAGCTCATCACAGGTCTGCAAGCTTCACAAATCCTTGTATGGCTTGAAGCAAGCTAGTAGGCAATGGTATGCTAAACTTTTCTCTTTCCTGCTTTCTTTTGGATATTCACAATCTCAGGCTGATTGTTCTTTATATGTCAAGTCCACAACCATTAGTTTCACTGCCTTACTTGTCTATGTGGATGACATAGTTTTGGCTAGCAATTCCCTTCTTGAAATTCACTCTGTCAAGAAATTGTTGGACCAACAGTTTAGTACACACGTCATTATTCCGATTGGACTGACTTAGCAATACACGCAAACAAGTTTTTAATCTTTCGCACAATTCTGAACCAACGACGAGGATTGCATCATTCAAAATACAAAGTTGGAAAATGATGTATATGATGATATATTACCGTGAATGGAAAAGAAAAAGATAAATTCTTTGAAACCCTTGAATTTGTTACCTGTAGTTAAAATTGGTTTAAAATATAAAATTGTTTATTAATAAAATAATATAAAAAATAAATTATTAAATTGTCAATACTTATCAAATTAAATACAAAGAGTCAGTGTAGAATAAAATAAATGTATGATATCCTGTTTTAATGTGATATTTAAAGAGATAATAAAATATGAAAGTTAATTTTGAGATTAATTATAAGGTAATCATAATTTGGGGCACAAGTTAGAGATAAATATAGCAGTATATAATTAAAAATTATTATTTTGAATTTGAGTTTAATTATTATTTTTGTTCAATTTTTTTTTGATAAATATAGAGGTATATAATTAAGAGACTCCATGTTATTTTTGTTCAAATTATTATTTAATTTCAATTTGAGTTTAATTAAAAATTAGCATTATATAATTAAAAAAAGATAACCTTAATTTTTAAAGCCATTTTATTTGACCGAGCATGATAAAACGTGTTCCGACAATCAAAATACTTTCATACTATTTGTATTTAACATTTTTAATTTTCTAATAATAAAAATATTTGATTTTTTAAGAAGAGTACAATGACTTATATATATATATATATATATATATATATCATTTGACTTTTATTATAATTTTATGTAATATATTTTAAATTACGTGATATTTAAAATGCTAAAATAATAATATTATATTTTTATGACATGTATAAAATAAATGATTAAATACGAGTTGATGTAATCAATCTCATATCATATATTTATTCAATTTCACAGTACATTTTATTTTTAATTCAAGGAGACTATAATGTTTATCAAATAAAAAAAATTAAAAGTTGAATGTGTTAAACAATTTTCCAAATAAAAAAAAATTAAAAAACTAATTTTTTATTTATTTTTTGTCTTTGACATTTTAAAATATTATATCCTTTGACATTTTACCTTCTAGAGTTCAAATTCATATAATTTTTATATTATTAGATAATCACAAACATTATATTGTTTGACTTTTATTATTATATATATTTTAACATATGTAATATTCATTCTGCTAGTAAATATGTACACCTACTATTGTTTAAATTTGTTTAAAACATAAAATTATTTATGGATAAAATAATATTAAAAAAATTAAATAATAAATAGATTTAATTGAAATGTATTAACAGTATAAAAAAATTTTATACTGTTAATCATAATTGTTAGATGTTAGAAGAAGTAGGGGTGAGAATAGGCCAGACCGGCCTATAGCCTAGCCTACTTAAGGCCAGATCAGGCCAAACTTTTTTAATAAAAATGTCAGGCTTAGGCTTTTTTAAAAGCCTATTTAATTAAATAGGTCAGGCTTAGGCCGACCTATATTTTCATATATATTAAAAATATGCTAAATAACTTGTCCAATATATGCATATATATTAGAAAAAAGGATACATATATTGATCTATATATGCATATATATTAGAACAAAGGCTAAATAGGTCGGCCTATATATGTATATATAGGTCAGCCTATAAAACTTCTTAAATAATATGAAATAATTGAGAACTATAATGAGAATAAGGCTTGTAAATAGGCTTTTAGGTCAGGCCAGACTTTTAAAAAGGCCAAATCAAGCAAAAAAAGAGAGCCTATAATAGGCTATAAGCCAGACTCAGACCTTTTAAATTTATCGTAGGCCAGACCCAGGCCTTATAAAGCCTAGCTTAACCTAGCCTATTTCCAACCCTAAGAAGAAGTTTAACTTTTAGTTTAATCTTTAATAAATAATACTAACGGATGATGGTGATGAACTGACAATATAAAACTTTTATACACTGATAGTATATATAATAATTATTCTCATAATAAATACGTATAAAATTAAATTCAAAAGGTCGATTTAGAATAAAAATGAATGAATCATATGCTGTTTTAATTTTGCATTTGATGAGATAATTAAATATAAAACTTAATTTTAAGACTCATTATATCATTTTATTTTAGTTGAAATTAATATTTCGAATTGAGTTGAATGAAAAGTAACAAGTATATAGAATTAAAAAGTAAATTGTTGATTTTTATTTATTAAATATAATTTATTATATAAATAAAACAAAAAAAAAATAAATTAACAAGGAAAATTGATAATAAATTAGAAAATAATAATTAATAAATAATTTATTTAAATTAAATAATTTAAAAAAATTATTAGTAAATTTTTTATAAATATAAATATGAATTAATTTATTTTTAAAATTAAATATAGTATCTTAATATGTTTTTTTTTTATATTTTAAATACATACACTTTAAATATTATTAAAAATCTTTAAAAATATTTATTATTATTTGTTCATACATTTTGAAAAAGTGATTAATTTAAATACACAGTTCGTGGAAAGCTATTTTCCATTGTCATCCAATTAAAGTTAATTCTTTTAATACATAAGCATCTGAATTATAAATAAAAATAAATAAAATAATTAATTATTCTAAGAACTGATTTTTTTCATTTTTCTCTTTCTCATTTTTCATGATTATTCATGTTTATGTGTCAAAAAAATTAATTTTAATTAAATAATGTATGACGTATTCCACTTAATCTCTTTTAAAAAATTGTTATTTAGCCATGAATATATATATATTTCAAAAGAATTATTTTATATTTGAATAGAATATATATTTTATTATGTCATTATTAAGTCTATATTAAAAATTAAAAATAATAAAATAATAAAAATATATTTTTATGACTGTGTGTTTCATACAAATAATAAAATACATTGTTTATTTGGTCTATATCATATCATATATTTATTCAATTTCTTTTAACATTTTGTTTCCAATTCAACAAGACAATAATTTACCAAACAAAAATTATAAGCTGATCGCGTTTAACAAATTTCCAAATAAAAAAAATAAAATTCTTATTTTTTTTTTTTTGAATAATAAAATTTATATTACCAAAAAAACAATTCAGTACAATACGCCGATCAATGATCCAAGCACAAAAAGACAAAAAGCGACAAACTAGAATAGGAACTTAGTACACATAGTTAATTCGGTGGCAGTACTCTTTCATCTTAGTGTTCTTCTCCACCCTTCGAATCACCATCTCCCGGATGACGGCGTTATCTAGCACCTGTCGTCCTTCTGACCGGAACACCTTCCTATTACGAATTGACCAAACGTGATAAACTGTTTCCGCTATTATTGTTTTGAGTAGTCTAGCTTTCATACCTTTACCTCTAGCGGCTTGGACTGTCCATTTCAACTCTTCGTCCCAACCATTAGGATTACGCACAATTGATAGGGCCTTCAATTGATCTCTCCACACCTGATTGGTTTCTGCACATTCAAACAATAGGTGCTTGGTTGTCTCCATCTCCCCACAGAATACACATGTATCATCAATATTAATCCCACACCGTCGAACTCTGTCCTTTGTCATGAGACGATGGTGGCATGCCATCCATAACGTGAAAATTGCCCTTGGTCTTGCTAGGTTACCAAACAGTAAAAATCTCCAGTCCACTTTTGGTTTCGCCTCTCGAAGCTCTTGGTACATCACGGTAATCCTGTATTTCTTTTTATCCACGAACCGCTGCCAGCAGCCTGTGTTGATTAGGGTGTCTCTATGCTTGAAGACTGCCCGTACCATCCAAGACACGGCTGGGCTTGGTTCAAACATCTGCACCTCACTGTTTTTCAGGTAGTATTGGTGAGTCCACTTTATCCACAGCACATCCTTCTTTATCCACAAGTTCCACAGTTGTTTACCCATCGCAGCAATATTCCACTCTGCTAGTGATATCATGTTCATCCCCCCACCGCGACTGGGTCACAGACTTGATCCCAAGAAATGGGAGACTTCTTACTCTCTGCTTGTTTACCAATCCATACAAACACTCGACATAACGATTCAATTCTTTTGAGCACCTTTTTTGGTAGGGGAAAAATCTGCAACCAGTAGTTAGTAATTGATAAAATTACACTTCTAACAAGTTGTATTCTACCTGCATAAGAGAGGAGCTGTGTACTCCAATGTGCAATTCTTTTCATAACCTTTTCTATGAGAGGTTGGCAAGCATGAACTGTCAGTTTCCTACTGTCGAGTGGAACACCCAGGTACCTAACTGGTAATGCACCTACTGATAGGCCAGTCTGTTGGCAGAAGGCATTTATCTCCTCAGAAGTCACACCTGCTGCAAAGAGTTTGCTTTTTGCTTGGCTCACATACAAACCCGTTGCCTCTGAGAAACTTTGTATTTTCTCCATGATGAGTGTCAAGGATGTGCTGTCTCCTCTAGTAAACAATAGAATGTCATCTGCAAAAAACAAATTGGTTATTCTCAGTTTTTCACATTTTGGGTGAAAATTGAAATCAGGATTGGATTGCAAGGTCTGCAGTGTCCTATGAAGGTACTCCATAATGAGTACAAATAATAGGGGAGATATAGGATCCCCCTGCCTTAATCCTCTTCTTGCTTTAAGTAATTTGGTTGGGATGCCATTAACAGAGTATCTGTATGAAACAGAGCATACACAAGCCATCACCCACTGAATAAAGACATTTGGAAACCCTAACTCCCTCATTATATGGTCTAAGGCTTGCCAATCTACCGTGTCATATGCTTTTTGAATGTCCAATTGTAGCATACACCTTGGGGACAAATATTTCCTTCCATACCCTTTCACCAGTTCCTGTGCAAGTATTATGTTATCCTGAATATTTCTTCCAGGTATAAAAGCTGATTGTGAATCTTCTACTACCTTTCCAACTACCTTGGCTAACCTTGAAGTCAAAATCTTGGATATCGCCTTATAAATCGTACTGCAACACGCGATAGGTCTCATATCTTTTATTGTTTTTGCATTGGGGCCTTTGGGTATAAGGGTGACTAAAGTACAGTTCACTGCAGGGTACATTCTACCAGTCTTGAAGAAATCCTGTATGGCTGCCTTCATGTCAGTTTTCACTATATCCCAAGCTACCTTGAAAAAGTAGGCATTATAGCCATCTATCCCAGGAGCCTTGTCATTACCTATACTAGTGAGTGCTTTCCAAATCTCTTTATCTTCAATGTCTTGAATAAGTTCTTGGGCATCCTCTCTTGGCAGTAGTTTCCCCATCCTAATAGTAGTGATATCAACACCTCTCATATGATTATTTTTGGACCCAACCAAGTTACCATAGAACTCCAGTATTTCTGTTTCCAATTCATCCTGGCCATTAAGCTCATTTCCTTTCAGGCTTTGCAGTTTTGTTATCTGTTTTTGCTTGTTTTTCTCTCGCAGCAAAGCATGGAAGTAGGCATTATTTTGATCCCCCAATTGAATCCAGTTGGCTTTAGATTTCTGTTTAAGAATATCCTCCTCCACCTGATTCAGGTTGATAAGTAGTTCAGTCTTCTCCTTTATCTGTTGAATAGTCTGGTCATTGAGGTTGTCACTTGTGATGTTGGCTTGAGCCCTATGTAGATCTTCCCTTACAGTGTTAATCTGCTCTTGAATCCTAGTATAGCTTTTGTTTAACAGTTTCAACTTTGGCTGGAGTCTCTTCAATTTCTCCCATAGAATGAACATGGGATTACCTTGGATTTCTTCTTGCCAAGTTTCTTCAACCAGTTTTAAGAAGCCTTGTTCTTTATTCACACAGTTCAAGAATTTAAACATAGATTTTCGCCTGGTCTGATGGGTATGGTAGCTAACCTTGACAGGGGTGTGATCTGAGATGTTGGGTGGGAGGTTCTCCACTCTAACATTTGGAAATGCTTGGTACCAAAAGGTATTCCCAATTGCTCGATCAATTCTTGATTGTATGAAATCTGTTGCATGTTTGTTGTTCCAGGTGTAGTGAGGTCCAATTGTATCTGCCTCAAACAAGCCAGTTATTTGCATCATTTCCACCAAATCCTTATACTCTGCCTCAGTGATCTGTCTGCCTCCAATCCTATCCTGACTGGTTCTAACATTGTTGAAGTCCCCAATAACCAGCCAGGGATCATTGATGTTCTCACCTATCTCCTCTATGGCTTTCCACATTATTCTCCTTTTATCAAGATGACTTGCTGCATACACTACTGTCATAAAATTCTTATTTTTTATTGATTTATCTGTCTCTATTCACATAATTGATTATTTAAATTAAAAATATTCAATTTTGACCTTTTTCCTTTTAGATTTTAAATTGTAACTTTAAATTTATATCATTTTTATATTTTAATCAATCACAAACATTATATCATTTGACTTTTATTATAATTCTACATAATATATTTTAAATTACGTATTTTTGACCTCATAATAATATAGAATCATCCAAATAAATTAAAACAGATTCAGTTTTCTTTTTTTCAATAAATTGACTTTAGTAAAAAAATCTAAATAAATTAAAAACAAAAAAATTCTTAAATGTAATATAAATACTTTTTTAAAAATATTTCAACATTTATCCACCTTCATTCCATGTATGATATACATTAGTTAAAATAGCTGTAAATCAACGGCCAGGATTGCATCATTTGAATTAGAAATTGTTCAGATGAATTGAACGCACTTTTCATTTTGAAAAATAGAAAAATAGAAAAAACGAGGAAAAGGGAAAAGAAATAAAAAAACACTCATAGCGCATTTTAGCAAATAGGCTAGAAACTGAAGCCGAACGTTAAAACCGCTTTCGTATATATACATGTACACGAAAAAAACAAAAACACATTACGTTTTCCCGGCGAGTTTTCAAGCGACGAAACCTTCTCAACCTTTTCTCTTCCGAGAAAATTCGAACTCTCGTTCGGTTTCTCTCTTGAAATTGAGTTCTGTTAGTTACTCTGTTTTTCATTGTTGTTGTTGTTTGTGATCAATGGTGTTTTCTGGTGAAGAAGAAGAGAGTAACATGGCTTCGGGTTCTGAAAGAGTGAAGCCTCTTCACAATTTCATGTTACCTTGTTTGAAGTGGGGGACTCAGCGTCACCTCAAGTGTATGAAGATTCCTTCCGACGAGGGATCGCCATCGCGGAATAATGCGACGGAGTCTGAGAAAAAGAGGAACAAGATCAGCGAACAGAGATTCAACGCCGACGACGACGGGATCGGTGCTGTTAGAGAGAAGTTGATGCTTGATCTGAAGACTGAAGCTGATAGAATGAAAGATGCGATATTGAGAAAGGAGAAGGAGAATAATGGTGGCGATGAGGATGAGGTTGAGGTCGAGGTTGTTGCTTCAGCGGCGAGGGAGAGGACGTGGAATTTGAGAACAAGGAAGGGTGTTGGTGGTGGAGAGAGTGGAAAGGGGTTGTTGAAGATTGATGAGAGGAAACCTAACGTGTCGCCGTCGCCGTTAAGGAATGGTAACGGCAGCGTTAAGTTGAAGGGTGACGGTGATTCGAATGAAAAGGTGAAATTTTCATTGACGTTGACGAAGAAGGAGATTGAAGAAGATTTCATGAAGATGCTGGGTCATCGGCCTCCGAGGAGGCCGAAAAAGAGGCCTAGAAATGTTCAGAGGCAAATGGATGTAAGTTGATTAATCAAAGTTTCAGTTTTGATTATTGTAATTTGTGATGCTAATTTGATTGTTTTAATGTTATGTGTTATGCAGACACTTTTTCCTGGGATGTGGTTGTCTGAGGTTTCTGCTGATGCGTACAAGGTTCCTGATGTTCCTGAGAGAAAGGTGTGTTTTTGTTTTGAATTTTGATTGGTTTGATTTCAGTTTTGATGTGAAATTAAGTGTTGGTTGGGTGTGGTTTTTTGTGCAGAAATAGAAGCATTGTGAAAGGGAAGATAGAACATTGGAACTTGAAAGACATATATTAGCTGAATGCTGGGAGTGACAGCAGCTTAGGATGATTACATCTGACTATGATTTGATGGACATTTTCCTGGTAGCACAGTTGATGTGTGTTTTTGTGTTGTTTAATGTTGTTTTTTAGGTTTTATAGGGAATAGTTCATTCTTTTGTTTATATGAATAATTCTCATAAAGGATGAGGGAATGTGGCTTCTGTTTCTACTATGCTTTTTCATCAAGCTTTGTAGTTTCAGCAACTTTGAAGAAAGAAGCTATATAGTAATCTTGATAATGTCAAACTTTCTTTTTCAATTACAAAGTGTTTGATCCTGTTGAGTTTTTTCTGGTGAAAGTTTCTTTGTGTTTGGAGGAGTAACTGCATCGAACGGTTTTCAATCTCAATTGTCCGATTTTAAATTAACGGCTGAGATCGTTTGAAGCTAATTTTGTTATTGTGTAATTTAGCCAGTCCGATGACATATTAACGGTATGTCAGACTTGCCATATATTTTCTTCTGCAGCAACAACTAGACATTATAGTACTGTCTTTTTGAACTAAAACAATGACTTATGTTTTGTCTATTCTTGCAATGCTTAGAATGAGTGTTCGAATTTTAAACTGTCATCTGCAACCGTTTCTGCAATTGCATCTTGAAAGAAACTTGAGATCTATGCAATGTCAGCACAACCGCAATTTCAACTACATTAGTCATATTTTTCTCCGAAATATTCTTCTGTGATATAAATGTTTGCAGTGTAACTGAAATAACTCTAACCGCAATTTAAAACCATATGAACTCGTAGCTAACTGCATTTTAATTTCAAGTTTCAAGTTACTGTAACATATTTTACTTATTAATTGAGAGAAAATTATATGCAAGTCAATGTTTTTCAATCTTGACCATAAAAGTCTAAAAAGACGTTATCTAGTAGTCTTGTGAACCAATGGGAAGTGTTTGGGGCTTTAGGCCTAGATGGTGGCCCTACTAACCACGCTTTTGTTTAACATCCATGGAATGGTCGCTTTTATTCTTTGGCGGGTTCTATGCTGTGTATCAATACTAAAATCTCACCTCAAAATTTCACCAAGATCGAAAGTGTTACTTTAAAGAAATCATACTAAAATCTAAGATCAACGGGGTTCTTAAAAATGGAAGTTCACAATTCTAATCAAGTCTATTTAGCTTTGAGGACAAGAAAGGCCTTGAATTTATGCTTTTAGAATGTGTTGTTTATTGTCATTGATTTTTGAATGATTTTTAAGTACCGGTTTATGACCAGTAATATTTTTAGTTTAATCAGTAGTATGTGTAAAAGTTGTTGTTTTGGATTGGTCATCGGTCTACGACCCACAAAACTGGAATAATCCACATAGGCCCATTCTCTTTAGGGATTCGTCGCACTACTATATAAATGGACATGCCTCAAGTATCACTGCACAAGACATACATCACATTGTTAGACGATGGTTAGGATCTAGAAGGCGGGGTTGAATAGATCCTTCGAGTTTTACACGCAAATGATTTTCCAAAAAATTGGTTTTTAAAAAGTTTAACGGAAGCGGCCACTGAATTACGTCTACAACGAATCTCTACTAGGAGGATCGGATATGCACGACAATATTAGGAATGAAATATCGGATGAGAAAAAATTCAGATTATTCAACAAAATTTGAACGCAATCAACAATGTTTTATTTGCTTGATATTAATCCAATCCAACGAGATAGGTTGACAAACAATTAAATGCAAATGGGTTCGAATTTGCTTTGAAACAAATTATCGAACACTTGGTGTGCGTAAACACACTACGTGCAGATTTCCAAGTAATGTGATGTTGAGCTGATCCTAAATACAATCCAAGGGATTGTATCAAATTTACAAAACAATTTATCAGCTCAAGATAACACTATCTCCGAAATTTCGATCAATTTAAACTTCGCAAATTCGAATGGTATCAAACGTAAAGAGTCAAGGGAAAGAGAGGACAAACACGATTTGATTAAGCAGTTCCCCAATCGTCCTCGCTATGGGTACCTCTGCCCCCAATTCCACAAATGGAATTGAGATATATATATAAATTGTCGTTTGCAAATTGTTTATACAAGAGAAGAACAATGAACATCCAAACCCTCAAACGTCTTTGATTGTTGATGCAGAGTCTTCTCTCCCCTTGATTCAAGACGAATCAAGTGCCTCGAATTAGGTTGAACAAAACACCGTCTCACGCTACTAGACTGCAAGAAACCACCGTTCTTCAGTCACCTTCACTCGGTCGATTTCGATCTTCCGCAATTCGATTCCTAAACTGTTCTTCTACGATCCTCCGACTGTAGCTACTAAACCGAACGAATACTCTGTTCTTCGGTTACCTTCGCACGGCTGAATCCATGTAGAACGAAACGATTCGTGCCAAAAACCCCCAAAATCACCGTCCCACGCTACTAGATTGCAAGAGCCCGCAGCTCTTCAATCACCTTCGCTCGGCCGATTCTTGGAGGACAAAACCTGAGGTTTTATTCAAGAAACACCTACCAATTCTCAACCCATAAGTGAAGATCACACGCTTCCTAATTCTGAACGTTATCACTTCAAAACAATGGGCGACACAAACAAAAATGATTATGTGTAATTGTTTGTTTACTCAAGGTTGAAGATGAAGATGAAGAGAAAGATTGGTATAAATTTTCACGTTTCTTGTTATTGAAATGTGAGTTGACCCAACTATTTATAATGAGTAATGTGACCCACAATATGAAGTAACAGAAATAACAGAAAAAATTAAATGCAAAAAATCAGTTCAGACAGATTTGGGTCGACCGCCCCTTTAATGAGGGTCGGCGTGAGCTATCCCATAGGATTGTCTACGCAAATTTTGAAACCATGCGTCGACCCATCAATACCTTGCGTCGACGCAAGCCTGCAGATTTTGCAGAAATTTAAATTTCCAGAAGCATGCGTCGACCTATGCAACAGGGGGGTCAGCGTGCGCTTTCCCGAACTTTTCACAAAACTTGTTCAAACCAGCATGAGTCGACTCATGCTCACCTTGGGTTGACTCAAGACATGCAGATTTTCGAAAACTCATTTTTTTGTATGTTTTTACTGACCAAGACTCGAAACAAGTATACCAAACATCAATATTATGATCATGGACATGTAGAAATTGTGTAGACTTCTTCCTATATGTTTAGACACATGAACATTGATGGGTAGATGCAATTTGCCCGACCTAGAAGTGATACTGCTCAAATTACAATCTAATGACTGTCTTATTTGTTGACATCATTAAAACCGAAATAGATGAAAGACCTTAGCCCTCACACACATTCACTCTGTCAGACGACTTGAAGACAGTTACAACGATCTCTCATATATACATGTGATTCTCAGTTACACTCAAGTATGATTCATTACACACTTGCAAAGTTCCACCTCAAAATTTTAATGAATTAAGTGTCAGAATGCTGACCTTTTTTGCATGTATCTTTCTCATTCACTAGAGAACCGTCTTAACAATACCAAAAACATTCCACGACAATCTTCGTCGATTGACCAATCATCTTCATTTCTAGTACGAGACAGTGGAACCATATATGAGTATCTAACATTCGATTTTCCTGAATATTTTTATCTCTCATCCGTAATTACTTTCAGTTGTACACTCGATGACTATTTCAAGGTTGACTTATGGTCGAAATGTTACCAAAGACAATACTCAATCATCGTCCAAGTCCTTAAAAACAACGATACACTAGTTATTTCCCCTGCATGTGACGATCTTCGTCACCAAGATTGACAAGCTTCAACATCAAATCCTCAATATTAAGTACCGGTTCCTCAATGATAACTAATATCCATAACCTTTCACTCCAAGATAGTTGTCTTCATCCACCGCATGCTTTAACTTATTCACTACATGCACTGGTTCCTCTATTGCATGCTTTGATTCTTCCATGATGACACTATATCATTATGTAATATTTACGAATGTTTTTAATGTAATCGAGTTATTTTTGAGTAAAATGAGCTAAAGTGAAGAAGAAATGGAAAGAAAGTGAAAAAGTTGAAGAAACAAAGCAAAATCGATAAATCGTAAAGAAACGAGCATTTTTAGCACAATTTACATCATGACGTATGCCCAATAATTTGATCATATTTGGAGTTTCGTATCTCAAATTGAGACGAATTTTCTTGCAAAAGAAAGCTAAAAAGGAGATATTGCCACTGAATTTATCGCGATCGCGATGCCATTACTGTGGTCGCGATGAAAAGCCATCGCGATCACAATTCTTTATATAGTAGCCGCAATGGTACGCGTGTCAGACACATATTTGATCGTTTAAATAGAAAAATATGCTACTTATGCAAGGGTTTCAATTTTGACAATAGAAAGTTGCGCCCTGGAGTTTCAAGCAATGATTTAGAGTAATTTTCAACCATTGAAGAGATTAATCTTCCTTTATTTTCATGTACTTTCCATCTAAACTCATGGTATTTCATTGTTTAACTATGAGTAACTAGATTTCTCTTGATTAGATCTTAGAAGATGAACTTGATTTTACTATGTTAGATCATATGATTGTTTGATGTTATTTAAATGTTTTGATTTTATAATTTCGATTTAATTGCTTTTATTCTTAATGCTCTTTGTGTGTTAACGAGCTTGCAAAGAGAAATTAGATGGGTAGAGATTATTGACCGTAATCTACCGATTGAAAATAAAGAAATTGTTCAACCTAGCAATTAACGAGGGATAGGTAATTATAAGTTGTGGCTAGAGAATTAACGCGCGTAGATCGCCTAGTTTTACTTCGAATTCGTCTAAAAAATTAGAGAGTTGTTGTATAAATTAGTGAGTCGTACACCAAGGAATTGGGTACAGTGGTATTGTTAATTTGGCATAAAATTATAAGTCAATTCAATTTAAATAATGCATAATCATCAATAGAGAAAAATTAAGGTATTCGAATAAGATCTAATCGCTTTCTCATTATCGTACCGTTTAATAAATTTATTAACCAATATGAAAACCCCTCATATTTACTTTAAAAAACACAACTACAACCTTGTTAGAATTAGCAATCCATGTGGAGATGGTCTTTATTTTTTTACTTCGACTGAATTAGTACACTTGTTAGTAAAGTCATCAAATTTTTGGCGCTGATGTCGGGGATTGTGATGATTTCAACAAGGTAATTTCTTGTGCTTAGTTTGTTATTTTTAAATTTTTAGGTTTAGTTAATTTTCTTTGTTACTAGTATGTATTTTGTGTTTTATTTTATTTTTGTTTTTGTTTGTTTTATTTTCTATTTTTAGTTGGTTATTGTTAATATTTAGAATTTTTTTTATTTTTTATTTTAATTTTTATTCTCTATTTTTATTTTCGGTTTCATATTTTTATTTTGTCTTTTTTAGTTATTGTGAATCAGTGCAGTGTTACTGAGGTATTTTCTTGTTGTTTGTGTGTGGTTAAGAATAGAGAAGACAACGAGAGCAAACCAAAAAGTAGACTGATTAACACTGCTAGCAAAGAAAAATACAAGAAGAAAGAGTCATGGCCAACCCATCGAGGTAGACCATGAGAGACTATTACATAAGAGCTGACGAGCAGATATCTCTCGGGTTCTAACCGGCTAATCTTGTTACTTTTGACATTAAAAATGTTGTTGTTACAGGTTTGATAGATAATCAGTTCGGTGGAAGTGCTATTAGAGATCCATGGGAGTATTTGACTCGTTTTTACGAGACATGTTCTTTGTGAAACCCAGAAGGAGTAACTGATAGTCAAATCAAGTTGAGATTGTTCCAGTTTTCTTTAATTGGAAAGGCAAAAGGTTGATTATATTATTTAACTAGTGGAACCATTCAGACATGGACAGAGTTAAAAGATAAATTTATGGAAAGGTTTTTCACGAACACTTAGTTTGTGGAAAGAAGAGCTGAGATTTCAAATTTTGAACAGGGTGATGATGGGTCGTTATCTGATACTTAGAAATGATTCAAATAATTACTCATAAAATGTCAAAATTACATCATTAGTAGTATATAACAAATGCAACATTTCATTAGAGGTCTAAATGCTCAAGTAAGAATGCTTCTGGATGCCTCAGTTGAAAGTACAATCAAAATAAAGAATGAAGACGAAGTGCAATAGTTGATAGAAAAAACGTGTTAGAATGAAGACTACTCACAAAGTGAAAAACGAGTCAAGCTAAAAGGTGTACTTGAAATGGATTCAAATACTGCAGTGTTAGCTCAACTAGAGGTGATTTTGAAACAGTTAGTTGGATCCACTATCGTTTCATCCAATGTTAGTCAGGTTCATACACTATAGTGTGATTTTTGTGGGCAGGGGAAAGCTAATGTCAACTGTGTTCCTGAAGGATATACAGAAGAGGCGTACTATGTTGAAAAGAGAGGTAAGATATATTCTAATACTTATAATGTAGGTTGGCATGATCGCTTGAAACTCAAATGGAGTAACAACAAAGGAGCTCCTCAAATTCCTTAAGCACAACAACAAGGGAAATCATCTCTACTTGAAGAGGCTCTAACTCAATTCATGAAAGCAACCCAAACAAGATCCGAACAGGTTAGAAATACTCGAAATAAATGTTTAAGACTCAGAAGAAGATCGCAAAAACTCAAGATACCATGAGAAAAAACACTGAAGCATCAATAAAAAATATGGAAATATAAATTGGTCAGTTATTTCGGCAAGTGGTGGCACAAGCTAGTTCAAGTGGGGGATTTATTGGTAACACTATAGATAACCCAAAAAATGAAAGTTGCAAGGACATTGAGTTGAGAAATAGAATGGTAACTTCAAGACTCTAGCCACTCATACAGAGACGACTAGGGAAACTTTCACACTTCCTCTCTTTCATAACTATGAAGCTTCAAGTTCCTTTTCCAGATACATCGATCATATAAGCACTTCATTAAAACCTTGAATATTTTACTTGATGTGGCTTGAGGTATTTTCAAGTTAATCACCATCATCAGAGAGTTGGAAAGATATCACAACCGACTTTTAAAATCATTAGTGCTGTCTTCATCAAAACACCAAGACAGTCAACAATATTAGAATCATTGGTTTAACAGCAACTGTATTAGCTTTATACCTACAACGACATTGAAGCTAGTAGGATTATACCTGAGTGAATCGCACACTCAAAGATATAATAGAGTCGCCACCGAACTTTATTTAGTCCCAAAGGACAGGGAAAATATCGATAAAACCCAAGGGGAAGAGAAACGGGTAAGGGGGTCAGTTATGAGAGAGGAAGGTACTAGCACCTCACGCATCCGTCGTACTCGACGAGAACCATTCTGCTTTCTTCTAGGCTCGGATGGGTTATCTATCTAAAGGCTACTAGCTAAAGAGGGAAAGGAAAAGGAAAATAAAGTGCTCGCGGAGGATTAGGGCCCTCGTGCCTACGTATCCTCATAGTGCAATGAGGAATTCAGAGCTACGTAGTTCAGGGAACCAGGAAAATAAAGGGGAAAGGAGGAAGAAAATTGGAAGAAAGGTGAAAACAAAGGAAGTTTGCTCGCCAAGATCTTGCGATCTCGTGCCTATGTATCCTCACAGTGCAATGAGGAAGTCAGAGCTCCGTAGTTCGGGGAACTAAGGATAAAAGAGAGAAGCAAAGAGGCGGTGTCAAAACCAAGAGAGGTAAACGAGGAAATGGTGTTAAAACTAAGAGCGAAAGTAGAGGGAATGGTGTTGAAACCAAGAGAAAGAAGTAGCAAAGGAATTGATTCAAGACAAGGTAAGGCCCACTGGGGATTCAGTGTACTAGATGACAGATAACGGTTAACTGAAGAAAGAGAAGACTGCGACTCTGAAGGGAAAAAGGGGAATAAAGAAATTAGTCCTAACAGACGGACTGCAATCGACCAGAGGAGAGGGTAGTGAACCAAGAAATGATTAACCCGACAAGAAGAAGAGAGATTGGTTTTAACATAAGGATTGTGATCAACCAAAGGAATGGGTACGAAACCAAGCGAAGGTTGTGACCCAAGAGAATGGGTGTGGAACCAGGCGAAGTTTGTGACCTAAGAGAATGGGTATGGAACCAAGCGAAGGTTGTGACCCAAGAGAACAGGTGTGGAACTAAGCGAAGGTTATGACCCAAAAGAATAAGTGTAGAACCAAGCGAAGGTTGTGACCCAAAAGAACGAATGTGGAACCAAGCGAAGATTGCTAACCCGAAGGGGTTCGGTATATTAACTGACAGGCAACACTTGACCAAGGAAAGGGCATTAGAACAAAGAGAAGGTTAATAACCGAAAGACGTGAGTGTTTGAACCAAAAGAAGCTTGATAACTCATAGGGGTATTAGTTTTAACAGACAGATTGTGATCAACCAAAAAACGGGTGATGAACCAAGAGAAGGTGATTAACCCAACAAAAAAGAGAGATTGGTTTTAACAGACGGACTGTGATCAACCAAAAGAGCGGGTGATTAACCCAAGGAAAGAAAAAATGACTTTAACAGACGGACTATGATCAGCCAAAGAATGGGTGTGAAACCAAATGAAGGTCGTGACCCAAAGGGGTTTGGTACACTTAACTGACAAGCTTTAATCGATCGAGGAAAAGGTTATTTGAACCAAGAAAAGGTTACTAACCTAAAGGTGCAAGTATTTGAACCAAAAGAAGATTACTAATTCACAGGGGTATTGGTTTTAATAGACGATCTGTGATAAACCAAATGAATGGGTGATGAACCAAGAGAAGGTGATTAACCCAAAGAAAGATTGGTTTTAACAGGCGGCGTGTGATTAACCAAAGAACGGGTGATGAACCAAGAGAATGTGATTAACCCAAGGAAGATTAGTTTTAACAGGCGGACTGTGATTAACCAAAGAACGGGTGATAAACCAAGAGAAGGTGATTAACCCAAGGAATATTGGTTTTAATAGGCGGACTGTGATCAACCAAAAGAATGAGTGATTAACCAAGAGGTGATTAACCTAAGATAAGATTGGTTTTAATAGGCGGGCTGTGATTAACCAAAGAACGGGTGATGAACCAAGAGAAGGTGATCAACCCAAAAAAGGTTCGGTATGTTAACAGAGGAACTGTGGTTAACCAAAAGCATGGGTGATTAACCAAGAGGTGATTAACCCAAGAGGAACTCAGTATGTTAACAGACAGACTGTGGTTAAATGAAAGAAGGAAGACAATGATCTTGAACTAAGGAAATGGTGATTGATCAAAGGAAAGATTGAAAGGATATGAGTGATCAAGGATCAACTCTACTGAGGATCAAGAGACACTATAGTCTGGAGATAGAGGTGACGATTCTAAGTTCAGGGTCAAGCGCCCCCTACCAGAAATAGTCAGAATGAGGGTAAGAGAAACTACATCCTCATCCTTTCTCTAGCACCCAAAATGTAGTGCGGGAATTGAAACCGACAGAGAAATGGCACAATTTATACAGTGCTCCAATTCGTTGTGCAGATGGCCAACTCAGTAGGGGATCAAGAGAATGAGGCCCTAAGAAAATCCTAAAGAGAGCGGGGAAATTAATCAATCAAAATAAGGTTTCGACCAATCAATCAAAAGGAAGGAGCATGCCAATAATCCTTCAAGCGAGTCGAAAAATTATGAAAGCAAAAGTGATGAATAATGTTGAACAAGATTACATTTGCTCAAGGAATAACAAATCTAATACATCAAGTTGAAATTGCATAGCATTAACAAGGACAAGCTAGCATGCATCACTAGGCATAATCATGTTAACACATAAGCAAAAGTATGCAAAAAGTGCCTCAAATCATGTGATAAAATTGCAAGGCAACACGAATGTCAAGAATGCAAACTATTACATAATCGACAAATCGTGCATCAAAGATTCACATACATACTGCAACCAGAGGCTAAACAACTCAAGAAAAATCCACAAATATCAAATATGTCGAGCCATGGAAGTTAAATGTGGAAAGAAATCCAAACAAGCATGAAAAAACACAAAAATCAGCTTCTGCAATAGTGTTAATTGATTAACCACTTTTGCCTGTAATCTGGTTAATCGATTAACACTGTAAAAACAACACAAAATCCACACAGCAATAGTCTTAATCGATTAACCACTTTTGCCTGTAAACTGGTTAATCTGTTAACATTGTAAAAAACAATAACATAAAATTCAACACAAAAGCACTTTTCAACAACTTATTTCATGTAATTGCGGTGGATCAAAGCATAGAAGAAGATGCAAAATTCCTGTTAATTCATAGAAAATAAAAGCTAAGAGAATTGATCATGCAAAACAAGAATTCAAACAACAAAACCTCAATTAAGAGCTACATTGTGAAAACGCAAAAATGATCAAAAATAGCGAATTAAGCAAGAATCACCAACCTACAAGGTGGAGGCTTGCCTTGGTAATTGTTCTAAGCAAAATGTGATGCGAAGAAGCAAAGAAAACCAGAGAATTCCAAGCTTTAGAGAAATTCGTAGCGAAATCGAAGAAAACGCGATAAATGCTCCAAATATGAGTTTGCACCAAAACTCTTGAAATGATCACTTCCAAAACTTGAATTGAAGTAGAAGTTGCTGTAATTACAGAAATCAAAGAAGAAATGTAGTGGATTTGATGTTTAGCTAAAAAGAATAACAAGTTCAATGTGAAACTTGCTAAGCTTTAATGGTGGAAAAAGAGCTTTAGTGTGGTTTGGTGAAGAAAATGAAAATGATTGAGAGAGAATTGCAGAAAATTCAAAGAGAATTGAGAATGAAGAGTGAAAAATGAGATAATGATTAAGGGTCCCTTGCAACAATGTGAAGGTTTGCTTAAATAGAGCATATGTTTGGAGTGAGTGGAGGTTTGGAACTTGGTTTGGAGGTAGTTATGGATGGTTTGTCATTTGCTTTAGAGTTAGTTACATCTAACTCACTGAGTTGGAGGTTAACTTAGTTAGTTATTTGTTAACTCGGTTGGAGAATCCCAATGCAACTCACTTGATCAAATGGTTCACATGCTTGGAAATGAGAGTGTATGGTAAGCATAATTGAAAGTGAGGTAGTGTAGCAAATATAATTGATATTTTCTGGTGTAATCACATGTCTAGAACCTTCCACAACTTACTAGAATTATGTAGACCAAAGGAGAAGAGTGTAGATGCTGCAGCACTGTGAAATGCTGAAATTCTGCAAAACTTGCAAGTGTTAATCGATTAACACCTATCTGTTAATCGATTAACAGTTGTTCAAAAGCTGAAAACAACGATGTAAAAATGTGTTAATAGATTAACCGTTTTTGTCTATATTTTGGTTAATCGATTAACACAGACAAAATTTGCCAAATTTGGCTTGAAACAATGTGCTATGGTCGTGGCTCTGAACTTCGACCCTTTGCTTTGATGAATAAGCATAAAAACCCTCTTTTTTTGCCCATATTGATGTGGTGATTACTCTGTGAGGATGTGATTAACTGTGGCTTTGAAACTTTCTAAAATTCTAGATATGCCTGCAGCAAAACCACACAGAAAAAATGCTAATGCACATTCCAGAAATGCGAGGAATATGCTCATGCAAAAAGGCAAAAGGGGAGGTTAAATTTTGGGTTACGACAGTTATCCATATTTAATCCTCTTGGACTTGAATGCACGAATTACGATAGCTTTTCGAGTATTTAAGGTAGAATGGGATTAAATAAAAGAGTAGCTCGAAAATTTGGCCGATGGTGATGGTAGAAGTGTTTTGAAAGGTGAATGTGTAGAAAGTTTGATTAAGCGTAACTAGGCTGGATATCTGCCGGGGAGATGAATCGGTCATGAAAAGATGCTTGATGCACATGACAAATGCGATGTATGCTGATGATACGTGAGATTATGTTATGCAGCGATGCAAGCTTATAACATAACGTTGCAGGTAGGCAAAGGAATGTAACAAAACAGACCTTGACTCGACATCCTCGGCTGGGGGACAAGAGTAACACAGACGACCTCCAAATCACTATTGCTGGGGAAAGATAGTTAGCTGAGAAAATCCTGGATGGACCAGAGTTAACTTGAGGTATTCCAAAGAAAATTGGAAACATCTTGGACGGGCCAAGGAAAATTAAGAGAACGGACCAGGTAACGCTGGAAAGATTTTGGACAGACCAGAGATAGATGAAAAGATTATGGACGGATTAGAGAAAGATGGAGATGTTATGGACGAACTAGAGAGAGTATAAAGACTATGGATAGACCAGAGACAGGGATAAGACTTTGGGCAGACCAAAGATAAGGAAAGGACTTTAGGTGGACCAAAGATAAAGAAGGGACTTTGGGCGGACCAAAGATAAGGAAAAGACTTTGGGCGGACCAAAGATAAGGAAAAGACTTTGAACGGACCAAAGATAAAGGGAAGTCTTTAGACGGACCAAAGGAAAGGAAGAGACTTTGGACGGACCAAAGGATAAGGAAAAGACTTTGGGCGGACCAAAAATAAGGAAAGGACTTTTGCCGGACTAAAGGAAAGGAAAAGACTTTGGAAGGACCAAAGATAAGGAAAGGACTTTGGACGGACCAAAGATAAGGAAAGGACTTTGGACGGACCAAAGGAAATGAAGAGATTTTGGACAGACCAAAGGATAAGAAAAGACTTTGGACGGACCAAAGATAAGGAAAGTACTTTGGACAGACCAAAGGAAAGGAAAAGACTTTGGAAGGACCAAAGAAAAGGAAAGGCTTTGGATGGACCAAAGGAAAGGAGAAGAAAATACTTTGGACAGACCAAAGGAAAGGAAGAGACTTTGGACGGACCAAAGATAAGGAAAGGACTTTGGACGGGCCAAAGGAAAGGAAGAGACTTTGGAAGGACCAAAGGATAAGAAAAGACTTTGGACGAACCAAAGATAAGGAAAGAACTTTGGATGGACCAAAGGAAAGGAAGAGACTTTGGATAGACCAAAGAAAAGGAAAGGCTTTTGACTGACCAAAAGAAAGGAGAAGAAACAACTTTGGACGGGCCAAAGGAAAGGAAGAGACTTTAGACGAACCAAAGATAAGGAAAGGACTTTGGACGGGCCAAAGGAAAGGAAGAGACTTTGGAAGAACCAAAGGATAAGAAAAGACTTTGAACGGACCAAAGATAAGGAAGAGACTTTGGACAGACTAAAGGAAATGAAGAGACTTTGGACGGACCAAAGAAAAGGAAAGGCTTTGGACGAGCCAAAGGAAAGGAGAAGAAAAGACTTTGGACAGACCAAAGAAAAGGAGAAGACTTTGAAAAATTTGCCAGACGAGAACCAGACTTTGAAAAAGTTTTCCAGACGAGAACTGGACTTTGAAAAAGTTTTCCAGACGAGAACTGGATTTTGGAAAAGTTTTCCAGAGGAGAACTGGACTTTGAAAAAGTTTGCCAGACGAAAACTAGACTTTGAAAAAGTTTGCCAGACGATAACTAGACTTTGAAAAAGTTTGCCAGACGAGAACTGGACTTTGAAAAAGTTTTCCATATGAGAACTGGACTTTGTACAAACAAATTAGATGGGAATTGACTACCAGATGAGAATTGGATTTTGAAGAGACAAATCAGACGGGATCTGACTACCAAACGAGAACTGGGTTTTGAAAAATGTTTGCCAGACGAGAACTGGACTTCGCAAAGATAAGCTAGATGGGAACTGACTACCAGACGCGAACTGGATTTTGATATGTTGAGTATGATTAGACAAGTAAGGTCGAGTTTTGGAAGCTCCCCAAATATTTGGTTTTTCTGGTTTGTTCCACAAGGCTCCATACTATGCTAGATGATTGATATGCATGAGAATGATCTATGCAATGGTTTTTGAAAGTTAACCAGGTGCTCTGGTTACGGGGGTGAGATATTTAGGGCTAGGATGTAGGTCATAAAGACGTGATTCTCCGACACCTACTCCAGGCTCACCAGTTGTTGATGCACCATTTCTCTGGCCTCGAAACAGGGAGATGACTTGTACCTTTCTCTACCCTAGTCTGTTGGGGTATTTACACACGGACTTCCCCAGTCGCAAGTTACAGAGTGGTCTTGTCGCAGGATGATCTGGATTTAATTTGCCCCAGTGTCTTGAAACTGTATGCCTCTGATTAATCGCCCCTTGGGGAAGTTGATTTCTTGTGCTCTTGGGGTGGCCTGGCCCAGTACGAGCCTCGAAGTGATTTTTCCCTTGGCTGAGTGATCTTTGGAGGAATGCCCCTAACTTAACTGATCTTTGAAGGATTTGTCGAACTTCGATGTGATTGCCCCAAATTGAATGAATCCTGGACCAAATTTCCCTTTTAGTGTGATCAAATTTCCCATAGTGCAAGCTTTCTTGAAGTCAAATGCTTGTTTGCAAGTGAAACTGTTAGTTTTGAAACTGATGATGCTAATGCTATGCATATGTCAGTTTTAAAATCCAAGCTTGTTCACTAAGATTATGAGATATAATGAATAGACCACCATTTAGAATTCCATGTCAATACCAACACAAATAACAAGAAAATCTTCAGGAGTCATATTTGAAATGATCCCACTGTAGTATATTTTTGAAATAAACCCTACTTCAATTAGGTCTTTTGAAGGTTGTAACGTGGTTTGGTTCACGATTTCAGAAAGAAAGGATATAAGGCTCAAAATTTATTTTAACCCACCAATTCTCCTTGATGTTCTCCAGTCCTACGTTCAGCTAGTTTGACACAAGCGTTCATCTTTCAAAAAGGGTTTTGAATGATGGAAGTGACGGTAAAATAACCAGCAAGGTTTTTGGAGTGGCAGTCACTCACCTTATGTTTTGTTTGTTTGTTGTCACACGAATTCATTTTTTGTTGAGGATTTTTCCTTTTGATTCTTTTTTGTTCTTTATGTTTTCCCTAATTTTTGCGTAGACTGATTATTTTGAATTTGCAGTCTACCAGGTGCCCTGTCTTTTTCCTAAGTCATTTTTTTTTGAATTTTTGACTTAGCGGGCTTTTCTTCCCCCCCCCCCCCCCTGTTTTTTTTTGCTTTTGTGATTTTGAACTCTTTTTTTTTTAACAAAATCGTGTGACATTTGTTTGTTTTGAAAGGGTTGTTGATAGCTCTTAGAGTTTGACTAAATTTTGGTAAAACACATCAACAATAAAGATGAAGAAACTGCCAAGATCAAAGATGTCGAAGAAGATGTCCTAACAGCAAGATACGACATCCTGGACTGATATAACAGGATTTAAATGTGTAACAAATCTGTTCAAGATTTGCTGTGCTTTTTAATACTGGATCAAGGATAAAAAATAGAAAGCCCAAGACAGATGACTATATATATGAAGACTTAGACCTAGGGTTTAAATAGACTGTACATTTTGTATCACTTGTAACTTTGTAACCTAGTTCCTTTGTGTTGAATAAGGGTTTAGGGTTTGAGAGTCGTTGGCTCTCTTAGGAGTTGTAAGTCTTCACTCTGTATTATGGGATGCAGGTTGGAAGGCATAGGTACAGGGACACAACCAGAAACTTGTAGGTAATGGTTATTGTATTGTTCTTGGACGAAGCTTTGAAGCAAGTCCAAGATAACTTGAAGGTCAAGAAACCGCAACAGTTCTGAATTGGCAGAAGACAGAGATATCACAGGTTGTGATTGGGATGTGAGTGGGGTATCTCATATCAAGGTTGTAAACAGTTGAGTTTAGCCTTGATAAAGATGTTCATTGGGTAGATGTTAGGTATAAAGTTGTAAAAGGGGGAGTTTAGCTTTGTAACAGTTCTACAGATAATGAAGTCTTCATCCTGGATTGGTATCCCCTAGATGTAGGTGAATTACAGCGAGCTGGGTTAATAATTATTGTCTTATTTAACATTCTGCAATTTACAATTTTGTAAATGTTCTTGACTGACATGTTGGATCAGATGTCGTGACATCTGTGTGTGTGTGTGTGCAGTTCTGATATTCAAGGTATCAGTCTGCTGTTGCGCCTTCTAGTTTAAAAGATTATGTAGCACAATGTCTTGACATGTGTTAGGACATCTATTGTCTGCATAGGCCAGAATTTCAATTGGTATCAGAGCAGACATCCTGTCTGGTTCTGGATGAGATATTTGGGAGGTACTTTCTGGCATTTAAACAAAGAGGAGTTTTGGAGATCAGATCAATCAACTCAAACATACCCAAGGGTATTAATGGATGAGATGAATGATCTAGATCGAAGGGAGTAACCCAGAGGTTGTTCATGTTGCTGAGGAGATTCTACAACAACTACAGGAGAAGTGGCTAGTTCTCTTGTTGATGTGTCTTGTAAGATGTTGTGACATCTTATTAGGGCAAGTAGGATCTGTTCCTTGGTGATTCTGTTGCATGTGTTTCTGATGGAAGAGCTATAGAATTATGGGATTCTGGAGTTGTTACGGAAGACAGTGTGTGGAAGGTCTCAATCGTCGGCCTCTATGTTTGAATATATCTGCATTCTTTTATTCCAAAGTCGGGAGCGATGTAGTGAAGGAAGTTGTGGTTAGATATCTGGTATGGTGACTTGGTACTTAGAAGCTTGGTTTCTTAGTGCAGTTTGGAGTCAGTTGAAGAGGAGAGGAGTTGAGTGTAAAGTTTATCAGGTTCTTGCTCTAGGAGTTTAATAAATGTTTGATCGACTAGGTTGTCAAAGATACTTGAGATCTCTCTCAAGTCCACTCATAAAGACATCTATGTCGTGTATCTGGAGTCTTCTAGTAACTCTTCTGACTAGAAGGTGTTTCTTTGAGACACAATCTGAAGAACGTGGAGGTGATTTATTTTCACCATCCAAAAACAACAAGGAATGGTTCATCTCTCTTGACCCTAAGAGTGGATCCAATCTGATTGAAGAGTTGTTGAGACAAATAAGACTTGTTCAGAGAAAGTCTTAGTTACTTGAGTCAAGGGTGGCAGCCTTGGTATCTCAACATTGTCATTGATGAAGATACTTGCAATAAGATTGAATACTGTATAAGTGTTGATGACATGATCTGGTGGAGCTCAGCTACAGCAGTGAAGAAGGGTTATGGTACAAGGATTTAAAATCAATGGCTATTTGTGGAATCCACAAATATTTAATTGATTATCCTTGAAAGTCAATATTGAGGATGTTCTGTCAGATGCTCTAACATCTTTTCATCAGAGGCTTATAGAATCATGGGAGGGGTTCTGCATTTGCTCAAAAGTCTCCTAGGTGTTGACCTAGGATTATTGGCTTAACATCTGTTTCCTGGAAAGTATTGTGAATGACTTGTCTAGATGGTGATGCTGTTGAAGATGGAGATGAAAGACTATGAAGACATCATAATCTTGATGGTTACAGCTTGGGTCAGTTTATTTATGATCCAGGTGCTTTGGAGCATAGTGTTTACTCTGGTGGTGAAGGTCGAGAATAAGTGGCAGTTATCTCTGGCTTTCTACTGACGGCTCTACTAAGGGAAGTGGTATTCTTTGGTATGGCTATGGGGTAGTCTTGGACTACTTATTTTCTAAAGATTCAGATGTGGCAGGTTTGAAGTCTTTGGAGTTTTAAAGCAGAATGGAGGTTGTCTACTCAAAACTTGGTTGTTCAATCAAGTGTGTGAGAGCATGGAAATCTATTTCTGCAAAGGGAGGAGGTTCTTATAAGTGGCAGAAGGAAGAGCTGAATTCAACAGTTGGATGTTATAATGTTTGGACATCTAACTTGACATCAGACGTCTCAGCTGGTGATGTGGCACATCAGCTTAAGATAAGGTGATCTACAGGAGAATGGGAGTGATGGATTCTTCAAAATGGTCTATCTCATGCAGTTTGTGGGAGATGTGGATGAGAAGATGTTACATGACTAAGAGGCTTGGTGGATCCAAGATGTCTTGCTATAGGGAAAGTAGTTCATGTGACTTGAAGATCTGATTTCATTAGTAGATCAGGGTATCTTGTGGGAGTTCTGAAGATGAGTGAGGTCAATCAAAAGGTGGCATTTGATTGGTTTCACAATGTGCGTTCAAGCAGGATGCTTGAAACTGATTGCTCTTTTGTAGAAGAGTAGTTAGTTGAAATTGTAAGGAGGTTCTGGTTCTCTGGGAGCTTGTGGCAGAAGTTCTGGGTTGAGAATGGAAGCATACCTTCTTTGGTGGTTGAGAGTTTATTTTTCTCTGGGTTTCTGAAGTCTTCTCTGTTCAAGCTGGTGATGCAGTGTTGTGTGAAGATCTTCAGTGTGGATTACTATGCTGATAGTAAGTCCAGTGGTGGAGCATATCAAGAACCATGGTGTGTGGTGTTTGTGATGTGTGGAAGATGTCCTAACTGATGTTATAACATCCTTGGGTTAGTTATCCTTGGTGAAGGATTTCAAGTTCTGTGATGAACTAGTTACTTGCATCGTGTCCAAGAAGTATCTACATGATCATCCGGGAGAATGATGGAGTAGAAGGGTTCCTTGGAAGGAGGATGTAAGTGCTTGTGAAGACTGAAGTGAATCATGTGTTGATTGCATGGAATTCTGGTTCCTGAATGCGTTCAGAAGTGGAGATTCACCATAAATCAGAAGTATTCCAGATTATCATACAGGAGAATGATAGGAATGACTGTCTTGGATTGCGGGGTGTTTATCTCTAATGCTGGCTGGGTGAGGTCAGTGGAAAATCTTGCATACGGCATTGGAGCCCTTGGAGCAAGTCATGCTAGTAGTGGATCAGTTTAGCAGCTGTGAAGTTCTGGAGCATGCATACGATAGCTGACATCGTTATAACAAACTAAGGGGCCCTATGCATCTCTTTGAGGAATGTGAAGCATTCTGATTCAATTGGTTTGTGCCTTAAGCAGCTGGAGGTCTATACATGATAATTCAAGAGGAGTTCGTGTGGTGTGTAGATGGTTGCAGGATGAGGGGGATCATTGGGACTTTGATCTCAAGCCAAGAGTTTGTTACGGTTGGTATACACTTCCTCACGGGTAGCATGATGATGATCATGTGTGAGTGATTATTGTTTCTTGTCAGAGGGAACAATAAAAGAGTTAATGGTTGCGTTCAACAGGTGTGTTAAACAGAGAGTGCGCTCTTGAAGACTTGAAGATGTGTCTTATGTTTTCCAGTCATTAGCTTGGGTGTTCAGTAGAGGAGCACCAGTTACCATAGTCAGGGGGAGAGGCCTCTTGATCTAAGATGAAGTTCCAGTTTACATTTGTGCGTCAAGAAAACTGAGATGTCAAGATGACTTGGCATTATTGTTGAAGTTCCAGTTTGCATTTGTGCGTCAAGCAAACTGAGATGTCAAGATGGCTTGGCATTATTGTGGAAATTCCAGTTTGCATTTGTGCGTCAAGCAAACTGAGATGTCAAGGAGGATGTCTTGACATTAGAGTATTGTTGCAAGTTGTGGGAAACTTGGCAATACATACTTGAATGGTTCTTATTGGATGCTTAAGAATCATTGACTGAGTCTGGGAGAATTTATTTTTCTCTTGCAGTCTGGGATCATAATTTTGTGAAGATTTCTCTGTAATGTCTTATCATAAGAAGAATATGGGAAAAATAGAAAATGTCTGACATGATGTCAGGACATTGTTATACAACATGTCTGCATGTAATGGGTTCTTTGGGTGGTGTTCTTAAAAGGAGAAACAATCAACAGTCTTGGCCGGTCACATTTAGTAGAGTTATTGGCGCTTTGAATTGACCAGCGTTTTGTTTGATGGTTCGTTTCTTTCAAAGGCAATTACCTGCTATAAATAGGATTGTTGTGACACTTCTTGGTCTCATAATTCTTTCTTTTCAAGTGAGTGATCGATGGCATTTTTCAAGATATGGATGAGTTGCATCTGGATATGGAGCTGTCTTGGTCACTTTTGCCAAGTTTTGGCTAAAAAGGGGGAGAAAAAGAATAGTGTATGGTTTTTGGGTTCATTCGACCAGTGGCGGTGCAAGAATGTTGGAGGAAGATGTTTTATCATCTTAACTTACTAATTTCTGTTTTTGTTTCTTGTGATCTGAGTTATGAAACAGGTTGTGTCTTGTGACCTGAGTTACATAATTCTTGTACTCTGTGTTACAAAGGCTACAACTGGTGTTTCTTTTATGGAGGAGTCTTCTACACTGGTTCTGGATCTTTCTTAGAAGGAAAAAGAAATGTGTTGAGGGGGAGATTTCTTCAAACTCCAATCAATTCTCAAGATGGAGGAGTCTTGTTGATGGCAGAATACAGAAGAAGATGTTTTAGCCAAAATTTGTCAAAATGGGGAGATTGAAAGCTCTTAGAGTTTGACTAAATTTTGGTAAAACACATCAACAATAAAGATGAAGAAACTGCCAAGATCAAAGATGTCGAAGAAGATGTCCTAACAGCAAGATACGACATCCTGTACTGATATAGCAGGATTTAAATGTGTAACAAATCTGTCCAAGATTTGCTGCGCTTTTTAATACTGGATCAAGGATCAAAAATAGAAAGCCCAAGACAGAAGACTATATATATGAAGACTTAGACCTAGGGTTTAAATAGACTGTACGTTTTGTATCACTTGTAACTTTGTAACCTAGTTCCTGATAACGCAAAATTATATAGTGTATTTGACTTGACTTGCATGAATTTATATTATGTTTTGTTCGCTTTTTTCCGATTTATGCTTTATATTATCCGCATTTATTTACGTTTTTCAGGTACTCGAGTCGGATCGAAATTTATCGGAAAATGAAGACTTAATGAAGATTTAAAGAAGAATTGAAGAAGAAAAGAAAATATGATGAAATGAATTAAGAAGGAGAGAAAGAGGAAGGAAAGAAAAAAAAAAGAGAAAAGAAAATGAAAAAAAAAATATAAAGGGTGGGGCCCACCACACTCACACAATGTGGCGCAAGCCACGTGGGAGGTGGCGCCCACCACCTTCTTAAGATGTGGCGCAAGCCACTTGATCATGATGAGAAGGAGAGGTGGCGCAAGCCACCTAGTTCTGAAAGAGAAATTATCTCCCCCACTTTCCCAATTTTTTCTCCACTTCTCCAGAATTCTACCCGGTCTTTCCGTCCAGCCCCAACTTTGACGCAAAGCATTTTCCTCAAGTGCCACTACCAGGATTCAGTATAAAAGAAATAGAAAACCTCTATTTTTGGGGCCCGTGAATTTTTACCAGAGCTTTTAGTTATTCAGTTTTCATTTTTTTCAGCAAAAGAATAATTTGTGTTCCGTTCTGCATTTCTATTGTATTGTCTTGTAACCGTTCAAAGCTTGCCGGAATCATCCTTCAAGTTTGTAACCAGATTAATTTTCAAGTAAATTTCAATCTCCAGGTTTTATTTATATGCCCTTTTTTTATCGTATTTGCAGCATGATTAGTATTATTAATTTGCACTATATTAGCATGTTTATTTTTCCAACCATGTCCGGCTAGATTAGTTGATGTCAGTATGTAAACAAATTGATCGGAAGGGATTAAATAATAATCGGTGTTGATTTTTACAAATTATTTTTAAGGCTTTGGTTTCTTACTTTTAATTAATTAACCTTTCTTACGAGAGTAAAAAGGTAACTAAGGTTAAGGTCAAGATAAACGAGAGTTTGAGAGTTTAACCAGATGTCGCTCCCGAAAGATTCGCATCCAACGGTACAAACGCGAGAGTGGCGCAGAAAACACAGAGTCGCCAGCAATTAGTATTTATCCCGAGAGAGGGAAAGGAAACACTGCATAAACCTGAAGAGAAAGGGGGAAAGACATGGTCATCGCAACCATAGTCCGGGTTCGGGAGTCGGTTATGCGAGGGGAAGGTGTTAGCACCCCACGCATCCATCGTACTCGATGGGATCCACGCTTGTTGTCTAAACGGAGGGTGAGTTGTCCTACTATCTATGGCTGAACAAAAGAAAACGGGGATGGGGGTGACTAAGACGGACTCGGTAGGACATATTCGATGCCCTAGGCCTACGTACTCCCTCAGTGCAATGGGAAAGTCAGAGTCAATGTAGTTCGGACGAGAACTGTGGGGGAAGGTTGTTCGCCAAGACAATCGCTGTCTTGTGCCTACATATCCTCAATCGGACGAGAGAGAGGAATCAGAGCTAACGTAGTTCGTGGGTACGACCACGAATGGGTAAGTGTTTTTTACGTGAGCGACGAACTCTTTTCTGAAAATGAAATTTGAAACCCAACAATCCCGAAGGATAAAAAGATTTGAATTTGTTTTGTGTTTTTTAGACAGAAGTGTTTTCTTAAGTTAGTTCATAACTTGCATTACACCAAAGTCTAGGGCACAGGGACGAATACTTAACGAATCGTCCCAAGACAGGACGCCCGCTAAGCACTCTAGAAAGATGAGAGGAAGCCCCTCATTTCTCATTCCCCATGCTTAAGGCTCGTGAGCAATACACTTTATCTTTATTAAGTGTTTTCAAGAAGTTTTGAGATGAGAAGAGAGAAGACCCAAAGGAAACTCTAAAGGGAAACTAAGAGTCCTAATGTTATCATGCATGGATGACCTATGGTTAGTGAGGCTTAGGAGGGACAACTACCTAAAACCTAATGCTAATCCTACTCCAAGCTTAATCAAAAATTAAGTTGGACTAGGTAGCTCTAAAGGGAGAGAATCCAAGACTTAAACAAGTCTTGAGATTCATGTGAGAAAGAGAGTGAAAGAGAAGAATGAGAAAGAGAAGGATGAGATAAGAAACAAGATAGGGCAGCAAGCACATCATATCATGTATATCCCACTTACATCAATAAACAAGTATCAAAGATCATGCAAAACATCTCAAGTAAGCTTGCAAAGGTAATCATGAAAGAATACAAGCATACTTATATAAAATGCACAATTAAGCACCAATGAACTTCATATCAAGATGAAATGAGAAAAATAAGATGAAGATGAAAGCAAGTCAGAATCAAGATCATACCATCATCAACAATTCTCATGTGCAAGAAAAGATCAAAACATGACACATTATGCACCAAAGAAAGCCCACAAAAGGAAGTCAAAGTACAAGTACTTAAAGCATACTCAAAAATGATCCACAAATTGCAAAATTTGGTCATAAGGGACCTCAACCAGGGGTAAACATCATATCAAATACTCATGCAAAGAATCCAGAAGAAATTTAAACAATCAAGCATGGCAAAGCAATTAGGGTTAAGAGATGTCAAGAGATGATCATGTATTATTCACTTAAGTACAAATAATCAAACATACATCAAATGACATTAAAAAATTGTGGAATTAAAACCCAAGTTACCTAAGTTATAAGCTAGCAACATGCCAAAATATCACACAAAAATTCACAAGTTAAGTACCTCAAACAATGCTTCAAAGTTACATAAGAACAAAGAAGAACAATGCACAAATAGAGGGACTAAAATGCAATATGAAATGAGTTTAAAAATATGAAAAAAATATTTTTAAGGACCTCAATATGTCTTCTGAAATATGCAAAAAGAATGGGATGCAAATCATACACCAATGATGAGAACAAAAATCAACAAGATCAAGTATGCACAAGTGAAGAAATTCACAAAGAAATTAATCAAACAATTAATTCAGATGCACAAAGTAAAATAAAAATGGAAAATAAAATTTGACAAAATTTTATAAAATTCCAAAGATGCTTTATGATTTTTTTCATAATTTTCTGATGCATTAAACTAATTTTAAAAATTAAAAATGAAAATGAAACAATTAAATAAAATAAAAAGAAAATGAAGAAACCAGGGGGTGCATACAAAGCAATTCACACGTTTAAAAATTGAATGGGCTCAGAAAAGGGGGTGGGAAAAGCAATGAAAGGCCCAACCCAAACCCAGCGCAAGTCAACACATCTACACAGGACCCAGTCAACAATCTTGACTCACACACGCCCTCAGATTAATCCAACGTATAACAATCAGTCAATCAAAACCATAGGTACACATGATCAACACTCAGGATCAAGAGTTCACGACAACAAAGGTAAACGCGCGTACATCACATCATTCAGAAATTAAAAACAAAGCACGTGAATAGCACATGTTATTTTAATGTGTTGGCACAATCAACACCATCAGATCAAATCAACGTGCCAGATCAAGTCAACAAATCACAAAAACATGCAAGATCAAGGGTCAGATTCGTGTGTGCACAATAAGAAGCATGGATTAAAAACACACAATCAACAAAATAAATGAAGATTTTAAATGACGTGGCTAAACATGAACCACCAGATCTGGACCACCAACGGTCCAGATTTCATCTTCTTCCTCCAACTTCAGGTGACCTGAAAAATGAACCAGACGCCGGAGCCCTAGCTCCGGTCGTCTTCTCCGGCGACCTCAACATCAAACCTTTCTAGAAATCACAAACAAGTACACCATTCCACTCAGATTTTAACAAGGATCAAGAATATCACACTCATTTCAACAGATCATACATATATTAACCAAATCGAAGGAAAAAAGTTTGAACTCAAAAACTTCAAATCCACATTACAACCATGATACACGTGCAAATCAAGATCTAAACACACCAGGATGATCAGCAAAGCATAAGGATCATTAAGCACACAAGAAAACTGAGTTCTATGATCAAGAAAATCACGCTAACCTGAAACTTGTAGAGCTCAAAATACACTAAGAAATCCTTCAGAAAGCTGCAGATCTACTCCTTGGAACTTCTGATTGCAAAACAAATGCAATATGAGGCTTGGATCAGGCTAGATCTTGAAGTTTGAAAGTGAACAACTCAAATTCGTATCTGATGAAAACCTTGCTTAGAGCTTCAAACGATGGTTGATTCTTATTCTATGGAGTATGTAGATCAAGAATATGGAAAAAGTTCTTCAGAAACCCTTGTGAGGAGAGAGTTTCGAAGGAGAGAAAGTTTGAGTGAAAAATGAAATTCAGAGCAAATGAGAGTGCATGAGGTGTGAATGAACGTGTGAGTCTCCTTATATACACTTGGTTAGAGCTCTGAGCATGATTAGGGTTTTGTTAATCCTTTTATTAAGGCTATCCAAAGTGATTTGCAAAAATGCAAGTGTGATGCACACCCTTAATCACATGTGCATTGGTCATGAAATAAGTATGATTCATCTCCATTTTACTTGCTGATCATAATGGAATTGGGTTTAGGCTTTGTAGTGGTCTGATTTGTGAGATTAAATCCATCTTGCAAATTTGCATTTTGTGAAATAAGTGAAGTACATGGCACGGATTGGAGTGATTCAAGGGTCAAAAATGGTCCTCATGGAGTGTACTTGAATATTGCAATATGACTTGAGTCATTAGAAACAATTACAAGTCATTTTGAACAAAAATGCAAAAGGTGGAAAAATGGATACATGTGAAAACCCTAAAAAGCACCTTGCCTTCTTTTGATCATAACTTGAGAACAACAAATGGTATGGAGATAATCTAGTACTTTTTGGAAAGGGGAGAAAAAGATCTTCAACTTTCATGTTTGAGGAAAATTCATTTGAAGCTTATTTGATGATGAAAAGTCAAGTTGAAGATGGTTTGAAAAGTTGCCAAAAATGGAAGTTTCACATTATAGGTCATTTTCCAAAAATAGTAACTTTTGCACAAACTCTTGATTCTTGATGAATGACATGAATCTTGACATTTGAGGACCATATGAGGGCATAAGACCTTAAAAATCATGAAGAGGACCTCAAAATTCCATGGTTGACTTTCCTCCTTACAGTTGACTTTTCTTGGTTCACAAGCAACTGATCCACTGAACATCTTCCACAATGAACCACTTGCCAAGCCTTCCTCTATGAGTGTTTGGGAGCATATGGAACCCATGAAAGCATGCTTGAATCCACAAAGTTTCCTCAAGAAGCTCTTTGAACCCAAAAACCCTAATTTGGTCCCTCTGGTTAGGAGGGAAAGATTCACTTGAAATCCTTTGCCATTCTTGATCTTATGAAGATATGATGACCTTCACAAAACACCTTGAGGCTTGAGACTCCTTTGAGATGAACCAAATACCTTGATCCCATGCTAAGAACTAATGCTATGCACAAATGCTAATGCAAGAAAAAGAAAGAAACATAAGCCAAGTAGCTAAAAACAAGAGAGCAAATTTTGGGGTGTTACAGCTGCCCCTATTCAATCGACTTGGTCCTGAAGGTATGATAGTAACGGCTGTCATACGTTCAAAGGATTCACGGAGATTGAATACCAAAAGAAACCTGAAATTTGCAATCCTCAAAGGAGGGACGACTCTACTGGGGAACAAGCAATAAATACTGCACTGTCACAACACGGACGAGTGTTAGCTATGCTGGGGATAAACACGGAAGGGTGTCAAGGAATCAAAGATATCAGATATGGACGGGTATCGAAAAGATACACGGACGGGTGTAAAAGGGTTCAATACGGACGGGTATCGAAAAGATACACGGACGGGTGTAAAAGGGTTCAATACGGACGGGTATCGAAAAGGTACACGGACGGGTGTAAAGAGGTTCAATACGGACGGGTATCAAAAAATACACGGACGGGTGTAAAAAGGGTTCAATACGGACGAGTATTGAAAAGGTACACGGATGGGTGTAAAGAGGTTCAATACGGACGGGTATTGAAAAATACACGGACGGGTGTAAAAAGGGTTCAATACGGACGGGCATCGAAAAGGTACACGGACGGGTGTAAAGAGGTTCAATATGGATGGGTATTGAAAAGATACACGGACGGGTGTAAACGGGTTCAATACGGACGGGTATCGAAAAAAAATACACGGACGGGTGTAAAATGGTTAAATTTACTGAGGATTGGCCTTATTGGGGATCAAAATGATGAACTGAACACGGACGGGCGTTAACAACAGGTCAATACGGACAGGTATTGAAATCAAAGGTTCAAACACGGACGGGTGTCGAAGGAGACACGGACGGGTGTCAAGGTAAAAACCTTGAAGGGATGAATCAAAAGACCACCTGGACGAAAGGGGTGAAAAGAGATCATGGGTTCACAATCCTGGCAAAACACCCTGCCGTGGGACTGCCAAATATTGCTTTGAATGACTAAACCCAACACTTGTGGAGTAAAGTCGAATGATATCTTCCTGAAATCCGGTTTTTTCCTGAGGAAGGAAAACTCAAACCTGGCTTATGCTTCGGATGCATATGTTTGAATTTTCCCGTAATGCTCCACACGAAGTGGAAATGCTACGCATTTAGGAGGATGCCATGCAAAAAAAATGCTTATGCAATGCAAAAAGACCATCCCAGTGAAATAAACGCTGAGAACAGAAGCAGCTCCACTGAGAACGACAAACTACATTGTCATCAAACCAAAGAAAACATGTTGAGGAAAACTTCACCCTACTGGGGAAGATCACAATCACCAATTCTGCTGGAGATGGACGAATCTCCGAGAGAAAACCCACTCAAATGGGGAGGAACTGAAGACTGAAGATGGAAACTCCTCTGCCGGGGATGACCAAATGCTTCAGAACCTGGATTCAAAACCTGCTGGGGATACTAATCGCCAACAAACTCTACTTGGGGATAAACTGAAAGAAACTTTGAGGAAAATAGATTGCCCCTTGCTCAGTGGGGAAACACTGTCTTTAATCAACGAGGATACTCTATCAGACTCTTGCAGGAGAGGCTGTAAAAATAACAACTTCTGGCTACCTGCTGAGGAAAGATGAGCCAAATCACAACTCTGGCTGGGAGTAAACCTCTTATATCCTGCTGAGGAGGACGATCCTCAACGAATCCGCTTGGGGAATTACTTCTTTATACTTTGTTGAGGAAGACGATCCTCGATACTCTGACTGGGGAGAGCAGCAAACTGCTGAGGATGATCAGACTTCAAAGTTGGGGAGCAAATCTACTGGAGAAGTACACCTGTCATTCTGCAAAACCAACAGAAAGGTCTACGTGCAAAAATGATTACTTTGATTATCATCATAGTGACTTTCTTCTAAGCAATTGCCACTGTTTTCTAACTTGTTTCACAAAGCTCAACAGTTTAGCATGTAATGTTTATAAAAAATATCGGACATTTTCACAAACAAAACAGGTAAAACAAAAAACAAAAGCTCTTTGACTGAAATGCAAACTTTATTGAATGATCAGCCTAAAAATAGGCGTTTACATTTGGAAGCAATTCCTGAAAAGAGGTAATTGCGCAAAAAGTAAAAGAAAATACACATGTCGGCAATGTGGGGAACAGACATCCACCATGACTCGACTCAGCTATAACCCATATGACCTATTTATCCGCAGATGCTTTGGCCTTTGAAGATGACTGACTGGACTGATTCCTTTCCTTCGAATTTTCCAAGTGTGAATAATGATTACAGATCGAACGCGGATCGTAGTCTTTGCTTTTAAATCCCTAACTTTTGCCTGGATCGCCCTTTTCGGGTTTTCAATCCACCGGGATACCCATTTTTGCCAAAGTTTCCTTTTCAGGTTTTCAACCTTGCGGGTTTATTTCTTTTTCCTTTTTATCCCTAATTTTTGCCCGAACCTTTTATTTTTATGATTCGCCAGGATGCCCCATTTTTGACTGAACCTTCTTTTTATGTCCAGCGGGTCTTTTTTATGCAAAGTATTTTTTGACTACATCCGCATTCACAGGGGACGTAAAATCTTCGCCATCCATAGTTGAGAGTAATAAGGCTCCACCAGAGAAAACCTATCTTACTACATATGGCCCTTCGTAATTCGGAGTCCACTTGTCCTTGTGATCTGTTTGAGGAGGAGTGATCCTTTTCAGGACTAATTCACCAGTTTGGAAACACCGAGGACTCACTTTCTGATCAAATGATTTTTTCATCCTGCTCTGATACAACCGACCATGCGCAATGGCTTTCAATCTCTTCTCTTCAATGAGGTTCAGTTCATTCAGCCGGGAACGCACCCACTCAGCTTCATCAAGCTTCACGTCTGTCAGAATTCTCAAAGAAGGAATCCCAACTTCTAATGGCAGAACTGCTTCCATACCATACACCAGTGAGAAAGGGGTTGCCCCAGTTGATGTGCGTACCGAAGTACGATATCCATGCAAAGCGTAAGGCAACATCTCATGCCAGTCCTTGTATGTCACTACCATCTTCTGCATAATCTTCTTTATGTTCTTATTAGCCGCTTCCACAACCCCATTCATCTTCGGGCGATAGGGAGAAGAATTGTGATTATCAATCTTAAAGCTCTGGCATAGCTCCTTTATCATCTTATTATTCAAATTTGAACCATTATCAGTAATGATCCTCTCCGGGACTCCATACTGACAGATGATATCCTTCTTAATAAACCAGGCTACCACTTGTCTGGTGACGTTGGCATACGATGCTGCTTCCACCCACTTCGTGAAATAATCAATAGCCACCAGGATAAAACAATGTCCATTCGAAGCAGTCGGCTCGATCTTCCCAATCATGTCAATGCCCCACATGGCAAAAGTCCAAGGTGACGACAAAACATTCAGAGGAGTAGGCGGTACGTGCACCTTATCAGCATAAATCTGGCATTTATGACATTTTCGGGCGTATTTAAAACAATCAGACTCCATAGTCATCCAATAATACCCCGCTCTCAACAGTTTTCTTGCCATAGCATGCCCATTGGCATGAGTACCAAAGGAACCTTCGTGAACTTCTTCCATTAACAGGTCTGCCTCGTGTTCATCAACACACCGTAGCAAGACCATGTCAAAGTTTCTCTTGTATAACACATCGTCTTTGTTCAAAAAGAAGTTTCCTGATAACCTCCTCAATGTCTTTTTATCCTTGGAAGATTCCCCGGCCGAGTATTCCTAACTCTTCAAAAAGACTTTGATATCATGATACCAAGGTTTGCCATCTGATACACCTTCAACCGCAAATACAAAAGCAGGTCTGTCCAAGCGCATGATTCTGATTGAAGGAGTTTCATTCCAACGATTCACTTGATACATCGATGACAACGTTGCCAACGCATCAGCCATCTGATTCTCTATCCGGGGCATAGTTGTTATACGGAACAAGATTCGCTTGATGAGTCTCCCATTCACCTGTAATCTGATTAACCACCAACGCAGAATCACCATAAACATCGAGGTTCTTGATTCTCAAATCAATCACTTCTTCTAACCCCATGATGCATGCTTCATACTCTGCCTCATTGTTGGTGCATACGAACGCCAATCGGGCAGTGAAGGGTATATGAGAACCCTTTGGAGTCGTAATGATTGCCCCGATTCCATTACCATATGAATTAACAGCCCCATCAAAAACCATTTTCCACTGAGATCCAATCTTAGGTCCTTCATCAGGCAAAGGTTCTTCACAATCTTTCATCTTCAGATACATGAATGCTTATCCGGAAATTCAAACTTCATCGGTTGATAATCCTCAATTGGCTGTTCGGCAAGATATTCTGACAAAACACTTCCCTTAATGGCCTTTTGGGAAACATACTGAATATCGTATTCCGTCAGAACCATCTGCCAACAGGCTATTCTACCAGAAAGTGCTTGCTTCTCAAACACATACTTGATCGGATCCATATTTGAAATCAAAAGGGTTGTATGGTTTAACATATACTGCCTCAAACGCTTAGCGGCCCAAGCAAGTGCACAACATGTTTTCTCCAACATCGAGTACCTTGACTCGCAATCAGTAAACTTTTTACTCAGGTAGTAGATGGCGTGCTCCTTTCTACCTGACTCATCTTGTTGACCGAGCACACAACCCATTGAATTCTCAAGAACCGTGAGATACATAATCAAAGGTCGTCCTGGAACTGGTGGTATAAGGACCGGAGGTTCCTACAAGTATTCTTTAATCTGTTGCAGTAAAAATCGAATAACAAATTATTAATTAATTTGCATCATATTTCTTTTACAACCGACTTTGATTTATCCAAAGGAAAGGTTCAAGATCGTTAAAAAAAAACCTAAAGGGGGGAGATCTAAGGTTCCGGGGTTGGTTACGCCTAGGGAAGGTATTAGCACCCTAAACGTCCGTAGTACTCTACGGGAACCTCTTGTTCTACTGTTATCTTGTGTTTGCTAAAGGTTCTATGCTGAAGGTTGAAAACCCTAGGGGTTAGTATCTAAGTATACTCGACAAAGCATCGCGCTTTGCGCCTACGTATCCTCGGGAATAGAATCAGAGTATGCGTAGTTCTACTTCTACTGAACTGTTGACTATGGCCAATATTCAGAGGGGAAATGAGTACAAGCTCATTGTAGAGTTTAAGAACTCTCTAAGTCTAGTTGTAATGGACCTATGTTGAAGTTTAGTCAATAGGGAAAAGTGATGATTCATTATGATGAATATCACTGAGAGTTCAGGAACTCTCTCCTAAAGCTAGCTATAATTTCTATGGCTCTGATGAGGCCAAGAAATGAAGTTTCTCCTAAGAGGTTACTTAGGTTAAGGTGGGAGGTCATGACTTTAGGAGTCAACAATAATTCACCTTCCTTTGGAATGAGGGGAAAGATAAAAGGTAACAAATGACAAGCGCAAGATTAGATGCAAAACACAAATTACAATATTCATCAAAGGTTAAGTTCAAAATAAACAAGATGATTTGAAATAATAAAACCTAATTAGGTTAAAGATAAAAAAAATGTAAACCTAATTAAAATGATTAATTAAACCTAATTAAACCTAAGGGAAATAATTAACTAAATAGTTAATTAAACCCAACTAATTAATATTTGTTAGTTCCTGGATTGGCTGGAATTTTGGTAAAACAAGGTATGTTCAATGTTGATGTCAAGGTGTTGATGTTGTAACATTGAAGTCTTAACACTGGGCTGTGTTAAGTAATTAATAGCTGAAGTTGGATGTCTGATGTCACATGGCGATGTTGTAACATCAGATCTGCAGAATTAACAACAGCAGGCTGTGATGTTGTTAGGGTTGCGTATTAGCTGGAATTGTGGAGAGTAAGCTGTCTCATTGGATGCGAATATCTTGGGATAGATATTTGCTGCTGCATAGGAGATCTGGTGCAGATTTGTAGGAGATTTAAAAGGTTAAAGATTTAAAAAGATTTTAGGAGAAAATCTGTATTAAATATTCAGTTTTAAATAACAAATCTGGGAGATATTGTAGAAAGTCCAAGACCAATTCAAGGAGCTATATAATGCGCACAAGACCAAAGGAAAAAGTGGCAGAAAACATTCAGAAGATCAGGAGCTGGAGGCTTAGTGTCTAGAGTTTGTTTAGAGTGCTTGTATTTACACTATTCTAGGGTTTGAATAGGTGTTGAGTTTCTGTCCTCTCTAGAAGCTGTGAAGCAATAGAGAGTGTTTGCTTGATCGAAGCTGTGAAGTAAGATCAAGATTACTCAAAGTGGTTTCTTTGAGTGTTTGTAAGGGATTGAGTGGTGTTCTCATACCTAAGTGGTTTCTTAGGTAGGAAGTCATTAGTAGAGTATAAGTTTAGGAGATTGTCAACGGGTTGTTGAGTCTGTAAATTATATCTACAAGTAGTGAATTCCATCCCTGTCTTGGTAGCCCCCAGAGTAGGTTGGTTGTAACCGAACTGGGTCAACAATTCTTGGTGTTATTTTACTGTTATTGCTGTCCATTGTACAAAGTGTGTTGTTGTGACATCACACCTTAACATCACATGTCTGATACCAGAATTTCAATTGGTATCAGAGCAGGCATCCTATCTGTCTCTGGGTGAGATCTAGGGAAGTTACTTTCTGGTGTAAAGATGGACAAAGAAGTTGGAGGATTCGTCAACAGACCCCCTATTTTGGATGGATCCAATTATGACTATTGGAAGCCAAGGATGACCACTTTCTTAAAATGCTTGGACAGTAGGGCTTGGAAGGCTGTTATTAAAGAATGGAAAGCTCCTGTCATGTGTCAGAAGGATGATGCTGGCAAAGATAAAGAAGGTACCTCTAAGCCAAAGCCTGAAGAAGAGTGGACCAAGGAGGAAGATGAGCTTGCCCTTGGAAATTCCAAAGCTCTGAATGCAATCTTCAATGGAGTGGATAAGAATATCTTCAGGTTAATCAATACCTGTGAAGTTGCTAAGGAAGCGTGGGATATCTTGCAGGCTACACATGAAGGAACATCTAGAGTTAAGATGTCGAGACTTCAGATTTTAACATCAAAATTTGAAAGCCTGAAGATGAAGGACGATGAGACTATTCATGATTTCCACATGAGTGTTCTTGAGCTGGCCAATGCATCTAGTGCTCTTGGAGAGAAAATGTCTGAAGAAAAGCTTGTGAGGAAGATCCTTAGGTCCCTACCTAAGAGGTACAAGATGAAAGTGACTGCTATTGAAGAAGCTCAAGACATCAGTAAGATGAGAGTAGATGAGCTCATTGGATCTCTTCAGACTTTTGAACTTGGTTTAAATGAAGAAGAACCAGAAAAGAAGCCCAAGGGTATTGCTTTGGTCTCCACTCCTGCAGAAGATAAGGTAGTCAAATATTCTCAGGAAGATTTGTCACAAGCCATTGCAATGTTGGGAAGGCAGTTCAACAAAGTGTTAAAAAGATGGAACAATAACTACAAGCCTAGTGTCAAGAACAGTTTCTCTGACATCAGCAATCCAAAAGAGAAAGATGAAGAGAAGACTGCCCAGGATAGAGGTGTTCAGTGCTTTGAATGTGAAGGGTATGGACATGTCAAGAAAGAATGTCCCACATTTTTGAAGAAACAGAAGAAGGGCATGTCAGTTTCCTGGTCTGAATCTGATAGTGAAAGTGATGGTGAGTCAGCAAGGCATGCTAGAGCCTTAACAAGAACTGTTGTGTCTGATGATGATAGTGATGAAGAAATAACTTATGAGGAGCTAGCTTCTACTTATCGAGAGCTGTGTTTGAAAAGTACTGAGATTTGTCAAGAAAACAAGTATCATAAGCAACAGATTGCTCAGCTTGAAAATGAAAAAGCTGATCGGGAAAATGAAGTTGTACTAGTTAAGTCCCAACTGGATCAGATGACAAAATTCGTTAGGATGATGAACAGTGGTACTGCTGATCTTGATAAGATTCTTCAGTTAGAGAAAGCTGCTGGAGATAAATCAGGCTTAGGATATGTGGCCAGCACTTCAGGAACAAAAAGGGAGATGTCTCAACCGTTGTCTCAACATCAACCTACAAAACAGGGCCCTACCCCAAAGAAGGTTGTTCAGCCCCAGAATGCTGAGAAGAAGAATGGTCCTCATCAGAGGAAGATACAGCCCCAAGGAGCTAGTCAGTATATGCCTCCCCAATATCACCAGAGTATGCAAGCTGCCAGGTTCAAGCAGAACATGTCTCATCAGAGGTTTCAACATCAGGAAAAATGGTATGGTTATGCATACAACAATGCTGTGCCTTATTACTATGGAGGAAGGAAGCCTCATCACCATAGAAGACAGCCTAAGAGACAACATCATCAGTACAGGAGAAGACAATTCAACTATGGAATAAGGAGACAATAGTATGGGTGGCAGCCACAACATTATCAAAGTGGGAGAAGATTTAACCACTTTAGAAACGACAGAGTCAGATGCTTCTATTGTGGCAGGATTGGTCATATGCAGTCCTCGTGCTTTAAGCTTCACGGATATCCTAATTCTGCTCCTCAACCCAAACAGTAAGAGGTAAGGCTCAAGGTGATGAAGCAATGGATACCTAAAGTTACCAGCTTGATAGCTCACACTTCCTTGAGGGTTTCTACCAAAGATGACTGGTATTTTGACAGTGGGTGTTCAAGACACATGACTGGAGTAAAGAATCTGCTTGTTGATGTGAAACCTCAGTCTTCTGGCTATGTTACATTTGGTGATGGGATCAAAGGAGAGATAAAGGGGATTGGAAAACTAAACTGTGCTAGTACTCCCAAGCTGGAGAATGTTCTTCTTGTTAAAGGACTAACAGCTAATTTGATTAGTATTAGTCAACTTTGTGATCAAGGATTCAAAGTAGACTTCACAAAGTCCGAATGTAATGTGAAAGATGACAAAGGAGAAGTCATTATGAAGGGAGCCAAATCTAAGGACAATTGTTATCTTTGGGTGCCGCAAAATTCAAATTCCTCCACGTGTGTGCTTGCTAAAGAAGATGATGTCAAAATCTGGCATCAGAAGTTGGGACATCTTCACCTAAAGGGAATGAAGAGAATTATCTCCTCAGAAGCAGTCAGAGGGATTCCCAAACTTAGTATTGAGGAAGGAAAGGTGTGTGGAGACTGTAAAAAAGGAAAGCAGACAAAGATGTCTCATCGAAGCTTCAACATGACACCACCTCCAAGGTATTGGAACTCCTTCATATGGATTTGATGGGACCTATGCAGGTTGAAAGTCTGGGTGGAAAGAAATATGCTTATGTAGTTGTGGATGACTACTCAAGATACACCTGGGTGAATTTCATCAAAGACAAATCTGAGGTGTTTGATGTCTTTAAAGAGCTCTGTCAAAAACTCCAAAGTGAAAAGGAAAGTAAGGTCATCAGAATTAGAAGTGATCATGGAAGAGAGTTTAAGAATAGCAAGTTTGAAGAATTTTGCTCGTCTGAAGGTATAAGTCATGAGTTTTCATCGCCTATCACCCCTCAGCAAAATGAAGTTGTTGAGAGGAAGAACAGAACTATACAAGAGTCGGCTAGAGCAATGATTCATGCCAAGAAAATACCTTATCACTTCTGGGCTGAAGCCATGAACACTGCCTGCTACATTCACAACAGAGTTACCCTAAGAAGAGGCACTTCATCCACTCTATATGAACTATGGAAGGGAAGAAAACCTAATGTCAAGTACTTCCATGTGTTTGGTAGTAGATGTTACATCCTGGCAGATAGAGAGCAGAGAAGGAAATTAGATTCCAAAAGTGATGAAGGGATATTTTTGGGGTACTCCATCAATAGCAGAGCTTATCGGGTCTTCAACTCCAGGACCAAAGTGATGATGGAGTCAATCAATGTTGTGATTGATGATGAAGATAAGCATGAAGTTGAGGATGTCATAGAAGATGTTGGAACATCAGCTGATGAGGTAGCTGTTGAAGTTGAAGAAAGAAATCCATCCCCAGGCGCTGCTGATACTGAGCCTGAGCAACCTCAGAAGGATCCTTCTATCAGAATTCAGAAGGATCATCCTAAGGAGCTAATCATAGGTGATCCAAATTCTGGAGTAAGAACTAGGTCCAGAGAAATCATAGCTAGCTCGTGCTTCGTATCCAAAATTGAGCCAAAAAATGTCAAGGAAGCTCTGACAGATGAGTTTTGGATAAATGCTATGCAAGAAGAACTGGAGCAGTTCAGAAGAAATGAAGTCTGGGATCTTGTGCCAAGACCAGAAGGGGTGAATGTTATTGGAACAAAGTGGATCTACAAAAACAAGTCAGACGAGCTTGGAGTGGTTACAAGAAACAAAGCGAGACTTGTTGCACAAGGTTATACTCAAGTTGAGGGAGTTGACTTTGATGAGACGTTTGCTCCAGTGGCGAGATTAGAATCCATCAGGCTACTCTTGGGTATGGCTTGTAACCTAAGATTCAAGCTGTTCCAAATGAATGTGAAGAGTGCCTTTCTAAATGGCTATCTGAATGAAGAAGTCTATGTAGATCAACCTAAAGGATTCACTGATCCAAACTTCCCCAATCATGTGAGGAAGGCACTGTATGGCTTAAAACAAGCTCCAAGGGCCTGGCATGAGAGGTTGACAGAATTCTTAGTAGCAAATGGGTATAGAAAAGGAGGTATTGACAAAACTTTGTTTGTCAAGGAAGAAGGCGGAAAATTAATGGTAGCCCAAATTTATGTGGATGACATTGTATTTGGGGGGATGTCAGATGCTATGGTAAAATAGTTTGTCCAACAAATGCAATCAGAATTTGAAATGAGTTTAGTTGGAGAACTTAGCTACTTCCTTGGATTACAAGTCAGACAAATGGAGGATTCTATCTTTATTTCTCAAAGCAAATATGCTAAGAGCATAGTAAAGAAGTTTGGCCTGGATAAAGCCAATCACAAAAGGACACCTGCTCCCACCCATTTGAAGCTATCCAAGGATGAGAATGGAGTGAGTGTGGATCACAGCTTGTACAGAAGTATGATTGGGAGTTTACTGTATCTCACAGCAAGAAGACCTGATATTTCCTTTGCTGTTGGAGTATGTGCTAGATATCAATCTGATCCTAAGGTGAGTCACTTGAATCAAGTGAAGAGGATTCTGAAATATGTGAATGGCACAAGTGACTATGGGATGCTATATAGCCATGATTCTGGGACTGATTTAAAAGGATACTGTGATGCTGATTGGGCTGGAAGTGCAGATGATAGAAAAAGCACTTCAGGAGGGTGTTTCTTTCTAGGGAATAATCTGATTTCCTGGTTCAGCAAGAAGCAGAATTGTGTATCTCTCTCAACTACTGAAGCGGAGTATATAGCAGCAGGAAGTAGTTGCTCTCAGCTGGTCTGGATGAAGCAGACGTTGAGTGAATACAATGTTAAACAAGATGTTATGACACTGTACTGCGATAATCTGAGTGCAATTAATATATCTAAAAATCCTATACAGCATAGTAGGACAAAGCACATAGACATAAGGCATCACTTCATAAGGGATCTGGTAGAAGAAAAAATTGTTACCTTGGAGCATGTAGCCACAGAGAACCAGCTGGCTGACATATTCACTAAAGCCTTAGATGCAAACCAATTTGAAAGGTTAAGAAGCAAATTGGGAATCTGCATTTATGAAGACTAAATCTGCTAGAGGGGTTGTGGGCAGTTGGGGTGTTTCTGAAAATGTGTAGTCAACTGCCAGGTGAAGTTTGCCTAATTGTGGCTAAAAAGGGGGAGAAAATAGCCAAGAGAGTCAAGAATGTTACTGCCAAATGCTGCTAATGTGATATTAAGGGGGAGATAAATTGATGCTGCTAAAAGTAAAAGGTGTTTAGTTGAAAAGTGGTAATGCAGATATTGAGGGGGAGTTTAGACTAAGCTAGTGATGCAGATATCTTAGCATTTGAAGAGTGCAGCCAAGCAAACATAAAGGGGGAGAAAAGTGTTGCACATTGTGAGCTACTGAACATCTGTGATGCTGGTTCATATTCTTGAGGGGGAGCACCAATTGGCTGTTGTTAATAGTGAAGATGGTGCTGCAGCAGATCAAGTGATGAAGACTATGAAAAGTGTCAAACTGCTGCTGATGAGAGTTTCAAATTTTTGAAGTTTTTCCGCTGCTGAAGTCTCTGAAGATGCAGAGTGCAGAGATTGTTTTAGCCAAAATTAGCCAAAGGGGGAGATTGTTAGTTCCTGGATTGGCTGGAATTTTGGTAAAACAAGGTATGTTCAATGTTGATGTCAAGGTGCTGATGTTGTAACATTGAAGTCTTAACACTGGGCTGTGTTAAGTAATTAATAGCTGAAGTTGGATGTCTGATGTCACATGGCGATGTTGTAACATCAGATCTGCAGAATTTACAACAGCAGGCTGTGATGTTGTTAGGGTTGCGTATTAGCTGGAATTGTGGAGAGCAAGCTGTCTCATTGGATGCGAATATCTTGGGATAGATATTTGCTGCTGCATAGGAGATCTGGTGCAGATTTGTAGGAGATTTAAAAGTTTGAAGATTTAAAAAGATTTTAGGAGAAAATCTGTTTTAAATATTCAGTTTTAAATAACAAATCTGGGAGATATTGTAGCAAGTCCAAGACCAATTCAAGGAGCTATATAAAGCGCACAAGACCAAAGGAAAAAGTGACAGAAAACATTCAGAAGATCAGGAGCTGGAGGCTTAGTGTCTAGAGTTTGTTTAGAGTGCTTGTATTTACACTATTCTAGGGTTTGAATAGGTGTTGAGTTTCTGTCCTCTCTAGAAGCTGTGAAGCAATAGAGAGTGTTTGCTTGATCGAAGCTGTGAAGTAAGATCAAGGTTACTCAAAGTGGGTTCTTTGAGTGTTTGTAAGGGATTGAGTGGTGTTCTCATACCTAAGTGGTTTCTTAGGTAGGAAGTCATTAGTAGAGTATAAGTTTAGGAGATTGTCAACGGGTTGTTGAGTCTGTAAATTATATCTACAAGTAGTGAATTCCATCCCTGGCTTGGTAGCCCCCAGAGTAGGTTGGTTGTAACCGAACTGGGTCAACAATTCTTGGTGTTATTTTACTGTTATTGCTGTCCATTGTGCAGAGTGTGTTGTTGTGACATCACACCTTAACATCACACGTCTGATACCAGAATTTCAATATTAATTAAATTATCTTGTTAGTGATTAAAAACCTAATGAGAAAATAATTATCTTAAATAAATTAAACTAAATTAATTAAAATTAATTAATAATCCTAATCTTAATCAAGAAGACTTAGAAAAACTAAATTAATTAAACTAAAAAAGATTATACTAAATTAAGCTAAGAACTAACCTAAAATAAATTAATTAATTGAAATAAAGAGAAACAGGGGTGTAAGCAGCAACTCACAAACAAAGAGAAACTTAAATGGGCTCTTAGAGGGGTGTTAACAGCAACTCACAAAAAGCCCAACAGCTAAATATTCTGCCTGATCTGGTGAAGAGTGTCTAAGGAGACTCTATCCTGGTCCCTACCTAAGAGCCGTCAGATCTACGATCTGACCAAAAAAGAGATTAAACCAACAGGATCCAAGTGAGAGATCACCATGGACTTTCACAGGTATGAAACACATGAACTTAAGCAAGGCTAGGAAACGGTGACACTTGTCACCGGCATATCCAGACACGAACAAAATAAAAAAGAACAAAAACCAAAGAAAGCAACATAACGGTGGAATTAAAACTCATTCAAGAAACTTCTCTCTCTGCGTACCTCTCTTTCACTAAATAAAAGAATAAACCTCGCCGGGAACTGCAAAATGTCGCCGGAGAGATGAAGACATGGCGGAAACCGCCGTCTTCTCCGACAAACCAACGTCTAAATAAAAAAACTTGCACACTAACCCCCTTCAAAATCTCCTTCTCATTCCCAATCCGGAAATGGATTTGTCTAAATCCTAACCAAAACCTAAAATCGCAGTTGTTCCCAAACTAAACCCTAGTTTTAAAAATTACCAAAAACGAGCAAATCAAGACAACAGAAGCAATAAAATCACTCAGAGATCAATATAGAGGCGAAATCAGGCGAAAGGCTCAAGATGGGAAGAATCAAGCTCAACGATCTTCACTGAAAGCTTCAGATAACCTTTTTCTTGTCTGTCTTGAACTTTTGACCTTCTTCTTCTATTCTGGTTCGATTCAGTTCATCTCTCACTCTTCTCAGTCTCCCTGATTTTTGGGTTGTATGGTTTCGGATGGTTGTTGTTGTCGTAAGAATGTTCGTGGAGGTTTAGGTGTTTAGGGGTCGAGAAGGTAGCGACTTTTGGAGGTGATGAAGGTTTAATTTGGAGTCGTAGGATTTGTATGATTTTCTGGGTTGCTTGCGACTGATTTTGAGAGGTTGTGAGGGTGATGTCGTTGAGAGTGTTGTTGATAGGAGAGTTTGTGAGGTTGTTTGGTTGAAGATAAGGTGAGGCGGAGGAATTTTGTGTTGCTGTTGGTTTGTTCAAACAGAAATGGAAGAAGAATAAGTTCACAGTGTTATTGAGGTTTGACGTGAAGTGATGAACAGGTTGGAGGGAGTTTTTTCTTTTAGGGTCTTTTGAGAAGGTTATTGTTATTGAGGTTGAAAAACCGGTAGTGAATGAAGGTTCTGTTTTCTTTCGTTTCTACCCAGACCATCTCTTTTTTCAAGTTTTTTTTTCTGTTTCGACTCTCCCCCCCTTTGCTGAACTCCCTCCTCCTCTTATTTCTCCCTTTTCTCTGCTATATATCATCAATAAAACAGCGTTTGCATCTTAGATTATTTGAATTTTTTTACCGTTGTTGCAATGTCCTTTTCATGGTTTGCAGGAGGAGCAGGTTGTAAGCAGGCTTCGTACGGTTTTAGCCATTGGAAAAGTTTGATAGCAGTAAAGAATTGGAGCGCAGGCAATTTGTCTTGGATGGCATGATGGAATGCAGTGTGGGGTCCTTATGGACAACTAGCATTTTGTTTTGTTTTATCAATTGGATTTTTAATTGTAATATGATATAATAGAAATATGAATTGGGCTTTTATGGTTTTATTTCTTGTTGCAACTCCAATAATGGACTTTTGTGTGAAACTTGTATCATCATTTGTTTGGACAAATTTTCTTGCAACTTGAACTTGAATGAAACTAGAAATGGAATTGAAATTTGATGAAACTCGAAAAATTGGCATGGAATGGAATTTGAGTTAGACTTGAGTTAGACACTTGGAAAGAGTTCGGAACTCGTAAAAATTTGGAACTTGGACATGAATGTTAACAATGGATAATGAATAATGGGTTAATGAATGAGTTAAAAAAAGATAATAAATTTGAGGTAGAAATTGGATACGATTTAGGAAAAATATTTTTCTTATGAATTGGATGGATAAAGATGTGAATAATTGTTGGATATATAGGAAAAAAAAGGATTCGGATAAAGAATAAGAAAATGATTTTGAAATAGATTTAGGAGAAATGGACTTAAAAGGATATTGGATAGATTTACACAATGGCCATGAAACTTGGATCTTTAATCTCACCATCAAAAGGCACCCACTCACATCTTAACTAAATGTCCACCAAACCTGACTTGTACAGACAAACCTCTGAATCTTTGATTAAACTGTGTTACTTTGAATTTGTCTGAACCAATCTTGCCTGAGAAATAGTTCACTGACACTGATGTTTTGTGATATTAATTGCACTGCGACTTTATCAAAACCTTAATTGAAATTCAACTGCCCTTGATAATTATCCACATTGAAACAACTGCCTCGGTCCCAGCTTGACAACTTGATCCTAAAGCAAACCACTTCTTTGACCAAGATTAGGTTAAAATTCCCTTGAAATTCAAACCAACACTGCACACAGACCCTTGACACGGTAACCTTGCCTGATCCTTGATTCAATCTTACAAAATTTAAGCCTCAGAGAGCTTGTGATGACACCAAAAATTACACTGGATTATTGAGAAGAGGAGGTCTCTTAGGAGTATGAGAAACTTGTTTGGTCCAGTGATTCATCCCAAACCTTGATTGATTAGCCTTTGAAGCCTTTGAAATAAACTCAATTCTCAAATGAAACAAAACAAACAAAACCTGATAAATTGGTTAGCCATACAATATGATTGACCTAATATGACATGCAAGAGATCAATGGATCTAAGGGAAAAATTTGGGGCACAACACATACGAACGCCAATCGGGCAGTGAAAGGTATATGAGAACCCTATGGAGTCATAATGATTGCCCCGATTCCGTTACCATATGAATTAATAGCCCCATCAAAAACCATCTTCCACTGAGATCCAATCTCAGGTCGTTCATCAGGCAAAGGTTCTTCACAATCCTTCATCTTCAGATACATGATATGCTCATCCAGAAATTCAAACTTCATCGGTTGATAATCCTCAATTGGCTGTTCGGCAAGATATTCTGACAAAACACTTCCCTTAATGGCCTTTTGGGAAACATACTGAATATCATATTCCATCAGAACCATCCGCCAACGGGCTATTCTACCAGAAAGTGCTTGCTTCTCAAACACATACTTGATCGGATCCATCTTTGAAATCAAAAGGGTTGTATGGTTTAACATATACTGCCTCAAACGCTTAGCGGCCCAAGCAAGTGCACAACATGTTTTCTCCAGCATCGAGTACCTTGACTCGCAAGCAGTAAACTTTTTACTCACGTAGTAGATGGCGTGCTCCTTTCTACCTGACTCGTCTTGTTGATCGAGCACACAACCCATTGAATTCTCAAGAGCCGTGAGATACATAATCAAAGGTCGTCCTGGCACTGGTGGTATAAGGACCGGAGGTTCCTGCAAGTATTCTTTAATCTTTTCAAACGCCTTTTGACAATTTTCATTCCAACTGACCGCTTTCTCTTTTCTTAGCAACTTGAAGATTGGTTCACACGTGGCTGTGAGATGCGAGATGAACCTAGCAATGTAGTTTAATCTCCCCAAGAAACCACGAACCTCTTTTTCTGTTCTCGGCTCAGGCATTTCTTGTATGGCTTTTACCTTCGCAGGATCAACCTCGATACCTTTTTCACTAACAATAAATCCCAGCAATTTTCCTGATCTCACCCCAAAGGTGCATTTGTTTGGATTCAACCTCAGTCTGAATTTTCTCAATCTTTCAAATAGCTTCTGAAGATTCACCAGATGTTCTTCCTCCGTCTGTGACTTCGCAATCATGTCATCAACATAGACCTCAATCTCTTTGTGAATCATATCATGAAAGAGAGTCACCATCGCCCGCTGATAGGTTTCCCCTGCATTTTTCAATCCAGAGGGCATCACTTTGTAGCAAAAATTTCCCCACGGTGTTATGAATGTTGTTTTCTCCATGTCCTCTGGGGCCATCTTGATTTGGTTATACCCAGAGAAGCCATCCATGAAGGAAAACACCGAATACTGAGCAGTATTGTCAACTAACACGTCAATGTGAGGGAGTGGGAAATCGTCCTTTGGGCTTGCTCTGTTTAAATCCCTGTAATCAACACACATCCTGAGCTTCCTATCTTTCTTAGGTACAGGCACAATGTTAGCAACCCATGGAGGATAATTTGTTACGGCAAGAAAACCGGCATCTAGCTGTTTTTGAACCTCTTCCTTGATTTTGACAGACATCTCCAGTTTAGTTCTTCTCAACTTTTGTTTGACCGGAGAACAACCTTCTTTAAGTGGTAGCCGGTGTACAACAATATCAGTATCGAGCCCAGGCATGTCTTGGTAAGACCAGGCGAAGATGTCTACACACTCACGGAGCATTTCAATCAATCTTCCCTTGACACTGTCTTCCAATGCAACCCCTATCCTTACTTCCTTTCTGGCGTCCTCGGTTCCCAGATTCACAATCTCAATTTCCTCCTGATGAGGTAGGATGACTGTCTCCTCTTGCTTTAACAATCTGGCCAACTCTTTGGGCAGTTCACAATCTTCGTCAGTCTTTTCTTCAGCCTGATAGATTGGATTGTCAAAGTCATACTGAGCTATAGCTGAGTCATGATCGGTGTCATCTGAACAAAGAGACCTGCATGATTGATGAGGTATGTTTTATTATGTATGCAACAAAAGAAACACATTGCCATTTTGATGTGGGTTTTTAATGCATAAAAAATAAAACAGAAAGACAGAGATCAAAATATTTGAGTGTGAAAAGTCCTTTATTGATGATAAAGCAAAACATGCAACAGTTAAAAGCCCTACAAATAAAATCACTACGTCTTGGGCAGAGCGCATGATTAATATAGCAGGAAAACAAAGCAATTACTCGAAGCTAGTCACTTGAATGACTTTTTCAGAAGACTAGTTGCACAAACTTTCTCCTGGGACGCAAGGGCGGATCCAGCTATCCATACCACAATCACTGTCCCCTTCTTCCTCAATGGCATTAACTCTGTCGAAGAAAACACCGGCACTGGTGAAACGGACTGGGCCATAGAATTTGGAAGGATCCCTGGCTCTCCTGGGTGGCTTGTACCCCAATCGATAGGTATTCCCTTTAGGCTGAACTTTAATCACTTGGCCCCACCTCTGTGAGCTACCAGCTTCGACTATAGCCTTGGCGTCTTTAAACGAAGACATAGAAACCTCAGGTTGATCTGCCACTGCGGGCTGCCCTGTGGTCTCGGACTGATCCTCAAACTGAACAACCTCTTCAGACACCTTCACTTTTTCAAACCCCGGACACAGCGTCTCATGGATTTCACCATCCACTTCCACGTATTTAAAGGTTGACAGCTGACTAATCATTATGTCTTCCTCTCCGCACACTATCATCACATGACCATCAACCATGTATTTCAGCTTTTGATGCAAAGTGGAGGTTACAGCGCCTGCACCATGGATCCAAGGACGACCCAAAAGACAACTGTATGCTGGCTGAATATCCATTATATAAAATGTTACATCAAAGATTTCCGGCCCAACCTTGATTAAAAGCACAATCTCACCAAAGACAGATCTCTTCGAGCCATCAAAAGCTCGTACCACCAAGTTGCTTGGTGTACAAATAAGTCACCTGGTATCTAACTTCATTAATTCTTTCTTTGGCAATACATTCAACGATGATCCAGTATCAACCAACACATGTGACATCAGTGAACCACGACACTCAATCGAAATAAGCAGGGCATTGTTATGATTCCTCCCAGCGGGAGTCAAATCAAGATCTGGAAAACCCAAGCCATTACCCGCATTCACGTGCGCCACAACCCCTTCCAGCTGGTTAACAGAAATCTCTTGAGGAACATATGCCGCATTCAAAACTTTCAGAAGGGCATTCCTGTGAGCTTCAGAATACAATAGCAACGACAGAATGGAAATCTTGGACGGGGTCTGATGTAACAGGTCCACAATCTTGTAATCACTTTTCCAGATGAGTCTCATAAACTCCTCTACATTTTCAGAAAAAGCATCACCAGCCGGCTTTACTGTAGAATCCATAATCCCTGGAGTCTGAACAGAACCATCCATTACCTGTTTTCCCTTATTTTGCCTAAAAGTACTGGGTCGATCATTAACAGGAGTAAGCACTCTGCCACTTCTCGTTATAGCATCGGTCTCAACTTTAGCTTCTGAACTAGTACTCACTGGTGGAGTAGTCATTAATTCCTACTTTTATCCATTGACAAACACCTCTGTGCCGTAATTCCATGGAATAGCCTTAGTGCTCTCAAACGGAATGGGTCCAGCCCTTGTAATGACGACTGGAGGTGGCCTTGCCGGACCTGAAATAGTAATTGTCTTGAAAGGAATGGTGATGGTGTCACACCCTCATTTTCACCCTACCCTAGCCTTGCATATCATATCATTTATGCATTCCATTAGGTCATAACTTTGCATTTATTCATTTGCATCGGGCTCCTAAGGCACGAGATCAATGGTCCTTTAAATAAGGCTTCCTTTGTGCTTTGAGATTCTTCCATCCAATTTTGAAGTAAAGGTTGAGTTCTCATTGTCTTAACTCCTCGTTAAGGTTCATCAGGCTTGTCAGGGCAGGTTGTCTGTGTGTGAATCCAATTATCAGGTCGTGTTCAGATGGTGCATTGTGGAGTATCATATATAACTTGTTCTTTTCAATCAGTAGTTCAAGTGGCAAGTTTCAGAGGATTGATGCAGAGATTGACTCGTGGACGATTCTATCCCGTTTCCATCCAATTCAAGTTCCGTTTCTATTTCTATTAAAGTCCACTTCAATTTTGGTTTCCAAGTTTTAATTCTCTTCAACAACCAATCCATTCATTCTAATTCATCAAAATTCATTTCATTATCCATTTACTATCCATTTCCAAATATCCATTATCCATTGGAACCATTTTCTATTATCCATTTAATCCAAAAAATTCATTCTCCATTATTTATTATCCAAAATTCACTTCTTTTTTTATCCAATTTCTAATACAATTTCCAATTCAATTTTTATGTCCATATATCCATTTTAACATCCATGTATCCATTTAGACCATATCCATTTCCTTTTCAATTTTTCAATTTAATATCAAATCCAAATGTTTTTTTTCTTTATTAATTCAACCAATTTTCCTTTTATTCCATGTTACAATAAGTTGCAAAAAAAGAGAGGGAAGTCCAAATTACAAGTCCAAGTTCACGGCCTGCGCTACACAACAAAAACTCTACATCATTCCACAGTATAACCGTACCTGCTGCTACAACATCTACACTCCAGGCCAAAAAAAATTCTGCTGCAAGAAATGACCACAACATGGCCACTATCCTGCAAGACCGAATAACAAGCAATGTTCTGTAAAACTCCACCAACCAAGCTTTGTACCAAAATGGAACAACATGACCTGCAATTTTAAAAGAACAACAACAACCATCCCAAATTATTCTGCCATGACAAGGACTCCTCAACACATACAGACCTGCAACCACGATAGAATTCACCCAAGACCAATTCAAAAATAATTCCCAATCCCCTTTTAAAGCACACCACAAAACAACCAGAAGAAAAAGAGATGAAGGAGAATCACAACCATAAACCAATAGCGAAACAAAACCAGAGAAAGGAGAGAGTTCAAAACCTTCATCTGTAAAAAATTCCTTCAAACTTTTGAACCTTGAATCCTCCTTCAAAACATAGCAGTAACTTCCACTCACCACTAACATCTCTCACACGGTCAAACACAGTCACCTTTTCTTCACCATAATACATTCAGAACTAAACTCTCACCCTTTGCACTCATACAACCTTCACAACCATTTTTTTTACTTCACCAAAAACCCCGCATCCTTCTACCAACCACTGTTTCATTCGCCTTCACTTTGCATGTTTCCATAGGAAATCACCACCTCACATCCAAACACCATCACGCGGACATCACGCTCCATCGGTGACCGCTGAACCGAACCTCTCACCCTCAAAACTCCCTCCATCAACTAACAACACAAACCCCAACATCATCGCCTCGACGTCGTCTCCGACGAACAACAACAGCCCTGCCGCCGCCGGAATTACCCACGACGCGTCACCACTGCTGCGATTTGAAGAAAACAAACGCCTCTGCTTGAAGACAGAGATTTGTGAGCGAGAGAGTTGAAATCGAGCGAAGTTGATAATGGCTTCGCGATATCCGCCATGTTTTTCTTCGTAAGGCCGCCGTCAAAAACAGAGTGAAGGAGAAGAAAAGCAAGCCGCGATGGAGATGTGAGATCTGAATAACGGAGGGAAATCGCGAAACAAAGGCCGGGAGAGGGAGTCTTTGTACCGATTGACGATTTCAAAGTGAGGAATCGAGAGAGAGAAGATTGATTGTAGAATTCTTGTTTGAACGGATTCACTTGACCGTGTTTGTGAGGAATAGATAGAAACGGCCGTATATGGATGGGGAGGTAGGTTTCCACACCATTCTCTTTTGTTGGCCGAACCGGGTCGGTTCAAGGACCCGTGACTAACCCGTCCATGCACTGTTCATGTGGGCTGATGTTGTTCCCTTCCAAGCCCATGTTTCGGTTTGTTATCATATTTGTTTGGTTTTAAGTTTTTTTAATTTTTTTTTAGAAACAAATTTTATATAGCAAGCATTTTAATTTCTAATTAGTTTTCAAAAAGGACATGTTGCGTCCGTTCTACCGCAAACAGGTAACGCATAAGACTCCACGAGCGAGCCGCAAAACACCTAACTGCTAGAACCCGCACGTTAGCATCGTCCATAAAAAACACCAACAAATCGTAGGTCGAACTACGATCGCTCTGATTCTTCATTCTCGTCCGAATGTAAGATACGTAGGCACAGGATCGCAACGATCTTGGCGAGCCCCCTTCCATTTTCTTCTCCCGTAGTCTTCCGAACTACGTTGACTCTGACTTTCCCATTGCACGAGGGAATACGTAGGCATAGGACCGCGAAGTCCTATCGAGTCTCCTCTTCTTCTCCCCACCTTTTCTTTTATTCTCTCTCACATTCTTTTGTTCTCACCTTTCTCTCTCCCTCTTTAGAACACTCTTAGAAAGCAATATTCTTAGCAAACATCCTTACACATAGACAAGCAAATGGTTCCCATCGAGTACGATGGATGTGGGGGGTGCTAGTACCTTCCCTCCGCATAACCGGCTTCCGAACCCATCTCTTGGTTGTGAGACCATCTTATCCTTATCTTCTTTGGGTTTTCTCGATGTTTTCCCTTCCCCTCATGGGATAAATAAAGTTCGATGGCGACTCTTCTATGGTAGCAACCTTCTCACTAACAACCTCTTCTTGCTGATTACCTCTATCAAACTGTAAGCAACCCTCATCAATCAGATTCTGGAAACCCATCTTCAACGAATCACAACCAGTATCCTTCGTCAAACAATCTGAACAGTTCTCATCACAACCCGAATAGACGCCACCCTTCAATAACCTGTTTTTAACCACAGCCAGCGGAGTCTTCAGCTCCTCAACATCCATGATCAAATTCAAAGCTTCACATTCCTCAATTATCGCATTCACCCTCGGCCCATTGTGATCAGGCATCGGGTTTTGAATAACATTGGGCCTATCATTCGAGAAATTGATAGCCTTGGAGTCTACAAGGTCTTACACTTTGTGATGAAACGCCCTACATTTCTCCACAGTATGCCCCGGAGCACTAGAGTGAAAATCGCAGTGTGCGTTAGCATCGTAGCCTCGTGGGAGTTCCCCTGTTGGTGGAGCCAGGGTACAGAGCTCAACTAGATGCAACTGCAGCAAATGTTGCAACAACTGTGCATACGACATCGGTGGTTGCTCAAAATGCCTCTCTGCATTTCTTTGTCTATTCTGATACTGGCCCTGCTGCCTGTTTTGATTAACATTATTCCTTTGTTGCTGTGGTGGAGGTAACGTTGCTGGGATAGTTACCGATGCTACTTGTTGATTATTGTTTTGGCGTTGTTTCCCTTTTCCCTTGTAAGATGATACAACATTGGCCTCTCCTTTCTTCTTATAACCATTAAATGGCTTCTTTCCATGCCTGGAGGACGAGATTCGTCACCACTAGAAACTTTTCCAGCCTTAATTCCAACCTCTACCTTCTATCCGATCGCAATCACATTGTAATACCCCAAAATTTGCTCTCCCTCTTTGTCATCATAGCATGGCATTATCATTTATCATATCATATCCACCTCATTAACATTACATTGCATTTAAAATAGAAAAATGAAGCATGGCATCCTTCTTACCATCAGGGCATGTGATCAGGTGGAAGGTGGACAATCAAGAGATCATTCAGAGCACAAAAAGGTCAATCAAGTTTCCTCAAGGCAAGCCAAGAGGTCTTTCATGTCTCATACCATCTCAATTGATCATCCACAACCTCAAGGATAAGAGATACAATGGGAGATTGAAGCATTACATCTTTCACTATGCAAGAGGTTCAAAAACTGAAGGAAAACCCTCAAAAGAGATAGCTCATTGATCCAAAATCATCCTCAAATGGCATATATCATCATCCTTTAAGAAGGTACACAACATACTCTGAGAAATTTGAAATTGAAGACTGCACATTTTTCTCCTAGGAGGTGGGCACCAAAACTAGGGTTTCCCATTAAATCAGGGAATCTTTGATTTTTTGGACAAAACTTGATGTCATGGTATTCTACATGTTCTTAAGTGTATGTGTATGGAAAATTGCCTCTCAATTGGTTTTGGAAGTGTTTCAATTGGAAGAAAGATCAGAAATCAGGAAAATTGGGGCCAAGTCAAATAATCAGAGGAAAAAGTCAACTCTTGACTTTTTGAGCCCAAAATCATGAAATTCATGTTACATATGTCCAATGTACAAAATTTGGTCAAGAAACTCCAAAGGAATCATAAAAAAATCAAGAGGTGGAAAGTTGCCATTTTTGGAAGATGAAGGGTTACTAAAAATAGCAAGTTTTGGCCATTTTGCATCAGAGTTTGAACCAAGGCCATTTAAAATTGAAGCACCAAATGAAAATTCCACTCGGCCACAACAAAAGATCTTGTTTTAAGCTTCACATCCATATGTGGAACATCTCCATTGGATAAAAATTGAGTGAGATATGATTGATCAAAGTTTGAGCAAAGTAGGTCCAAAACTAGGTCATGACCAAGATTTTCAGGGCACGCGCGCAGTCATTTTCTCAAACACTTGGTGGGCCAAATGTATTGATCAATTACTCATGATTAGAGGCTTCAAATGGAAAATCTTTCAACATCAAAGTTGTTCCTCTATGTGAGATCTTCAAAGTTGGTGTTTATCAATTTTTCATCTGATCAAAGGTTAAGGAGTTATGATGGCTCAAAGAATGGTCATTGCAACTGAAATTTGACCAGGTCACAACCAGGTCATGCCACAAGTCTGCGCACCCATGTACCAGTTCTTGGCCCATCTGTTTATGGTCATTTTTAGACATGTTTGAGGCATCATTTCCACTCAAGTTGCACATCAACATTGCTCTCCTATGTGTCCTCTTTCCAATGAACCCATACACTCCCTAATGCAGTCATTGAGTAGAAAAAAAACCTCCATAAACCACCCTATGTTGACATTGATATATTGATGGCATGCTGCATGATTTGGTTCACACACACCACAAACACTTTCTCATTTCTTTCCTCATTAAACCAAACACTCATCACATTCATAATGCCACATGCTTCATAATACATAAGAATGGAAAAAAAGACAACTTGTTGAACAAGCTTCATGCTGTACCAGCCGTGCCACACCAGTTTCTCTTCATTCCCACCATAACTCACCATGAACCATCATCACACAATTACAGCCATGGATAACTCATCCTAACTAACTTGGCTCAGTTAGTTAGGGTGCACTCAGTTTAACCATGCTAACTCATTTAACTCCACTCACTAAACCATAGTTAAACTCACACTATAAATAGAAAACTCACACTCTAATTTCATTTTCAACTCCATTCTTCTCATTTCACTCCCAAACACTCTCTAATTTTCTCTCTGATTCTTCCACATTCTCTCCAAAAAACTCTCTCTGCTCTACTCTCAACATCACCATTGCAAGGAAGCTTCGAGTTCATATTGTTCAGCCTACTCCTCAATCTTCTATGATTCTCTCTCAACTTCACCAAAGAGCAACTGATTTTTGAGCTTGGATCTCATTTCTTCTCCCCTGAATCATCATCTTCATCAAAGCCTTTATTTGGCCAAGTGAAGCTTAAGGAAGAAGCAAGCATTTCCTCTGGTTTTCTCAGACTCTACAAGGACTGCAAGATCAGGTTCCGAAGCTTACAAACTCTCCTCTCACGTTTACTTGTTTATTTTGTTGTTTTCATGGTGATATGAGCTCACTAGGAGCATTTGAACTCTGGCTAGTTGATAGAGCTTCTTAAAGGCTTAGATCCAAAAGTTAGGGCACAAGTTCATCTCCTCTGTTCTTGCTGTGTGTGCATGTTTCGTTGTTTTTATGAGCATATTCTTGATCTACATGAGCTTAGCTTCAATTTGGTAGGCGATTTGTGTGTTTTGGTGAACATGTGAGTGTTGCAGGTGGTGGTTCTCGCCGGAGAAGGTGACCGGAGGTCCCTCTCCGGCCGGTGAACTTGTTTAGGGTTTTATTTGCAGTTTGAACGTGGACCGTTGGATGTTCATCATCGTGTGGCTTGTGTGATGACAGCGCATAAAAATGTCACATGCGTGGCACATGTTTTATTTTAATCAGAGTGAACATTATGTGGTGTGGCACACTGTATGTTGTGTGGTCACTCACACGCGTGTGTTAGATCTGGTTACTTTGACTTTCGTTTGACCTTGACTTGATCCAATGGCCATGAGTGAGTCAATTTTGTTGACTGAGAGTGTACGCTTGTTATTGTGTTATGCGTGTTATTGGACCTAGACTATTTTGCTATCCACACCTCCATTTCTAAAAGCCCAATGATTTTTGAACTGAGTAATTACTAGGCATGCACCCCCATACATTTTGCATTGCATTTTATTTTTTATTTTTGCTACACGTTTTCTTTTTAATTTTTAAAAATACTAAATAGCATCATAAAATTCCACAAAAATTAATTAACCTTCTTAAAACATTTATAAATTTTTTCATGATTTTGTTTCTTGATTTTATGACCTTTTTGCCCCTGTTCCATAATTTTCTTTGAATTTCTTTGGTGTGCATTCTTAATGTGGTACATGATTTTGTTTAATTTTGTTCTTGATCATTAAAAATTGTTTTGATGCTCTTCTTTTTGTATTGAGTCATTAGCATCTTGAGGTATGTTAAGTGATTTTTATTTGATTTTTTTAGGTCATTTTATGGCATTTTTGGTGTTCACTTTTGTGCTACTTTGTATGATATGTCTATGTGACCTAAGTGCATTGTTTGACATCATTTTGCCTTGGTTCCTCGCATGCTACTTTGATATGTGATTCATATCTGATTAGTGAACTTCAATACCATGTTTTCATAATTTTCATGAGGCCATTTGATTTTTGTTTGATGCATTTCATTTAAAGCATTATAACATGTCATATCATTGTAATCTTTTGTGCATGTTTACATGTTTTCTTTTGTGTATACTTGCATGATCATTTGCCTATTTGGTGAGCTACACTCTTGACATTATAGGTCATTGATACATATCATATGTCATCTTTGCATGTTGGTTATCATTTGAACCTTGTGCACCTTTAACATGTTGTGTTTGTACTTGTGTTTTCTTTTGAACTTCCATTTCAATTCTACTTCTTCTATCACTTCTTAAATGTTTTGATGTGTCATGCATGAATACTTGTGAGATGTTTGTGAAATCATTTTTCATTTCATTTCAATTCTGATCCATGGATTACATGTTCCATTTATACACATTTCTTCTTTTCTCTTTCATCTTTCATTCTCCCTTTTCTTATGATATCATGTTCTAATGTCATTGAGGATGTTTGTTGCCTATCCACTTGAGTTTGATTGATAATAACCATTTGTTTCCATATGATGTACATTCTGGTTGTGGCCCTAGGATTTGGTTTCTCATTTAATTCTTTTGAGTTTTATGATGCATTACATGTTCTTTTACTTCTTATACTTCTTATACATGTTTACTAACCATGTAGGGGCTTTGGTAAGTTTCAATTGAGTGTGGATAAGGAATCCACATTCAACTTCTATCCTTTCTCTTTTACAATTCCATTTTATGTTTTGTTAAGCACTTATGTGCTTTCTTTTAATAACTCATTACTTTCCCTTTTCGAATTACAATTCATCTTCTACTTTAGAAGTGAATTGTTTAATTCTTTCTTTCTTTAGACTTTAGGTTGAAACCTCACAAACCTTTAGGATCACTCCCTTTAATCTTCAATTAGGATTGAGTCTTAGTTCATATAGGTTTTACCTTTTCTCCTCTCTTGAGTCTCTCTTCTCATCTCTTAAAGAAAATTCAAAATATCTAATGAAGGTAGGCATTTATTGCATTTAGGCCTTTCATATAAAGAAAATATTATAAGGGGTCTTCTCTTATAATCTTAGAATGTGTAGCATATAGCCCTTCTTGGGTCAATGTGTTAAACATTTGATCTTGTATGAGGGACCTAAATGCAATATTTGTTGAAGGTACAAATAATAAAAAACACTTCTTCATTTCTTAATCAACAAAGACACTTAATAAACACAAGTATGCTAGTGTGTTTGAACCTTGACAATTGGAACTAAGTGTGGGGGTCTTCTTCACCCTTAGTGTGCTTTCTTACTCATTCCATCTTGGAATGTGAGAATGTACACATTCCAATGACTAAGATTCAGATACACTATCATATGCAAACAAATGAAAAAACTCTTAAAAGACAAAAACAAACAATAACGTCTTTCCTTCGGGAATTCTTTTCTCACCTCACTCACTCTCAGCGTACGAACGTGCTTCTACTCGTTCTCTTGCAAGATGGTAACGCACTCGGACCAGCGAGCCTGCAACACCTGAGCTAGAACGTAAGCCGTTCTCTAAAAAACACAAACAACTTTCCCTAGTGAGGGGAACTACGTCGCTCTGATTCTCATGCTCCCGATGAGATACGTAGGCAGTGGGGTAGGGCCCATGCGAGCACTTCTTTTATTTTCCCTACATTTGTTTCCCGTTCCTTTTCTTTTCTTTCTCCTTTCTTTCTTTCAGTTCCTTTTCCAGTATCCTTTCTTTACACCCTTTGATCGAAACAGCAAGCGTGGATCCCATCGGGTACGATGGACGCGTGGGGGTGCTAATACCTTCCTCTCGCGTAACCGACTCCCGAACCCATTTCTCTTGGTCGCGAGACCACGCTTTTCCTTCTCTTCAGGTTTATGCGGTGTTTCCTTTCCCTCTCATGGGATAAATACACATTGCTGGCGACTCTGTTCGGTGCCACTTTCGCGTTTGTACTTGGATGAAAATCCCGGGAGCGACAGCTGGCGACTCTGCTGGGGATCGAACCCAGAATCTCTGGTTTCCTTAGCGAGTCAATCCTAGCGCTTGTCTGCTTTTCTTTCATTGGGTGTTTACTGTTGTGCTATATGTTGCTGTTTATTTATTTTACTGTATTTACCGCATTTTAGCATTACATATCATATATTATATTGTGTTGCACTGTTTTGTCTGTTTGGCGGGATGGGTGTTCTGAGAGATAAGCTCACTACCAAGGCTTGAGTACATACATAGGTATTAGAGTGGATAGTCATGACGCTTGCGTGGTGGTGACCACGTATTGTTGTTCATGAGACCCACAACCAGGCGAGGTTCTATCAGGAGCTTTCTGCTACTGCATGTTATACAGGCTAGTGGTTATTCTCTTGAGGAACTGTCGACTCTGGTGACCATTCCCGAGGACTCAGTTACGGCACTCCTCCCGAGATGTGACAGTGGCAGACCACATTCCGTGGCAAACCCATTGCACATTCTCGATCCGAGGACCCAATGCTGGGAACTTGCTATAGGACATCCCTTTTTGAAAGAGAATCAGCGGAGGCACTCCTCGATTGGCGATAGTACTGTACCCTGAGGGATGAATGTACTATTGCTTCTCGACCTCAGTGCCAGAAGCTGAGGACCTTTTGTTTTGGAGAATCAGTTGAGGCCTCCTCGATTGATGATGATGCCAAACCAGAAATGGTGAACGTATCATCATTTCTTGACCTGAGAGCCCGGGATACTGAACATCCTAGTACCCACATGTGAGAAGGGCGGGTTGTTTACAGGTTTGCAGGTAACCATGACCTCCTACATACCCGGTTTTCTATCATCATTGCACAAAAAGGAAATTTCATCCTATTGTATTCAGATGGTTCTTATCTATGGTTCTATATTAGTCTCAGAGCTACACTGACACCGTTCACAGTTCAGCACAGACACCTGATTACCTGATCACATTGCCCTTTGCATTGCATTATCATATTTTAACATACATGTTTATTCATTTCCAGGTGCATATATTACCCTTGATTCCAGTCATCAGGTCCCTGCAAAGATGAACACTAAAGAGAGGAAGAATATCATCAGCTATAAGTTCCTTATGCCTACTTTAGGCCCTATTGTTATGCTGAAGGGAATGGCGAGCCCTGCAGTACGAGAAGCTTTTGAAGAGAAATATGGGTGGATTTTATCTATGGTCCGTAATGTCAGTGATTATGAAGCCAGAGGTCTCCATACGTTGATGCAGTTCTATGATCCGCCTCTGAGGTGTTTTGTATTTCCAGACTATGTGTTGGTTCCTACCTTGGAGGAGTATTCCAACATGTTGGGGATTGCTATCAAGGAGGAGCCCCCTTTCTTTGGATCGGTGGGGGATCTTGACTTTGGGAAGGTGGCTGGTGCTCTTTATTTGAGCAAATCAGAGTTAGACGCCAATGTCTCCAACAAAGGAAATATTCGCGGTTACAAGCTGGAATATCTGATTAAGAAGGCCCAGGAAGCAGCTAAAGGCGAGAATTGGCTTGGTTTTAATGCTTTGCTAGCCCTTTGTATATACGGCATAGTGTTGTTTCCCAACGAGCCGGATTTTATTGATATGGACGCTATACGAATATTCATGATGAAGAACCCGGTGCCAACGCTACTGGGAGATCTTCACTACTTGTTGTACAACCGAAACGAAAAGAAAAGAGGAGGGATAATTCGTTGTTGTGCACCCTTGTTCTATAAGTGGTTTGCGGGCCGTTTACCACAATCAGGGGCTTTTGTGGATTCCAAAGATTCTCTAGAGTGGAAACAGCGTTTAATGGGATTGGTGGCCAAGGACATCGTATGGGTAGATCATGGGCTGATTGGCAAGAATATTATCCACAGCTGTGGTAAGTTCCCTAATGTTTCACTGATAGGAAGAATGGGTGGGATTAACTACAATCCTTCTTTGGCCATTCGACAATTTGGGTATGCCCTGACAGGTCCGCCTATTAAGAGAGATGTGGAGGAGTCCCTCTATTTTCATACATCAGATGGGTGGGAAGCAGCACAGAAAGCTTCTGAAAGCTGGGGTAGCATACTGAAAAAGGGGAAAGTTACTCTAGGCAAGCCTAACAACCGGGTTTATCCAGCATATGAAGAGTGGGTGAAGAAAAGAGTTGAAGATTTTCTCTTGCCTTTTGGTAAGGCACCCCTTTTGTATCCGGAGAATGAGAAAGCAAGAAGCACTGCTACTGTGGAAGAAGTTGACAAGTTGCAAGCCTTGGTGAAAAAGCTCCAAGGAGAGAATTCCGAGTTGAGTAGCCGTCTTCAGAATGCTCTACATGCCAACAAAGAGCTGGAGCGGAAAGCCCAAGATGCTGAACAAATCCTAACTGCAAAAGAAAAAGACTTTGCTGGAAGAACCCAACATTTCCGGAAGATTAGTAAAGGTGCTGATGATGCTACTCAAGCCCACAAGCAAACCAAACAGGCGTTAGCACAGACCAAAGGAAAGTTAACAAAGTTTCAGCACGCTTGGGACGAAGTTAGGATAGAGAATGCTGAATTACAGGAACAGTTGAAGATTAAGGACGAAGAGCTTGAAAAGGCGCATGAGCAGAGGAGAAAGTATCGGGAAAGCCTCGGTAAGAGTCAAGAACAGCTAGAAGAAGCTAGAGGTGAGCTGAGGAATACCAAGAAAGAGCTTGAAGAAATCATGATAAAAAGGGAGATACTCAAGACGCAAGCTGGCATAAAGAGACACAAAGGAGTGTGTGATGACGAGGCTCTGATGCTGCATATGGGTTCTTTAACTGAAGCTCTTGAGAAAAGGGATGTCTTGATCAAAGAAATGATTGAAAAGCCGAATCACCAGTGTACCCGTATACTTTTTGAGGAGATCAAATACTCAAGTGATAAGCTGAAGGATGTGGAATTGTCAGACTGATGTTCTTTGCCCTATATTTTGTTGTTAATGGTTACCATCAGGCTTGTTGATGGATCCATTTTTCCTTGTATTGCATTTGCGGTTGAACCTTTCTTAAATGTACTTGAATACTTCGTTGAATGAGTATGAGCAGTTTTAGTCAGAATTATTCTTTATCAGATAGCTGCACACAAGCACATGACCACGACACGTCTCCTTATATCACGATTTCTGGTCTTCAGATTTCTGTGGTTGGATTGGAATCAGGGTATAAAGCACCTCGGAAATGACAAACATGGCATTGCATGGCATTGCATATCATTTTGCATTTTGTTACTTGCTTTTCAGGTACTCGTTGCAGGGTCTCTAACCTTTATTTGGTTTCAGACAGTATAGCTGAGAATCATATTCACCGATATTCGACGCGAAGGAATCAAGTAAGAATCATGGATCAAGTGCAAAGTGATTTGGCCGAAATGAGGGCGCGTATGGACCAGTTCATGACCCTCATGACTGGCATGGCGCAAAATCAGGAGAGATTGAGGCTTCTGGTCGAGCGTCCAGACAATGGGCCCGGAGGTGATCAGCATGACAATTCACAGGGACATGGCATCCCTCCTCCCGGTGGCAACCCTCCTCCTGGTGGTAACAATCGGGGTAATGGAAATGGTAGGCATGCTGGTGTTACTTTTGAAGATACTCTGGAAGACCAATTTACTCTACTAGATGCTGATGTGGGTAATCAAGGTGATCGAAGGTATGAGGAGTTAGCAAAAAAGATCAGGGCCATAGAATGCAAGAACTCTATGGGTATTGATGTTACCAGCTTGGGGCTGGTCACAGGAGTCAGAATTCCTCCTAAATTCAAGCCTCCCACTTTTGATAAGTATCACGGCAATGCGTGTCCCCAAACGCATCTTCAAGCTTACTTTGGGAAGATTTCAGCCCATACGGATGACGAGAAGCTATGGATGCACTATTTTCAGGACAGTCTGGCTGGGGCGTCCTTGACCTGGTATATGAAGTTGAATAGAGCTGCTGTGAAGAGTTGGAAAGATCTGGCAGAAGCGTTCCTGAAGCAATACCAGTATAATATTGACATGGCGCCCAACCGCACTCAATTGCAGGGGTTGTCACAAAATGCCAAGGAGAGTTTCAAAGAATATGCACAGAGGTGGAGGGGAATGGCTGCCCAGGTTCAACCTCCCTTGTCAGACAGAGAAATGGCAGATATGTTCATGGGCACCTTGCAAGGGGCCTATCTTGATAGATTAGCCGCTTGTCCGTCAACTGGATTTGCTGATATTGTGATTGCGGGAGAAAGAATAGAAAGTCTGTTAAAGCTTGGAAAGATCCAGGATGTGAGTGGGGCTGGCTCTTCGGGGACGAAGAAACCGTTTGCTAGTAACCAGAAAAGAAGAGAAGGTGATACGAATGCTGTGTTTAGAGGACGAGGCAGAGGGAGTTCTCAAGCTTATTATCAGGTAGATGCTGTAACAATCCCCACACCGTCTGTTCAGAAACAACAACCCCAACAACAAGTTCAACAACAACAACCTTTTTTCCAGCAAAGGTCTAGGTAGAGGGATCGTAAGATGGATCCTCTCCCTATGACTTATGCCGCGCTGTTGCCCCGACTACTCGAGTTAAAATTGGTAGAACTCCGTACTATGAAAGCTCCGGTTGCTGGAAACCTGCCACCTAACTTCGATGCTAATGCTCGTTGTGAGTTCCACTCAGGTGCTCAGGGGCACTCCATTGAAAAATGCTGGGCTTTCCATCATAAAGTACAAGATTTGATTGATGCTAAAGCCATCAATTTCTCTCCCGCTCCTAATATTACTCAGCATCCCATGCCTGATCATAGTGCAGCAAATGTGTACGCTATTGAAGATGGGAGGAGATTGAATTTGGTGTTAGACGTTCATCAAGTGAAAACTTCTTTGTTGGTTGTAAAAGATCGTTTATTGAAGGGACAGGTGTTCCCGGGCTGTAATCAGGATTGTTCCGAGTGTATGAATCAGGAGAATGGCTGTAATAAGTTGAAGGTGGGTTTACAGAATCTGATCGATGAAGGATGTCTACAGTTCGACAGAGTCGTGAAAGACACTGATGAGATATCAACCGTGGCCATCTATTACACTCCCGCTGAGATTCAAATGCCGGTCAATGCAGTTCCCGTGGCGAGTGTTGCGCCAGAAAGGCCCAGTCCTGTCACTATCACGGTGCCAGGACCAATTCCGTTCACGTCTACGAAGGCTATCCCATGGCACTATGGGGCAGATGTATATTACGAAGGTAAAAAGCAGGAAGTTGAGTCGTCAGTCCGCCCAAATATTGATAACGTAGGGGGTGTAGGGGGCTTTACAAGGAGTGGAAGGTTGTTCGCTCCCCAAACCTTGAGAAGTGATAAAGAGGCAGAAGCCGCAGCAAAGGCTAAAGGTAAACAGGTGGTTGAAAATGCGCCTACACCTGAAGCAGAGACAAAGATTACTTTTGATAAGGAAATGGAAGAATTTATGAAGATAATCAAGAAAAGCGATTATAAGATTGTGGACCAACTGAATCAGACCCCTTCAAAGATTTCAATCTTGTCACTATTGATGTGCTCTGATGCGCATCGGCAGGCGTTGTTGAAAGTGTTGAAGAGTGCATACGTGCCACAAGAAATTACTGTTAATCAGCTCGAGGGCGTAATCTCCAATGTTAATGTTAGCCATGGCTTGGGCTTTACAAGTAGAGATTTGACTGTTGAAGGAAGAAACCACAATAAGGCTTTGCATATCACGATGGAGTGTAAGGGCGCAGTGTTATCTCATGTACTGGTAGACACTGATTCATCACTCAATGTCTTGCCCAAGAAGGCATTAATGAAGCTGGAAGTAGATGGTTTGATCTTAAGGCCTAGTGAGTTGGTGGTCAGAGCATTCGATGGAACTAGACGATCTGTGTTTGGTGAGGTGGAATTGCCCGTACAAATTGGACCACAGGTATTCAAATCCACGTTCCATGTAATGGACATACAACCTGCATATAGCTGCCTATTGGGACGCCCTTGGATTCACGGAGCCGGGGCTGTTACTTCTACTCTACATCAAAAGCTGAAGTATGAGTTTGAAGGGCAGGTTGTGACGGTGAGTGGGGAAGAAGACATCTTTGTGAGTCACTTGTCCACGTTCAAGTACATTGAAATGGATGGGGAAATTCATGAGATGTTGTGCCAATCATTTGAAGCAGTCAATATTGACGATGCACCTGAGTCTTCTTCTGTACCAGTTGGGGCCGGTACCTCCATTTCATCTTACAAACAAGCTGTCGAAGTCGTCAGGGCAGGCAACGCCCAAGGTTGGGGCAGGTTGATAGAGACCCCAATGAAGGAAGACAAATTTGGTATTGGTTATCATCCCTCTACAACTTCAAATGCGGGGAGCAGGGGACCCATTACTTTCAATAGTGGGGGAATTATCTACACGGACCAGTCTTGTGCGGCCACAGAGGATAATGTTGACAGTGATTGTGACCTGGACAACTGGGTACGCCCTCATGCTCCGGGACAACAAGTGCAGAACTGGTTCGTTGAAGAAGTCATCCGGGTTACTCTTCAGACAGAGTAATTTTTCTTTGTTTTTTTTCTAACCATAATGCATGTCAAAATCTTGCGCTCTGCCCAAGGCGTATAGATTCATTTGTAGGGCCACCATGGTTGCATTTGCAATGTTTAATCATTAATAAATGACGTTTTGCAATCAAATTTTGTTCTCTGTCTTTCAGTTTTTATTTTTGCACAAAAAAATAAAATGGCAATGTTTCATTTTCTTTTGTTTTGCTTAAAAATAAATTCTAAAATAAGGCATGAACCCGTTCATGCAGACTTGATCCTCCGGATACCACTGATAACGATTTTGATATGACTATGTATGACTTTGACAATCCGATTTATCAAGCCGAAGAAGGGGATGAGAAAGATTGTGAACTCCCTGAAGAACTGGCCAGATTGTTGAAACAAGAGGAAAGGGTCATCCAGCCTCACCAGGAGACTGTAGAAATCATCAATATTGGTTCCAAGGATGCCAAGAAAGAGATCAGGATTGGTGCCAGCTTGCAAGCAGACGTGAAGAAAACTTTGACTGAAATGTTGCGCGAGTATGTTGACATCTTCGCCTGGTCGTATCAAGACATGCCGGGGTTGGATACGGATATTGTCGTGCACAGGCTGCCATTAAGAGAAGAATGTCCGCCAGTCAAGCAGAAACTTCGTCGGACTCACCCCGACATGGCTTTAAAGATTAAGGAGGAAGTCCAGAAGCAGTGGGATGCTGGGTTTCTTGCTGTGACAAAGTATCCTCCGTGGGTAGCCAACATCGTGCCAGTACCGAAGAAAGATGGAAAAGTGAGAATGTGTGTGGATTATCGAGATCTTAATAAAGCTAGCCCGAAAGATGATTTTCCACTACCTCATATTGATGTGCTGGTCGATAATACAGCTCAATTTTCAGTGTTCTCCTTTATGGACGGGTTCTCCGGGTACAACCAGATCAAGATGGCACCTGAAGATATGGAGAAGACCACGTTCATTACTCCGTGGGGTACATATTGTTATAAAGTAATGCCTTTCGGGTTGAAAAACGCAGGGGCAACGTACCAGCGGGCGATGGTGACATTGTTTCATGACTTGATTCATAAGGAGATCGAATGTTATGTAGATGATATGATTGCCAAGTCGAGAACAGAAGAGGAACATCTGGTTAACCTGAAAAAGCTGTTTGAAAGGTTGAGAAAGTTCCGTCTGAGATTAAATCCAAACAAGTGCACGTTTGGGGTGCGTTCTGGAAAGTTACTGGGTTTCATCGTGAGCGAAAGAGGAATCGAGGTTGATCCTGCCAAGGTGAAAGCAATACAAGAAATGCCTGAACCGAGAACAGAAAAAGAGGTTCATGGTTTCTTGGGTAGATTGAACTACATTGCAAGGTTCATATCTCACCTAACAGCCACGTGTGAACCAATATTTAAATTGTTAAGGAAAGATCAAACGGTCAGGTGGAATGACGATTGCCAATTGGCATTCGATAAGATAAAAGAATACTTGCAGGAACCTCCGATTCTAATGCCTCCAGTTGAAGGGAGACCACTGATAATGTATCTGACAGTGCTTGAAGGTTCCATGGGTTGTGTTCTCGGTCAACATGACGAGACAGGTAGGAAGGAGCATGCTATCTACTACCTGAGCAAAAAGTTCAATGATTGTGAGTCCCGATACTCAATGCTTGAAAAGACATGCTGTGCGCTTGCATGGGCCGCTAAGTGATTGAGGCAATATATGGTTAGGCACACGACCTTGTTGATTTCAAAAATGGATCCTATCAAGTACATTTTCGAGAAACCAGCATTGACAGGCAGAGTTGCACGGTGGCAAATGGTCTTGACAGAGTATGACATTCAGTACACTTCACAAAAGGCCATCAAAGGAAGTATCCTGTCCGATTATCTTGCGCAACAACCGATTGATGATTACCAACCCATGAAATTTGACTTCCCTGATGAGGACATCATGTTTCTCAAAGCTAAAGACTGCGAGGAACCACTCCCGGAGGAGGGGCCAGACCCTGAGTCCAAATGGGGTCTGATGTTTGATGGGGCTGTCAATATGAATGGGTGCGGAGTTGGAGCGGTTCTTATCACGCCGGAAGGTGTTCATATGCCTATCACTGCCCGAATAACTTTCGGATGCACCAACAATGAAGCAGAGTACGAAGCTTGTATAATGGGGATCGAGGAGGCGATTAATCTACGGATTAAGACCCTTGATATATTTGGTGATTCAGCTTTGGTAATCAATCAAGTGAAAGGGAGTTGGTACACGCACCAAGCAAATCTAGTGCCGTATAGAGATTATACAAGGAGATTGCTGACATTTTTCACAACAGTGAAACTGTACCATATTCCTCGGGATGAGAATAGGTTCGCCGATGCCTTGGCTACTTTGTCTTCCATGATCAAAGTGCAAGGATGGAACCATGTACCTAAGATTGAGGTATCCCGCCTTGACAGACCAGCATTTGTGTTTGCGGTCGATGCAGCGTCTGATGACAAGCCATGGTTTCATGACATTAAGTGTTTCTTGAAAAGTCAAGAGTACCCGCCCGGGGCATCGTCCAAAGACAGGAAGACGTTGAGAAGGTTAGCTGGTAGTTTCTTCTTGAACAAAGATGGCGTACTGTATAAAAGAAATTTTGACACGGTCCTGCTTAGATGTGTGGATAGACATGAAGCAGACTTGTTGATGATTGAAGTGCACGAAGGCTCTTTCGGTACCCATGCCGGAGGGCATGCAATGGCTAAAAAGTTGTTAAGATCGGGATATTATTGGTTGACTATGGAGTCAGATTGTTGCAAATATGCCCGCAAATGCCATAAATGCCAGATCTATGCAGACAAGGTGCATGTGCCTCCAAATCCGTTGAGTATCATGTCGTCGCCTTGGCCGTTTGCCATGTGTGGCATTGATATGATCGGAAAGATTGAGCCTACAGCTTCTAATGGTCATCGTTTCATCTTGGTGGCGATTGATTATTTCACCAAATGGGTTGAAGCTGCATCCTATGCCAATGTTACAAAACAAGTGGTAGCTCGTTTCTTAAAACGGGATATCATTTGCCGATATGGAGTTCCCGAAAGAATCATTACCGATAATGGTTCTAATTTGAATAATAAGATGATGGCTGAGTTATGCCGTGACTTCAAAATCGAACATCACAATTCTTCTCCGTACCGCCCAAAGATGAATGGCGCGGTCGAAGCGGCCAACAAAAATATCAAGAAGATTGTACAGAAGATGGTTGTCACGTACAAAGATTGGCATGAGATGTTACCATTTGCTTTGCATGGGTATCGAACGTTGGTACGCACGTCCACTGGGGCAACCCCATTCTCACTCGTATATGGTATGGAGGCAGTGCTACCGGTTGAAGTAGAGATTCCGTCCCTCAGAGTCATGATGGATGTTAAGCTAGATGAGGCTGAATGGGTACGAGCCAGATTTGATCAGCTGAGCCTTATTGAGGAAAAGCGATTGGCGGCTGTATGTCATGGGCAATTATACCAGCGCAGAATGAAGCAGGCATTTGACCAAAAGGTGCGTCCTCGGGTTTACAAAGTCGGAGATGTGGTACTCAAAAGGATCCTTCCTCCCAATACAGATCACAGGGGCAAATGGACTCCTAACTATGAAGGTCCATTCGTGGTTAAAAAGGTCTTTTCGGGCGGAGCCTTATTGCTTACAACCATGGATGGCGAAGACTTTTCATCCCCTGTCAACTCGGACGTAGTCAAAAAATACTTCGCATGAATAGACTCGCTGGATAATAAAAATAAAAAAATCCAGGCAAAAAAGGGCATCCCGGCAAACCAAAAACAGAATAAGGTTCGGGTAAAAATTAGGGATATAATTGAAAAAAAAAAGATTGTACACCCGGTAAGTTGAAAACCCGAAAGGGCAACTTAGGCAAAAAAGGGTATCCTGGTGGATTGAAAACCTGAAAGGGCGGTCCACGCAAAAAAGGGATTTAAGCGAATGGCTACAGTCTGAGTTATCTGTACCCATTACCGTTTGAACAACTGACATTCTGAAAGATAGGAATCGGTCTGATCATTCCTCAGAAGGCAAGGTCGGGGAGTTTTGAAGACATACTGGTCATAACAGAATGGAAACTCAGTGGAATTCCGTTTTCACATTGCCATTAGGATAGTTTCTTTTCTCAATTTTCAGCGATCACCTCTTTCCAGGGATTGCTTCCTGATGTAATTGCCTATTCTGGGCTCTCAGTCAATAAATTGAATTTCAATAAAAAGCTTTCTATTTTTGTTTTATTGCTTTGTTTGCAAAAACGTCCTAATTTTTGATAAAACATTGCATTTAAAAACATGGCGGCCTTGCAATAACATGCGTAGAAAAAACATTTGAAATTACTTCGAATGTTGAATACTCCCGGATGGTGGATTCTAGCCACGCAATATTCGGGGCATGTGGGCATATTCTTTTGTTGCAGGTAGCAGGTGCAGATGATTTTAAGCACAAGACCAGTAATAAATCACCCCACGCAAAAGACTGGGGCAATTACGGGTAAGGAGATCGGCGTTCATCGTTCGGTCGACGATTGTTCATAACGGGTCGATATCAGTGAATTAAGTTCAACTGGGTACCGTTGTATCTTATTAAGTCGATTCTCTCATACAGTACTTCCAACAGCTATAAGCTTTTCTGTGTCGATGACGGTCGCAAATTCCCCAAGAGAGTGGTCTCGTTGATACCGAAGCTGATGGTCATTATCCCCAGCGAAGTCGCAGGAGTTGGAAGAGGCTAAATCTTCTGTAAAATCCTCTTATGACATCCTCTTCGGGGATAAATTGTTGGTTTGCCCAAGCATGGGGCATGTTTGTTTCCCCAGCATGAAGTGTTGATCATCCCCAGTAGAGTTTGAGGACAGTTGGTCTTCTGTAAAATCCTCTCGAAAGGCATTCCCCAGCACGAGACATTTTAAAGCAGTTTCCTCCAGCAGAGTTTGCTATAAACTCGTCATCCCTAACGGAATTGTCTAAAGGGAAGCTCGCCTAACATGGGGCATTGTGGTACTTATCCTAAGCTTGACAGTCATATTCTTCAGCAGACTACTGTGGATTTGCTTTGGGTTTCCCCAACAGATCTCTAAGGACTCCTTCCTAGCAAGTTGCAATGGAATGTTCTAATCAGGATTTGCATATCCCTGGCAGAGTAGCCCTGATCCCCAGCAAGGTTGTGTCTCTGGTAATGGTATCCCCACAGAGGTCAGCATCGAATCTTGTCAGCAATACTCCCCAGCTGAGTTGTTGTTCTCCCCGCAGAGGTTTATAAGATCGACAGAATCTATTCCTCAACAAGGATGGTACAGCCTTTCCCCAGCCGGGTCAGAAGGTGGATGACCCCTACAAAGGGTCTTGGATTGGATAGATCCCCAAGCAGAGTTTTTATGACTTCTCTCCCCTAGAAAGACGCCATGCAAAGAAATTCTCATCCCCAGCGGAATCGCCGTGACCAGAATTCATTCCCCTAACAGATGAAGTGATTCCTGGCAGATTTATTATTCTTCAAGTCCAATTTATTTTTGGCAAGCTTGACAATTCGAAGCAGACGGATTGTTCATTCATTCTCTAGTGGAGAGGTTCTCCTTTCAGGAGTCTCCAAAGTCAAATCATTGGTCTTTGCTCCTCAGCAGAGTCAGCATAGATGTCTGACACAGATGCAGAGAGTAATGCAATTTTGCAAATTCTAAGAGTCCAACAGTGGATTGGCAAAAGTCCGTCTTCGGGTGGCAAAAGTCCAACAGTGGATTGGCAAAAGTCCGTCTTCGGGTGGCAAAAGTCCAACAGTGGATTGGCGAAAGGTCCATCTAAGGGTGGCATATTCTAAAAGTCCAACAGTAGATTGGCAAAAGTCCATCTTCGGGTGGCAAAGCAGCTAAAAGTCCAACAGTGGATTGGCAAAAGTCCATCTTCGGGTGGCAAAGCAGCTAAAAGTCCAACAGTGGATTGGCAAAAGTTCGTCTTCGGGTGGCAAAAGTCCAACAATGGATTGGCAAAAGTCCGTCTTCGGGTGGCAAAAGTCCAACAGTGGATTGGCAAAAGTCCATCTTCGGGTGGCAAAGCAGCTAAAAGTCCAACAGTGGATTGGCAAAAGTCCGTCTTCGGGTGGCAAAAGTCCAACAGTGGATTGGCAAAAGTCCGTCTTCGGGTGGCAAAAGTCCAACAGTGGATTGGCAAAAGTCCGTCTTCGGGTGGCAAAAGTCCAACAGTGGATTGGCAAAAGTCCATCTTCGGGTGGCACGAAGCTGCAAAGTCCACCAGTAGCGTGGCAGGCCAGTAGTCGTCTGGCGTCGTTCAAAAAGACATTTTTAAAGTCCACCAGCAGTGTGGCAAGCCAGTAGTCGTCTGGCGTCGTTCAAAAAGACATTTCTAGAGTCCACCAGTAGCGTGGCAGGCCAGTAGTCATCTGGAATTGCATAAAAGACATTATTAAAGTCCACCAGCAGTGTGGCAAGCCAGTAGTCGTCTGGTGTCGTTCAAAAGACAGTTTTCTCTGATAATATTTCATTGAAGATTCAAGCTAGCAATGTCGTGGGAGTTTCTTCCTCATCATCCAGAGCAAATTTTTGGTTATATTTGGTATTCAATCACTATATACCTTGAAAGTCCGAAAGCAATTGCTTTCAGGCATTCAGGTCTACAGCGCTTGAATAGGGGCAGCTGTAATACCCCAAAATTTGCTCTCCCTCTTTGTCATCATAGCATGGCATTATCATTTATCATATCATATCCACCTCATTAACATTACATTGCATTTAAAATAGAAAAATGAAGCATGGCATCCTTCTTACCATCAGGGCATGTGATCAGGTGGAAGGTGGACAATCAAGAGATCATTCAGAGCACAAAAAGGTCAATCAAGTTTCCTCAAGGCAAGCCAAGAGGTCTTTCATGTCTCATACCATCTCAATTGATCATCCACAACCTCAAGGATAAGAGATACAATGGGAGATTGAAGCATTACATCTTTCACTATGCAAGAGGTTCAAAAACTGAAGGAAAACCCTCAAAAGAGATAGCTCATTGATCCAAAATCATCCTCAAATGGCATATATCATCATCCTTTAAGAAGGTACACAACATACTCTGAGGAATTTGAAATTGAAGACTGCACATTTTTCTCCTAGGAGGTGGGCACCAAAACTAGGGTTTCCCATTAAATCAGGGAATCTTTGATTTTTTGGACAAAACTTGATGTCATGGTATTCTACATGTTCTTAAGTGTATGTGTATGGAAAATTGCCTCTCAATTGGTTTTGGAAGTGTTTCAATTGGAAGAAAGATCAGAAATCAGGAAAATTGGGGCCAAGTCAAATAATCAGAGGAAAAAGTCAACTCTTGACTTTTTGAGCCCAAAATCATGAAATTCATGTTACATATGTCCAATGTACAAAATTTGGTCAAGAAACTCCAAAGGAATCATAAAAAAATCAAGAGGTGGAAAGTTGCCATTTTTGGAAGATGAAGGGTTACTAAAAATAGCAAGTTTTGGCCATTTTGCATCAGAGTTTGAACCAAGGCCATTTAAAATTGAAGCACCAAATGAAAATTCCACTCGGCCACAACAAAAGATCTTGTTTTAAGCTTCACATCCATATGTGGAACATCTCCATTGGATAAAAATTGAGTGAGATATGATTGATCAAAGTTTGAGCAAAGTAGGTCCAAAACTAGGTCATGACCAAGATTTTCAGGGCACGCGCGCAGTCATTTTCTCAAACACTTGGTGGGCCAAATGTATTGATCAATTACTCATGATTAGAGGCATCAAATGGAAAATCTTTCAACATCAAAGTTGTTCCTCTATGTGAGATCTTCAAAGTTGGTGTTTATCAATTTTTCATCTGATCAAAGGTTAAGGAGTTATGATGGCTCAAAGAATGGTCATTGCAACTGAAATTTGACCAGGTCACAACCAGGTCATGCCACAAGTCTGCGCACCCATGTACCAGTTCTTGGCCCATCTGTTTATGGTCGTTTTTAGACATGTTTGAGGCATCATTTCCACTCAAGTTGCACATCAACATTGCTCTCCTATGTGTCCTCTTTCCAATGAACCCATACACTCCCTAATGCAGTCATTGAGTAGAAAAAAAACCTCCATAAACCACCCTATGTTGACATTGATATATTGATGGTATGCTGCATGATTTGGTTCACACACACCACAAACACTTTCTCATTTCTTTCCTCATTAAACCAAACACTCATCACATTCATAATGCCACGTGCTTCATAATACATAAGAATGGAAAAAAAGACAACTTGTTGAACAAGCTTCATGCTGTACCAGCCGTGCCACACCAGTTTCTCTTCATTCCCACCATAACTCACCATGAACCATCATCACACAATTACAGCCATGGATAACTCGTCCTAACTAACTTGGCTCAGTTAGTTAGGGTGCACTCAGTTTAACCATGCTAACTCATTTAACTCCACTCACTAAACCATAGTTAAACTCACACTATAAATAGAAAACTCACACTCTAATTTCATTTTCAACTCCATTCTTCTCATTTCACTCCCAAACACTCTCTAATTTTCTCTCTGATTCTTCCACATTCTCTCCAAAAAACTCTCTCTGCTCTACTCTCAACATCACCATTGCAAGGAAGCTTCGAGTTCATATTGTTCAGCCTACTCCTCAATCTTCTATGATTCTCTCTCAACTTCACCAAAGAGCAACTGATTTTTGAGCTTGGATCTCATTTCTTCTCCCCTGAATCATCATCTTCATCAAAGCCTTTATTTGGTCAAGTGAAGCTTAAGGAAGAAGCAAGCATTTCCTCTGGTTTTCTCAGACTCTACAAGGACTGCAAGATCAGGTTCCGAAGCTTACAAACTCTCCTCTCACGTTTACTTGTTTATTTTGTTGTTTTCATGGTGATATGAGCTCACTAGGAGCATTTGAACTCTGGCTAGTTGATAGAGCTTCTTAAAGGCTTAGATCCAAAAGTTAGGGCACAAGTTCATCTCCTCTGTTCTTGCTGTGTGTGCATGTTTCGTTGTTTTTATGAGCATATTCTTGATCTACATGAGCTTAGCTTCAATTTGGTAGGCGATTTGTGTGTTTTGGTGAACATGTGAGTGTTGCAGGTGGTGGTTCTCGCCGGAGAAGGTGACCGGAGGTCCCTCTCCGGCCGGTGAACTTGTTTAGGGTTTTATTTGCAGTTTGAACGTGGACCGTTGGATGTTCATCATCGTGTGGCTTGTGTGATGACAACGCATAAAAATGTCACATGCGTGGCACATGTTTTATTTTAATCAGAGTGAACATTATGTGGTGTGGCACACTGTATGTTGTGTGGTCACTCACACGCGTGTGTTAGATCTGGTTACTTTGACTTTCGTTTGACCTTGACTTGATCCAATGGCCATGAGTGAGTCAATTTTGTTGACTGAGAGTGTACGCTTGTTATTGTGTTATGCGTGTTATTGGACCTAGACTATTTTGCTATCCACACCTCCATTTCTAAAAGCCCAATGATTTTTGAACTGAGTAATTACTAGGCATGCACCCCCATACATTTTGCATTGCATTTTATTTTTTATTTTTGCTACACGTTTTCTTTTTAATTTTTAAAAATACTAAATAGCATCATAAAATTCCACAAAAATTAATTAACCTTCTTAAAACATTTATAAATTTTTTCATGATTTTGTTTCTTGATTTTATGACCTTTTTGCCCCTGTTCCATAATTTTCTTTGAATTTCTTTGGTGTGCATTCTTAATGTGGTACATGATTTTGTTTAATTTTGTTCTTGATCATTAAAAATTGTTTTGATGCTCTTCTTTTTGTATTGAGTCATTAGCATCTTGAGGTATGTTAAGTGATTTTTATTTGATTTTTTTAGGTCATTTTATGGCATTTTTGGTGTTCACTTTTGTGCTACTTTGTATGATATGTCTATGTGACCTAAGTGCATTGTTTGACATCATTTTGCCTTGGTTCCTCGCATGCTACTTTGATATGTGATTCATATCTGATTAGTGAACTTCAATACCATGTTTTCATAATTTTCATGAGGCCATTTGATTTTTGTTTGATGCATTTCATTTAAAGCATTATAACATGTCATATCATTGTAATCTTTTGTGCATGTTTACATGTTTTCTTTTGTGTATACTTGCATGATCATTTGCCTATTTGGTGAGCTACACTCTTGACATTATAGGTCATTGATACATATCATATGTCATCTTTGCATGTTGGTTATCATTTGAACCTTGTGCACCTTTAACATGTTGTGTTTGTACTTGTGTTTTCTTTTGAACTTCCATTTCAATTCTACTTCTTCTATCACTTCTTAAATGTTTTGATGTGTCATGCATGAATACTTGTGAGATGTTTGTGAAATCATTTTTCATTTCATTTCAATTCTGATCCATGGATTACATGTTCCATTTATACACATTTCTTCTTTTCTCTTTCATCTTTCATTCTCCCTTTTCTTATGATATCATGTTCTAATGTCATTGAGGATGTTTGTTGCCTATCCACTTGAGTTTGATTGATAATAACCATTTGTTTCCATATGATGTACATTCTGGTTGTGGCCCTAGGATTTGGTTTCTCATTTAATTCTTTTGAGTTTTATGATGCATTACATGTTCTTTTACTTCTTATACTTCTTATACATGTTTACTAACCATGTAGGGGCTTTGGTAAGTTTCAATTGAGTGTGGATAAGGAATCCACATTCAACTTCTATCCTTTCTCTTTTACAATTCCATTTTATGTTTTGTTAAGCACTTATGTGCTTTCTTTTAATAACTCATTACTTTCCCTTTTCGAATTACAATTCATCTTCTACTTTAGAAGTGAATTGTTTAATTCTTTCTTTCTTTAGACTTTAGGTTGAAACCTCACAAACCTTTAGGATCACTCCCTTTAATCTTCAATTAGGATTGAGTCTTAGTTCATATAGGTTTTACCTTTTCTCCTCTCTTGAGTCTCTCTTCTCATCTCTTAAAGAAAATTCAAAATATCTAATGAAGGTAGGCATTTATTGCATTTAGGTCTTTCATATAAAGAAAAGATTATAAGGGGTCTTCTCTTATAATCTTAGAATGTGTAGCATATAGCCCTTCTTGGGTCAATGTGTTAAACATTTGATCTTGTATGAGGGACCTAAATGCAATATTTGTTGAAGGTACAAATAATAAAAAACACTTCTTCATTTCTTAATCAACAAAGACACTTAATAAACACAAGTATGCTAGTGTGTTTGAACCTTGACAATTGGAACTAAGTGTGGGGGTCTTCTTCACCCTTAGTGTGCTTTCTTACTCATTCCATCTTGGAATGTGAGAATGTACACATTCCAATGACTAAGATTCAGATACACTATCATATGCAAACAAATGAAAAAACTCTTAAAAGACAAAAACAAACAATAACGTCTTTCCTTCGGGAATTCTTTTCTCACCTCACTCACTCTCAGCGTACGAACGTGCTTCTACTCGTTCTCTTGCAAGATGGTAACGCACTCGGACCAGCGAGCCTGCAACACCTGAGCTAGAACGTAAGCCGTTCTCTAAAAAACACAAACAACTTTCCCTAGTGAGGGGAACTACGTCGCTCTGATTCTCATGCTCCCGATGAGATACGTAGGCAGTGGGGTAGGGCCCATGCGAGCACTTCTTTTATTTTCCCTACATTTGTTTCCCGTTCCTTTTCTTTTCTTTCTCCTTTCTTTCTTTCAGTTCCTTTTCCAGTATCCTTTCTTTACACCCTTTGATCGAAACAGCAAGCGTGGATCCCATCGGGTACGATGGACGCGTGGGGGTGCTAATACCTTCCTCTCGCGTAACCGACTCCCGAACCCATTTCTCTTGGTCGCGAGACCATGCTTTTCCTTCTCTTCAGGTTTATGCGGTGTTTCCTTTCCCTCTCATGGGATAAATACACATTGCTGGCGACTCTGTTCGGTGCCACTTTCGCGTTTGTACTTGGATGAAAATCCCGGGAGCGACACACATCTGCAAACTTGCCTAGTGAACAAGGCAATAGCTTTTCATAATAGTACTTAGGCAGTGTGTCCATAAACATATCCAACATTTCCTTCTCTAGCATTGGGGGCTGTACCCTAGCCGCCAATTCACGCCACCTTTGCGCGTATTCTTTGAAACTTTCATCACTTTTCTGGGACATACTCAATAGCTGAGTTCTATTGGGAGCCATGTCTGTGTTGTATTGGTAATGCTTGATAAAAGATGCAGCTAACTCTCTCCAAGTACGAACATCTTTACTTTCCAGCACCATATACCATTCCAAAGATGCGCCAGACAGGCTGTCCTGGAAAAAGTGCATCATTAGCTTTTCGTCTTTGGCATGGGCAACCATCTTCCTGGTATACGCCTTTACATGAGTTCTTAGGCAGGTAGAACCATTATACTTCTCCAGTGTAGGAATCTGAATCTTGTGTGGAATGACAATATCAGGGACCAACCCTAGGTCGTCCAAATCTATTCCCAAATCATCCTGCATCACAACCCCTTTCAGTTGCGCCTCGATTAAACAGATCCTCTCATCACTGACCACAGGAGGGCCAGCGTCCAAGCTTCTGACTAAAAAAACATCATCCTGTTGATCATCAAAACGATGGCCATGGATAGCTCGAATAGTGCTTCCTTCTCCAACCACTGAAGGAATCCCACCCTGTTCACCAGCACCAGGGATAGGAATGTTGGTACTAGCACCACCTCCGCCCGGAGGAATAACACGATTAAGAAGACCACCGTGTAAGATACCATTTTCATCAACCTGCGCCACCAAAGGCTGAACTAGAGTTCTAAATTTATTCTGGCTCTGCACCACACCTTGCATCATCTCCATGAATTGATCGATGCGAGCTTGCATAGCTGCCATGTCTGCCTGAACTTTGTCCATCACTCTGCTTTGTTTAAGCCTGGTAGAATACCGATGAGCTGGTTGATTAATCCTGACTGTCAAAAAGAGAGAGCATAAGAAAACCAGAGAATCTGAGATAACATGCTATGCAAAATGAGATGATTATGCAAATGCAAATGCAAACATGTATGAACATTATCAAGGCAATCTATCCCTTGATTCCAGTTTTAACAACAGAAGAGAACTGAATTCCTGATCATATAAAGAGAATAAACATCTATTACAACACAAGTCTGAATAAGCATAAACAAAGACCTCGACCAACAAGCCTGGCGGTGATCCCGGAAATACAAAGAAAACAGCAGCAAGGAAACTAAGGCATATCATCAAGACTCAGCCGTGCTAGAATTCCCCATTCGTCATTCTTTTTGAACCAATTCTGCACTTCCTTGAGAAGCTTCTTGGTATTAGGATGCTCTGGTCTCTGAATCAACTCCTGAATCAAAAGACCCCTCCTGTGCAAGATCCCTGTTAAATAACAACTATGCAGTTCCCAATCATCTTCTCCAGAAGCTCCACCTGAACTTGGACCTTCGCCTCTGGCTCTTTTCACTTCGGCTTAGATCTTCAGCTGTTCCATATCTGCCATGGTTTCCTTGAGCTTTTCCTCAATTGCTCTCCTCTCAAAGATCCCTAATAAAATCTCTTTATCCTTTTTCCGAAGCTTTGTCTTCAAACTTTCAATCTGCTCCAGATACTTGTCCTCTTTCAACCTGTTGGCAGTAATTGCTGTATTCCGACGATCACGGAACCGGCGAATTCTTGACATAGCATAAGCCAACTCTTTCTTTTTGGACGAAAGGACCTTGCTAACACTTTTCAACGCTTGAGCCACTTTCTCTCTGGCTGTGGCTTCTTTAGACAATTCTTTCTCCTTCACAGCCAAAAGTTTCGCCTTTTTCGTGCTTCAACTGACCAACCTCTCTGCCCAGCTCACGATTCTCCTCTCGGAGTTTCTCCTTCTCAGCCCATAACTTATCATACTTCTCTATATCAACAGTCGTGGGAGCCTCGATCATCAAAGGATACAAAGGTGGTTCCACCGGGAAGGGAAGAAGCTCCTATTCTGCTCTTTTCTTAATCCACTCTTCATAGGAAGGAAAAGCCCGGTTATTACATTTCCCGAATGATGTTTTTCCTTTCTTGGTCACGTGCTTCCAAGCATTCACAATCTTCCTTATCATCTCTTGATCCCCAGTACCATTGAAGAATAAGGACTCTCTGATATCTCGCTCTTCAGGTGGACCTCTCAAAGGATAACTAAACTGCCTGATAACAAGGGAAGGATTATAGTTAATTCCACATCTTCTCCCTATCAAGGGTACATTAGGGAATTCTCCGCACTTGCAAATAATCCCCATCCCTAGCAAGTCATGGTTGAACCAAACAATGTTGTCAGCGGTCAAGCCCATTAACCTCTTTGACCACTTCAGAGAATCTCTCATATCAACGAAAGCGCCAACTTCGGGGAGATGACTCAGAAACCATGTAGATAAGAGTGGTGCACAACAACTCACAGTTTTTCCACGCCTATTTTCATTCTTGTAGTGGACTGAGTGATACACATCACCTAGCAAGGTAGGTATAGGATTCTTTGAAATAAAGATTCTGACAGCATGCATATCCACCAGATCAGGAATATTGGGAAACAGGACAATCCCATAGATGCACATAGCCAGAATAGCTTGGAAAGCAGTCCAATTTCTCTCCTTAACATTTATGCAAGCTTGATCAAACAAGAACTTCAATAAGAAACCCTTAGCTCCTTGTTTCTCCACAATATTACTGCTCAGAGCGGATTCACCAATATGAAGAGCACTGGCCATTTCTCCTATCCCGGGGCGTTCTTCAAAAAAGAATACTATGTTATGCCTGATGGGGATTCCCAAAATAAATGAGAACTCCTCCAACGTTGGAGCCAAGATATAGTCTGGGAAAGTGAAGCAACGCAAAGACGGATCATAGAACTGAAGAAGTGTATGAATGGCATCCTTCTCATACTTGGAGATATTGTAGACAAACTTCAGAAGTCTCTCATACCCTCCACCAAACTCTGTACGAACTCCGGGACCAGCCATACTAATCAGCTTGTGAATCAACGTCAAGGTCGAGTCTGGGAACGAATAAGCAACAGTCTTCTTTCTCTAGACATCCATGCTAAGGCAACCTCAGAAAACCGAAATCAAGAGTAAGATGCAAGCCCTAAAAAATATCAAACATGTTAGGATGCAAGAAAAATGATATGCACATGCAAGCATGGGATCAAGGCACCACTGCTGGATGTGCTGTGCTGTTAACTGAACGAGGACCCCAACCCAGAAAACCAGAATTCTAGAATACCGAACCACTGAGATAACCAGAAACCCAGATAATCAAACACTGATGAGAAATCCAGAAAACCGGGTAGGTTGAAGGTTTCAGTTTCCTGCAAACCTGTAAACACCCATCCCTTCTCACATGTGGGTTTTAGAAAGGCGAGGATCCTCAATATCACGGGCTCTCAGGTCGAGAAATGATGATACGTTCACCATTTGTGGTTTGGCATCATCATCAATCGAGGAGGCCTCAACTGATTCTCCTCAAAAATAAGGTCATCCTATGTGAGTCCCTCAGCATTGGGTCCTCGGATCGACAAGTGTAATGGGTTTGCCATTTCTGGTCTGCCATTATCACAGGTCAGGAGGAGAGGCGCAACTGAGGTATCGGAGAAACGGTCACCAGAGTCGACAGCTCTCTAGATCAACACCCTGAAATGCGCAAGACACACACGTCAGAATGCGTCCCAAGATAGCCTCGTCTGGTTGTGAATTTCATGAACACACAAACGCACCAAGATGGTACGTCGGTCCCACTACTATCCACTCTAGTCCTAGGGTGTACTCAACCCTGGGTATTGGGCTTATCTCTCAGAACAACCCAACCTGAAAAACAGAAACCAGCCAGCACAACACAACAATATCCAGAATGACAGTAATAAGATGAAATGCAATGCAATCAAAGCTGTAAAACAGTCATATACAACATAATAAAGCACAACAAATATACATCCAACGAAAAAAACAAACAAGCGCTAGGATCGACTCGCTAAAGGGGATGGACCAGCAAGAGGTCAACCTGTCCCCAGCAGAGTCGCCAGCTGTCGCTCCCGAAAGATTTGCATCCAACGGTACAAACGCGAGAGTGGCGCAGAAAATGCAGAGTCGCCAACAATGTCTATTTATCCCAAGAGAGGGAAATGAAACACTGCATAAACCTGAAGAGAAAGGGGGAAAAACATGGTCATCGCAACCATAGTCCGGGTTCGGGAGTCGGTTATACGAGGGGAAGGTGTTAACACCCCACGCATCCATCGTACTCGATGGGATCCACGCTTGTTGTCTAAACGGAGGGTGAGCTGTCCTACTATCTATGGCTGAACAAAAGAAAACGGGGATGGGGGTGACTAAGACGGGCTCGGTAGGACATATTCGATGCCCTAGGCCTACGTACTCCCTCAGTGCAATGGAAAAGTCAGAGTCAACGTAGTTCGGACGGGAACTGTGGGGGAAGGTTGCTCGCCAAGACAATCGCTGTCTTGTGCCTACATATCCTCAATCGGACGAGAGAGAGGAATCAGAGCTAATGTAGTTCGTGGGTACGACCACGAATGGGCAAGTGTTTTTTACGTGAGCGACGAGCTCTTTTTTGAAAATGAAATTTGAAACCCTACAATCCCGAAGGATAAAAAGATTTGAATTTGTTTTGTGTTTTTTAGACAGAAGTGTTTTCTTAAGTTAGTTCATAACTTGCATTGCACCAAAGTCTAGGGCACAGGGACGAATACTTAACGAATCGTCCCAAGACAGGACGCCCGCTAAGCACTCTAGAAAGATGAGAGGAAGCCCCTCATTTCTCATTCCCCACGCTTAAGGCTCGTGCGCAATACACTTTACCTTTATTAAGTGTTTTCAAGAAGTTTTGAGATGAGAAGAGAGAAGACCCAAAGGAAACTCTAAAGGGAAACTAAGAGTCCTAACGTTATCATGCATGGATGACCTATGGTTAGTGAGGCTTAGGAGGGACAACTACCTAAAGCCTAATGCTAATCCTACTCTAAGCTTAATCAAAAATTAAGTTGGACTAGGTAGCTCTAAAGGGAGAGAATCCAAGACTTAAACAAGTCTTGAGATTCATGGGAGAAAGAGAGTGAAAGAGATGAATGAGAAATAGAAGGATGATATAAGAAACAAGATAGGGCAGCAAGCACATCATATCATGTATATCCCACTTACATCAATAAACAAGTCTCAAAGATCATACAAAACATCTCAAGTAAGCATGCAAAGGTAATCATGAAAGAATGCAAGCATACTTATATGAAATGCATAATTAAGCACCAATAAACTTCATATCAAGATGAAATGAGAAAAATAAGATGAAGATTAAAGCAAGTTAGAATCAAGATCATACCATCATCAACAATTCTCATGTGCAAGAAAAGATCAAAACATGACACATTATGCACCAAAGAAAGTCCATAAAAGGAAGTCAAAGTACAAGCACTTAAAGCATACTCAAACATGATCCACAAATTGCAAAATTTGGTCATAAGGGACCTCAACCAGGGGTAAACATCATATCAAATACTCATGCAAAGAATCCAGAAGAAATTCAAACAATCAAGCATGGCAAAGCAATTAGGGTTAAGAGATGTCAAGAGATGATCATGCATTATTCACTTAAGCACAAATAATCAAACATAAATCAAATGACATTCAAAAATTGTGGAATTAAAAAACAAGTGACCAAAGTCAGAAGCTAGCAACATTCCAAAATATCACACAAAAATTCACAAGTTAAGTACCTCAAACAATGCTTCAAAGTTGCATAAGAACAAAGAAGAACAATGCACAAATAGAGGGACTAAAATGCAATATGAAATCAGTTTAAAAATATGATAAAAATATTTTTAAGGACCTCAAGATGTCTTTTGAAATATGAAAAAATAATGGGATGCAAATCATACACCAATGATGAGAACAAAAATCAACAAGATCAAGTGTGCACAAGTGAAGAAATTCACAAAGAAATTAATCAAACAATTAATTCAGATGCACAAAATAAAATAAAAATGGAAAATAAAATTTGACGTAATTTTATAAAATTCCAAAGATGCTTCATGATTTTTTTCATAATTTTATGATGCATTAAACTAATTTTAAAAATTAAAAATGAAAATGAAACAATTAAATAAAATAAAAAAGAAAATGAAGAAACCAGGGGGTGCATACAAAGCAATTCACACGTTTAAAAATTGAATGGGCTCAGAAAAGGGGGCGGGAAAAGCAATGAAAGGCCCAACCCTAACCCAGCGCAAGTCAACACATCCACACAAGACCCAGTCAACAATCTTGACTCACACACACCCTCAGATTAATCCAACGTATAACAATCAGTCAATCAAAACCATAGGTACACTTGATCAACGCTCAGGATCAAGAGTTCATGACAACAAAGGTACACGCGCGTACATCACATCATTCAAAAATTAAAAACAAAGCACGTGAATAGCAATGTTATTTTAATGTGTTGGCACAATCAACACCATCAGATCAAATCAACGTGTCATATCAAGTCAACAAATCACAAAAACATGCAAGATCAAGGGTCAGATCCGTGTGTGCACAATAAGAAGCATGGATTAAAAACACACAATCAACAAAATAAATGAAGATTTTAAATGACGTGGCTAAACATGAACCACCAGATCTGGACCACCAACGGTCCAGATTTCATCTTCTTCCTCCAACTTCAGGTGACCTGAAAAATGAACCAGACGCCGGAGCCCTAGCTCCAGTCGTCTTCTCCGGCGACCTCAACATCAAACTTTTCCAGAAATCACAAACAAGTACACCATTCCACTCAGATTTTAATAAGGATCAAGAATATCACACTCATTTCAACAGATCATACATATATTAACCAAATCGAAGGAAAAAAGTTTGAACTCAAAAACTTCAAATCCACATTACAACCATGATACACGTGTAAATCAAGATCTAAACACACCAGGATGATCAGCAAAGCATAAGGATCATTAAGCACACAAGAAAACTGAGTTCTATGATCAAGAAAATCACACTAACCTGAAACTTGTAGAGCTCAAAATACACCAAGAAATCCTTCAGAAAGCTGCAGATCTACTCCTTGGAACTTCTGATTGCAAAATAAATGCAATATGAGGCTTGAATCAGGCTAGATCTTGAAGTTTGAAAGTGAGCAACTCAAATTCGTATCTGATGAAAACCTTGCTTAGAGCTTCAAACGATGGTTGATTCTTGTTCTATGGAGTATGTAGATCAAGAATATGGAAAAAGTTCTTTAGAAACCCTTGTGAGGAGAGAGTTTCGAAGGAGAGAAAGTTTGAGTGAAAAATGAAATTCAGAGCAAATGAGAGTGCATGAGGTGTGAATGAACGTGTGAGTCTCCTTATATACACTTGGTTAGAGCTCTGAGCATGATTAGGGTTTTGTTAATCCTTTTATTAAGGCTATCCAAAGTGATTTGCAAAAATGCAAGTTGTGATGCACACCCTTAATCACACGTGCATTGGTCATGAAATAAGTATGATTCATCTCCATTTTACTTACTGATCATAATGGAATTAGGTTTGGGCTTTGTAGTGGTCTGATTTGTGAGATTCAACCCATCTTGCAAATTTGCATTTTGTGAAATAAGTGAAGTACATGGCACGGATTTGAGTGATTCAAGGGTCAAAAATGGTCCTCATGGAGTGTACTTGAATATTGCAATATGACTTGAGTCATTAGAAACAATTACAAGTCATTTTGAACAAAAATGCAAAAGGTGGAAAAATGGATACATGTGAAAACCCTAAAAAGCACCTTGCCTTCTTTTGATCATAACTTGAGAACCACAAATGGTATGGAGATAATCTAGTACTTTTTGGAAAGGGGAGAAAAAGATCTTCAACTTTCATGTTTGAGGAAAATTCATTTGAAGCTTCTTTGATGATGAAAATTCAAGTTGAAGATGGTTTGAAAAGTTGCCAAAAATGGAAGTTTCACATTATAGGTCATTTTCCAAAAATAGTAACTTTTGCACAAACTCTTGATTCTTGATGAATGACATGAATCTTGACATTTGAGGACCATATGAGGGCATAAGACCTTAAAAATCATGAAGAGGACCTCAAAATTCCATGGTTGACTTTCCTCCTTACAGTTGACTTTTCTTGGTTCACAAGCAACTGATCCACTGAACATCTTCCACAATGAACCACTAGCCAAGCCTTCCTCTATGAGTGTTTGGGAGCATATGGAACCCATGAAAGCATGCTTGAATCCACAAAGTTTCCTCAAGAAACTCTTTGAACCCAAGAACCCTAATTTGGTCCCTCTGGTTAGGAGGGAAAGATTCACTTGAAATCCTTTGCCATTCTTGATCTTATGAAGATATGATGACCTTCACAAAACACCTTGAGGCTTGAGACTCCTTTGAGATGAACCAAGTACCTTGATCCCATGCTAAGAACTAATGCTATGCACAAATTCTAATGCAAGAAAAAGAAAGAAACATAAGCCAAGTAGCTAAAAATAAGAGAGCAAATTTTGGGGTGTTACACCAGATAGCTGAAACTAGGCATTAATTCTAAACACAGCGGAAGCATTTTAGAATTAATTAGAATTTTAGCATTTTAGTCTAAATCAATAAACACCAGAGTGTGAGATAAGGTCTTTTAAATAAGTATTTTCTACTAAAAAGTATTTTGACACTTGAACCTACATCAATTACTTATTAAATTCTCGACGATTGATGCGTTGCATACTGATATCTCATTATTGATTATTCCTATTAAAAGCTTAGCACTCTTAGATTTAATTTCTTTCGCTCTTAACTTTCATAAAACGATTAGCCTTAGATTTACATAGTAACATTAGATAACGGTACGTTCGATTTTTAGTCTCTGTGGGATCGATAATCTATTAAAACTAAGCGATACGACTGTATACTTGCAGTCAGAATAATTTAGACATACTAAATAACGACCAAGTTTTTGGCGCCGTTGCTGGGGACTAATTAAGTCAATATCGTAACTCCTTTGTTGTGCCGTATAGACTAAGGCAAAAACCAATTTCCCATTCTGTCGATTGTATGTCAAGTACTCGCTCAAAAGGCGAAGACCCAACGCAACCGACAGATGAACCTGAACGTCTTCTTAGCGTAAAACGAAAAATAAGAGAATACTGCTTAGAACACGAAATCCCTTTTCCTGACTCAGAATCCAAATTAGAATCTGAAACTAAACCTGAAGTCAACCAAGACATGGGCGAAAGACTACAAAACCGTCCTCTTAAGTTCTTTGCTACCCCGTCTGAGCAAGAACCACACAACAGCATTACTGCCCCTGCTATCAACCGAAATGATTTCGAGTTGAAACCCTCATTGTTGTCAGCTGTACAACAACATCAATTCTCTGTGAATCCTATAGAAGAGCCTAACGAACATTTGACCAAGTTTATGCAGTACGCAGACACAGTGAAGGCAAATGGTGTAACCGCAGACGCGATAAGATTACGTCTTTTTCCTTTCTCATTGAGAGACAGAGCTTGGGCTTGGTTGCAATCCTTGCCATCAAACTCTGTTACTACGTGGGAAGAGTTAAATAAGGTCTTCTTGGCACGTTATTTTCCACCAAGCAAAACAGCTATGCTGAGAACCCAAATTAATAGTTTTCGACAAAAAGACAACGAGTCTCTTTTCGAGGCGTGGGAGAGATACAAAGATATGATAAGGATGTGTCCGCATCACGGTCTTGAAGATTGGTTAATCATCCATATGTTTTACAATGGTCTCTTGTACAATACAAGAATGACAATAGATGTCGCCGCTAGTGGTACACTTATGGATAAACCATACGAAGAAGCCTACCAACTAATCGAAAGTATGGCTCAAAACCATTACCAATGGGGAGGAGAAAGAACTGCAGTGGAAAAATACCAAACAAAAGGTGGAATGTACGAAGTTATTAGCCTTGATCATGTCAATGCTAAGGTAGATGCCCTTGCCCAAAAGATTGATAACTTGACCATAACACTTGCAGCCACCGTGGCTGGTGTAGCTAAAAACTGCGAATTATGCAGAACACCTGGACATGCTGTCCCTGAATTTCAAATTTTGACAGGAGTCTCCAGTGATCAATTGAATTACGCTCACGGAAACCCTTATGCAAATACCTACAATCCGGGCTGGAAGAATCATCCAAACTTCTCTTACAAAAACAACAATGCACTGTATGCACCTGGTCAAGCACCTGCTACACCATCAGGCTACCAAAAGGCTGCCATAACTGCTCCTAATGTTCCTAGGAAGTCCAACCTTGAATTAATGATGAAGAACTTCATTGCTGCACAAGCTCAACAAAACAAAGAGTTCCTTAACCAGAATGTACACACTAGTGAGCAAATTAAGCAATTAGCAAACAAAGTAGACGCTTTGGTCACCCATAACAAAATGCTTGAAACGCAAATTTCATAAGTGGCACAACAACAAGCACCTACTGCTGCTCCTGCTGGCACATTTGTTGGACAACCACAACCAAATCTGAAAGGACATGCAAATGCTGTTATATTGAGAAGTGGTAAAGAATTAGACGGACCCATTGATCCAAGACTTCAGAATCTGGCCATGTACCAAAAGCTTGATAAAACAACAACTGAGAAGGAAAATAAACCCAAGGAAAAGGAAGATAATGACCAAGAGGCTGTAGATAAAGAAAAACATTATGTGCCTCCACCACCATATAAACCACCTATTCTGTATCCTCAAAGATTTGCAAATTCTAAAACTGCAGGGCAATTTAAGAAATTTGTTGAACTTCTGAAACAATTGAATATCACAATACCTTTTACAGAAGCTATCACTCAGATGCCCTCATATGCTAAGTTCCTTAAAGAAATCTTGTCCAATAAGAAAAAGATTGAGGATAACGAAACTGTTACACTTACTACTGAGTGTAGCGCAATAATTCAAAATAATATGCCTCCTAAGCTGAAAGACCCATGTAGTTTCTCCATACCCTGTGTAATTGGAAAGTTCGTCATAGACAAAGCTCTATGCGACTTAGGAGCCAGTATCAATGTAATGCCCTTATCCATATGCAAAAGGCTTGATATGGGAGAATTAAGACCAACTAAGATGTCCGTTCAATTAGCTGACCGCTCTATTAAATATCCCGTTGGTATACTAGAGAATGTTCCAGTTCGTATAGGACAATTCTATATTCCTACCGATTTCATAATCATGGATACTAAAGAAGACTCCACTACTCCTATCATATTAGGAAGACCATTCTTAGCTACCGCCGGAGCCATTATAGACGTGAAGAGAGGTAAGCTAACATTTGAAGTTGGTGAAGAAAAGGTGGAGTTTATTTTGATATAATTCTTACAAGCACCAGCTATAGACGACACATGTTATCTATTAGATGTCATAGATGAGTGCGTAAGAGAAATAGAGATGGAACCGACCACATACTCAGATATTATAAAAATTCCAATACCTCCAATTTTTGAAGATGATAATTGGCGTGAACCATACCAAGATGATAGTATAAGCGAGTGCTTAACACTTACACCCGATCATCTACCATGCCCAAAGAAACCAGCTTTAGAACTGAAAACACTACCCAATAACCTAAGGTATGAATTCCTAGACACAGAATTCGAATGACCAGTGATAGTCAACGCAGACTTAGGACAAGTCAAAACGAAGAAACTTTTAGATGTCTTAAGAAAATACCCAACTGCTTTAGGCTACAACATCGCTGACCTTAAAGGAATAAGTCATTCTATTTGTATGCATCACATTATGCTAGAGGAAGACTGTAAAACCTCTAGAGAACACCAGAGAAGGATCAATCCAATCTTAAGTACTGTAGTCAAGGACGAAGTGAAAAAGCTTTTAGAAGCAGGTATTATATACCCGATATCAGACAGTAAATGGGTTAGCCCAGTACATGTCGTACCGAAGAAGAGAGGTGTTACAATTGTTAAGAACTCAAAAGGCGAATCTATAACACAAAGAGTTGTAACTGGAAGTAGAATGTGCATCGATTATAGAAAATTGAACAAAGCTACTCGTAAAGATCATTTCCCATTGCCATTCATTGACCAAATGTTGGAACGATTGGCTAAACATTCTCACTTCTGCTATTTAGATGGTTATTCAGGATTCTTTCAAATCCCTATTCATCCAGATGACCAGGAAAAGACAACTTTCACATGTCCCTATGGTACATTTGCTTATCAACGAATGTCGTTTGGACTATGTAACGCTCCCGCAACATTCCAAAGATGCATGATGTCAATCTTCGCTGATTTTATAGACGACATTATGGAAGTATTTATGGAAAATTTTTCTGTTTGTGGGCAGAGCTTTGAAGGATGTCTATCAAACCTAGAAATGGTACTTGAAAGATGTGTAAAAGTCAATCTCGTATTAAACTGGGAGAAATGCCATTTCATGGTCAATCAAGGAATCGTACTTGGACGTAGTATCTGATAGAGGGATTGAAGTTGATAAAGCTAAGATAAAGATTATAGAAAATCTTCAACCTCCGAAAACCGTACGAGAAATACGAAGTTTCTTAGGACACGCCGGTTTCTACCGACGATTCATAAAAGATTTCTCGAAAATTACCAAACCACTGACCGGTTTATTAATGAAAGACGCTGAATTTATCTTCGATGAGAAATATCTAAAAGCGTTTGAACAATTGAAAACGACCTTCATTACCGCACCTATCATGCAACCACCTGATTGGAGACTACCATTTGAAATCATGTGTGATGTGAGTGATTATGCCGTAGGCGCAGTCTTAGGACAAAGAAAGGACAGAAAGCTCCATGCAATTTACTACGCAAGTAGAACCTTAGATCATGCCCAAATGAACTACACCACCATAGAAAAGGAACTTCTAGCTGTCGTGTTCACTTTGGATAAATTCCGTTCTTACTTGGTAGGAGCGAAAATAATTATCTATACCGATCATGCCGCAATTAGGTACCTATTAAGTAAGAAAGATTCCAAACTAAGAATTTTAAGATGGATCCTACTCTTACAAGAATTCGATTTAGAGATAAAAGATAAAAAGGCACCGAAAATGTAGTTGCAGACCATCTATCAAGAATATAAGGTATTAAGCCTGAGCAAGTACCAATTAATGATGATTTCCCATATGAGCGACTCATAGCCCAATTGGAAAGCAATATGTCTGAACTAACCTTGAACGATACCGAAGCAAAAGAATCAGTGGAAGAAATTCAAACAAATACAACACTGCCATGGTATGCCGACTTTGTCAACTACTTAGCTGCCGGGGTACTTCCACCAGATTTAACTTACCAACAAAAGAAGAAATTCTTCCATGACCTTAAACAATATTATTGGGATGAGCCTCTGCTTTTTAAGAGAGGTGCCGATGGTATTTTTCGTTGATGTGTCCCCAAAGATGAAATAGAAAACATAATCTCTCATTGTCATTCTGCTCCTTATGGTGGACATGCAAGCACTTCAAAGACTTGCGCTAAGATCTTACAATCTGGCCTTTTCTGGCCTAATCTATGGAAAGATGTCCATAATGCTATATTAAACTGCGACCGGTGCCAATGCACTGGTAACATCTCTAGACGCGATGAAATGCCACAAAAGGGTATCTTAGAAGTGGAAGTTTTTTATGTATGGGGGATTGATTTCATGGGGCCATTCCCATCTTCTTTTGGTAATAAGTATATACTCGTTGCTGTTGATTACGTTTCAAAATGAATCGAGGCTGTGGCCTCTCCAAAAAATGACACACGAGTAGTAATTAAGCTTTTCAAGAACATAATCTTCCCTAGATTCAGTGTGCCGAGACTTGTCATCAGTGACGAAGGCTCCCATTTTATATCAAAGATATTTGAAAAACTTCTGTTGAAGTATGGAGTCCGACACCGTGTAGTAACACCATATCATCCACAAACAAGTGGACAAGTCAAAGTCTCAATTAGAGAAATTAAATAAATCTTAGAAAAGACTGTTGCAACCTCTAGGAAAGACTGGTCATCAAAATTACACGAAGCTCTGTGGGCATATAGGACAGCTTATAAGACCCCGATAGGAACCACACCTTTTAAGTTAGCCTACGGAAAATCATGTCATCTACCTGTAGAATTAGAGCACAAAGCCTACTGGGCCATTAAGACCCTTAACTTAGACTATACTGCCGCAGGTGAGAAAAGAATCTTAGACATTCACGAACTAGAAGAACTTCGACTAGACGCATACAAGAATGCTAGGATATATAAAAAAAGAACTAAAAAATGGCATGACAAGCGTATTTCCCGAAAAGAGTTTAATGAAGGCGACGTAGTACTACTATTTAATTCACGCCTTAAACTTTTCCCAGGAAAACTTAGGTCTAGGTGGTCAGGTCCCTTCATAATAAATAAGGTCTTCCCAAGTGGTGCCGTAGAAATAAAAAGTAAATCTAGTCAACCATTTATAGTAAACGGACAGCGCTTAAAACATTATCATTGAGTAGGCAATAGAGATTACTCAGCTGGTCTAAAGCTCGTAGAGCTTCCCGTTCATTCTGAAAATTGACATTGCACTAGAACTATGTCAGGCTTAAGACATTAAAAACAGTGCTTGGTGGGAGGCAACCCACGTATTTTTAATCTTTAAAATTTTTTTTTATTCCTTTATTATTTCTTACCTTTTATTGCATTTTTTAGTTTTTCTCTCCTTCTTCCCATTTCTTAATGCCATAATTTACATGTTCATTACTAACTTTGCATAACTTTCTACTTACTTACAGGCTAACTTAACTTAGTTAGTAACTAACATTCACGATGCAACAAGTAGATTACATGGACATTGTTTTCAGAGGCAGAGCTCAGAGGAGGAGATTTGAAATGTTAGCTCAGAGAGATATGGCTTTAACTATTTACTATGATGGACCTACCATGACTAGGTTAGGTATCAGGGATAGTGTTATGTTTTTGTTTAGCCAAATGGGGTGGGAGAATGCTGCTATCAGAAGAAGGTTTACTTCTTATCCTAGGCTTACCCTTGAGTTTCTTAGCTCCCTTACTCACGTACCTAACCATGGTTATGGATTCCATAGAGGACTGGTCACTTTTAGGATGTTTGGTAATGACTATACCTATAATCATAGAGAACTTGCTGAACTCCTAGGATTTCCTAGTGGACCTGATGTGGTTACCGTAGTCCAGGAAAAACTACTCCTTAACCTTGACCTGAACTATTTTTGGGGTAACATCACTGGAAATTACAATCCTGAACCTCATGACATGTTTTCTGAGATTATCCACAACCCTGCTATCCGATATTTTCACAAGATCCTAGCCCATACCATTTTCGGAAAAGAAGAAGCCGATACCTCCGTATCCAGAGATGAACTCTTTATTTTGTACTGTGCTTCCCAGGGCCGTCCCGTAAATGCTGCTACCTTTATGATAGCTAATTTTGTTAGTATTGCTCTGGATGCTCGCGCACCAATCATAATAGGGGGCTTAGTAACAATGATAGCAAATGCCATAGGACTGAGACATCCAATGATCAAGCTTAACCCTCTTGGTACCATCCGACCTATGAACATTAATTTCTTCTTTAACCGACGAATCATAAGAAACCTTGGATCGGATACCTTTGACTACCTAATTGATAATGAGGTCGTCCGTCTATTCACTTTACCAAACCATGAGCGCCCCAGTGTCCCTAACCGAAATAATTGGCTTTATGACTTGATTGAACCACATAACGCTCCACCATCACCACCTGAGACACCATAAATTTATGATCATTATGATGACTATATTTCTGATGCTGACTCACACACACCTATTGTAGCCGCTCCTCCACCCATTGATTTCATTGCTGCCATTACTGCACTAGAGAACAGAGTGACTAACCTACAAGGCGAATTCACCACTTTGCGCACTGATTTCCACGGATTCATGGATGTCGTAATGGAGCAGCTGGACCATTTTCATCAGCAGCTCTTTTCCGTCGGACTCGCTAACAATGTTAATCAACGTGGCTAACAAAGTAGATTTTATGGTATTCCGACTCTGACACTTTAACAGTGAGGCCACTGTCAATTTTAAGTGTGGGGGAAGGAAGATTTAATTAGGATTTCCTGTTTTCTAGTTATTTTTCATTTTATCGTTTTTGCATTTTTAAAATTTTACAATTACTTCTATGGATCAGTTTCTGTACATTTTTTGGAATGTTTGTTCCGGATTTAAACTCTGTTTCAATTTTAATGCATTCCAGTTCTCGTATTCAATTTAATTTTTGTTTTTTTCATTCCAGTTTCTAGATTTTTAATTTACTGTTGTTATTGATTGATAGAGCATGATAGTTAATACTAATACTGCTACATTATTTTCGCTACTGCTATTATACCAATGCTATATCAGTATTTAATGTTTCTCTCTGTTAATCTATTTTATTTTATTCATTAGTATTTATTGGAATTAATATTTATTGGTAGTAGGTGAATTATTGTACTCATAAGCATCCAACGAAAAATTATGCCTGGTCATATTTACAGAAAAAGAAAATGGTCAACGGTGTTGGTCCAATTAGAATACATGCATATAAAGAAAAGAATTAATTTGCACTCTACACAATGTGGCTGTCGCCACTTTTGAAAAAGAGAGAGCATGTGGCTCTCGCCACATCCACCAAGGAGCAAGTGGCTCCCGCCACTCTCATCATCTGTGGCTCCCGCCACATGCACCTAGGGCCCTCACGCCACCCCTCCTCTCGTATGCATGTGTGACACTTGTTGTCCACATATTTTTTTCTTTGACCACCACCCACCTCCAACTACCACAATTAAATTACCCTCTTTTATTTTAAATACCAGTATCACTCCACTCTCACTCGCACACATTCACTTTCATTTTGTAAACATTAGTCGTGAGTTAGAGTTAGTACTGCTATCAGAAAAATGGAACCAGCACAAGGGTCTGAAATAATTTTTAGAGATTAAGACCAAGCAACTCTTTTTCGACTGCTTCTAGAACGAGAAATCGAGCCAACAAGGTATGCTGATACTACTTGTTTAGAAACCTTAGGACTCACTGATAGTGTAGAGTTTTTGTTAGAAAGCATAAATTTGAAACAATTTTTGTCTAATAGAGACCCTGTCTATGTCCCACTTACCTTAGAACTCCTTAGTTCGATTATCTTTGACCCGGAAGGAACAGTCCAATTTAGAATGTTTAATAAAGAATATACTTTCAACTTTGATCAGCTGGCTATTTTACTTAATTTTCCAGTCGGAAAAGGTGTAGTATATGGCGTCCCGAGTGGACCTCAATGGGTACACAGTTAAAAGTGTCTCTGGAGAGCCATAACAGGTACTGTTACGCATAGTTGCGAAGGCAACAAAGCTATTCTCATTCAAAACCCGACTATAAGATATTTTCGCCAATTGTTGGCCACAACAATTTTCGACCGATCAAATTCGAACAAAGTGAATGAGAAGGAGTTTCTCTATTTACTCAACGCCTTTACACCCCGCAAAATTAACCATGTTCCATTTATGTTTAACCATATGTGCACAATAACCGCCTCGAATAAAGGTGCTATCACTTTTGGCTGTCTAATAAAAAAATAGCTCGAGCCCTAAAGCTCGAAGCTAATCTCGCATCTTTGACACCACTTCCTTCTCTTACTATAGATTTAAAAATGACTGAACATATGAAATTAGTAAAGAGAAGGCAAGATGGTAACTATGATTTAATGATTGACAATAAAGTTCTCTCTGATTTTACACTTCCTAACCCAAGTCGCACAAATGTGCAGGATGAGAGAAATTATCGTTATATTGATAACCCAGTCCCCGCGCACATTCCTGAGAATGTTGCTGCTGGCGGGGACGGAACTGACACACAAACACACACCGCACCATCCTCCTCTAAATTTGTTGCAGGTACTTCATCCAGGCGTATACCTAGATGACGAGACCAAGAGTCATCTGAAACTCTTGATAGCATATATGCTGAGATGATGAGACAGAGCGAATTAAACGCTCTCCGCGACCAAAGATTACAAAGCATCGAGACTCAGCAAGCTCAAATGATGGCTCAACAAAACCAGATGTACACTCAACAATCGGAGATGATACAGATCCTACAACAAATGCAGCAAGGCCAGAATAACATGGCAGAGCTGATCCAAGGGATGGCCGGTATGTCCTTTCAAGCACCAGATCAATATCCGGATCTGGGTACTTCAGACCAACAACCCAGAAATGTGAGGGAACCACGAACTCGAGGAAGAGCCCGCCAGTAGCCCGAAGTTCCAGGTTTTTCCTTCCTTTTCTACCTTACGTTGTTGCATTGGGGACAATGCTCAATTTAAGTGTGGGGGAGGAAGTTTTATCGCTTTTATTTAATTGTTTTAGTTATTTACTGTTTTTTTAGGTAGATTTAAAATTTTTTATGCTTATTTCCTTGCATTAGTATGTTTATTACTTAGTATCAATAAAGAAAAATTCATGTATTGTCGAGTCTCTACACATAGTTTCTGCTACTATTTAGATTCTCCCAACTTTCTTGAGCCATAACAAAATTTTTTATTTTTGGGTTTGATACATGACATGGCACTTTAAAAGTTTATTAGCTTAAGTTAGAAAGACTTGGGAAAGTGTTGATAATATCAGTACCGTCTTGACACCCTGAACCCCTTGATTATGCATATGGATTTGAATACTTATTATGCCGAGACCAACCTTTTGATTAGTTTATACTAGCAGTCAGCACCATCCTAAGGCACAACCTAAGTAATAAGCCGATGCAAATATGTGTTTGATCTCAAAACGTAAATTTAATGAATTTTATGCCGAAAGCGAACTAAAGATATGTTCCTTCTAAGTTAGTTGGTCCTTACCCGACCATTTAGCCCAACGGATCGGACTCTTGAAATTCAAAATTAAAAGAAAAAGAAATGCAAAGAAATTTGATAAATGAGATCATTTGAACACTAACAGGTTTACTTACCATGGGTGTGCAGGGATAACGGGCTTAATGTGATTGCGCTAGAATGAAAGAGATGTGTGAAAAAAAGTATAGGTTGAGTTATAATAACATGATTCGGATTCGTTTGCATAGGATAGAAGTTTTTGATTTTGTGTCGTTACGGTATCCTTATTGTTAATATTTAGTACCTATCTTTTTTACTGAAGTTTGGCTTGATATATGTCTATTTCGAACCCGTGCCTAAAGTGTTTTATTTGCTTGAGGACAAGGAAAGGTTCAAGTGTGAGGGGGTTTGATAACGCGAAATTATATAGTGTATTTGACTTGACTTGCATGAATTTCTATTATGTTTTGTTCGCTTTTTCCCGATTTATGCTTTATATTACCCGCATTTATTTACGTTTTTCAGGTACTCGAGTCGAATAGGAATTTATCGGAAAGTGAAGACTTAATGAAGATTTAAAGAAGAATTGAAGAAGAAATGAAAATATGATGGAAAGAATTAAGAAGGAGAGAAAGAGGAAGGAAAGAAAAAAAAAAGAGAAAAGAAAATGAAAAAAATATATAAAGGGTGGGGCCCACCACACTCACACGATGTGGCGCAAGTCACGTGGGAGGTGGCGCCCACCACCTTCTTAAGATGTGGCGCAAGCCACTTGATCATGATGAGAAGGAGAGGTGGAGCAAGCCACCTAGTTCTGAAAGAGAAAATATCTCCCCCACTTTCCCAATTTTTTCTTCACTTCTCCAGAATTCTACCCGGTCTTTCCGCCCAGCCCCGACTTTGACGCAAAGCATTTTCCTCAACTGTCACTGCCAGGATTCAGTATAAAAGAAATAGAAAACCTCCATTTTGGGGGCCCGTGAATTTTTACCAGAGCTTTTAGTTATTCAGTTTTCATTTTTTTTCAGCAAAAGAATAATTTGTGTTCCGTTCTGCATTTCTATTGTATTGTCTTGTAACCGTTCAAAGCTTGCCGGAATCATCCTTCAAGTTTGTAACCAGATTAATTTTCAAGTCAATTTCAATTTCCAGGTTTTATTTATATGCCCTTTTTTTATCGTATTTGCAACATTGATTAGTATTATTAATTTGCACTATATTAGCATGTTTATTTTTCCAACCATGTCCGGCTAGATTAGTTGATGTCAGTATGTAAACAAATTGATCGGAAGGGATTAAATAATAATCGGTGTTGATTTTTACAAATTATTTTTAAGGCTTTGGTTTCTTACTTTTAATTAATTAACTTTTCTTACGAGAGTAAAAAGGTAACTAAGGTTAAGTTCAAGATAAACGAGAGTTTGAGAGTTTAACCAAATAGCTAAAACTAGGCATTAATTCTAAACACAGCGGAAGCATTTTAGAATTAATTAGGACTTATTTATTTTCAAAAAGTATTTTTAATTCAAATGATACAGCGAGAGCACTCATTCTGATTTAACGGTATAGTCTAAATCAATAAACACGAGAGTGTGAGATAAGGTCTTTTAAATAAGTATTTTCTACTGAAAAGTATTTTGGCACTTGAACCTACATCAATTACTTATTAAATTCCCGACGATTGATGCATTGCATACTGATATCTCATTATTGATTATTCTTATTAAAAGCTTAGCACTCTTAGATTTAATTTCTCTCGCTCTTAACTTTCATAAAACGATTTGCCTTAGATTTACATAGTAACATTAGATAACGGTACGTTCGATTTTTAGTCTCGGTGGGATCGATAATCTATTAAAACTACGCGATACGACTGTATACTTGCAGTCAGAATCATTTAGACATACTAAATAGGGATCATTTCCTTTGTGCTGAATAAGGGTTTAGGGTTTGAGAGTCGTTGGCTCTCTTAGGAGTTATAAGTCTCCACTCTGCATTATGGGATGCTGGGTGGAAGGCATAGGTACAGGGACACAACCAGAAACTTGTAGGTAATGGTTGTTGTATTGTTCTTGGACGAAGCTTTGAAGCAAGTTCAAGATAACTTAAAGGCCAAGAAACCGCGACAGTTCTGAATTGGCAGAAGACAGAGATATCACAGGTTGTGATTGGGATGTGAGTGGGGTATCTCATATCAAGGTTGTAAACGGTTGAGTTTAGCCTTGATAAAGATTTTCATTGGGTAGATGTTAGGTATAAAGTTGTAAACGGGGGAGTTTAGCTTTGTAACAGTTCTACAGATAGTGAAGTCTTCATCCAAGATTGGTATCCCCCAGATGTAGGTGAATTGCACCGAACTGGGTTAACAATTACTGTCTTATTTAACATTCTGCAATTTACAGTTTTGTAAATGTTCTTGACTGACATGTTTGATCAGATGTCGTGATATCTCTGTGTGTGTACAGTTCTGATATTCAAGGTATTAGTCTGCTATTGCGCCTTCTAGTTTAAAAGATTATGTAGCACAATGTCTTGACATGTGTTAGGACATCTGCTGTCTGCATAGGCCAGAATTTCAGTTGTTACTGCCTCATTCCTTTGGTTGGTGAGGGATAACCATTGTGGATTTATGATCTTTTCAACCTCTTGCAAGGGATAGGATGTGGTTGATCCATAGATGGGGTAATCCTCTTTTTGAAATTTGAACGCATGGTCAAACTAACTAAAGACTACCCTGCCCCAGGTTAACGATTGAGGGTTTGTGTATATAGAAATAAACTCATACTTCAAGGCCCAAAGGGGTTGACTAGGGATTATCTTCCTTATAAATCCAGTGTTTGGGAATAGAAACAATGCCTTACATCGTAAACAAGGTTTTAATCAAAGCATACAGACAGTGATCTCATGTCTTTTTTGATTTCATCATTCTCTTTTTGATTTTTCTTGATCAAATGTTTGATAATGATAAAAAGTATGAGTGAACACGAATGGATTTGCTCAAGACATGCATATTTATTTCATTATTATTATCATTCGAAAAAAACAAATTCTCAATTGAACAATGCATTAACAAACAAGAAAATATTACAAATGAGAAAAGTGCATTGCAATGCGATTGTTGGCATGATTAGCCTTTGTATCCACCCCAAACTGGTGTCCTTTGTCTCTGTCCTTGATTTCTATTTCGTCGTGTAGTTTGTTGACTTTGTAGACCCTGACCCTGAGGACGCCATTGATATTGGGTTACAGAAACGTGCGAGAAGGAGTAGTGTGGCGTGGAAGCATGAGGAACTTCAAACTGAGGGTGAATCTGAGGAGTGTTATATTGTGGTAACACTTGAGCAGGGTACATCAAGCTAGAATTAACCATTTGATTAGAAGTCTGACCAAATTGGATCTCATATGGAGCGCAGGGTGCCCCAAGATGAGCATGTGGAGATATAACAGCAGGAAGTGCCCCATGATAGGAAAAAGGTATTCTAGAATTATCAGACTGAAAACCTTGGTAGGGGTATTGCCCAACAGGTTGAATGACTGGAGGAATCTGCATATGAGTGGGAAGACCTCTATTCTCAGCTTCAACAGATGTTTCAGCAGTCGCAGGTGCAAAATTCTGGCAAGGTTCCTCTATAAAGCATAACAACTTCTGATCGAGGAGCTCTTGAACTCTGTTCTTAAAGACGATACAAGCTTCTGTAGAGTGTTCCACATACCCAACATGGTATTCACGTGTGGCATTAGGATCATGCTTAGGATGGTAGGGAAACTTGGCTGGCTCAATCTCTTTAGGAACAATTGCCCCAGCATGAATCAGAACAGGCAGTAGATGTGTGTAAGTCATGAGAATTGGATCAAGGTGGGGATGTCTCCTCCCTTGATTGTTGTCCCCTTTGCTGATTTGCTTATGATTTGGTTTCTGATTGCCTTAAGTGGTCTTCTGATTAGACAAGGGGTGAACCGACAGATTTCTTGCATTCGCATTTGTGATCTTATCCACCTTTTGTCCATTTTGGGCTTGCTCATCAATCACAACCTGATCTGAGAAGTTCATTGTCAAACTGTCCATGAGTAGTTCTACTACCATGTCAACCTTACCTTTCTTGCACATTGTGTTCTTATACCCAACCTGTTCCATGATTCTTTGACTTTCGACGTTGGAGAATTGTTGTCTTTGGGCTGATGAAAGGAAGAAGGTGAGCCTTTTCTGGTTTGGATGTATGCAATGCAAATGTATGTATGCATATGTTGTTTATGTGGATGGAATTCAAATAGATATGCAACATCCATTGATTCAAAGATTTGATGATGCAAAAAGTCTGGCATATACACAATGCAATAACTCATGATTCAAATGATGATGTGATAGTTGTATGCAATAATGTAGGTTAGAGATGCAACATCTTCTGGATACTCTGCATATACTGCTCGATGCAGGTTCAAAGGTCTGACGTGTGCGAGAGAACAAAGGTATGAAAGTCTTGGTTTCCTGCAGAAAAAACCCAATATCCCTCTCACAGGTGTGTTCTAGTCTTGAATAAGGATTCCTAATGGTACTCAGCTTCTTGGGCTCTCAGGTTGAGAAGTAATAATACGTTCACCATTTCTGGTTTGACATTATTACCCCTCAAGGAGGCCTCCATTGATTTCCAATGAACCGTCTCCAGAGTCATAAGCTCTCAAGGAAAGCACCCTGGCTACTGCATAAACATGCAGGACAGAGCATCTCCAAGAAAATCTCGTCTGGATGTGGGCTCGTGCTAACAATACGTATCAAGCGCTACGCATGTCAACACAAGTCCACTCTAGTATCATGTGTATCCTCAAGCCTGGGTAATGGGCTTATCTCTCAAGTAATAACCCATCCCAACAACAGCAGAGAATGTAGCAAATATCCAGAGCATTCAGCATATGAATATTTAAAGCAGTAAAGAAATGCAGTAAATAACATAAAGATAAAGCAAGTAAAGCACAAAGATAAACACTTAAACAAGCAAGAAAGCAAACAAAACTAGGCGAGACCCCAACTTGCAAGAGCAAGGAATCCCCATCAGAGTCGCCAGCTGAAGCCAACGGGATTATACCTGAGTGAATTGCACACTCAAAGATACAACATAGTCACCACCGAACTTTATTTAGTCCCAAAGGACAGGAAAAATATCGATAAAACCCAAGGGGAAGAGAAACAGGTAAGGGGGTCGGTTATGCGAAAGGAAGATACTAGCACCTCACGCATCCGTCGTACTCGACGGGAACCATTCTGCTTACTTCTAGGCTCAGATGGGTTATCTATCTAAAGGCTACTAGTTAAAGAGGGAAAGGAAAAGGAAAAGAAAGTGCTCGTGGAGGATTGGGGCCCTCGTGCCTACATATCCTCATAGTGCAATGAGGAATTCAGAGCTCCGTGGTTCAGGGAACCAGGAACAGAAAGAGGAAAAGAGGAAGAAGATTGAAAGAAAGGTGAAAACAAAGGAAGGTTGCTCGCCAAGATCTCGCGATTTCGTGCCTACGTATCCTCATAGCGCAATGAGGAAGTCAGAGCTCTGTAGTTCAGGGAGCTAAGGATAAATTAGAGAAGAAAAGAGGTGGTGTCAAAACCAAGAGAGGTAAACGAGGAAATGGTGTCAAAACTAAGAGTGAAAGTAAAGGGAATGGTGTCGAAACCAAGAGAAAGAAGTAGCAAAGGAATTGATTCGAGACAAGGTAAGGCCCACTGGGGATTCGGTATACTAGCTGACAGACAGTGGTTAACCGAAAAAAGAGAAGACTGTGATTCTGAAGGGAAAAAGGGGAAAAGAGAAATTTGTCTTAACAGGCGGACTGCGATTGGCCAGAGGAGAGGGTAGTGAACCAAGAAGTGATTAACCCAATAAGAAGAAGAGAGATTGGTTTTAACAAATGGACTGTGATCAACCAAAGGAACGGGTGCGAAACCAAGCGAAGGTTGTGGCCCAAGAGAATGGGTGTGGAACCAGACGAAGTTTGTAACCCAAGAGAACGGGTGTGGAACTAAGCAAAGATTGTGACCCAAGAGAACAGGTGAGGAACCAAGCGAAGGTTGTGACCCAAAAGAAAGGGTGTGGAACTAAGCAAAGGTTGCTAATTCAAAGGGGTCTGGTATATTAACTGACAGGCAGTACTTGACCGAGGAAAGGATATTTGAACCAAGAGAAGGTTACTAACCCAAAGTCGTGAGTGTTTGAACAAAAAGAAGGTTGATAACTCACAGGGGTATTGGTTTTAACAGATGGACTATGATCAACCAAAAAACGGGTGATGAACCTTGAGAAGGTGATTAACCCAACAAAAAAGAGAGATTGGTTTTAACAGACGGGCCGTGATTAACCAAAAGAGCAGGTGATTAACCCAAGGAAAGAAAAAAATGACTTTAACAGACGGACTGTGATCTGCCAAAGGACGGGTGTGGAACCAAGCGAAGGTTGTGACCCAAGAGAACGGGTGTGAAACCAAACGAAGGTCATGACCCAAAGGGGTTCGGTACACTTAACTGACAAGCAGTACTCGACCCAGGAAAAGGGTATTTGAACCAAGAAAAGGTTATTAACCCAAAGGTGCAAGTATTTGAACCAAAAGAAGGTTGCTAACTTACAGGGGTATTTTTTTAACAGACGGACTGTGATAAACCAAAAGAACGGGTGATGAACCAAGAGAAGGTGATTAACCCAAAGAAAGATTGGTTTTAACAGGCGGGCTGTGATTAACCAATTAACAGGTGATGAATCAAGATAAGGTGATTAACCCAAGGAAGATTGGTTTTAACAGGTGGACTGTGATTAACCAAAGAACGGGTGATTAACCTAGAGAAGGTGATTAACCCAAGGAAGATTGGTTTTAACAGGCGGACTGTGATCAACCAAAAGAACGGGTGATTAACCCAAGGAAAGATTGGTTTTAATAGGCAAGTTGTGATTAACCAAAGAACGAGTAATGAACCAAGAGAAGGTGATTAACCCAACAAAGGTTTGGTATGTTAACAGAAAGACTGTGGTTACCCGAAAGCACGGGTGATTAACCAAGAGGTGATTAACCCAAGAGGAACTCATTATGTTAACAGATGGATTGTGGTTAACTGAGAGATCAAGAGAACGAGGCCCTAAGAAAATCCTAAAGAAAGCGGGGAAATTAATCAATCGAAACAAGGTTTCGATCAATCAATCAAAAGGAAGGAGCATGCCAATAATCCTTCAAGCGAGTCGAAAGACTATCAAAGCAAAAGTGATGAATAATGTTGAACAAGATCATATTTGCTCAAGAAAGAAAAAATATAATTCATCAAGTTGAAATTGCAAAGCATTAACAAGGACAAGCTAGCATGCATCACTAATCATAATCATGTTAACACATAAGCAAAAGTATGCAAAAAGTGCCTCAAATCATGTGATAAAATTGCAAGGCAACATGAATGTCAAGAACGCAAACTATTACATAATTGACAAATCGTGCATCAAAGATTCGCATACATACTGCAACCGGAGGCTAAACAACTCAAGAAAAATCCACAATTATCAAATATGTCAAGCAATAGAAGCTAAATGTGGAAAGAAACCCAAACAAGCATGAAAAAGCACAAAAATCAGCTTCTGCAATAGTGTTAATCGATTAACCACTTTTGCCTATAAATTGCTTAATCGATTAACACTATAAAAACAACACAAAATCCACACAAAAACTGTGTTAATCGATTAACCACTTTTGCCTGTAAACTGGTTAACCTGTTAACACTGTAAAAAACAGCAACATAAAATTCAGCACAAAAGCACTTTTCAACAACTTATTTCATGTAATTGCAGTGGATCAAATCATAGAAGAAGATGAAACTTTCATGTTAATTCATAGCAAATAAAAGCTAAGAGAATTGATCATGCAAAACAAGAATTCAAACAACAAAACCTCAATTAAGATCTACATTGTGAAAACACAAAAATGATCAAAAATAGCGAATTAAGTAAGAATCACCAACCTACAAGGCGGAGGCTTGCCTTGGTAATTGTTGTAAGCAAAATATGATGCGAAGAAGCAAAGAAAACCAAAGAATTCCAAGCTTTAGAGCAATTCATAGCAAAACCGAAGAAAACGCGATAAATGCTCCAAATATGAGTTTGCACCAAAACTCTTGAAATGATCACTTCCAAAACTTGAATTGAAGTAGAAGTTGCTGTAATTACCGAAACAAAGAAGAAATGTAGTGGATTGGAGGTTTAGCTCAAAAGAATAGCAAGTTCAATGTGAAACATGCTAAGCTTTAATGGTGGAAATAGAGCTTTAGTGTGGTTTGGTGAAGAAGATGAAGATGATTGAGAGAGAATTGTAGAAAATTCAGAGAGAATTGAGAATGAAGAGTGAAAAATGAGAGAATGATTAAGGGTCCCTTGAAACAATGTGAAGGTTTGCTTAAATAGAGCATAGGTTTGGAGTGAGTAGAGGTTTGGAACTTGGTTTGGAGGTAGTTATGGATGGTTTGGCATTTTCTTTGGAGTTAGTTACATCTAACTCACTGAGTTGGAGGTTAACTCAGTTAGTTATTTGTTAACTCGAATGGAGAATCCCAATGAAACTCACTTGATCAAATGGTTCACATGCTTGGAAATGAGAGTGTATGGTAAACATAATTGAAAATGAGGTAGTGTAGCTAATGTAATTGATATTTTCTGGTGTAATCAGATGTCTAGAACCTTCTACAAGTTACTAGAATGATGTAGATCAAAGGAGAATATTATAGATGCTGCAGCGTTGTGAAATGCTGAAATTCTGCAAAATTTGCAGGTGTTAATCGATTAACACCTGTCTGTTAATCGATTAACAGCTGTTCAAAAGCTAAAAATAGCGCTGTAAAAAGGTGTTAACAGATTAACCACTTTTTCCTGTATTTTGGCTAATCGATTAACACAGACAAAATTTGCCCAATTTGGCTTGAAACAAGGTGTTATGGTCGTGACTCTGAACTTCAACCCTTTGGTTTGATGAATAATCATAAAAATCCTCTTTTTTACCCATATTGATGTGGTGATGACTCTGTGAGGATGTGATTAACTGTGGCTTTGAAATTTTCTGAAATTCTGGATATGCCTGCAGCAAAATCACCGAGAAAAAATGCTAATGCGCATGCCAGAAATACGAGTGCACATACTCATGCAAAACGACAAAAAGGGAGGTCAAATTTTGGGTTACGACAAACATAGATCCAAAAAAGGAATGTACAGGTCAAATAAAATATAAAAAAGAGCAGTAAAGACAAACAAAAGACGGCTTCCCCCTGTCTCACCAAAAAGGTTCTTCCTTCCATGCGCATCAAATGCTTCTACCACCGACCATGTATCAATGTACCGCCTCTTCTACTGCATAAGCGACACATATGAAGGTCGGCTCATTATTAATACCCTAACATCTCATATAAGGTGAATAAATCCTTCTTAAATGACTCTTCTTCTAGGGTCAAAGTATTCGGTGAAAATGAATAATTGTTTAGATTATGGAATAAGTAGTCTTGATGGAGTATGTAAAGATGTCTGAACAAGTAATTTGTATGATGATGATGTTCATCCTGAAGATTTATGTAGATCATCATCAGATAGATGTGAAGAAGTAAAGTCCCAAATGAACTGCTAAATTAATGTTGAATCTAGAAAAAGATCTCTAATCCTTTGATTTCTGAAAGAGAGGACGTGTGAAAGCTTTCCATGTCTGAGTCGAGTGATCAATTTCTATAAAGGTGTAACACTAGCTCTCAAATTTACTAATGAAAATCACACACACACGCACACACACACACACACACACACACACAAACACACACACATATGCACACACACACACACACACACACACATACACATACACATGCACACGCGTGCACACACACACACCCACAAACACTTTTGTATGATCATAAAGTCTCTCTTATTTTATTAAAACCATGTCTTTGTGCCTATTTAGTTGACTAATAGATTAAAAAGCTCTTTCTAAGTGCAATTTACATGATATAATCTATTAGCCTTTAGACCTAATCATTTATCTCTTTTTTAATGCCTCATAATTGACTATTAGGACTTATAATTGACTAGTAACAAATCTTTTAAAAAACCTTCCATTTTTGTACTTCGTAATCAATTATTGGATTGGCCTAATAGGTTATGAACCTTAAAAAGCCCATGGATTATTTCCATATTTGAGCTATTTTTTGTCCAACAAATAGAGGGATCATTTCTAGTTTCTCACACACTAGAAAACATATTTTAAATACCTTTATCTCACTCTCCTACCTCTCTCTCTCTCTCTCTCTCTCTCTCTCTCTCTCTCTCTCTCTCTCTCTCTCTCTCTATCTCTCATTTTGTTCACTTTTGCCATAGTGCTTTTGAGAGTGAATTTTTATATCTGTGAGGTATTTGGGTCTAGAACAAGGGCAATATTGTAAATTCTCCTTAGAAATAATTTTTTTTGGTTGTGAGCTAAACCAATTGAAAAGCTCTTGCTTGGTTGTTAAGGTAAACTAGTTAAAACCTCTGTTTGGTTGAGAAGGTCTCCATAACTAAAATTCTCAGTAAGCTTATCCCGGTATTAAAAGCTCTCAGTTGGTTCGAGATTGTCTTGGTGGTCAAATCTCTTGGTTGGGTGGTCTTTATATTCAAAAATTTGTGTTTGGTTGGGAGGTCATCGTAGTTAAAACTCTTTGTTTGGTTAGGAAGTTAGCCATTGTAAAAACCAATCCGTGTATAAGGAGGTTCATGGGAAAATCCTTTTAGAAGCTCACATCATAATGGAAAATCTCAAGGAGGGATTCTTCGGGAGAGGAACGAGTCACTTCATTATACAGAACCTCTATAATTCTCTAGTGTTTTTCTCTATTCCTTTATCTCTTTACATTCCAGTTATTTATTTCCGCTTCGTTTCATCAATAAAGTTCTCTATTTTCTGATGCTTTTATCTTATTTATTTTACAAATGTATTTTAAAATCTAATTTTGTAAAATATTTGTATTTGGAAATGGTTTTTCAAACCCACATAATTCATCCTCTCTTGTGTTTGGAATCACCTGTCCAACACAGGCTACAGAGTGTAGTTGAGAAGAAGTGACTTTCAATTTATTCAACACTTCCATTTCAAAATTATTTAAGGGAAACCTAATTATTAACCTAGAAAACATACACTCATGAAAAGGGTACAAAACACACGCCAGAAGAATTGGATAACCTCTTCTCGGGCTCAACATGAGAGACATACCGATCAAAAGGCATACCCACATCATGATGGGTACTTTTCTAAACTTTAAGCACTAATGAAAACAAAATTTGTCCCCATCAACTCCACGTCCACCCAAAAATATTGAGCAACGTCGACAAGCAAGTATATGCCTTGCTGGTCCTTTTGAATCATATTCATCCCACTATAAAAAATGAAAATGTTCATCATAAGCTTTGGAATGACCATGAAAATAAAGAAGTTGCCTAACTTTCTTGTAGTTGTGTTCTTGGCCATTCAAGCATCTAAAGGATTTAATGTTGGAATGGGCCCACAGATTATCCCGATACGCATCAATAGACTAAGAATCTGCCACGAGTAGTGTAAAGGAGGAGGGACCTCATCCGACTTCTTCAATAAGGAGACGATCCTGGATCTCCCCTTCAACTGCTCCTATAGAATTATCTGTATTTCCACCAACCTTGGCATTCATGGGTTTACTACCACTTGTGGATTTATGTGCTTGCAGGTGTTGACTCATAATTTCAACGCCTAACATTGGGATAAAAATCTCTGCCAAGAGAAAGAATAGGTGAAGTTTTGTGAGGCTTCTACAGAAGTGTGGCTGTGAGGAAAGCTGGTCGAAAGTTAGCTTTTTTCAGAAGAAAGAAGGTTTCAAGGACTTAGAAATATTTCTAAGAGTTTAAGAGAATTTTCAACCAAAGTTCACGAAAGAGTCGTTCGACTCGAATGTTTTGAATTCAAACAAACAAGAGGGAACTGTTATTCCTATCCAATTCTGAAGTGGGACATGTGGCATTCATCCAAGAGCCCAAAACATGCACGACGCCAAGTGTTTCGTCCTGCTTGATGACCCGTTAGTGGGTAGTTATTTTCTACCATTATAAATAGCAAATCTTAGGGATAATTTGGGGTGGTGTTCCATTTGTATACAAAATTCAGTGTGCTCAAAGTACCAGCGTTTAGAAACGAGCATGTGAAAATGTATGTTGGAGTAACACCATTGTTTATGATTCAATGCAATTTACCAAGTTCTTTTTATTAAAAGTCTCTTTTAATTTCACACAAGTTAAATTCCTGCATTTACCAGTCTCTTTGATTTAAACCTTTCTCTAAGTCTTTTTTTTCAGTTACTTTAAGTTTCTTGTAAAATCCTTTTTCACTTCTTTACTTAGTCGAATCATAGAAGTTTTACGTAAGAAATCAATTTAGAACATGTCTTAGGATTTGTGTGGTCGATCCTGCAAGTTACTCAGTTTTACATAAAATTGATAGACCAGCGGTTGTTTACCATTTTTACCAGTAAACAAATTGGCACGCCCAGTGGGACCATGCTAAATAACATTTTTGCAAAACTTAGAATTCTGTGATTTGCATATCCTTTTTGTGGCAAGTACTTCGTTGTATGTTATTAAGGAGTGGAAAGGTAGCCACCACAAACGAAGAGAGACCAAAAAGAAAATATACGAGGAAAATGGAAAGCACTAACCAGCCAAATAGTTCAAATCCTCAAACTACATCCGGGTGTCAATGTAGAACCAACACCTGGGTCTTCGACTGGAGGACCCACCGTTCCTTCGTCTGCATCCGAAACTATGCCTTCTATGGCTAGTTCGACACCAACTCATTCCATTCCCCATACCGCACCAGTCTTGACATATGTGGGGCCAAGGGGACCCCCAGTAACTCCTCCTCCAATCGGAACGTCTACTTATTGACAGTTTCCACCACCAGTTTTTTCAATGCCCTTAAATGGGCGAGAGCAGCCTTACGGGATGCCAAATTCCATGATGATGAATTTACAAAATGCACCCCCAGTATATTATGAACCCGTAATGACATCCCCTTTACAAGGGTCGGGGTCTGGAGTAAATATGGGTCGAAACCAATCCTTAGGAGTAGGATATTCAACCCAAGTGCCATGCTTGACGAATACCACCGCAACCTATTTAAGGCAGCAAATGGATGAGAGTAACCACCAAATGGTCCAAATGATGTCTCAAACCATGGGGGAAATCTTTCAGCCTTTAATCCAAAACACTACCCAGACCAATCTTCACAACCAGCACCCACCAGAGCATCATCATCTACACAACGGGTAACATTTGAATCTTTAATTTCTAAAAGGCTAACTACTTCATTTGCGGAACTGTTTTCTAATCGGGCTGTTATAAGACAACATGGGTTTTATCCTCTGATGGGTCCAGATTTTCACATTCATGAGATTTCTGAACTTATAAAATTTCAAAATCTTAGTGAATTTGTAGAATGTGATGATAAGTATAGTGAAGACTTGACTCGATTATTCTATTGTGGGATCAAGGGCAAATTTCGTGGGGCTGAGTTTAAATTCTCCATGAATAATACAGAATTTGAAGTGACAAATGATGTATGGTCTACATTGTTTGTCTTGGACACTGATGACACTCTCCCAAAGGTTACTGATAAAACCTTTGTTTAGGGCTATGAATTTAAAACTGCTCTGAATTCAATGTAGCGGGAACCGTATTCAGCAGATTTTGTGGCAAGTGAATTATTTCCTAAAAGTTTCACTATCGGCCATCTAAAATTCAAAGATCGTATTCTTCAGTGGATTGTTGCTCGCATCTTGAGGCCTAAGAAAGGAGGATACTTAAGAGTTGAGCAGACAGAGGTTCACCTCATCTATATTCTCAAGAATAGGATCAAAATTAACTGGCCCTATTATTTTTCTTATAGGATGTTCACTACTCACAGCTCCCACAAATTTCTGGCACTTGGTTATGCGTCTGTTGTTGCAAACATCTTGAATCACTTTGATGTTCCTATTCCGCAGATTTGTCACATTCATATCACTGCTGAACAACAATTTCTTGCCAAAACCCTTTCCATGATGGGTTACTTTTGGAAGTCACGTGAGAACAGGTTCATCTATTGACCAAGATCCACCCATCCTGAACATGATGAACCGGTTCATCTTGAAGCAAGTGATGATGAAGGCATTCTTGGAAATGCAAATCAAGTGGTTAATGATGAAAATGTGGTCGTACAGGAAGATGTGGTTATGCAAGAGAATGCGGATATGCAGGAAGAGGACAATGAGGCATGGATGGGCCAACAACCTGAAGAGACCTCTGAAAATCAAGGCTGGGGTCAGCGGCAACAAAACTGCTGGACTGTGCTTGGTGATGCATATGTTCCTCCATCTTATGGTGAGGACTATGAATGGCAGCCACCGGAAAATTCTGCTCCTCCAACTCCAGCATTCCAGCATGATCAGCAGTCGTCTGAAGAAATTCTAGCAAGGCTGAATGAGTTATCTCTGCAACATCAAGAATTCCAAGCACTGCAGGACACTCGATACACGACTCAGCAAGAACAGTTCACAAATCTGTCTAACCAACTATCTTCTCACGTCACCAACTTCAACAATTTCGCAAATTCAGCCATGAATCGGTTCAATCAAATGGATGCCAACTTAACTCAGCAAAATCTGAACTTGGCAAACAGCCTTGGTAACCTCAACAACACCTTGATTAAGCTCAACCTTCAACTCGAGGATCTTCCACCACCAAGTCAACATTATAGGGGAAGAGGTCATCATTTTAGGGGGAGAAGACCATAGAGCTTAGGGCATTATGATTCATTTGTGTTTGCATTTATGTTTTGTGATTTGGTTGTTTTTTGTTGCTTAACTTTGACATGTGCTTCCGTTTGTTTAAACTCTTCCGGAGTGAATGTTTTGCTTGTTTTTTTTGTTCCATATTTAATCATTCCTAATTTTACATTAGCAGTATCATATGTGGATGCATGTTAATGTGTGTTTATTGCAAATATATGATGATCCAATACGTATTATACCACATTATTTTGACCACTGTCTTTTCTTGTTTTTGATGTTGTCAAAGGGGGAGAAGAATAACAAGAAGAAATCTTATTTACCAGATCTCAAAGACAGGGGGAGCTTTGTTCACTCTCAAATTACATATCTTGTGACAGCTAAGAAAGTGTTGCCATCATCAAAAAGGGGGAGTATGTGAGGGATATTCTCCTAGCTACCTTGTTTTAATGATGTCAACAAACATATTAGATTGTAATTTGAGCGGTATCACTTCACGTGTCGGGCATATAGCGTCTAACCATTATCGTTCATATGTCTAGATGCATAGGATCTTATTCTCTCCAATAATAAATGTCCACTATCGTTTTAGTTGTGTCTAGTATGTGTCTTTGATATTGGTCTGGTAAAAATGCTCAGAAAAATTGAATTTCCTGAAAATTTGCACTTCATGCGCTGACCATTCAGTTCATTCGCTAACCCCAAATTTTATGCGCTAACCTCCAAAACTTGCGGGAAAGCGCTCAAATTTGTAGACACGAAATTTTTGTTTTATGCGTCGACGCATGAATGCTGGAGGTCGACGCATGACCTCAAATTCTGCACTTTTTCACTAAATTTCTTTTTTGTTATTTTTCTGTCATTTTTCTGTTGGTCATATTTTTCATATAAATAGTTTTGGTCATCCTTTTATTAACTACAAGAAACGTGAAAGATATATGTCATTTATCTCTTCATCTTCATCTTCTTCATTGTGTAAACAAACAATCACACATAATCATCTTTGTTTGTGTCGCCCAATGATCGAAGTGATAATGATCAGAATTTAGGAAGTGTAATCTTCATCTTCTGGGTTGAGAGTTTGGCAGGTGTTTCTTGAATAAAACCAGTTGGTTTTGTCCTCCAAGAATCGGATAGATTTTGGGGGTTTTTTCACAAACTGTTCTTTCTACAGGGATTCGGCTGGGCGAAGGTAATCGGAAATTGGCGCAATTGTTCGGTTTAGTAGCTGTAATAAGAGGATCGTAGAAAGGAGGTTTGGGTTTGAATTCTTGGTAGATTGCAATTGACCGAGTGAAGGTAACTGAAGAACGGTGGTTTCTGTCGGTTTAGTAGCGTGAGACGGTAATTGAATCAACCATATTCGGAGCACTTGATTCATTTTGAATCAAGGGAAGAGAAAATTTTGCATCAATGATCGAAGACGTTCGAGGGTTTGGATGTTCATTGTTTTCTCTTGTAATAAACAATTTACAACAACAGTATATATATATATATATATCTCAATTCCATTTGTGGAGTTGGGGGCAGACGTACCCTGATAACGAGAAATCGTATCATATAAACACCGCATTTTTAGTCCATTTTCATAGTGCATTAATCCGTTTAACTCCCGATTGTTTCGAGTTTTTATGTTTTTCCACAGGTACAATGGTTCTCTACTCAAAAGTGTGCAAAAAGATCATATGAAGAAATTCAACATGAAAAGATAGAAGAAACCAACAATCTGCCAAAGTCTGCATTTTTTGTAGCTCTGACGGTCGTAACAGCTCTTTTACGATCGTAACACACTCCTAGCGCGTGACGACCGTCACATATTGGTTACGACCGTAACACGCTACTTAATGTGAAAAATACCCGTCACCAAGTTCTTACGATTGTGACAAGCCCAATTTAGTTTTATGAAGGATGTGAAGACGTGGGCAACGAAAGGTGGAAGAGTCTTCAGTGACTCCTACTTTCTCTCAACCTCAACGACCAACGAAGCTGCCCAGTCTCCTGATTTCTCTCAACAAACAGCATGCTGAAGCCCACGAACTTTCTCCAACTGACAAACACAAATGCTTATAAATACCAAAGAATCAGATGAAGAAGGGGACGGAGTTTTTGATATAATTTTCTTGCGGAAGCTCTGCCGAACTTGCAACCTAAATTTCCAGTTTTATTTCAGTTTTTTTTATTTATGTTCTTCATTTCCTGTTTTTCCCTTTACCGTTAAATAGCAATTTCCAACATCAGGAAATTGCTATCGTAGCTAGGATTTATTTGTTTTAGCCTCAGAACTTGTTAAATTTCAATTCCAAGAGTTCCAAACTTGCCATCTTCTGTGGAAGAGGGAGCTTGAGGAATAGTGCATTGTATCAGGTTCTGAATCGTATTAATATAATTGTCATTTTTTTTATGCTAAATTATCGTTATTTAATTACTATGAGTATTCTACTGCATCTAGATTATATCGTTTGTTTATCTGTTTTGATTAGTATGTCTAGCTAATTTTCTAGAGTCGGTACGTATAAGAGTAACTGAACGGGTAAAACCGATCCTAAGCTAAAATCCTAAATAACTTAATTTCTGGCTGTGACTTTTTATTATAAAACTAGGCTTTTTGTTATGAGAGTAAGAAAAGTAGAATTGGTTAGGATCGAGACCACGAGAGTGTGAGGTTTTAACCGGATAGCTAAAGTTAGGCATTTGATTTAAAAACAGCGAGAGCGCTTTAAAATGAATTAGACTTTATTAAGTTTTCAAAGAGTATTTTCTAAACACTTATGGGCTAGCGAGAGCAGGCATAAGACTTTAGGAGTATAATCTAATACCAGACCACGAGAGTGTGAGTTGAGGGTTTTTAAACTGATAATTTCTACAGAATAACTTAAGTGAAATATTTTCATATGCTTAGTTTCGGTTAAATCCGCATAGGTTCACTATACTACATACCGACTGCTTTATTAATATTTCTTAATCCAATTTAGTTTCCCGCTTTAATTCTTTAGAAATTAAAACCGTGACATTATCCGCCTTAGCTAAACATAGTAACTATAGGTAGCACTAGATTGATTATCAAGTCCTTGTGGGTTCGATATCTTTTTAAAACTACGCGATAGGACTGTGCACTTGCAGTCAGAATCTATAGACGTACTAAGTCGCGACCAAGTTTTTGGCGCCGTTGCCGGGGACTTCGATTTAGTCAATAGTGCAATTTCATTGTTGCGCCGTATAGACTAAGGCACCAACCATATTTCCCTTTCATTTGTCGATTGTATGCCAAGTACCCGCTCTCAAGGCGACATCTTGCAACCACCAATCGATGAATTAGAACGTTTCTTACATTTAAGACGCCGAACAGTAGAGTATCAACGCAAGCATAACATTCCCGATCTTCTTGCTTATCCTCCTGAACCAGTCAACGAACAAGACATGGCCGAAGGACCTCAGGACAGACCGCTGAAGTATTACGCTACTCCGTCTTAACAGGAGCCTCATACTAGCATTGCTGCTCCCGCTATCAACCGAAACGATTTCGAGTTGAAACCTTCATTGCTCTCAGCCGTACAACAACACCAATTTTCTGGAAATCCGACGGACGATCCTAATGAACACTTGACCAAATTTGTGCAGTATGCTGACACAGTGAAAGCAAATGGTGTGACTCCAGATGCGATAAGACTATGTCTTTTTCCTTTCTCTCTAAGAGATAGAGCTTGGGCTTGGTTGCAATCCTTGCCATCCAACTCTGTTACTACGTGGGAAGAGTTAAAGAACGTTTTCTTAGCAAGATATTTTCCACCGAGTAAAACCGCTATGCTAAGGGCTCAAATCAACGGATTTAGACAAAAAGATTCAGAATCTCTCTACGAAGCGTGGGAGAGATACAAAGACATGATGAGACTTTGTCCACATCACGGTCTTGAAAATTGGGTAACCATTCATACCTTCTACAATGGGCTTCTATACAACACCAGATTAACAATAGACGCTGCCGCGGGCGGTGCACTTATGGACAAGCCATACAATGAAGCCTATACCCTCATTGAAAATATGGCTCAAAACCATTGTCAATGGGGAGGTGAGAGAACTGTTGTGGAGAAACCCCAGACGAAAGGAGGAATGTATGAAGTAAGCAGCCTAGATCACGTCCACGCGAAGGTAGATGCCCTTGCCCAAAAGATTGATAACTTGACCATAACACCCCCAGCCACCGTGGCTGCTGTAAGTCCAAATTGCGAAATATGCGGAACTCCAGGACACACTGCCCCAGAATGTCAAATTTTAGCTGGAATGACCACAGACCAGGTGAATTATGCTCAAGGAAATCCGTACTCAAATGCCTATAACCCAGGCTGGAAAAATCATCCGAACTTTTCCTATAAGAACAATAATGCCTTGTATGCACCTAACCAAGCACCTGCTGTACCACCGGGATATCAAAAACCAGCCATAGCCGCTCCAAACGTTCCTAGAAAATCCAACCTTGAATTGATGATGGAAAATTTCATAGCTACCCAAACTCAAACGAACAAAGAATTCCTAAATCAAAACATACACACTAGTGAACAGATTAAGCAATTAGCGAGCAAAGTAGACGCTTTAGCCACCCACAATAAAATGCTTGAAACTCAAATTTCACAAGTGGCTCAACAACAAGCATCTACTGCTGCTCCAGCTGGCACATTTCCAGGACAGCCACAACCAAATCCAAAAGGTCATGCAAACACAGTTATATTAAGAAGTGGAAAAGAATTAGACGGACCTATTGATCTTAGGATTGAAAACCCAGCTATGTACCAGAAACCAGATAAACCAACTGAAAAGGAGAATGAACCAGAAGAGAAGGAAGACAAAAATCAAGAGGCCGTGGAGAATGAGAACCCTTATGTGCCTCCACCACCTTATAAACCACCAATTCCATACCCTCAGAGATTAACCAAGTCCAAAACGATGGGCCAGTTTAAAAAGTTTGTTGAACTTCTGAAACAGTTGAATATTACTATTCCGTTTACAGAAGCTATCACTCAGATGCCCTCGTATGCTAAATTTCTCAAGGAAATCCTATCTAACAAGAAAAAGATAGAGGACAACGGAACAATTACACTTACTGCTGAGTGTAGCGCTATTATTCAAAACAATATGCCCCCTAAGTTAAAAGATCCAGGTAGTTTCTCTATACCTTGTAACATTGGAAAGTTCGTCATAGACAAAGCTCTATGCGACTTGGGAGTAAGTATCAGTGTCATGCCCCTATCTATTTGCAAAAAGCTTGAGATGGGAGAACTTAGACCCACCAAAATGTCCGTTCAACTAGCTGACCGATCAGTTAAATACCCTGTAGGTATACTGGAAAACATTCCAGTAAGAATAGGTTAATTCTATATCCCGACCGATTTCATAATCATGGACATTACAGAGGACTCAGTTACCCCAATCATATTAGGAAGACCTTTCCTAGCCACAGCTGGAGCCATAATCGACGTGAAAAAGGGCAAACTAACATTCGAAGTCGGAGAAGAAAAAGTGGAGTTCATCCTCACTCAATTCTTACAAGCACCAGCCATGGATGACACATGTTATCTGATTGACGTGATAGACGAGTGCGTAAGAGAGATGGAAGCAGAACAAACCACATATTCGGAGATAATGAAAATTCAAATCCCCCCGATTTTCGAAGATGACGATTGGCGCGAACCGTATCAAGATGATAGTCTAAGCGTAAGTTTAGCACTTACACCGGATCATATGCCAAGTCCAAAGGAATCATACTCAGAACTGAAAACCTTACCCAGAAACCTAAGATACGAATTCCTAGACACCGAATGTAAGCGACCAGTAATAGTCAATTCTAATTTAGGAACGCTCGAAACTAAGAAATTATTAGACGTCCTAAGGAAGTACCCGACTGCACTAGGTTACAACATTTCTGATCTAAAAGGAATATGTCCTTCAATCTGCATGCACCGTATTATGCTAGAAGAAGATTGCAAAACCTCTAGAGAACCTCAGAGAAGAATTAACCCAATCCTCAGCACTGTAGTCAGAGATGAAGTTAAGAAGCTACTGGAAGCAGGAATTATATATCCGATCTCCGACAGTCAATGGGTTAGCCTAGTGCATGTCGTACCAAAGAAAGGAGGTATCACTGTTGTGAAGAACGCAAAAGGCGAATCTATAACTCAAAGAGTTGTGACTGGAAGTAGAATGTGCATCGACTATCGAAAACTAAATAAAGCTACTCGAAAAGATCACTTCCCTCTACCTTTCATAGATCAAATGTTAGAACGATTAGCCAAACACTCGTATTTATGCTATCTAGATGGTTACTCCAGATTTTTCCAAATCCCTATTCACCCTGATGATCAAGAGAAGACTACATTCACGTGCCCCTATGGAACGTTCGCTTATAGACGAATGCCCTTCGGATTGTGTAATGCCCCTGCAACCTTTCAACGATGCATGATGTCAATCTTCGCAGATTTCATAGATAACATCATGGAAGTGTTCATGGACGACTTCTCTGTATGCGGGCAAAGTTTTGAAGGATGCTTATCAAACCTAGAAAAGGTACTAGAAAGATGTGTGAAAGTAAACCTCGTGCTTAACTGGGAAAAATGCCATTTCATGGTCAGAGAAGGAATCGTGCTAGGACATGTTATATCAGATAAGGGATTTGAAGTTGATAAATCTAAGATAGAAGTCATAAAAGACCTTCAACCCCCAAAGACCGTACGAGAAATACGAAGCTTTTTAGGCCACGCCGGTTTCTACCGACGTTTCATTAAAGATTTCTCGAAAATCACTAAACCCTTTACCGGTCTATTAATGAAAGACGCTGAGTTCATATTCGATGAAAAGTGTCTTAACGCTTTTGAGACTCTAAAAACAGCTCTTATCACCGCACCAATCATGCAACCACCCGATTGGAGATTAGCCTTTGAGATCATGTGCGATGCGAGTGATTATGCCGTAGGCGCAGTTCTAGGACAAAGGAAGGACAAGAAACTTCACGCAATCTACTATGCTAGTAGAACCTTAGATTCCGCTCAGATGAACTACGCCACGACTGAGAAAGAACTGTTAGCAGTTGTCTTCGCCCTTGACAAATTTCGTTCCTATCTAGTAGGAGCTAAGATAATCATTTACACGGACCACGCTGCTATCAGATACTTACTAACCAAGAAGGATGCCAAACCAAGACTCCTAAGATGGATCCTACTATTGCAAGAGTTTGATCTGGAGATCAAAGATAAGAAAGGCACTGAGAATGTCGTAGCAGACCACTTATCAAGAATAGAAAGTATTAAACCCGAACAAGTGCCTATTAACGACGATTTTCCATACGAACAGCTGACAGCGCAAATAAGAAGCGATCTAGCTCGACTAGATCCAAACAAACTAGAACCTAAAGAAGCCGTGGAACAATCCATACAGATGAAAGACTGCCATGGTATGCTGACATAGTCAACTACTTAGCTGCAGGCGCACTTCCACCGGATTTGACATATCAGCAGAAAAAGAAATTCTTCCATGATCTCAAGTACTATTATTGGGATGAACCCTTATTATTTAAGAGAGGACCAGATGGAATCTTCCGTCGATGCATACCTGAAGAAGAAATAGAAGATGTCATTTCTCATTGTCATTCATCTCCATATGGCGGACATGCAAGCACTTCGAAAACTTGTGCCAAGATCTTACAAGCTGGCCTATTCTGGCCTAATCTATGGAAAGACGTCCACATCGCTGTGATCAACTGTGATCGGTGTCAACGCACTGGTAATATCTCAAGATGCGATGAAATGCCTCAAAGAGGAATATTAGAGGTGGAAGTCTTCGATGTGTGGGGAATCGATTTCATGGGACCCTTCCCATCTTCTTTCGGAAACAAGTACATACTCGTAGCTGTTGATTATGTTTCAAAATGTATCGAGGCTATAGCTTCTCCTACAAATGACACACGAGTAGTAATTAAGCTCTTCAAGAATGTAATCTTTCCAAGATTTGGTGTGCCTAGACTTGTCATTAGTGACGGTGGCTCTCATTTCATCTCGAAAATATTCGACAAATTATTGTCTAAGTATGGAGTCAGACACCGTGTAGCAACACCTTATCACCCACAAACCAGTGGACAGGTTGAAGTCTCAAACAGAGAAATAAAGCAAATTCTAGAAAAGGCTGTCGCCATATCTAGGAAAGATTGGTCATCCAAGCTTAACGAAGCTTTATGGGCTTATAGGACCGCCTACAAGACACCTATAGGAACTACACCCTTCAAACTTGTGTACGGAAAGTCCTGTCACCTCCCGGTAGAACTAGAACACAAAGCATATTGGGCGATTAAAATGCTGAATATTAACTACACTGCCGCAGGAGAAAAGCGAGTCCTTGATATAAACGAACTGGAAGAATTAAGATTAGACGCTTATGAGAACGCTAAGATATATAAAGAAAGAACCAAAAGATGGCACGACAAGCGTTTATCTAGGAAAGAATTCAGTGTGGGAGACGTTGTGCTCCTTTTCAACTCTAGACTTAGGCTCTTTCCTGGGAAATTGAAATCTAGATGGTCAGGCCCCTTTGAAATTACGAAAGTGTTCCCTAGCGGAGCGATAGAAATTAAGGGTAGGAATAGTGAACCGTTCACAGTAAACGGGCAACGATTAAAACATTACCATCACATAGAAAATAGAGACTATGCGAATAGTCTAAAACTCTTAGAGTTGTCCACTAATTCCCCTGACTAATCTACTACTAAGCACTACGCCAGGCTTATGACGGTAAAAACAGCGCTTAGTGGGAGGCAACCCACCTTATTGCTTTCTTTGTTTTATTTTTATTTGTTTCTCTTCATCATTATTGATTTTATCTTATTTTCCACTTTCTGCATTTTCGTTTCTTTTAAAGCTTTGTTTTCATTATTTTCTTTCGTTTTGTTTTCAAAAATTTTTATAAAACTGCTGTACTGATTTAAAAATTCTACATGCTACAGGATTTCTAAAAAGCCTTTTCTACCTTACCCTTTTTTCCCTGATTTGTTTCTCCTTCTCTAACATTCACTATGGAACCAAAACCACATAACTTTATGGAAACCACTTTTAGAGGAAGAAACCAAATGAGGAGGTTTGAAGAGTTGTCACAGAGGAACATTGGTATGACTCTGTATTATGATGAACCAACTATGGACATCCTAGGTATCTCTGACAGTATCCTTTACCTGTATAACCAACTTGGATGGGAAAAAACCCACATTAAGTCTAGATTTGTCACCTACCGCGAGCTTACCTTTGAATTCTTGAGCTCCCTAGTTCATATACCTGAGCGCGGTTTCGGACCTAGAAAAGGATTTATCGGTTTCAGACTATTCGGTATTGAATTCGGTTACAACCATAAGGAATTAGCTGACCTCCTAGGATTCCCTAGCGGACCTTTTGCTTTTACTGAAACCCAGGTAGAACTTATGGATATTGAGCTGGATTTCTTTTGGGGAACCTTAACCGGAAATTATCACCCTGAGCCGAATAACATGGATAACAATGAAATACATAATCCCGCTATTCGCTATTTCCATAAGATCCTAGCCCATACCATATTCGGAAAGGAAGAAAACCGAACCGAGGTGTGTAAGGATGAGATATTTTTACTGTACTATATGACCCAAGGCCGCCCTGTCAATGTTGTGCCCTTCATGATGAAAACCTTTTGCCGCATTCTTCAGGACCCTGATGCACCGATCATCATAGGAGGCGTTGTCACTATGATTGCTAACGCACTTGGACTTAGATACCAGCTGCATAAGTGTACACCCTTTGGTTCCATTCGTCCTATGAATATAGATTTCTGTTTTGACCGACGCCTAATAGGAAATATAGGACCTGCACCTTTTGAATACCTGATAAGGGACGAAGTTGTCACCTTATTCACCCTTCCGAACCATGCAAAAGTGAGTGTCCACAATCGTGACAATTGGCTTTATGAGCTGAACCCACCTGACCATCCATCAACACCTGAGACACCACAATCTTATCAAGTCATTGATGAAAAGATGTCTGATTATGAGAATGATCCTGAGACCCCTCCTGGTTATTATGAAATTAACAACATTGTTGAGGATAATGATGCCCCTGAAATAAACAAAGGAGAGTACACTGAGAGTTTGAACAAAATCTTAACCACTCTGGAAGTTTATCGGACTGAGATTAATGGAGTTAAGGATGAATTGAAAAGCATGCGTCTCGATATAATAGGCTTAACTGACATTACAGTGGACCAGTTTTATCATATGAATTCAGCCTTGGAAGAATTAAAGAAGAGACTTGGATGATGCAGTAGTGATCAGCATTTTTATTTTTCTTTCTGTTTTTGTTTCTAGGTAGTTTCCTTTTTTGCAATTTACATTTCAGTCTGATTCAATTCTACACAATTTTACTTTCTGCAAATTTTAAATTTATGTTCAAGAACAAGTATTAATTTCAATGCAAATTTCATTTAGTTCTCTTATTTACAAGTTTCGTTCAAATTAAATTTACTGCATATTTATTACTTTTCTGCTCATTAAATTACTATCAGTAACTTATAACACTGATATCTCCATTTTGAAATTTTTTATTGGCTATATAATGATTGAGATGTGTTTTAAATTTCTGATATTACGCTAATTTTATATAATGTTGAAATGATGTGTTGGAAGAGCTATGATAGAATGAAAATATAAGTGATTTCTAGGGAGAAATTCAAAAATTGTTGTTGTAACGGTCGTATCATACCCATGACGATCGTAACGCGCATTATCCCGTGTTACGACCGTAAGCCCTTCGTGACGACCGTCACGCCGTTCTGAAACACGTCTGTTTTTCCATTAACCACCCATTATCACCACTTAATCCCCACTACCCCATTCACATTCCAACTTCCCACAGTCACATTCCAACTTCCCACGTTCTTTTCCTCATCTATATATTCAAACCATTTCTTCATAAATCTCCACATCTCTCAAACCCAAACATTTCAATCTCAAAACTTGTTGCATGCTATGGCCAACAACCAACAACAAATCCCTAACCTCATTTTCTGAGATGGAAACCAAGGAGAAACCCAAAGAACCAGATACCAGAAATTCCAACGCCGCGGTCTCCAACCGACTCGGTATGTCGACCATGACTGCCTGAGGACATTGGGACTGTTTGAGAGTGTTCAACATCTTCTGCAGAATGTCAACTTATGGCATCTGTGCAGTCAGCCTCAACCTATTTACGAAGCCCTCACGTTGGAGTTCCTGAGTTCATTTGTTTACATAACTCCATCAGGATCTAATAGCCAACTCACTGGCGTGGCCACATTCCGCATGTTTGGCGTAGTGTATCAGTACACATAAAATGATATCGCGCAATTGCTTGGTTTTACTTACGGTGAGGGAGTTCATCACCGTGTGCCCGATAATTTCAATGAGGAAGCCTTTAATTTATGGTACAGATTGTCCAACAATCGTGCAACATCATTCGAGAGCCTCAACGCCACTCTCATTCATAACCCCGCCATCCGGTACTTCCACCGCATCCTGTGCAACACTATTTTCGCCAGAGATAGCAACCACAAGCTCAACTCCAAGGAGCTTTTCTTCCTGCATTGTGCATTGACCGGCCAGCAAATAAACGCCGCTCCGTTTCTCTTGGCTCATATTCCCTCCATTTGCACAAGAGGTCGCCAACCCTTCTATTTCGGAGGGATTGTCACTTCTATTACCTTAGGTTTGAATCTTGGTGCCGCTCTCACTGATATGCCTTCTATGGCACCGGCTTTGCTTACCCTGGACCACTGCAAGTCTACACACCTCATCCATGAGCGAGAAGATGGCAAATTCAATCCGGAGATCCGAGGTGTCATTTATCATAAAATTATTTTGCCTTGCAGGAACCGAATTGATCCACAAAACCCAGCCAATTGGGTATTTGATCCAGCAGCTCCCGAGGGCCATATTCCTATTCCTGAAGAACAACCTAATGCCCCCGTGGACGAGATAGAGGAAGAGATGGACCGTACTGCCCCCGTTCACGACATACCTGAGACTTCATCCAGGCAGCCTCCAGCCGATGTCACTCTTGAAGAAATTCTCCGTGCCATCCACCAACAGAACCAACTTGCCGCCGCACTTGAAAGGAAGCAATAAGAGCAATATGATAGCCTCTTTGTACAAAATGTTCAGATCTTAAGCAGGCAACAGGTGATGGACGAGAAGCTCGCAGAAGCTTTAAGTGAGATAGGCGCCTTGAGAGCGGAAGTCAGCACTCTTAGCGTCCATGACTCCGACAGCGAAGCCACACCTACTAGACGTGCACGCACCAGGAGCAGAGGACGCAGTCATCAGTAGTCTAGTTTTATTTTAGATTGCATTTTCCCTTTCGTTTTGTTTTTATATTGTATTTCCCTGCTATTATATCACAACATTGAGGACAATGTCTGATATAGTGTGGGCGACATACCTTTCCTTTCCTTGTATTTCCCTTCCGCATTTTCACTTAAGCATGAATTTCTATATGATATCTCTCATTTTCAATTTTCCCCGCTTTATTTAGCCATACCAAAAATTTTTGCTTTATCTTCGCATAGCTCGACATATCTACCTTAATGGAATCTTAGATAGGAAGCCGAGAAAGATTCAACAAGATCGATACAGTTATGACACCTTTGACTTCTTACTTACGCGATTCGTTTCAATAACTGTTATACCTATATCTTAAGTTTTAGTTCTAGAGTAACCCTCAGTAGTTTATACTAGCAGTCAGCACCGTCTAGACACAAACCACGTGGGGAGCCGATGAATATAAGTGTTTGATGCCTAATCAATGAAATATCCTTCTTATCTCGCTGCTAAGAAAGGAAAATTTGCACCGAAATTATACGGTCGCATACAAGAGATGAGCAAATAATGAAGGAATCCATTGTTGGTTGGTTCAGAGGTATCTGGTTCCGAACTCGGTAGGGCGTGCTACGGCTCGATCCCCCACAACCTCCAATTTGGATAATATGTAAAGGGTTGCCACACTCGTGTACCAGACCCCGTGCTAAAAAGGATCAAAGTCACTAACCGGCTACTCCACTACGTGCGCGAAAAGACAAAGGGCTTAATGTGATTGCGCTAGAACAAAATCGGGTGAAATAAGAACAAGAGACTCTAGGCAGAATTATAACAGCTATATTGAACAGCTTGTTTAAAATGGAAGTCCACGACTCAGCTTGTTGCTTGTGTCATTAGTGTATCGTTAGTGTTTTACTTAAGTATCAGTCGAACTAACAAATGGTTTCCCGTAATTGTTTCGAAAACCAAAGATATGTTATGCATGTGCGTCTGATAAAACTTGTCCGATTTTCTAATTGATTATTTGCTTGAGGACAAGCAAAGGTTTAAGTATGGGGGAGTTTGATAACGAGAAATCGTATCATATAAACACTGCATTTTTAGTCCATTTTCATAGTGCATTAATCCGTTTAACTCCCGATTGTTTCGAGTTTTTATGTTTTTCCACAGGTACAATGGTTCTCTACTCAAAAGTGTGCAAAAAGATCATATGAAGAAATTCAACATGAAAAGATAGAAGAAACCAACAATCTGCCAAAGTCTGCATTTTTTGTAGCTCTGACGGCCGTAACAGCTCTTTTACGATCGTAACACACTCCTAGCGCGTGACGACGGTCACATATTGGTTACGACCGTAACACGCTACTTAATGTGAAAAATGCCTGTCACCAAGTTCTTACGATCGTGACAAGCCCAATTTAGTTTTATGAAGAATGTGAAGACGTGGCCAACGAAAGGTGGAAGAGTCTTCAGTGACTCCTACTTTCTCTCAACCTCAACGATCAATGAAGCTGCCCAGTCTCCTGATTTCTCTCAACAAACAGCATGCTGAAGCCCACAAACTTTCTCCTACTGACAAACACAAATGCTTATAAATACCAAAGAATCAGATGAAGAAGGGGACGGAGTTTTTGATATAATTTTCTTGCGGAAGCTCTGCCGAACTTGCAACCTAAATTTCCAGTTTTATTTCAGTTTTTTTTATTTCTGTTCTTCATTTCCTGTTTTTCCCTTTACCGTTAAATAGCAATTTCCAACATCAGGAAATTGCTATCGTAGCTAGGATTTATTTGTTTCAGCCTCAGAACTTGTTAAATTTCAATTCCAAGAGTTCCAAACTTGCCATCTTCTGTGGAAGAGGGAGCTTGAGGAATAGTGCATTGTATCAGGTTCTGAACCATATTAATATAATTGTCATTTGTTCTATGCTAAATTATCGTTATTTAATTACTATGAGTATTCTACTGCATCTAGATTATATCGTTTGTTTATTTGTTTTGATTAGTATGTCTAGCTAATTTTCTAGAGTCGGTATGTATAAGAGTAACTGAACGGGTAAAACCGATCCTAAGCTAAAATCCTAAATAACTTAATTTCTGGCTGTGACTTTTTATTATAAAACCTGGCTTTTTGTTACGAGAGTAAGAAAAGTAGAATAGGTTAGGATCGAGACCACGAGAGTGTGAGGTTTTAACCGGATAACTAAAGTTAGGCATTTGATTTAAAAACAGCGAGAGCGCTTTAAAATGAATTAGACTTTATTAAGTTTTCAAAGAGTATTTTCTAAACACTTATGGGCTAGCGAGAGCAGGCATAAGGCTTTAGGAGTATAATCTAATACCAGACCACGAGAGTGTGAGTTGAGGGTTTTTAAACTGATAATTTCTACAGAATAACTTAAGTGAAATATTTTCATATGCTTAGTTTCGATTAAATCCGCATAGGTTCACTATACTACATACCGACTGCTTTATTAATATTTCTTAATCCAATTTAGTTTCTCGCTTTAATTCTTTAGAAATTAAAACCGTGACATTATCCGCCTTAGCTAAACATAGTAACTATAGGTAGCACTAGATTGATTATCAAGTCCTTGTGGGTTCGATATCTTTTTAAAACTACGCGATAGGACTGTGCACTTGCAGTCAGAATCTATAGACGTACTAAGTCGCGACCATACCTAAAGCGAGGACGATTGGGGAACTACCTAATCAAATCGCGTTTGTTCTCTCTTTCCTTAACTCTTTTACAATTCATTTCGTTCGAATTCGTGAAGTCACAAGTCATCGAAATTTCTATAGTAGAGTAATTGTAAGCTGATAAATTGTTTTGTTAAACTGATACAATTCCTTGAATTGTATCTTGGAGCAGCTGTACATTACCCTTTATTGAAATTTTGCACTTAGTGTGTTTTCGCACACTAGGTGTTTGATAATTTGTGTCAAAGCAAAATTCAAACTTGTTGTCTTTAAATTTATCATTTTACCTCATTGGATTGGAATATACATCAACCAAGTGATATTTTGTTGATTGCGTATCTTAAGTGTAATATTCAAAACTGAATTTTTCTCCTTTGCACTCATCCGCGATATATTCGTGCATATCCGATCCTTTTGGTAGAAGGTTCGTTGTAGACGTTCTATCCAGTGGTAGCTTTCGTTTAAACAATTTTAAAAACAAATTTTATAAACCATTTGTGTGTAAAACTCAAGGGATCTATTCAACCACCCTTCTAGATCCATAGCCATCGTTTAACAGGAAGGTGCGCACGGTAAGTCTTCTTTCATATCATTTTAGATACTTGTCATATATCAACTGTATATATACTAGTATAGCTATTTAGATTTTTCCCCGGCAACTAGGTCTAGAACTAGGTAAAGCCATGTTGGTCACTCTTTAAATACAATCAAAACTAGATCCCCATAGGATTTCCAGATACAGTCTTGCCTTCTCTTGGGCTTAAACAATATGGAACAAAGAGAAAGGCAGTATTCTTCATGAACCTTTTCTCAGGTTGTCACTATTAGAAATTGCAAAAGAAATTCTACTCCCCGGAGTTGATCTATTCTCGGTGAATAACATCTCTTGAGTTTCTTTAAACCTCAGAACTTTCACTAAATGATCTATTCTCGGTGAATAACATTTCTTGAACTTTTCTTAGTTTGGGACCTACAGGCTTCCTAAAAGCATCCCCGCCTCCTCTTGGGCTTTGTACAAGGACCCTCCGGCTTCCTAGAAGTTTTCATGCCTTCTCTTGGGCTTAATAGAAGGGCCCTGACGACCTCTTAAAGGTATAAGATAGAACTTAGTCATCCTTTGCTAGAGCAGTCTTTCCAGTGTCAAAACATTAGACCAATTTAGGGTTGATTCTCATCCCTTAAAACCACCCGCCTCCTCTTGGGCATCATACAAAAGATAAAACTCTCCCGCACCAGTAGACTTGGACAATTTAAACCCTTTTGAGTCTCAAAGACATTCTCAAGTTCCCTACACACATAGGAGAAACCCCGGTCACCCTGGATCAATCTCCAGCAGAGCTGAAACCCAGTTACTATCATAAAAATCCCAAATCAGAACATCAGGGTATCTGATATCTCAACTCCTCTGTAAACCTCGGCAAGAGTTGATTTCCCCACTTGGACCTGCTTAGGGATCTCACTAATCCTCAGCAGAAAGTTAGCCTCCTCTAGGGCTTTGTACAAATGATTCTCCCCAGCGGAGCTAACCTTTTCAGACTCTCTTATTGAGTCCACCAACTTTTCAGACTCTCTTATTGAGTCAATCACTTTTCAGACTCTCTTGTTGAGTCGATCAACTTTTCAAACTCTCTTGTTGAGTCAATCACCTTTTAGCACTCTCTTGTTGAGTCAACCTTTTTAGGCTCAATCCTGGGCTTTGTACAGGACAGATAGAAACACTCTCTTGTTGAATCCGTCTTTTCCAGCCTCCTCGTAGGCCTGGTATAAGGATTTCCCTAGCAGAAGTCAAATTCCTCTTAGGTATGATGATTTCTCCAGCTTGTTTAGCCTCAATCCTGGGCTTCATACATGACACATAAAAGCACTCTCTTGTTGAGTCAAAACTTTTTTCGCCTCATTCTTGGACTTTGTACAAGACATAAATCTTCAAAACCTTCTCTTAAGCCTGGGACAAATATCTTCCCCAGCGAAGTCACTTCCTCCCAGCCTTCTTTTAGGCTTTGAGGAATGGATTCCCAAGCAGAGTCAAACTATTTTCAGCCTCAATCTTGGGCTTTGTGCAAGACCGATAATACTCTCCAGCAAGAGTCAAACTCATTTTAGCCTCAATCTTGGGCTTTGTACAAGACACATAAAATTATCCTCACCCGAGTCAGTTAAATTTCCCATTTCAGCCTCAGTCTTGGGCTGTGTACAAGACACATACAAACCTCCCCGGCGGAGTCAAAATCCCTTTTTAGCCTCAATCTTGGGCTTTGTACAAGACATATAGAACATTTTCCTTGGAAAAGTCAAACTTATAGCCTCCTCTTAGGCTTCGTATAATGATATCCCCAAAGAGTCAGTCTCTTTTTAGCCTCAATCTTGGGCTTTGTACAAGACAGATAAAACACTCTCTTGTTGAGTCGGTCATTTCTAGCCTCCTCTTAGGATTTGTATAAGGACTTCCCTAGTTCCCTAGTGAAGTCAATCAACCTCTTAGCTTCAACCTTGGGCTTTGATCAAGGCACACAAAAATCAAAAATCGCTCTTTAGAGATGACAAATTCTCTCTCAGTCAGACCTTTTAGCTTCAATCTTGGGCTTTGAACAAGACACAAATAAGCCTGTTTAGCTTCAACCTTGGGCTTTGAACAAGACACCAAAACATCTCTTTCTTACCATAGAATAGGGGGAACTACAATTGCTCTGATTTCCCTGTTTCGTTTAAACGGGAATACGTAGGCATAAGATTGCGAAATCTTAGCGAGCATACTAAACAAAAACTCTAGGTCCAGTACCTTCACCTTAGGTCCAGTACCTTACCAAAAACACCCGAAAATCAACAAAAACTCACTCACTCATATTTCCCAAGAAACTTTCCCAACCCATTAACGGATAAACACCATCAAGTATAAAGCGAAACCTAAAGCTAATATTCTGTGGATAACCACATATAGGATGGGTAATTGACAACTCCCCATTGTATAACCTGACCCCGGACCCCTAATCTCTTTAAAACGTTTGTTCAGTGGAACATTATCGTGCAAGGTTAGTTTTAGATAGCTTCCCTTTCTCTTCTAGCTTCACGGGATAAATAAGAAATCAGAAAGTAGCACCCACTCCTCCTCATTGCGGTGAGCAAAACCCAGCGATAAGGTGGTCGCGTCACCGACAAAAATCGCTCGCTACAGTAAAATGGCGACTCTGCTGGGGAGTTCTTAGAATGATCCTTGGAGCATCGTCCCCATTTTCCACAGTAAAATGGCGACTCTGCTGGGGATTGATCGTCTGTATAGGACTAGGATTATAGCTATTAAGATGTTAGTTTTAGGAATAAATATATATCGCTTTTCCTACTTGATATCCGTGTTTATTTTTCTGCTAATGGGACTGCGGGTGATGCCGCATCTGGAAAGTTTGAGTGACACCTAAGATAAGTGATGGCATTAGACGGGTAATCTTACAGGGAGTGACTCCCAAATAAGAGATCTCGGTAGACCATCGAATCAGTGGAGAGACCCTTGTAGCGCGATTTTTGTGGTTTCGAATCACTATCGCTTTGGGGTGCTACAGTTCGATTCATTTTTTATCCTGTGAAGCTGATTAAGGAAGGGAAAAAGATTTCTCCAATTAACCCTGCTTACATACTGAGTTTAAACAGATGACTGTTGATTTACAGATGCTATCAAAATAGTGGGTCCCTCTTAGGTTATTTGGCTTAAGAATAGAGTGTCTTGACTGTTCACGAGGCTTTTGGGAAGGTACTATATCTAAAAAAATTTGATTGATGTATGAAGGTACTGGACCTAGAGTTTTTGATTTGTATGCTCGCTAAGATTTCACAATCTTATGCCTACGTATTCCCGTTTAATGAAACAGGGAAATCAGAGCAATCGTAGTTCCTCCTATTCTAAGGGAGGAAAAAGATGTTTTGGTATCTTGTTCAAAGCCCAAGATTTAAGCCAAAAGGGTATTTGTGTCTTGTTCAAAGCCCAAGATTGAAGCTAAAAGGGTAATTGAGAGGGAATTTGTCATCTCTAAAGAGAGAGTGTTGACTTTTGTGTGCCTTGATCAAAGCACAAGGTTGATGCTAGAAGGTTGAATGATTCCACTAGGGAAGTCCTTATACAAAGCCTAAGAGGAGGCTAGGGATGACTGACTCAAAAAGAGAGTGTTTATATATGTCTTGTACAAAGCCCAAGATTGAGGCTAAAAAAGAGACTGACTCTTTGGGGATATCATTATATAAAGCCTAAGAGGAGGCTAACAGTTTGAATTTTCCGGGGAAAATGTTCTTTCTGTCTTGTACAAAGCCCAAGATTGAGGCTAAAAGGGATTTTTGACTCCGTTGGGGAGGTTTATATGTGTCTTGTACAAAGCCCAAGTTGGAGGCTGAAATGAGTTTGTCTCAACAAGAGAGTGCTTTTATATGTCTTGTACAAAGCCCAAGGCGGAGGCTAAAAGAGTTAACTCTGCAAGAGAGTCTTGCAAAGGTGATTGACTCAACAAGAGAGTCTGAAAGTTAATTGACTCAATAAGAGAGTCTTTTATACTCAACAAGAGAGTAATTTGTTGTCTCGTACAAAGCCAGAGATTGAGGCTAAACGGAGATTGACCCAATAAGTGAGTCTTTTATACTCAACAAGAGAGTGATTTGTTGTCTCGTACGAAGCCCGAGATTAAGGCTAAAAGGAGATTGACCCAACAAGAGAGTCTTGACAAGTGATGGACTTAACAAGAGAGTCTGAAAAGGTTAGCCCCGCTAGGGGAGAATTATTGTACACAGCCCAAGAGGAGGTTGACTGTGTTGAGGAAAGATCATTATACAAAGCCTAAGAGGAGGCTATCTTACTGCTGAGGATTAGATCCATAGGCAGGCCCAAGGGTGGGGAACTCTCATGAGAGAGACCGGGTTTCTGCTGGAGATTTATCCAGAGTGATTGGTGTTTTTTCCTATGTTTGAAAGGAACTTGAGAATGTCTTTGAGACTCAAAGGGGGTTTAGACTGTCCAAGTCTACTGGTGTTGAAGAGTTTTATCTTTTGTAGAATGCCCAAAAGAGGGCAAGGGCATTAAGGGATGAGAATCAACCCTAAAGTGGCCTGAGGTTTGACACTGGAAAGACTGCTCTAGCAAAGGATGACTAAGTTCTATCTTATACCTTTTAAGAGGTCGTTAGGATCCTTGTATTATGCCCAAGAGAAGGCATGAGAACTTCTAAGAAGCCGAAGGGTCCTTGTACAAAGCCCAAGAGGAGGCAGGGATGCTTTTAGGAAGCCTGTGGGTCCCCAAACCAAGAGAAGTTCAAGAAATGCAATTCACAGAGAAGAGATCATTCCAGGAAAGTTCGAGGGTTTGGAAGAAACTCAAGAGATGTTATTCATAGAGAATAGATCAACTCTGGGGAGTAGAATTTCTTTGACAATTTCTAGGGGTGACAGTCTGAGAAAAGGTTCACCGAGAATACTGTCTTTCTCTTTGTTCCATATTGTTTAACCCCAAGAGAAGGGAAGACTGTATCTGGAATCCTATGGGGATCTAGTTTTGTTTGTATTTAAAGAGTGATCAACAGGGCTTTACCTAGTTCTAGACCTAGTTGTCGGGGAAAACTCTAAATAACTATACTAGTATATATATAATTGATATATGACAAGTATTTAAAAGGATATGAAAGAAGACTAACCATGCGCAGCTTCCCACAATACAGTTATGTATATGAAAGCATATAAAAGAAAGCAGATAAACACTTACCCGTTGTAGAGCTTCCATGTTGTTTTGTTAGTTATTCAACAAAGAAATTAAAGAAAGTTTTGATAGCAACTATACATTTGGATTCAAAATCAAAGGAGAAAGTATTTTGAACAGAGATCGGGGCTTACAGCTCAGGGAGAGGCCCAAATTTTAACAGTGATGGCACTGTTGTTTTGAATATCGTATCCGAACTTATACAACGACTGAGGCTCAAAAAGTTTTGGTCAAAAGTGAATTGGGTCTTACACTTTATTAGAGGCCCAAAGAGTTTGAAAATGAATAAAGATGGGTCTTATAGCTCCAAGGGAAGCCCAGTTGATTTTGTTAAAAAGGCGACGATCGCGCCGAACGTTTGAAAATATACAGAGGGACTTATACAGTGTGTGAGGTCCAAAAAGGTATTATTTACAAAGGGGTGGGGCTTACACTCTATCAAGAGGCCCAAAGATTTTTTAAGAAAAGGAATGGGACTTATAGCTCGAGGAGAGGCCCAGATGATTATTTGTTTGAAAAATGGCGATCGCGCCGAGGTTTGAAAACACGGTGGGTCTTATACGATGAGCGAGGCCCAAATTATTTTGGTTTTCAAAAGGGGTTGGAAACCATTTAAGTTTGGAAAATCAAGAAAGAAAAAATAATTTAAATGTCAAAAACAAATAAAAATTAATTCTTTGCAAAAATATCAAGTATATGAAATAAATAATATTTTGGGAAATTATTGTAAAATAAAATATTTTAACATTTTTGTGAATTATTAAAAAAAGAATCAACTCAAAATCATTAAAAACCAGAGAGAAATTAATTTTTGAATCAATTAAATAAAATCACAAAAATTCAAATATTTAAAAATTCAAAAAAGGGCGCCAAAAACACCAAGTTCTTGCCTGCGCCCTCTATTTCTTCAGATTTGCGTTTTCCCCTCAATCTCACTGAATACTTGATGAAATCACACAATCCACATATCAATCTACTCGTTTTCACCTCACGATCATGTCTATGGTCTTTACTTTCATTTATTTTAAGCATGGAATAAGAAATCAAGACAAAACCTCAAGAACCCTAAATTCTGCATGAAGGCTGGGAATTTTGATACACGATTCATACAAAGCAATTAATTGAGGGGAAATCCTCCATACATGATTATGAACATATGGCAAAATTATTGTGCGAGGAAATATGCATGAATCATGAAATGACCAAGTTTAGGCTTACTTGAAGGTCGTGGCAGCAAGAGCAATTTGATTTTTGAGTTAGAGGTGTTACAGATGAGTTGTGATGATCTGAACAGCTTCTCTACACCATATGGAATGTGTTTGAATGCTTGGAGTGATTGGAAATGGACTGGAACAGGTTATGGCACCTCAACTGCAACTTGGTTGAAAACTTGAGCAATTGGCTGGTGGTTTTGTGAAATTGGTGTTCCAGATGTTGTTTAAGTGTTTGGATCACTTCTATATGATGTTTATGAGGTGTGTGTGTGATTGGTTTGGTTAGAATTGTTCTCAAACTCAAAGCCCGATAGTGACTTGCTTTAGAAGGCAATTTTGGAAGTGAGAGGGTGATTTTGAGAAAGGCAAGTGTTGTAGGCCTTTGGCGTACTTAAACTAAGGATAAATGAGCTCTATTTATAGTAGAGCAAGTTTGTTTTGCAAGCAATAGTGAATGGCAACTGGTACAGGTTTGAGGCCAATCGGATCGCTTTGGAATCTTAAGTCTCCTCTAGCCATTGACTAGAGGTTAGAGCACAGGCCTATGTGTCTTTGGTTCAGAGCTTATCCTTGACTCATTTAGTTGGAATAGGCTCAGTTCATGCCACCTTGGTGCATCCATTGAATGCTTGGAAACAAAATTGGAGACTTGAGGAATCTTTAGCCTTTTAGGTTTGGCATGCTACTTGTAGATTCAAAGACTTGGGAGGCTTTGGATCAGTGTTTGTTCCTCCTTGGTCTCCCCCTGAGGTGTTCAGATGGATAAAATTGTCTTTCATTTGTACAAATTAGCCAAATCGAGCCCTAATGCACAATCTTCCTTGCCAAGACAGTTTGCAGCAAGGCATATTGCAACTGTCATAACTCCTAGCTCAGATGGAATTTGATGGAGTTCTTGGAAAGCTGATATATCCTATTTCAATATGATGTCCAACTCTGGTTTTGATCCAACCTGAATTATAATGAAAAATTCCTCTACTTTTGAGAAAAAATAAGGCAGATTCTGACTTAGTGAAAATTTCACTGAGTGTTGGAAAAGTGTCACTTTTATGTTTTCAGCCATTTTATCACTCCATAATTTAAAATCCATGAGGAATTGGAATGAGTTGTAGTTGACACTTTTAAAGTATACCATGAGATCTACAAATCCATCTTTGGATCAGCCAAAATGGTTGCATGGATCTCAAGTTATGATCCTTGGAAGTTGGTACCCTAGCCACTTTGTTCCATAACATAGAAAATTTCTAAGTTTTTATGGTTACCCCTTTTACAAGTTATCCCACTTTCTTTGATTTTTCTTGATGAATGATGATTCAAATCACACATTAACATCATTTTAGGGTTAGGGAACCTTGTTTGACCAAAAAATCAAAAAGTCAACCTTTGACTTTTTGTTCAGTTGACTTTTCTAGCAGATGAAATCCAAACTGTGCGATCCTCTATGAAATCAAGTCCTTGGCCTAAATCAAACTTGATGGATATGTTCCATAGGTGTTATAGGGTGTTTTGAATCATGTCCCAAGGTTTGGGAGCATGTCCTGGTCAAAAGTCAAAGCTACAGTTGACTTTTCCCTCGAAACCCTAATTGTTGTCCATGATGAAATTGAAACTTGTGGATCAAGCTTCTTGGATCAATCCATTATTGCAAATGGATCAATGTAGTGTATTGGAGTCCCTCAAATCATGTCTTGAGGTCTTGGCTCATGTTTTGTCCCAAAAGTCAACTTAGGGGTGAATTAGGTCAAGAAACCCTAATTCCTGATTTTTTTTTGTGAATGCATCCCCTGAGGTAAAATTGACTTAATGATTGGGTTTATGAGGTCCCTTGGAGTATCTAGGGTTAGGCTTTGAAGCATTGGCTCATGCCCAGAGGAAAAATTCCATCTGGAGGCTTCAGTCGACTAAAACCCTAATTTGGTGACACTGGCGATCTTGAGGGTTGATCCACTTGGAATGCTGCAACTTTGTGCTTGATTCCTGTTGTGGGAGTCCTATTGATTCTTTATGGATGTTTGAGAGGTTAGACAACTTGAAGATCATGTTATTTCTTGATTGATCCTTTGTTTAAGTGTCTTGAGAGGGCTTGAAACCCTAGTCCTTGATTGTAGTGAATGCTCAATCATCTTTGAGGAGATTGATGAGGCATGATGGTTCATCCATATTGTGATGATGATTTTCACAGTGATAGGAAATCTTAGTGGTCAAAATTTGGGGTATGACAACCCTTTGCGGATTCAATGCCTATACGACTTCGGTTGTTGAAAGCAGATTGTTCGATTGTGGTATTCTATAAAACTGAGGATTTAGTAGGCTACGACCATGTTACTATTTTGTAGTGCGGAAGCTATCGGAAATAGTTGTCACGTGATACTACCCTCATTTGAGATTACTTTAAGATACATCAGCTCGCTCGGGTGAACCGGCCTGATGTTGTTATCCCAATGGGGGTCAATGATTGTGAGGACAGGTACAAAAATCACCAGTATACCCTTTGGGGATGGGTAAAGCCATGACTTCATGACACCGAACCTTTGACCCCATGTTTTTTCTATGTTTTTGTGTGCTGCATTCATGCATTCATTTCATCAAAAAACTTTAAACAAAGAAAATTTTTCTCTTCTAGTCTCTAATTTTCAAATTAAACTAAGACAATGATTGCAAATGTCAGAGAGAGAAAAGATTGCGTTATGGATTTCGGTAGAAGGAAGACTCATAAGTACACCTTCAAGGTTCCAAAATTAGAGGATTTGAGAGGGATGGCAAGGATGATCACTAACCCTGATGCTTTCAGAGCTAAGTATGGAGGACTGCTGTCTCTGTTAAGGGTCCATGTAATTGAAGGAATACTGTCTACTCTGATTCAATTTTATGATCCGGTCTATCACTGTTTTATGTTCCCGGATTATCAACTGGCACCAACACTGGAGGAGTACTCTCACCTGACTGATTTACCCATCACTGACCAAGCTCCCTTTTTCGGACTGGAAGAAATTCCAAAGGATCAGACCATTGTAAGAGCAATCTATTTGGATGAGTCAGAAGTCAGGATTCACATGACAAATAAGGGTGGAATCCAAGGTTTACCAGCCAAGTTTCTGATAAAGAAGGCTCTGTACTTTGTTAGTATAGGGAACGTGGCTGCTTTCGAGAACACCTTTGTTTTGCTCACCTACGGGTTATTTCTGTTTCCTAACATTGATGACTTTATTGACATCAATGCCATTAAGATTTTTCTTATTGGAAACCCTGTACCGACCTTGCTCACAGATGCTTATCATTTGGTACACTTAAGGAATTTGTACAACGGAGGAATGATCACATGTTGTGTACCCCTGCTATACAAATGGTTCATTTCCCACTTACCCAAGTCTGCTGCATTTTGGGATCATAAGAATACTTTACGTTGGTCACAGAGAATTTTTTCTCTTACCAACTCTGACATCAATTGGTACAATCGAATCTATGACGGGATAAGAATCATTGACCGTTGTGGAAACTTCCCTAATGTCCCCTCATAGGAACTAAAGGAGGAATCAGCTATCATACAGTTTTAGTTCATCGCCAATTCGGATACCCGATGAGGCATGTTCCGCGTAATGCTCATCTGGAATGTCTTTTCTTTAAGGAAGGAGAAAATGACAAGGCACTAAAGACAGAAATAGTGCATGCCTGGAAACATGTTCACAGGAAAGGAAGAGAGTCTCTAGGAAAACCGGACTGTGTCTCTGTGGAACCTTATCTCCACTGGGTACAAACTAGAGCTCTCAAGCTGAGGATGCCTTACCCTCATCAAGGAGTTCTTCCGTTAAAGGAATATGTCCTTTATTTTATGTTTGATACGAAAAAGCTTCAGGTTACTCTCAACAAAGTTCAACAGGAGAATAAATCTTAGAAGAACAAGTACCGCATTCTCAATGTGGAGTGTACCAAAATACATCAACTGTTAAAAGAAAAAGACGCTCTTATCGAGATTTTAGAGCAACACGCTGTAGAAAATCAAGAAGACCAAAGGAATTTGCTCGCTCCTTTCACTTGGCAAAGGAATGACAACCCGACAACGACTAAAGAGCCCCGGTCAAAGAAAAGGAAAGTACCAGAACCAGCACCTGAGCTCCCCTCAGAGAGGACTCAGGATCCATAAGTCTAGACTTTTCCTTTTACAGCACTTTGTAAATTACTGTATTTCCATTTCCGTAATCTTTGAATTCAATAAAATGTTTCCCCACTGTATGATATTTGCAATCCAATTGTCGAAGTTTCTTTTGATTAAAAATATAATTAATGTAATCATTGCATATCATTCATCATTCTCACATAACACATTCTTCTTCCGTACGAATCACACGTTTGTGTCTCGATTCTAGAGTCAAACTGTCTCATTCGTAGAATACTCGGGCCAATCGACAAAAGAAAATCGATGACCTCGAGGAAGAGAACAGAGAGTTGAGAGAAGAAATCGACACTCTGAAAGAGGATCTGAGAAAGCTTCACAATGATATGCAAGCTCTAGCAGCAGCTCAGATGCAACAATAAAGGACTGTGATCTCAGAGATCACATCTACGCCCATAGTGGAAAAGTACGATCCTCAGTACAACATACCTAAAGATCGTCCATGGGGCATGCCACTTAAATATGTCCCTGAAGGATATATTCCGCCTATCATGGAAGACCCGGAAACCACAGCAGGAACCGCTGGGACTGAAGGTTACAAACATTGGGAAAGCGAAGATGCCAGGGGCATGATAGCAACTCCTGAAGGTTACAAACTTCGGGAGAGGGAAGCACCAAGAGTCACTGCCGTAATGACTATACCACCACCAGTGGTACACACTGTCCCGAGAGGATAGATTCCACAGATACCGTCTGCTGGAAACAAAAGTATGTACGACAGAATGAATGAGTTCTAGAAATAATTCCTGGAGATGCAGAAGGAACTGCAAGCCATTCGTGGTCAGGATCTATTCGGAAAGGACGCCGCAGAACTTTGTCTGGTCCCCAATGTGAAAGTTTCGCACAAATTCAAGGTGCCCGAATTTGAAAAGTACAAAGGCAACTCTTGCCCTCAAAGTCATTTGGTGATGTACGCTCGGAGAATGTCAACTCAGACAGAGAACCAATAGCTACTGATCCACTATTTCCAAGATAGTTTAACCGGTGCCGCACTCAAATGGTACATGGGTTTAAACCATGCTAAGATCATCACTTTCAGGGATCTTGGTGCTGCCTTTGTTCAACAATATAAGTATAACCTGGACATGGCACCGGACAAAGATCAACTTTGAGCAATGTTGCAGAAGGATAAGGAATCCTTCAAGGAATATGCTCAGAGATGGCGTGAAATTTCCGCCCAAATTTGTCCACCTCTTGAGGAAAAAGAGATGACAAAGATCTTCTTAAAAACCTTGATCTCATTTTACTACGACAGAATGGTTGCCAGTGCGCCCAGTGACTTCACTAAGATGGTGGGCATGGGAGTTCGTCTTGAGGAAGCAGTCTGAGAAGGACATTTAGTTAAAGACACTGGATCATCAAGCAGTACCAAAATATACGGTAGTGTTTTCCCAAAGAAAAAGAGAAAGATATTGGTAATATATCTCTCGGAAAGCAAAGGTGATGGTACCAACCAGTAGCAGCTGTAACTACTGCTATCAACCCTGCGTCTGTTCCCGCGTATCAACCTCATGTTGGTCAGAGCTAACCGAATCAACAACAATATCAGCAAAGGACGCAATAGCCTGTTCAGCAGGCTCGTCCTCAGTACAACAACAACCGTACAACGCGACCACCAGGGTTCGACCCTATACCAATGTTGCACGCATAATTGTTTCAGTTACTACTGGTCAAGGGGCACGTCCAAGCCATGTCTCCTCTTACAGTGCCGGAAAATCCGCCTTTTTGGTTCAAAGCAGATCAGACTTGCCCTTACCTTCAAGGAGGACCAGGGCATAACATAGAAAACTGTCTCAGCTTTAAATCTGATGTGCAGAAGCTTGTTAGGAGCAGGGTTTTATCCTTCAAGGATACAAATCCAAATGTTCAGACGAATCCGCTGCCTCAACACGAGAAGGCTGTGGTAAATTTGATAGAGGAAGAGTCAAAGCACAACTATCAAATTCACGATGTACTCTTATTGGGAATCAACCTGGTCAAGATGCATTGAAAACAGAGCGGATACGGGCATATACCGTCTCATAACTATCACCAGTGTGATATTTGATCTAAAAATAATCAAGGATGTTCTGTGGTGCAATCAGCTCTACAGGAACAGATGGATCTCAGATGGATCCAAGATCACCGAATCCGTGAAGTCAACATGACTTATGCAAATTCCAACGTCATTCAGAACCACAACATCCGTGCGATGAATGTCAACTTGGTGGCAATGCACTCAGGGCAAAGCCAACATCATAATCTGCCATGGCACGATTACAATTCCTATCTAATTTGCTCGGTAAATAATCAGGGATGCTCTGTTGTACAAGAGGCCCTCCAGCGCCAGATGGATCTTAGATGGATTCAGGATTACCGCGATAGAAATCATTATCAAGTGAATATGATTCAAACTTTTTATACTCGCTTGATGAATACCAACTTGGTGGAATTACATGCTACACAAGTCTAGCTCAGTTTTCTAACTTCGCACGAATATCAGAACTGTGAAGTATGTCGTGAGAATGACCAAGGATGTGCACTCGTTCAGAGGACACTGCAACACTTGTTGAACCACTGGTGGCTTCTGATCTATCTAGATGAAGACACGCAATAAGTCAGTATGATTAACGGGAACCCTACTAGGCATCAAAATCAGGATGTTCGATCAATGGAAACAAATCTAGTGAGGTTACACTGCATACAAAGCGGACGTAGTCGGGTGCCACCACACAACTATGAGCGCTGTAGAGTTTTCTTAGAGGATAACCAAGGATGCTACCTCGTGCGAGCAGCCCTTCAAGGTCAGTTAGACCACAAAGAGGTTCAACCATGGTCAAGCTCTGGTTCAATGTCAGGCTATCATCAGGGAAAAGATGTTGTCTTAATCCCTAAACAAGAAGTGGCCAAAGATGTGTGTGCCATAATCCCTCTACTCCATGAATCAAGAATTCCTCCTGATGGTGGAAGGATTTTCAACCTCGAACCAATCGAGGCCGGCTATGATGGTCAGAAAAATCAAAAGGCTCCTGTAGTTATATATCTTCCAGGACCTCTGCCGTATGAATCGACCAAGGTTATCCCTTACAAATACAGTGCAACAACAATTAAGAATGGAAAGGAAATTCCATTACCCTCCGTCGTGAATATTGCAGACATCAGTCGAGTGACACAGGCGGTCGAATCTTCAACCGAGGAGTTGGAGAACCTACCAGAGAAAAGGAACCTCGAACAAAAGTTCCTGATCAGCCAGTCGGTCAGCCCAGTACTCCCGACCTTTCAAAGAACAACGATGAGATACTGAAGCTCATCCAGAAGAGTGAATACAACATTGTTGATCAGCTGTTGCAAACTCCTTCAAAAATCTCTGTACTATCTCTGTTACTCAGTTCCGAGGCTTACAGGGAGGCTCTACAGAAAGTCTTAGAGCAGGCCTTTATGGAACAAGATGTATCAATAAGACAATTCGACAGCATCATCTCCAACATCACTTCCTGCAACAACTTGGGGTTTAGTGATGAGTAATTGCCAGAAGAAGGCAAAAGTCATAACATGGCGCTCACTATTATAGTCAACTGCCAGGACGATGCTTTAGCCAGCGTACTGGTAGATACTGGATCGGCTCTGAATGTTATGCCGAAGTCCACCCTAATGTGACTATCATGTAAAGGATCTCCGATGAGAGGCAGTGAGGTCATCGTCAAAGCATTTGATAGGTCCCGGAAAACAGTTATCAGCGAAGTCGACCTTCCTATAACTATTGGTCCTCACACTTTCCTAGTCATTTTCCAGGTCATGGACATCCGGCCAGCATACAACTGTTTGTTAGAAAGACCTTGGATACACGAGGTAGGGGCAGTCACTTCGACACTTCACCAAAAGCTGAAGTTCGTCAAGAACGACCAACTCGTCACAGTCTGTGGAGAGCAAGTCTTAATCATAAGCAACTTATCGTCATCCACTTGTGTAGAACCGAAAGAGGTTGTAGGAACCCAGTACCAAGCACTTTCAGTGAGCAATGACAATCAATCAGAAAGAGGAACGTCGGTTCTTCGTACAAAGATGCTCTCGAAGCGATCAAAAGTAACAATGCAAAAGGATGGGGACAGCTTGTCATTCCTACAGACAACAAGACAAAGAAAGGTCTTGGTTTTTCTTCAACCTGTACCCAGACTGCTACTAACGATGAAAGTTTTTGTTCCATTCAGAACTTCTTCCATAGTGGAGGTTTCCTTCACCCAGTGTCTCAAGAAGTACATACCATCAACGAGGGTGAATCCCCCGATACAGATAAAGAGTGGAAGTCCTATCTTAATGAGGACGGTTATATGTCTCAGGAAGAGGTGCCTACGCCACTTTGCTATCCCGCACAGAGTCTGGAATATATACCAAGATTAGATGTTAAAATGATATACGGAGATTGTGATCCAGAAGGATGTCGTGCTCCACCCAACTCATTAGAGGAAGACACTCTGATGGAAGACAACTTTGACCACGACTATTATGGCCCAATGGATGGCCTGCCTATCTGGCAGCCGTACCCAGGAGACTCAGGGCAAGAGAGTCAGCCCAACGATGCATATCAGCTGAGCATCATTGAAAAGAATATCTGTGTCCCCACCGAATCATGGGATCATTACTCAGGGCATTCAGAAAACATCCAGTACGACGATGAATTTACAAGAATCGCAGGACAAGAATTCCTTAACTATGCTTTTCCTGGGGTCAACGTCATCGAGAAAGATGACTCCTCCAGTTCCAAAGAAGTGTGGCACACCCTAGGACAACCAAGTGGAAAATACGACTTCTTGGTCAAGTACACCTCTCCTGAAAGCTCTCGCATCAGACTCGAAGATATCCAGCCAACTAGATGGGGAGATCTGCCTGAGAGTGCAAACACTGTGCAGGATACAGCTGAAGAATCCTCCTACGACAACTATGCCTGGGAGACAAATTTCCACGATCCTGCTCCACCAGAAATCAGCGTTATTTCTGAAGACAAATCAAGAAAGGTACCAGACTTTGTGATTCACCGAGGAGTTCGCTGCCAATGGGTTGCTGTAGATGTCCCGAAGATTGTCCATAAGTCTAAGTAATTGTCGTCTTTATTTTAACCTTTCGCCCTGCCCAGGTGAAACAGATGTTTTGATAGGGCTCACTTCTGTAAATGTATCTCTTCGCTTCGCCCAAAGCGACAAAGTTTTGTTTTATAGGGCCGTAGTTTCAAGAATCAACTAAATCGTAATTAAAATAATGTTGTTCTGTAACTTCCACATTTATTGTTGTTTTCTCTTTTCGCTTTTTTAGAAAATGGTAATCCTAAAAAACAACTCAAATAATAAAAACGAGCAGTTTTTAGAAAAATACACTGCTCACACTCTTAAATTCTCTCTATCTCTTCTAAAACAAAATCATCACGTCATACAAATTGCTTATTTTAAACCCCATTGAAACATACGATCCAATGCCTTCTCCCAACTTTGAATTCCCGGTATTTGAGGCTGAAGAAGAAGAAGACGAAGAAATTCTAGAGGAGATCTCCAGATTACTCAGACAAGAGGAAAGGTCCATTGAACCTCACAAAGAGCCGTTGGAAATGGTCAACTTGGGTTCAGAAGAAGAGAGAAAGGAAGTCAAGATTGGGGCACTGCTCAGTCCAACTGTCAAAGAAATTTTGATAAAGCTTCTCAAAGAGTTTCCTGATGTATTTGCTTGGTCCTATCAGGACATGCCAGGGTTGGATACCAGCATCGTGGAACATCACCTACCGTTGAGATCAGAATGTCCGCCGATAAAATAAAGACTAAGACGGACTCATCAGGACATGGCCATCAAAATCAAAGAGGAGGTACAGAAACAGATTGACGCAGGTTTCCTCGCTACATCAGAATATCCTCAATGGTTAGCCAACATAGTACCAGTTTAGAAAAAGGACGGAAAGGTCAGAATGTGTGTAGACTACAAGGATCTGAACAAAGCAAGTCCAAAGGATGACTTTCCCTTACCACACATTGACATACTGGTAGACAGTACAACAAAGTTCAAAGTTTTCTCCTTCATGGATGGATTCTCAGGCTATAATCAAATCAAAATAGCGCCGAAAGACATGGAGAAAACTTCCTTCATCACCCCATGGGGAACCTTTTGTTACAAGGTAATGTCGTTCGGTTTGAAGAACACCGGGGCAACCTATCAAAGGGTCATGACTACTCTGTTCCATGACATGATACACAAAGAAATCGAAGTATATGTCGATGATATGATTGCCAAATCTAAGACAGAAGAGGAGCATGTGACCCACCTGTCAAAGCTATTCGAGCGTCTGAGAAAATACAAACTCCACTTGAATCCCAATAAGTGCACATTTGGTGTTCGCTTAGGGAAACTGCTAGGGTTCATCGCCAGCCAGAAAGGAATTGAGGTTGATCCTAACAAGGTCATGGCCATTCAAGAAATGCCTTCTCCAAAGACTGAAAAACAAGTCAGGGGATTCCTGGGACGTTTGAATTACATTTCCAGATTTATATTCCTCATGACCGCGACATGCGCGCCAATCTTCAAATTACTCAAAAAGAATCAGGATTGTGTTTGGACAGAAGACTGTCAAACCGCCTTCGACAGTATCAAGGAATACCTGTTGAACCCACCGATTCTATCACCTGCAGTGGAAGGAAGACCACTGATCATCTACCTAACAGTCTTGGAAGACTCAATGGGTTGTGTACTTGGCCACAAGACAAAACCAAAAGGAAAGAGTCTGCCATCTACTATTTGAGCAAGAAATTTACTGACTGCGAGACTCGGTACACTATGCTTGAGAAAACTTGATGTGCTCTGGATTGGGCAGCCAAACGTCTTTGCCAGTATATGATTCGTCACACTACTTGGTTAATCTCCGAAATGGATCCAATTAAGTATGTCTTTGAAAAATCTGTTCTCACGGAAAGGATTGCCCGGTGGCAGATGTTGTTATCAGAATATGAAATTGAGTACCATGCTCAGAAAGCCGTCAAACGAAGTATTTTAGCCGATCATTTGGCTCATCAATCGATTGATGATCAAGAATCAGTCGGATTTGACTTCCCAGAACAAGATGTCATGTATCTAAAAATGAAAGATTGCGATGAACCATTACCCAGTGAAGGGCCAGAACCAGGTTCCCAATAGGGACTTATCTTTGACGAAGTTATTAATCATTATGGAAACGAAATTGGGGCAATCATCATAACACCTCAGGGTACCCACATTCCATTCACTACCCGATTGACATTCAAGTGTACAAACAACGAGGCCGAATATGAAGCTTGTATCATGGGTCTCGAAGAAGCGATCGACTTGAGAATTAAGAACTTGGACGTGTATGGAGACTCAACCCTGGTTATCAATCAGATCAAAGGAGATTAGAACACATACCAATCAGGACTGATTCCTTACAAAGACTACGCAAGAAGGTTGTTGCCACTCTTCAACAAAGTCGAGTTTCACCATATCCCTCGTGAAGAGAATCACATGGGTGATGCATTAGCCACTCTCTCTTCCATGATTAGTGTAGGTCAATGGAACGGCATACCTAAGATTGACATAATGCGCCTTGAAATGCCCGCTTACATCTTCACGATTGAAGCAGTCATAGACGATAAACCTTGGTATCACAATATCAAATGCTTCCTTCAGAAACAAGAGTACCCACCTGGGGCATTAAGAAAAGACAGAAAGACCCTCAGAAGATTGGAAGGCAGCTTCTTTCTGAGTGGTGATACACTTTATAAGAAAAACTTCGACATGGTCTTGCTCCGATGCTAGACAGACCAGAAGCGAACATGCTGATAAAAGAAATTCACGAAGGATCCTTTGGCGCTCATGCCAATGGGCACACAATGGCGAGAAAAATTCTGAGAGCAGGGTACTATTGGTTGATCATGGAATCCGACTGCTACAAGTACATGAGGAAATGTCACAAGTGTCAGATATACTCAGACAAAATCCATATACCGCCAACACATCTCAAAGTTCTCTCTTCCCCATGGCCTTTTTCCATATGGGGAATCGACATGATTAACATGATTGAACCCAAAGCTTCGAACAGACATCGGTTCATCCTGGTAGCCATTGATTACTTCACCAAATGGGTCAAAGCAACATCATACGCCAATGTAACCCGACAAGTGGTGGTCCGCTTTATCAAAAACAATCTCATCTGTCGTTATGGTGTTCCAAGCCAGATCATTACTGACAATGAATCCAACTTAAACAACAAGATGATGAAAGAGTTGTGCGTTGAGTTCAAGATCGAACACCATAACTCATCTCCCTACCGACCTAAGATGAACGGAGTGGTAGAAGCGGCTAACAAGAACATCAAAAAGATCATTCAAAAGATGGTTGTAACCTACAAAGATTGGCACAAAATGCTACCCTTTGCTCTTCACGATTATCGCACATCTGCTCGAACTTCAATAGGGGCCACCCATTTCTCTCTAGTATATGGCATGGAAGCAGTACTCCCCATAGAAGTAGAGATCCCATCAATCCGGGTATTGATGGAAGCTGTCATACCCCAAATTTTGACCACTAAGATTTCCCATCATTGTGAAAATCATCATCATAATATGGAGGAACCATCATACTTCATCAGTCTCCCCAAAGATGGGTGAGCATCCACTACAATCAAAATTAGGGTTTTAAGCCCTCTCTGAGTGCTTAGACAAAGGATCAATCAAGGAATGACATGATCTTCAACTTGTCTAACCTCTCAAATATCCATAATGGATCAAAAGGACTCCCACTTCAAGGATTAAGCACAAGGCTGCTCCCTTCTAGGTGGATCAAGTCTCAAGATCGACAGTGTCACCAAATTAGGGTTTTGGTCGACCAGGGCCTCCGGATGGAAATTTTTCATCTGGGCACAAGCCAATGATCCAAAACCTAACCTAATATACTCCATGGAACCTCATGGACCCAATCATCAAGTCAATTTTGCCTCAGGGGATGCATTCATCAAAAATTAGGAATTAGGGTTTCTTGACCTAATTCACCCCTAAGTTGACTTTTAGGGCAAATCATGAGCCAAGACCTCAAGAAAGGGTTTGAGGGTCTCTAATGAACTATATTGATCCTTTTGGAACAATGGATTAATCCAAGAAGCTTGAGCAACAAGTCTCAATTTCATCTACACCACAATTAGGGTTTTAAGGAAAAAGTCAACTGTAGCTTTGACTTTTGACTAGGACAAGCTCCCAAGCCCTAAGTGTAGCGAGCGATTTTGGACGCGGTTCTTAAGCGCTGTTCGCTCTCTGCGGTTGAGCTTAAAACTACAGGTTGATTCATTTTTTATCCTATTAAAGCTGATGAAGGAAGGGAAATAGATGTCTCCAATTAACCCTGCTTTGCATACTGAGTTTAAACAGCGGTCTGTTAGGTTACGGATGCTATCAATGTGGGGGGGCCTTTGTACTGGTTATTTGTATTTTCGCCAATACTGTTTTCTTTCTAGACAGAAGGTTTCTGGCGGGGAACAAGGATTAGGATGTTAGGACTGATGTTTTTGAATTACTGCTTTTGATTGATGGAGATATGGGATTTGGGTTTTTTGTTGATTGTGCTCGCTAATATTTTTATTTCAATCTTATGCCTACGTATTCCCGTTTATCCAAAACAGGGAAATCAGAGCGTTCGTAGTTCCTCCTATTCTATGGGAGGAAATGGTTGTTTTGGTGTCTTGTTCAAAGCCCAAGACATGAAGCGAAAGGTGGTTTGTATCTTGATCAAAGCCCAAGATATGAAGCTGAAAGGTTTCAACTTTAGAGAGAAATTGTCATCTCTAAAGAGGGGGTTGTATGTCACAACTGTTTTATAAAGGAGAATTACTTTAACAGGGATGTGCGGATCCTAGCAATGCCATAATTTCCTTTAAAGGGGATTTTAACCTGAAGGAGAAGACTTTAACTCAGTGTAGAGCAATGCCATCTTTCCTTAGGAATTTCTCATGCTAAAAGAGGGACAGTGGCATGGATGTAGATGATCCAGAGGCTTGCCGCTTACAGCGATTAGATGAAGAGGAAGGAGTTGTTGATGTTTGTGTACTGTGAACGAGGCACAACTTTGATGCTAAAAGGTTGATTGGATCAACCAGTGGTTTTCTTATATAAAGCCTAAGAGGAGGCTAATATGTGTCTCGTACAAAGCCCGAGAGAGAGGCTAAAAGGTTTTGACTCAACAAGGAAGTCTTTTGGTATCTCGTATAAAGCCCGAGATAGAGGCTAATTGACTCAACAAGAGAGTTTTTTGTATCTCGTACGAAGCCCGAGATGGAGGCTGTTGTTTGTTTGGCTCAATAAGAACCTTTTTGTATCTCGTATAAAGCCCGAGATGGAGGCGAAAGGGATGATTGACTCAACGAAGGAGTCTCTTATGTGTCTCGTACAAAGCCCGAGAGAGAGAGGCTAAACGTTGTTTGACTCCGCTGGGGAGAATCTTTGTACAAAGCCCAAGAGGAGGCTATGCTGACTGTTCAGTTAAGTGACAGGTTCGGTATACTAATTTTGAAAGAGAAAATCAGTTCTTATATGAGCAACACTGTACTCCTGGATTTGATTAAAGGATTCGGGTTATTCCTGTTCTTTAAGGAAGCGGGAAATCCGAAGGGTATTGAGACTGTCCGAGTCTGTGGGTTTCCTTCACTTGAGAATGTCTTTGAGACTCAAGGAGATTAGACTGTCTGTGTTTAGAGTTTCATCTTTTATACTGTGTTTTGAGAAACAGTAGTAGACTCTATGAAAGGACTATTCTATGAAGATGACTAAGTTTTATTCCTATACCTCTAGGAGGTCGTCGGGACAATTTGTACGAAGCCCAAGAGGAGGCTAGAATCTTTTAAGAAGCCGACGGGTCCTTGTACTAAGCCCAAGAAAAGGTTATCATTCCCGGAGGAAGAGATCATTATACGAAGCCTAAGAGGAGGCTGTTAATACTTCTAAGAAGCCGTAGGGTCCTTGTACTAAGCCCAAGAGGAGGCTATCATTCCCGGAGGAAGAGATCATTATACGAAGCCTAAGACGAGGCTGATGCTTTTAAGAAGCCCGTGGGTCCTTGTACGATGCCCAAGAGGAGGCCGATGCTTTTAAGAAGCCCGTGGGTCCCCAAACCCCGAGAAATTCAAGGCAATGCTATTCACCGAGAATAGATCAAAGTCAGGAAAGTTCGAGAATTTGGAAGAAACTCAAAGATTCCATTCATGGAGAATACATTCATCTCTGGGAGTAGAATTTCTTGACAATTCCTAATGAGGACAGCTGAAGAGAAGACTGTATCTGGTGAAACTATTGGGGATCTAGTTGTCGGCGTCACCTAGTTCTAGACGTATTTGCCGGGGAAACTCTAAATATATATACTATTATTACACAGTTGATATGAGTTTATGAAAGAAGACTTACAATGAAACAGCCCCACAATACAGTTATATGTATATGAAAGCTATAAATGAAAGCAATAACCACTTACTCGGTTGTAGAGCTTCCATGCTGTTTGGTTAGTTGTTCAACAAAGAAAGATTGAAAACAACAGTATATTCAAAATCAAAGGAGAAAGTGCTTTGAAATAAAAAGATTTGGGGCTTACAGCTCAAGGAGAGGCCCAGGGTTTTATCAGTGAGCGCACTGTTGAATTTGTACAGAGGGACTTATACAAGTGACTGAGGCCCAAAATGTTTTCTGTACAAAGGGATGGGTCTTACACTTTTTCAAGAGGCCCAAGTGAGTTTTAGGAAAAGAATGGGGCTTATAACATGAGGGTAGGCCCAGATGATTTTTTTGTTTGAAATGGTGATCGCGCTGAGATTTTCTTTTAACGCAGAGGGACTTATACAATAAGTGAGGCCCAAATGATTTTGGTTAAAAGGGGGTTGGGTCTTACACTCTATTAGAGGCCCAAAGTGTTTTTGAATGGGTCTTATAGCTCAAGGAGAGGCCCAAGAGTTATTTTGAAAAGGCGACGATCGCGCCGTTTATTATTGACGGTATCGGGACTTATACAATACACTGAGGCCCAAAAATGTTTTGGTCAAGAAAGGATTGGGTCTTACACTCTATTAGAGGCCCAAAGTGTTTTGAAAATGATTTATGAGGGTTGAATTAATCCAAAAAACCCTAATTTGTTTTCAAAAATGTATTTAATTGAATAAAAATTCAATTAAAAATGATCAAAATTGTTTAACATGTGAAAAACAAATTGTGATTTTGGATTAATGCTTCAAAAATTAAGTATTGACCTACAAAATAATTAGAAAGCATTAAAAGTTGCAAAATCATTGTAGAAAAAATATTTAATATGTCAAAAACAATTAAAATATTAATTCTTTGCAAAAATATCAATTATATGAAATAAATAATATTTTTGGGATTTTTTGGGAAAATAAAATATTTTAACATTTTTGTGAATTATTAAAAAAAGAATCAACTCAAAATCATTAAAACTCAGAGAGAAATTAATTTTTGAATCAATTAAATAAAAACCACAAAATTCAAATATTTGAATTATTCAAAAATGGCGCCAAGAACACACCAAGAACACGCGCGTGTTCTGGGTTTGGCTGATTTGCATTTTCTCCTCAATCTCACTGAATACTTGATTATAACATGAAATCCACATATCATTATGCTCGTCTCAACCTCACGATCATGTCTATGTCCATTAATTTCATTTAAATTAAACATATAACAAGAAATCATGAAAAATCCTCAAGAACCCTAATTTCTGCATGAAGGCTAGGATTTTTTATACACGATTCAAACAATGCAATTAATTGAGGGAAAACATTCCATGCATGATTATGAACATATGGCCAATTTATTGTGCGAGGAAATATGCATAGATTGAGAGATGACCAAGTATATGCTTACCTCTAAGTCGTGACAGCAAGTGCAATGTGATTTTTGGTTTGGAGGTGTTACAAATGAGTGGTGATGATCTGAACAGCTTCCCTACACCCTATGGAGTGTGTTTGAATGCTTGGACTTGATTGAAATTGGCTGGATCAATTTGTGGTACCTCAACTGCACTTTGGTTAAAACCTTGAGCAACCAGCTGGTGATTTTGTGAAATTGGTGTTTCAGAAGTGATCTAAGTGTTTGATCAGCTCATATGTGATGTATGTGAGGTGTGTGAGTGATTGGTTTGATTGGAATTGCTCTCAAACTCAAAACCCGATAGTGACTTGCCTTAGAAGGCAAAATTGGAGTGAAAGAAGAGATTTTGAGGAAAGCATCTGTTTGATGGCTTTAGTGTACTCAAACTGATCATAATTGAGCTCTATTTATAGTAGAGCAAGTTTGTTTTGCAAGGAACAGTGAATGGCAGCTGGTAAGTAGGTTTGGCCAATGTTGGCAAATGAAAATCCAAGTCTCCTCTAGCCATTGACTAGAGGTTAGGGCACAGAGCTTTGGTTCCCTTGGTCTTGGATAAGTCTTGACTGATTTCAGATGAGAATGGCTCAGTCCATGCCACCTTGATGCTTCCATTGAATGCTTCAATCCAAATTTGGAGTCTTGTCCCTATTTTGGCCATTCTAGGTTCAACATGCTATTTCTTGTTCCATGGACTTTTGAGGCTTGGCTCAGTGATTGTCCCGTTTAGATTCAATCCTCAGATGTGTCCAAGTGGATAGGAGCATTTGAATTTGGCTGATTTTGGAAAATCGAGTGAAAATGCAAAATCTGCCTTGCCTTTGACAGATTTCAGCAAGGCAACTTAACAATGTCATATCTCATGGTGTAAGTTGAATTTGGCAATGTTCTTGGCCATTTTGGAAAGCCCTTACATGATACAACAACTGTTTGAACAAGTTTGGTTTTGATCTCTTCTGATTCCGAGTGAAAAATCCCTCTACATTTGGCAAAAAGTGAAGCAAAATCTGACTTAGTGAAAATTTCACTAAGTGTTGGAAAAAGTGACATTTTCACTTTTCAGCCATTTTGATCACTCCATAACTCAAAATCCTTAATGAATTGGACTTAGGTCTATTTGAAGTTTTTGTAGAGGGTAATAAGGGCTACAAATCCATCTTTGGATGAGAAAAAATGGCTTTGTGGTTTAGGAGTTATGATCCTTCAAAGTTGGTACCCTTGTCACTTTATTTTTAACTTAGAAAATTTTCTAAGTTTTTATGGTTACCCCTTTTACAAGTTATCCCACTTTTCTTGATTTTTCTTGATGAATGATGATTCAAATCATACATTAACATCATTTTAGGGTTAAAAATCCATTTTGGTGAAAAATCTCAAAAAGTCAAAGTTGACTTTTGTGCACAGTTGACTTTTTATCAGATGAATTCCAAATTGTGCAATTCTTCAGGAAATCATGTCCTTGACCTAAATCAAACTTGATGGACATGTTCCAAGGGTGTCATAGGGTATATTGGGGCATGTCCTAGGGTTTGGGAGCATGTCCTGGTCAAAAGTCAAAGTTACAGTTGACTTTCCTCGCGAAACCCTAATTGTGGTGCAGATGAAAATGAGACTTGTTGCTCAAGCTTCTTGGATTAATCCATTGTTTCAAATGGATCAATATAGTTCATTAGAGACCCTCAAATTATGTCTTGAGGTCTTGGCTCTTGATTTGTCCCAAAAGTCAACTTAGGAGTGAATTAGGTCAAGAAACCCTAATTCTTGATTTTTGATGTATGCATCCCCTGAGGTCAAGTTGACTTGATGGATGGGTCCATGAGGTTCCATGGAGTATATTAGGTTGTGTTTTGGATCTTTGGCTTATGCCCAGATGAAACTTTCCATCTAGAGGCCCTGGTCGACCAAAACCCTAATTTGGTGATACTGGCGATCTTGAGACTTGATCCACCTAGAAGGGAGCAACCTTGTGCTTAATCCTTGAAGTGAGAGTCCTTTTTGATCCATTGTGGCTGTTTGAGAGGTTAGACAAGTTGAAGATCATGTCATTCCTTGATTGATCCTTTGTCTAAGGCTCTGAAAGGGCTTTAAAACCCTAATTTTGATTGTAGTGAATGCTCAACAACCCTTGAGGCATTTGGTGAGGCATGATGGTTCATCCCTATTGTGATGATGATTTGCACAATGATGGGAAATCTTAGTGGTCAAAATTTGGGGTATGACACTAAGACATGATTCAATATGCCTTATGACACCCATGGAACATGTCCATCAAGTTTGATTTAGGTCAAGGACATGATTTCATGAAGAATTGCACAGTTTGGAATTCATCTGATAAAAAGTCAACTGTGCACAAAAGTCAACTTTGACTTTTTGAGATTTTTCACCAAAATGGATTTTTAACCCTAAAATGATGTTAATGTATGATTTGAATCATCATTCATCAAGAAAAATCAAGAAAAGTTGGATAACTTGTAAAAGGGGTAACCATAAAAACTTAGAAAATTTTCTAAGTTAAAAATAAAGTGACAAGGGTACCAACTTTGGAGGATCATAACTCCTAAACCACAAAGCCATTTTTCCTCATCCAAAGATGGATTTGTAGCCCTCATTACCCTCTACAAAAACTTCAACTAGACCTAAGTCCAATTCATTAAGGATTTTGAGTTATGGAGTGATCAAAGTGGCTGAAAAGTGAAAATGTCATTTTTTCCAACACTTAGTGAAATTTTCACTAAGTCCAAATCTGTCTTCACTTTTTGCCAAATGTAGGGGGATTTTTCACTTGGATTCAAAAGAGATCAAAACCAAACATGTTCAAACAGTTGTTGTATCATGTAAGGGCTTTCCAAAATGGTCAAGAACATTACCAAATTCAACTTATACCATGAGATATGACATTGGAAAGTTGCCTTGCTGAAATCTGTCAAAGGCAAGGCAGAATTTGCAATTTTGCTCGATTTGCCAAAATCAGCCAAAATCAAATGCTCTTATCCAATTGGACACATCTGAGGATTGAATCTAAAGGGGACAATCACTGAGCCAAGCCTCCAAAGTCCATGGAACAAGAAATAGCATGTTGAACCTAGAATGGCCAAAATAGGGACAAGACTCCAAATTTGGATTGAAGCATTCAATGGAAGCATCAAGGTGGCATGGACTGAGCCATTCTCATCTGAAATCAGTCAAGACTTATCCAAGACCAAGGGAACCACAGCCCTGTGCCCTAACCTCTAGTCAATGGCTAGAGGAGACTTGCATTTCCATTGGCCAACATTGAACAAACACCTGCTGCAGTTGCCATTCACTGTGGATCCCAAAACAAACTTGCTCTACTATAAATAGAGCTCAATTGTGTTCAGTTTGAGTACACCAAAGCCATCAAATAGATGCTTTCCTCAAAATCTCTTCTTTCACCTCAAATTTGCCTTCCAAAGCAAGTAATTCTGAGTTTTTGAGCTAGAGAGCAATTCTACCCAAACTAATCACACACACACCTCATATATATCATATGTAAGCTTGCATACCATCAAAAGTGACTTGTAATCACAACATCACAAAGTCACTGCTCAAACCCTCAAAATGGCACTTTTTTGCATTTTTCAAGCCATGTCTTGATTCAGCCACTTTCCAAACCAGATAAAACCTCAAACACACTCCAAAAATCATCCTTGAACTGTCCCAAATGGTTCCCACCATCTGGAACACCATTTGAGAGAGTTGCTATTTTGGTCACTTTTAACCCCTTTTGCAAGAAATGGACAATTTGTATTTTTGCAGTTACCAGCTGATTCCAATCATCCTAAAAGCATCTAAGGGATCATTTGAGGTGGTTCAAAGCATAAAATCATATCTGGAGCAAGAGGGTTGGCAGATTGCAGAGAAACCTCCAAAATCCCAAAGAAGGGTAAGCCTCTCAACTTGCACTCACCAAAACATGTGTGCATTTGAAGTCCATTGATCATAAACATCTTATACATGTCATATATGTTGTGTTTGAGCTAATTCACCATGTAATCCATGCTTGTATCAAGTTGTAGCATAGAAAATGCATTTATAGGTCATTTTCAAAACCACTATCGGGTTTTGAGGAGGGAGTGTGATCTGAAAAAACCACCACCACCATTGGATTCCTTATGAAATTCTGGTCCAGATACATATAAATTTTGTCTCAAACCATTAAGAATTGAGAAAGTTATGACCTTCACGTTTTTGAGCCAAAACTTGCCTTGGGCAAGCCAAAACCAAGGCATGACTTGTGTATTTGTTGGTTTGTTTCAAACAATGGATGTATCACCACCCTAGTGGTAAGGCGCACGCCTTGTATGCTTGAGGTCATGGATTCAAACCCCACCCATGCCATTTTGTGATTTTTCACATTTTTGCTATTTTTCCAACTATTTTCATGTTTTGTTAATTAATTGGAAAATTAATAACTCTTTCAATTTTAATTATTTTTGATTGGTTCTTTTTGCAAAAAATCACAAAAATGTTGAAATATTTTATTCCACAAAAAAATTAAGTTTGTATTATTTATTTAATATAATTAGTATTTTTGTGAATAAATTCATTTTTATTTGTTTTTAAACATTTTTAAAATGAATATTCATCTTGAAAAATCAAGACCAAATGAGTTTTAATATCTCTTGTGATTTATACCTCATTTTTTCAAACCTTAAACCAAAATCACAAGTGGTTTATTCAAACCTATTTGGTATTTTTCATTGATTTTCTTTAAATATTTACTTTTAAAGAATAAAATTAGGGTTTCTTTGATTTTCACTCAAAACAAATCATTGTCAAACACTCATGGGCCTCTAATAGAGTGTAAGACCCAATCCTTTGTAAATACAACCCATTTTGGGCGTCACTTATTGTATAAGTCCCGTTGTATTTCAAAAAGTTCGACGCGATCATCATCCATTAAAAAACAAACATTGGGCCTGCCCTCGTGTAGTAAGACCCATTTCTTTTCTTTAAAACACTCATGGGCCTCTTGAGAGAGTGTAAGACCCATCCCTTTGTACATAAAACAATTTTTGGGCCTCAGTCACTTGTATAAGTCCCTCTGTACAAATTCAAACAGTACGCTCACTGATAAAACCATGGGCCTCTCCTTGAGCTGTAAGCCCCAAATATTTCTTTTTCAAAGCACTTTCTCCTTTGATTTTGAATATACTATTATTTTCAATCTTTCTTTATTGAACAACTAACCAAACAGCATGGAAGCTCTACAACCGAGTAAGTGGTTATTGCTTTCGTTTACCGCTTTCATATACATATAACTGTATTATGGGGCTGTTTCACTGTAAGTCTTCTTTCATAAACTCATATCAACTGTGTAATAATAGTATAGATATTTCGAGTTTCCCCGACAACTACGTCTAGAACTAGGTGACGTCGTTCCGTTTATTCGTAGAAATAAACAACTAGATCCCCAATAGGATCACCAGATACAGTCTTCTCTTCGGTTGTCCTCATTAGGAATTATCAAGAAACTCTATTCCCAGAGATGAATGTATTCTCCGTGAATGGCATCTTTGAGTTTCTTCCAAATTCTCGAACTTTCCTGACTCGATCTATTCCTCGTGAATAGCTTGCCTTGAATTTTTCGGGGTTTGGGGACCCACGGGCTTCTTAAAAGCGTCGGCCTCCTCTTGGGCATCATACAAGGACCCACGGGCTTCTTAAAAGCATCGACCTCCTCTTGGGCATCATACAAGGACCCACAGGCTTCCTAAAAGCAACCCCGCCTCCCCTTGGGCTTAGTACAAGGACCCTACGGCTTCTTAGAAGTATTCACAGCCTCCTCTTAGGCTTCGTATAATGATCTCTTCCTCCGGGAATGATAGCCTCCTCTAGGGCTTAGTACAAGGACCTCTCGGCTTCTTAAAAGTTTCTAGCCTCCTCTTAGGCTTTGTATAATGATCCTTCTCCAGTGAAGTTAGCCTCTTTCTTGGGCTTTGTACAATGATTCTCCTCAGCGGAGTCAAACAAAGTTTAGCCTCTCTCTCGGGCTTTGTACGAGACACATAAGAGACTCCCTCTTTGAGTCAATCACCTTTTCGCCTCCATCTCGGGCTTTATACGAGATACAAAAAGGTTCTTATTGAGCCAAACAAATTTTAGCCTCCATCTCGGGCTTTGTACGAGATACAAAAACTCTCTTGTTGAGTCAAATAGCCTTCATCTCGGGATTTATACGAGATACCAAAAGACTCTTTCATCAAGTCAAAAACCTTTTAGCCTCTCTCTCGGGCTTTGTACGAGACACATATTAGCCTCCTCTTAGGCTTTGTATAAGAAAACCACTGGTTGATCCAATCAACCTTTTAGCATCAAAGCTGTGCCTCGTCCACAGTACAAAAACATAAACAACTCCTTCCCCTTCATCTAATCGCTGTAAGCGGCAAGCCTCTGGATCATCTACATCCATGCCACTGTCCCTCTTTTAGCATGAGAAATTCCTAAGGAAAGATAGCATTGCTCTACACTGAGTTAAAGTCTTCTCCTTCCGGTTAAAACCCCCTATAAAGGAAATTATGGCATTGCTAGGATCCGTGTATCCCAGTTAAAGTAATTCTCCTTTGTAAAACAGTTGTGACATACAACCCCCCTCTTTAGAGATGACAAATTCTCTCTAAGGTCAGCACCTTTTAGCTTCACATCTTGGGCTTTGAACAAGATACAAATCACCTTTCGCTTCACGTCTTGGGCTTTGAACAAGACACCAAAACACCATTTCCTCCCATAGAATAGGAGGAACTACGAACGCTCTGATTTCCCTGTTTCAGTAAACGGGAATACGTAGGCATAAGATTGAAAGGAAAATCTTAGCGAGCACACTAAACAAAAAACCCAAATCCCATATCTCCATCAATCAAAAGCAGTAATTTAAAAAGCATCAGTCCTAACATCCTAATCCTTATTCCCCGCCAGAAACCATTCTGTCAAAATAGCATAAGAAAGGCCCCACCACATTGATCGCATCCGTAATCTAACAGACCGCTGTTTAAACTCAGTATGCAAGCAGGGTTAATTGGAGACATCTATTTCCCTTCCTTCATCAGCTTTAATAGGATAAAAAATGAATTGACCTGTAGTTTAAGCTCAAACCGCAGAGAGCGACCAGCGCTTAAGAACCGCATCCAAAATCGCTCGCTATAGAAAAAATGGCGCCCACCGTGGGGCATCTCAAAGTTAGATCTAGGCACGGTCTTCCTTTTCTTCACTTATGTGAAAACCACAGATTGGGGCTTCCGCCGGGGAACCCATTTCTGTCAGGAACTTAAGATTCATAGCTTTAAAAGGTCTAGGATGTTTAGGACAAATATATATACTGCTTTTCCTAATTGCTATACATGTTTATTTTTCTGCTAATAGGAATGCGGGTGATGCCGTATGTGGAAAGATTGAGTATACACTTAAGATAAGTGATGGCGACGAGGTCGACCATCAACCTTAGTGGAGGCTGACCAATGCAACCCATTCTCTCACCTAGACAATGGGCCGATTGTTAAGTCTGAGAAGCTGAGGAGCCAAACCCTTTCGTAGTGCGGAAACTATCGAAAATAGTTATTACGCGATACTACCCTCATTTGAGGCTGGTGATCTATTCTCGGTGAATGGCACTTACTCTAAGATTGCTCTACAACTCGCTGGTGATCCGCTTGTTGTTTTGCTTTCCTGGGAGGAGCTGATGATAATGAGTACAAGTACAAAAATCACCCTAGTATAAACTTTTGGGGATGGGTAGAGCCTTGACTTCATGACAACGACCCTTTGACCCCATGTTTTTTCTATGTTTTTGTGTGCTGCATTCATGCATTCATAAAAATAAAAAACATTAAAACATTCAAAAAAATTTCTCTTCTAGTCTCTCTGTTTTTCAAATTAAACTAAGACTGTGATTGCAAATATCAGAGAAAAGGATTGCACTAATGGATTTCGGTAGAAGGAGAACTCATAGTTACACCTCAAGGTTCCAAAGTTAGAGGATTTGAGAAGGTTAGCGAGGATGATCACTAACCCAGAGGCTTTTAGAGCCAAGCACGGAGGTTTGCTACCACTGTTAAGAGTCCATGTGATTGAGGGAATCATGGATGCGCTCATTCAGTTTTACGATCCAGTTTATCACTGTTTCACATTCCCGGATTACCAGTTAGCACCAACGCTGAAGGAGTATTCTCACCTGATCGATTTACACATTACTGATCGAGCTCCATTTTCTGGATTGGAAGAAATTCCAAAGAATCAGACCATTGCAAGAGCGATTCATTTGGACGAGTCTGAGGTCAGGACTCACATGACCGCTAAGGGTGGCATCCAAGGTTTGCCAGCCCAGTTCTTGACAAAGAAAGCCCTGTATTTTGCCAGTATAGGAAACGTGACTGCTTTTGAAAGCATCTTTGTCTTGCTCACCTACGGGTTATTTTTGTTTCCCAACATCAATAACTTCGTCGACATTAACTCCATTAAGGTTTTTCTCATTGGAAACCCTGTACCGACTTTGCTCGCAGATGCGTATCATTCTGTACACTTGGGAAATTTGTACAGCGGAGGGGAGATCACATGCTGTGTACCTCTGCTTTACAAATGGTTTATCTCTCACTTGCCCAAGTCTGCTGCTTTTTGGGATTGTAAGAGTGCCTTACGTTGGTGCACACTGTCCCGGAAGGACAGATTCCAAAGACACCTTCTGGTAAGAAGGAAACTATGTTTGACAGAATAGAGGAATTCCAGGAGCAGTTCTTGGAAATGCAGAAGGAACTGCCAGCCATTCGCGGTCAGGATCTATTTGGAAAGGACGCCGCAGATCTCTGCTTGGTCCCAAATGTGAAAGTCCCGCACAAATTTCAAGTGCCCGACATTGAAAAGTACAAGGGTAACTCTTGCCCTCAGAGTCATCTGGTGATGTACGCTCGGCGGATGTCAGCCCAGACGGAGAATCAGGACCTACTGATTCACTACTTCTAGGATAGTTTAACCGGTACCGCACTCAAATGATACATGGGTTTAAACCGTGCCACGATCAGTACATTCAGAGATCTTGGCACTGCCTTTGTCCAACAATACAAATACAATTTGGACATGGCACCCGACAGAGATCAACTTAGATCAATGTCGCAAAAGGACAAGGAAACCTTTAAGGAGTATGCTCAAAGGTGGCGTGAAATTTCCGCTCAAATTTGTCCACCTCTTGAGGAAAAAGAGATGACAAAGATCTTCTTAAAGACCTTAAGCTCATTTTACTATGACCGAATGGTTGCCAGTGCGCCCAGTGATTTCACCGAAATGGTCGGCATGGGCGTACGTCTTGAGGAAGCCGTCCGAGAAGGGCGTTTGGTAAAAGACACTGGATCGACGAGCGGTACTAAAAAATACGGTAGTGCTCTCCCTAAGAAAAAAGAGCAAGATATTGGGAATATCACTCTCGGAAAGCAAAGTTGACGTTATCAACCGGTAGCAGCTGTAACTCCTGCTATCAACCCTGCGTTTATTCCTACGTATCAACCTCAGGTTGCGCAAAGCCAACCTAACCAACAAAGGACACAACAGCCTCTTCAGCAGGCTCATCCTCCATATAACAACAACCGTACAACACGACCACCAGGATTTGATCCTATACCCGTAACGTACGCAGAGTTGTTTCCATTACTACTGGCTAAGGGGCACATTCAGACTAAATCTCCTCTTACAGTACCGGAAAATCCACCTTTTTGGTTTAAGGTGGATCAAACTTGCCCTTATCATCAAGGAGGATCAGGGCATAACATAGAGACTTGTCTCAATTTCAAGTCCGACGTGCAAAAACTTGTTAGGAGTGGGGTCTTATCCTTCAAGGATACAAATCCTAATGTTCTTACGAACCCGCTGCCTCAACATGAGAAAGCTGCAGTCAATTTGATAGAAGGAGAGACTAACGATGTCTATCAAATTCATGATGTACTCTTGTTGAAAACCAATCTGGTCAAGATGCATTGTAGACAGAGTGGATATGGCCATGTGCCACCTCATAACTATCATCAGTGTGATATCTGCTCTAAAAACAACCAAGGATGTTCTGTGGTGCAAGCAGCTCTGCAGGAACAGATGGAACTCGGGTGGATCCAAGAGCACCGAGTTCGTGGAGTTAACATGGTCTACACGAATTCCAACGTCATTCAGAACCACGATATCCGTGCAATGAATGTCAACTTGGTGGCGATGCACTCAAGGCAAAGCCAGTATCATAATCTGCCGCGGCACGTTTACAGTTCATGTCTGACTTGCTCGGTAAACAAACAGGGTTGCTCTTTTGTACAAGAAGCCCTCCAGCGTCAGATGGATCTTGGATGGATCCAAGACTACCATGATAGGAACTCCTATCAAGTCAACATGGTTCAGATCTTCGATATTTGCGTGATGAATACCAACCTAGTAGAGTTACATGCTGAACAGGTCCGACTCGGATTCTTAATGTCACATGACTATCAAAGCTGTAAAGCGGGTTGCGAAAACGATCGAGGTTGTACCCTTGTCCAGGAGGTACTTCAGCACTTGTTAAATCACTGGTGGATGCCAATTTATATGGATGAAGATACTCAGCAGATTAGTATCGATAACAGGAACCCCACTCGGCGTCAGAGTCAGGATGTCCGATCAGTGGAAGCTAACCTAGTGAGGTTACATTGTATTCAAAATGGGCGTGGCCAGGTGCCGCCACACAATTATGAATGTTGCGGCGTCTGTTCGAAAAGTAACCAAGGGTGTTACTTTGTGAGAGCAGCTCTTCAGGGTCAGGTCGATCGTGGAGAGATTCGTCCATATCCTGGTTCTGGACCCATCGACTGGACGCCGAACTACCTTGCCGAGCAAGTTAAGGATGTTGTCACGATCTCTGGTCATCACCAGACCAGGGATGTTTTTGCCATTATTCCTCTACTTGACGAATCTAAAGTTCCCAACCGGGAACGAATCGAGATCACTTATGAGGTCAGAAAAATCAGAAGGCTCCTGTAGTTATCTATCTGCCGGGACCACTACCGTATGAATCAGCTAAGGCTATCCCTTACAAATACGGTGCAATGACAGTTGAAAATGGAAAGGAAATTCCATTACCCTCCGTCGTGAATATTGCAGACATCAGTCGTGTAACACGGAGCGGTAGAATCTTCAACCGAGGAGTTGGAGAACTTAACAAAGAAAAGGAACTTCAGACAGAAGCTCCTGATCCACCAGTCGGTCAATCCAGTAATCCCGACCTTTCGAAAAATGATGATGAGATGTTGAAGCTCATCCAAAGGAGTGAATACAACATTGTCGATCAACTGTTACAGACTCCTTCAAAGATCTCGGTGTTATCACTGTTACTCAGTTCAGAAGCCCACAGGGAGGCTCTACAGAAAGTCTTGGAGCAAGCCTTTGTGGAACAGGATGTAACAATTAGACAGTTCGATAGTATTGTCTCTAACATCACTTCCTGTAATAATTTGGGATTTAGTGATGAGGAATTACCTGAAGAGGGTCGCCGTCATAACATGGCGCTCAATATCACAGTTAACTGCCAGGGCGATGCTTTAGCCAGCGTACTGGTAGACACAGGGTCAGCCCTGAATGTTATGCCGAAGTCCACTTTGATGCAATTATCATTCAAGGTACCTCCGATGAGAATCATCGAGGTTGTCGTCAAAGCGTTCGATGGATCCAGAAAAACAGTTATCGGCGAAGTTGATCTTCCCATAACTATTGGTCCTCACACTTTCCAAGTCACTTTCCAGGTCATGGACATCCAGGCAACATACAGTTGTTTATTAGGAAGACCTTGGATACATCAGGCTGGAGCGGTTACTTCAACCCTCCACCAAAAGCTAAAGTTCGTCAAAAACGATCAACTTGTCACGGTTTGTGGGGAACAAGCCTTGCTTGTAAGTAACTTGTCATCATCTATTGGTATAGAACCCGATGAGATTATTGGGACGTAGTTCCAAGCACTGTCGGTGAGCGAGAACAATCAGTTCAGAGGAGGAACCTCGATTTCCTCATACAACGATGCTATTAAAGCAGTCGAGAGTACCGATACAACAGGATGGGGACAGCTTGTCACTCCTACTGACAATAAAACAAAGAAGGGTCTTGGTTTTTCTGCAACCTATACCCAGACAGCTGCCAGCGATGAAAGTCTTCATCCCCTTCAAAACTTCTTCCACAGTGGAGGTTTCCTTCGTCCAGTGTCTCAGGCAGTACATGCTATCGATGAGGAAGCTGACACAGATGGAGAATGTAAGTCTTATCTTAACGAGGACGGTTATATGTCTCAGGAAGAGGTACCTAAGCCATTTTGCTATCCCGCACAGAGTCCGAGATTTATACCAAGGTCAGACGTCAAAATAATATTTGGAGATTATGATCCGGAAGGATGTCGTGCTCCGCCAAATTCATTAGAGGAGGACACTCTGATGAAAGACAACTTTGACCATAATTACTATGGCCCAATGGATGGTCTGCCAATGTGGCAACCTTATCCAGGAGACATGGGGCAAGAGAGTCAGCCGAACAATGAAAATCAGCTGACCGTCATTGAACAGAATACCTATGTCCCCACCATGTCATGGGATCAACACTCAGGTCATTCAGAAACTACTCAACATGAAGATGAATTCGCAACGTTTGCAGGACTTGAATTCATCAACTATGCTTTTCCCGAGGTCAACGTCATCGAGAGAGATGACTCCAGTTCCAAAGAAGTTTGGGACACTTTGGGACAACCAAGTGGAAAATACGACTTTATGGTCAAGTACACCGCTCCCGAAAGCTCTCGTATCAGGTTCGAAGACATCCAGCCAACTGGATGGGGAGATACAGTTGAGAGTACAAATGCTATGCAAAATACAACAGAGGAATCCTCCTATGACAACTCTGCTTGGGAGACAGATTCCAATGATCCTGCTCCACTAGAAATCAGCGTCATTTTTGAAGATAAATCAAGGAAGGTGCCAGACTTTGTGATTCACTGAGGAGTTCGCCGCCAATGGGTTGCTGTTGATGCTCCGAAGATCGTTCATCAGTCAAAGTAATTGCCATCTTTTAACCTTTCACCCTGCCCAGGTGAAATAGATGTTTTGATAGGGCTCGCTTTCTGTAAATGTTCCCTCTTCGCTTCGCCCAAAGTGACAGAGTTTTGTTTTATAGGGCTGTAATTTCAAGAGTCGACTTGTTCAGTAATAAAATAATGTCGTTCTGTAATTTCCGCATTAATTGCTGTTTTCTCTTTTTGCATTTTCAGAAAATGGTAATCCTAAAAAACAATTCAATAATAAAAACAAGCAGTAAAATAAAACACTGCACACACTTGCATTTTCTCTATCTCTTCTAAACACGAATCATCACGTCATGCAGATTGCTTGTTTTAAACCCTGTTGAAACATACGATCCGATGCCTTCTCCCAACTTTGAGTTCCCGGTATTCGAGGCTGAAGAAGAAAATGACAACGAAATTCCACAAGAGATCTCTCGACTACTCAGACAAGAGGAAAGGTCCATTGAACCTCACAAAGAACCGTTGGAAATGGTAAACTTGGGTTCAGAGCAAGAGAGAAAATAAATCAGGATTGGGGCACTGCTCAGTCCAACTGCCAAAGAGAATTTGATAAAGCTTCTCAAAGAATTTCCCGATGTATTCGCTTGGTCCTATCAGGATATGCCAGGGTTGGATACCAGCATCGTGGAACATCACTTACCATTGAGATCGGAGTGTCCGCCAGTAAAGCAAAGGTTGAGATGGACTCACCCGGACATGGCCATCAAAATCAAAGAGGAGGTACAGAAATAGATCGACGTGGGTTTCCTCGCTACATCTGAATATCCTCAATGGTTAGCCAACATCGTACCCGTTCCCAAAAAAGACGGAAAGGTCAGAATGTGTGTTGATTATAGAGATCTAAACAAGGCAAGTCCAAAGGACGACTTTCCTTTACCACACATTGACATGCTGGTAGACAGTACAGCAAAGTTCAAAGTTTTCTCCTTTATGGATGGATTCTCGGGCTATAACCAGATCAAAATGGCGCCGAAAGACATGGAGAGAACTTCGTTCATTACCCCATGGGGTACCTTTTGTTACAAGGTAATGTCGTTCGGTTTGAAGAAAGTCGGGGCAACCTATCAAAGGGCTATGACTACTCTATTTCATGACATGATACACAAAGAAATCGAAGTGTATGTCGATGATATGATTGCAAAATCAAAAACAGAGAGTGAGCACGTTGAACATCTATCAAAATTGTTCGAACGTCTAAGAAAATTCAAGCTCCGCTTGAATCCGAACAAGTGCACCTTCAGTGTCCGTTCAGGGAAACTACTAGGGTTCATCGTCAGCCAGAAAGGAATTGAGGTTGATCCTGACAAGGTCAAGGCCATTCAAGAAATGCCTTCTCCGAAAACTGAAAAACAAGTCAGAGGATTCCTGGGACGTTTGAACTACATCTCCAGATTCATATTCCTTATGACCGCCACTTGTGCGCCGATTTTTAAATTACTCAAAAAGAATCAGGATTGCGTTTGGTCAGAAGATTGCCAAACCGCCTTCGACAGTATCAAGAAATATCTGTTGAATCCGCCTATTCTATCACCTCTAGTGGAAGGAAGACCACTGATCATTTACCTCACAGTCCTAGAGGACTCAATGGGATGTGTACTTGGCCAACAAGACGAAACTAAACGGAAAGAGTCTGCCATTTACTATCTAAGCAAGAAATTCACCGACTGCGAGACTCGGTACACGATGCTTGAGAAAACTTGTTGCGCTTTGGCTTGGGCAGCCAAACGTCTTCGCCAATACATGATTTGTCATACTACTTGGTTGGTCTCCGAAATGGATCCAATCAAATATGTTTTCGAAAAACCTGCTCTTACGGGAAGGATTGCCCGTTGGCAGATGCTGTTATCAGAATATGACATAGAGTACCACGCTCAGAAAGCCGTTAAGGGGAGTATTTTAGCCGATCATTTGGCTCATCAACCGATTGACAATCAAGAATCAATCGGGTTTGACTTCCCAGACGAAGAGGTCATGTATCTAAAAATGAAAGATTGCGACGAACCGTTACCCAGTGAAGGGCCAGAACCGGGTTCCCAATGGGGACTAATCTTTGACGGAGCAGTTAATCATTATGGAAATGGATTTGGGGCAATAATTGTTACCCCTCAGGGTACCCACATTCCTTTCACTGCCAGACTTACGTTCAAATGTACGAATAACGAGGCCGAATACGAAGCTTGTATTATGGGTCTCGAAGAAGCGATTGATTTAAGGATCAAAAACCTCGACGTATACGGCGACTCAGCCTTGGTTATCAATCAGATAAAAGGAGATTGGAACACATACCAATCAGGATTGATTCCTTACAAAGATTATGCAAGAAGGTTGTTGCCCTTCTTCAACAGAGTTGAGTTTCATCACATCCCTCGTGATGAGAATCACATGGCTGATGCTTTAGCCACCCTCTCTTCCATGATTAGTGTAGGTCAATGGAACGACTTACCTAAGATTGACATAATGCGCCTTGAACGGCCCGCTTACATCTTCACGATTGAAGCAGTCATAGACGACAAACCTTGGTATCACGATATCAAATGCTTCCTTCAGAAACAAGGATACCCATCTGGGGCATCCAGGAAAGACAGAAAAACCCTCAGAAGATTGGCTGGAAACTTCTTCCTGAGTGGTGACACTCTCTATAAGAGAAATTTTGATATGGTCTTGCTCCGATGCGTAGACAGACTAGAAGCAGACATGCTTATGAAAGAAATTCATGAAGGATCCTTTGGCACTCATGCCAAAGGACGCACAATGGCGAGAAAAATTCTGAGAGCAGGGTACTACTGGTTGACCATGGAATCTGACTGCTACAAGTACATGAGGAGGTGTCACAAGTGTCAGATATACTCCGACAAAATTCATGTACCGCCATCACATCTCAAAGTTCTTTCTTCCCCGTGGCCTTTTTCCATATGGGGAATCGACATGATTGGCTTGATCGAACCTAAGGATTCAAACGGACATCGGTTCATCCTGGTAGCCATTGACTATTTCACCAAGTGGGTCGAAGCAGCGTCGTACGCTAATGTAACCCGACAAATGGTGGTCCGATTTATCAAAAACAATATCATCTGCCGTTATGGTGTTCCAAGCGAGATCATTACTGATAATGGATCTAACTTGAACAATAAGATGATGAAAGAGTTATGCGCAGAGTTCAAGATCGAACACCATAACTCATCTCCCTACCGACACAAGATGAACGGAGCGGTAGAAGCGGCTAATAAGAACATCAAGAGGATTGTTCAAAAGATGGTTGTAACCTACAAAGATTGGCATGAGATGCTACCCTTTGCTCTTCACGGTTATCGCACATATGTCCGCACTTCAACAGGGGCTACCCCTTTCTCTCTAGTATATGGCATGGAAGCAGTGCTCCCCATAGAAGTAGAGATCCTGTCAATCCGAGTATTGATGGAAGCTAAGCTCACCGAAGCTGAATGGTGTCAAGGCCGACACGACAAATTGAATCTGATCGAAGAGAAGCGAATCACGGCATTATGCCACGGTCAGGTGTATCAACAGAGAATGAAGAGGGCGTTTGACAAAAAGGTCTGACCTCGTGTTTTCAGGAAAGGAGACCTCGTGCTCAAGAAGATATAATCATTTCTCACTGACTCTCGGGGCAAATGGACCCCAAATTATGATGGCCCCTATGTGGTCACGAAAGCTTTCTTAGGCGGCGCCTTGAGACTTGCAACCATGGACGGAGAGGAATTTGCCTACCCCACGAATGTTGATGTAGTCAAGAAATACTTCGCCTAAAAAAAACGTCTCGGTGGATTGAAAACCCGAAAGGGCGGTCCAGGCAAAAGTTAGAGACAAAAATGAAAAAAAATCATCCCGGTGGATTGGAAACATCAAAGTACAATCCAGGCAAAAATTAGGGATAATGGCAAGTAACTATGTTCAACAGAGGCAAGTCTCTCAGCAGCAGCAGTTACATCACCTGTCAGAAAACTCCTGTCAAGGTCATCTTCGACAGAAGCTCAGGATGTCTCGAATTCAAAGTTGGTAGAAGGACAGTGGTCGTTATGTTTCAACGTAGCCCTTTTCCCTGTAAATTACCATTTTCAAACTTTGTATATACTCTTTGGAATCACGCGTTTGGCTGATCTCCATCTTATCAATAAAATTTGAGCCTTTATGCTTTTGTTTGTAATTCTTATTTGTTTTAGCTTTACAGAATGACATTTTAACATGGTCAACGATTTTTGAAATAAAACAAAAATGAATTTACTTGTTAAAAATTTTTCTGGTTTTTAATAAAGACGGCAATTTCTTTTGGCTGTTGAACATCAGAAGAACATCGGTCGCTTCTCCAGAAGTAATCGAACCTCAAAATGCAGAATCAAAGTACTCCTTCTAACCCAGTACGCCTGAATGAAGGGATCAACTGTGTCAGAGACCTTGTTTCGTCTGACACGCCTCTGCCGAGTTCTCATCTCCTAAGCTCGATCAACGGTATTCCCCGCAGGGACTATCTCTCCTAAGCAAGGTGGAATTGCTATTCTGAACCAATGGTACTTCTTCGCCCCGCGATGGCCGAGTATCTAGTCGTGTTCACCAGTCAGTTTGTATGTCGCGTCAGTTTTGTCCGCATATACATACATACATCATGCATTATTGATTTGCATTCACATTCATATTGCATCACTATCACTCTAGTCGGTATTATCCCCTAGTGATAAAAGTCCTCTCAATCGAGTTGTCAGCCCTTTCCTCGTCAGGAAATGTCGCGTCTGAACATTCTCTCTCCTCCATTTTTATTTATGGATTAAAGTTGGGTCCTCGACCACTTTGATAACTTGAACCTCTGAAAGACCAGAGAAACTTTCAACAGACATCACTCTTTGCCATTGAAGATGATATCCTTGCTTTCCCTGATTAAGGAAAATCCACAGAGAAAGCGTCGTAATCAGAGATTCGGCAGCATGCCAGTTTTGCTCCGAAAAAGACCGCTGATGAAAAGGTCATTGGCACCTCAAAATTGGACCCCATCATATGGCATTTCTCCGGGAAAATCTCGAGAAAAGTATGATGTAAGATCCCAAGTGACAGCAGTCTCCCAAGAGACCTGCTTTCCCCCCAGTAGAAACAAATGGCATCTCCAACAGAGAAGTTTGTGCAATTCTACAACTCAGACGTTTGGGTTCCCCAGCGAGTCTGACATCAAAGTTTTTCTATCAAATGGCATCTCCCCAGGAAAATTCAGCGAGAAGTTTGAGGAAAACCGCTACGCATAGCGTCCCTTGTCAATTAAGTTTATTGACAAAAGGAAACTAAGATCAGTTCCTTGGAAGGAAACCAGGATCGAGGGGAAGTTTATTTCAGAAACTAAGACCAGTTCCTTGGTAGGAAACCAGGATCGAGGGGAGGTTTATTTCAAAAGAAAACTGAGACCAGTTCCTTGGCTGAAGACCAGGATCGAGGGGAAGTTTACCTTTTCTAAGCATCATTGCTTAGTAAAAGAAGATGAATGCGTAAGCTACCATTCATAACCACCATCAAAATTTCGGGTATTCCGATATTTAATCCTCTTGCACCCCGAATGCCCGAATACCTTCGTCATTCACACCTTCGGGTCCAAGAAGATTAAATAGGGGCATCTGTCATACCCCAAATTTTGACCACTAAGATTTCCCATCATTGTGAAAATCATCATCACAATATGGAGGAACCATCATACTTCATCAGTCTCCCCAAAGATGGGTGAGCATCCACTACAATCGAAATTAGGGTTTTAAGCCCTCTCTGAGTGCTTAGACAAAGGATCAATCAAGGAATGACATGATCTTCAACTTGTCTAACCTCTCAAACATCCATAATGGATCAAAAGGACTCCCACTTCAAGGATTAAGCACAAGGCTGCTCCCTTCTAGGTGGATCAAGCCTCAAGATCGACAGTGTCACCAAATTAGGGTTTTGGTCGACCAGGGCCTCCGGATGGAAATTTTTCATCTGGGCACAAGCCAATGATCCAAAACCTAACCTAATATACTCCATGGAACCTCATGGACCCAATCATCAAGTCAATTTTGCCTCAGGGGATGCATTCATCAAAAATCAGGAATTAGGGTTTCTTGACCTAATTCACCCCTAAGTTGACTTTTAGGGCAAATCATGAGCCAAGACCTCAAGAGAGGGTTTGAGGGTCTCTAATGAACTATATTGATCCATTTGGAATAATGGATTAATCCAAGAAGCTTTAGCAACAAGTCTCAATTTCATCTGCACCACAATTAGGGTTTTAAGGAAAAAGTCAACTGTAACTTTGACTTTTGACCAGGACAAGCTCCCAAGCCCTAAGACATGATTCAATATGCCTTATGACACCCATGGAACATGTCCATCAAGTTTGATTTAGGTCAAGGACATGATTTCATGAAGAATTGCACAGTTTGGAATTCATCTGATAAAAAGTCAACTGTGCACAAAAGTCAACTTTGACTTTTTGAGATTTTTCACCAAAATGGATTTTTAACCCTAAAATGATGTTAATGTATGATTTGAATCATCATTCATCAAGAAAAATCAAGAAAAGTTGGATAACTTGTAAAAGGGGTAACCATAAAAACTTAGAAAATTTTCTAAGTTAAAAATAAAGTGACAAGGGTACAAACTTTGGAGGATCATAACTCCTAAACCACAAAGCCATTTTTCCTCATCCAAAGATGGATTTGTAGCCCTCATTACCCTCTACAAAAACTTCAACTAGACCTAAGTCCAATTCATTAAGGATTTTGAGTTATGGAGTGATCAAAGTGGCTGAAAAGTGAAAATGTCACTTTTTCCAACACTTAGTGAAATTTTCACTAAGTCCAAATCTGTCTTCACTTTTTGCCAAATGTAGGGGGATTTTTCACTTGGATTCAAAAGAGATCAAAACCAAACATGTTCAAACAGTTGTTGTATCATGTAAGGGCTTTCCAAAATGGTCAAGAACATTACCAAATTCAACTTATACCATGAGATATGACATTGGCAAGTTGCCTTGCTGAAATCTGTCAAAGGCAAGGCAGAATTTGCAATTTTGCTCGATTTACCAAAATCATCCAAAATCAAATGCTCCTATCCACTTGGACATATCTGAGGATTGAATCTAAAGGGGACAATCACTGAGCCAAGCCTCCAAAGTCCATGGAACAAGAAATAACATGTTGAACCTAGAATGGCCAAAATAGGGACAAGACTCCAAATTTGGATTGAAGTATTCAATGGAAGCATCAAGGTGGCATGGACTGAGCCATTCTCATCTGAAATCAGTCAAGACTTATCCAAGACCAAGGGAACCACAGCCCTGTGCCCTAACCTCTAGTCAATGGCTAGAGGAGACTTGCATTTCCATTGGCCAACATTGAACAAACACCTGCTGCAGTTGCCATTCACTGTGGATCCCAAAACAAACTTGCTCTACTATAAATAGAGCTCAATTGTGTTCAGTTTGAGTACACCAAAGCCATCAAACAGATGTTTTCCTCAAAATCTCTTCTTTCACCTCAAATTTGCCTTCCAAAGCAAGTAATTCTGAGTTTTTGAGCTAGAGAGCAATTCTACCCAAACTAATCACACACACACCTCATATATATCATATGTAAGCTGTGCAAACCATCAAAAGTGACCTGTAATCACAACATCACAAAGTCACTTCTCAAAACCTCAAAATGGCACTTTTTTGCATTTTTCAAGCCATGTCTTGATTCAGCCACTTTCCAAACCAGATAAAACCTCAATCACACTCCAAATATCATCCTTGAACTGTCCCAAATGGTTCCCACCATCTGGAACACTATTTGAGAGAGTTGCTATTTTGGTCACTTTTAACCCCTTGTGCAAGAAAGGGACAGTTTGTGTTTTTGCATGTACCAACTGATTCCAATCATCCTAAAAGCATCTAAGGGATCATTTGAGGTGGTTCAAAGCATAAAATCATATCTGGAGCAAGAGGGTTGGCAGATTGCAGAGAAACCTCCAAAATCCCAAAGAAGGTTAAGCCTCTCAACTTGCACTCACCAAAACATGTGTGCATTTGAAGTCCATTGATCATAAACATCTTATACATGTCATATATGTTGTGTTTGAGCTAATTCACCATGTAATCCATGCTTGTATCAAGTTGTAGCATAGAAAATGCATTTATAGGTCATTTTCAAAACCACTATCGGGTTTTGAGGAGGGAGTGTGATCTGAGAAAACCATCACCACCATTGGATTCCTTATGAAATTCTGGCCCAGATGCATATAAATTTTGTCTCAAACCATTAAGAATTGAGAAAGTTATGACCTTCACGTTTTTTAGCCAAAACTTGCCTTGGGCAAGCCAAAACCAAGGCATGACTTGTGTATTTGTTGGTTTGTTTCAAACAATGGATGTATCACCACCCCAGTGGTAAGGCGCGCGCCTTGTATGCTTGAGGTCGTGGGTTCAAACCCCACCCATGCCATTTTTTGATTTTTCACATTTTTGCTATTTTTCCAACTATTTTCATGTTTTGTTAATTAATTGGAAAATTAATAACTCTTTCAATTTTAATTATTTTTTATTGGTTCTTTTTGTAAAAAATCACAAAAATGTTGAAATATTTTATTCCACAAAAAAATTAAGTTTGTATTATTTATTTAATATAATTAGTATTTTTGTGAATAAATTCATTTTTATTTGTTTTTAAACATTTTTAAAATGAATATTCATCTTGAAAAATCAAGACTAAATGAGTTTTAATATCTCTTGTGATTTATACCTCATTTTTCAAACCTTAAACCAAAATCACAAGTGGTTTATTCAAACCTATTTGGTATTTTTCATTGATTTTCTTTAAATATTTACTTTTAAAGAATAAAATTAGGGTTTCTTTGATTTTCACTCAAAACAAATCATTGTCAAACACTCATGGGCCTCTAATAGAGTGTAAGACCCAATCCTTTGTAAATACAACCCATTTTGGGTCTCACTTATTGTATAAGTCCCGTTGTATTTCAAAAAGTTCGACGCGATCATCATCCGTTGAAAAATAAACATTGGGTCTACCCTCGTGTAGTAAGACTCATTTCTTTTCTTTAAAACACTCATGGGCCTCTTGAGAGAGTGTAAGACCCATCCCTTTGTACAGAAAATAATTTTTGGGCCTCAGTCACTTGTATAAGTCCCTCTGTACAAATTCAAACAGTACGCTCACTGATAAAACCCTGGGCCTCTCCTTGAGCTGTAAGCCCCAAATCTTTCTTTTTCAAAGCACTTTCTCCTTTGATTTTGAATATACTGTTATTTTCAATCTTTCTTTGTTGAACAACTAACCAAACAGCATGGAAGCTCTACAACCGAGTAAGTGGTTATTGCTTTCGTTTACCGCTTTCATATACATATAACTGTATTGTGGGACTGTTTCACTGTAAGTCTTCTTTCATAAACTCATATCAACTGTGTAATAATAGTATAGATATTTCGAGTTTCCCCGGCAACTACGTCTAGAACTAGGTGACGTCGTTCCGTTTATTCGTAGAAATAGACAACTAGATCCCCAATAGGATCACCAGATACAGTCTTCTCTTCGGCTATCCTCATTAGGAATTATCAAGAAACTCTATTCACAGAGATGAATGTATTCTCCGTGAATGGCATCTTTGAGTTTCTTCCAAATTCTCGAACTTTCCTGACTCGATCTATTCCTCGTGAATAGCTTGCCTTGATTTCTTGGGGTTTGGGGACCCACGGGCTTCTTAAAAGCATCGGCCTCCTCTTGGGCATCATACAAGGACCCACGGGCTTCTTAAAAGCATCGGCCTCCTCTTGGGCATCATACAAGGACCCACAGGCTTCCTAAAAGCAACCTCGCCTCCTCTTGGGCTTAGTACAAGGACCCTACGGCTTCTTAGAAGTATTCACAGCCTCCTCTTAGGCTTCGTATAATGATCTCTTCCTCCGGGAATGATAGCCTCCTCTTGGGCTTAGTACAAGGACCTCTCGGCTTCTTAAAAGTTTCTAGCCTCCTCTTAGGCTTTGTATAATGATCCTTCTCCAGTGAAGTTAGCCTCTTTCTTGGGCTTTGTACAATGATTCTCCTCAGCGGAGTTAAACAACGTTTAGCCTCTCTCTCGGGCTTTGTACGAGACACATAAGAGACTCCCTCTTTGAGTCAATCACCTTTTCGCCTCCATCTCGGGCTTTATACGAGATACAAAAAGGTTCTTATTGAGCCAAACAAATTTTAGCCTCCATCTCGGGCTTTGTACGAGATACAAAAACTCTCTTGTTGAGTCAAATAGCCTTTATCTCGGGCTTTATACGAGATACCAAAAGACTCTATCGTCAAGTCAAAAACCTTTTAGCCTCTCTCTCGGGCTTTGTACGAGACAGATATTAGCCTTCTCTTTGGCTTTGTATAAGAAAACCACTGGTTGATCCAATTAACCTTTTAGCATCAAAGTTGTGCCTCGTTCACAGTACAAAAACATCAACAACTCCTTCCCCTTCATCTAATCGCTGTAAGCGGCAAGCCTCTGGATCATCTACATCCATGCCACTGTCCCTCTTTTAGCATGAGAAATTCCTAAGGAAAGATAGCATTGCTCTACACTGAGTTAAAGTCTTCTCCTTCCGGTTAAAACCCCCTATAAAGGAAATTATGGCATTGCTAGGATCTGTGTATCCCGGTTAAAGTAATTCTCCTTTGTAAAACAGTTGTGACATACAACCCCCCTCTTTAGAGATGACAAATTCTCTCTAAGGTCAGCGCCTTTTAGCTTCACATCTTGGGCTTTGAAGAAGATACAAATCACCTTTCGCTTCACGTCTTGGGCTTTGAACAAGACACCAAAACACCATTTCCTCCCATAGAATAGGAGGAACTACGAACACTCTGATTTCCCTGTTTCGGTAAACGGGAATACGTAGGCATAAGATTGAAAGGAAAATCTTAGCGAGCACACTAAACAAAAAACCCAAATCCCATATCTCCATCAATCAAAAGCAGTAATTCAAAAAGCATCAGTCCTAACATCCTAATCCTTATTCCCCGCCAGAAACCATTCTGTCAAAATAGCATAAGAAAGGCCCCACCACATTGATCGCGTCCGTAACCTAACAGACCGTTGTTTAAACTCAGTATGCAAGCAGGGTTAATTGGAGACATCTATTTCCCTTCCTTCATCAGCTTTAATAGGATAAAAAATGAATCGACCTGTAGTTTAAGCTCAAACCGCAGAGAGCGACCAGCGCTTAAGAACCGCGTCCAAAATCGCTCGCTACAGAAGCCAAGTTAACAGAAGCTGAATGGTGTCAAAGTCGACACGATGAACTCAATCTGATCGAAGAAAAGCGAATAACGGTTCTATGCCATGGTCAGTTGTATCAGCAAAGAATGAAGAAGGTGTTTGGCAAAAAGGTTCGACCTCGTGTCTTCAGAAAAGGAGACCTCGTGCTCAAGAAGATACAATCATTTCTCACTGATTCCCGGGGTAAATGGACTCCGAATTATGACGGCCCCTATGTGGTCAAGAAAGCTTTCTCAGGCGACGCCTTGAGACTCGCAACCATGGATGGAGAGAGATTTGTCTACCCCACGAATGTTGATGTAGTCAAGAAATACTTCGCCTAAATAAAAAAAAAAGAAAAAAAAAGTCTTGGTGGATTAAAAATCCGAAAGGGCGGTCCAGCCAAAAATTAGAGACATAAGCAAAAATCATCCTGGTGGATTGGAAATCTCAAAGTACAATCCAGGCAAAAATTAGGGATTAATGGCAAGTAACTACGTCTAGCAAAGGAGCAAATCCCCCAGCAACAGTAATGCCATCCATCAGAAGAAACTCCAGTCAAGGTCATCTTCGACAGAAGCTCAGGATGTCCAAAATTCAAAGTTGGTAGAAGGATAGCGGTCGTTATGCTTCAATGTAGCCCTGTTCCCTTAAATTACCATTTTCTAACTTTGTAAATACTCCATGGAATCACACGTTTGGCTGATTTCCATCCTATCAATAAAATTCGAGCCCTAGTGCTTTTGTTTGCAATTCATATTTGTTTTAGCTTTACAAAACGACATTTCAATATGATCAGCGATTCTTGAAATAAAACAAAAATGAATTTACTTGTCACAAACTTTTCCTGCTTTTAAAATAAAGATGGTAATTCTTTTGATTGTTGAACATCGAAAGAACATCAATCGCTACTCCAAAGGCGATTAAGCTTCGAAGTGCAGAATCAAAGTACTCCTTCTAAACCTGTGCACCTGAATGAAAGATCAGCTGTGTCAGATGCGAATATTCCATCTGACATTCCCGACAGAGTTCTTATCTCCTAAGCCCGACCAACGTTTTTCCACCAGGGACTATCTCTCCTAAGCAAGGCAGAATTGCTATTTTGAACCAAATGGTACTTCTTCATCCCAGCAGTGGCCGAGTATCCAGCCGTGTTCATCCTCTAGCCTGTATGTCATGTCAGTTTTGTCAACATAAGCATACATACATCATGCATTATTGGTTTACATTCATATTCATATTGCATCACTATCACTCTGATCAGTCTTATCCCCCTAGTGATAAAAGTCCTCTCAATCGAGTTGTCAGTTCTTTCCTCGTCAGGGAAAGTCGCGACTGAACGATCTCTCTCCCAGTTTATTTCTGGATTTGAGACGCTCCTCGACCACTTTGATAACTTGAACCTCTGAAAAGTAAGAAGGCATTCGACAAATATCACTCTTCGCCATTGAAGATGATATCTTCGCTTTCCCGGATTAAGGAAAATCCCCAGAGAAAGCCTCTTTATCAAAGGTTCGGCAATACAGCAATTCTTCTTTAGAAAATTCGCTGACGAAAAGGTCATCAGCACCTCCGAATTGGATTACATCACATGGTATTTCCCCGAGAAGATCTCGAGGGAAAGTATGATGTAATGTCCCCAAGCAGAAAGCAGTCTCTCAAGAGACTCGTTTTCCTCAGTAGAGTCAACAAATGGCGTCTCCAACAGAGAAGTTTGAACACCTCTACAACTCAGACGAATGGGTTGCCCAGCAAGTCTGACATTAAAACCTTTTCCATCAAATGGCATCTCCCCAGGAAAATTCGGCGAGAAGTTTGAGGAAAACCGCTGCAAACAGTGTCCCTTGTCAAGAAAGTTTATTGACAAAAGAAACTGAGACCAGTTCCTTGGCTGAAGACCAGGATCGAGGGGAAGTTTATATCAGAATCTGAGACCAGTTCCTTGGCTGAACACCAGGATCGAGGGGAAGTTTAGTTCAGAAACTAAGACCAGTTCCTTGGCTAAAGACCAAGATCGAGGGGAAGTTTAGTTCAGAAACTAAGACCAGTTCCATGGCTAAAAGCCAGGATCGAGGGGAAGTTTTTACCTTTTCTAAGCATCATTGCTTAGCAAAAAAAGATGGATAAGCAACTGCCATTCATAACCACTATCAAAATTTTGGGTATTCCGATATTTAATCCTCTTGCACCCCGAATGCCCGAACACCTTCGCCATTCACACCTTCGGGTCCAAGAAGATTAAATAGGGGCATCTGTCATACCTCAAATTTTGACCACTAAGGTTTCCCATCATTATGCAAATCATCATCACAATATGGATGTACTTTCATGCCTCATCAATCTCCTCAGAGATGTTTGAGCATTCACCACAATCAAGGATTAGGGTTTCAAGCCCTCTCAGAGCATTTAGACAAAGGATCAATCAAGAAATGACATAATATTCAACTTGTCTAAACCTCTCAAACATCTATAAAGGATCAAGAGGACTCCCACATCAAGAATCAAGCACAAAGTTTCAACATTCCAAGTGGATCAAGCCTCGAGATCGCCAGTATCACCAAATTAGGGTTTTGGTCGACTGAGGCCTCCAGATGGAAATTTTCCTCTGGGCATGAGCCATTGCTTCAAAGCACAACTTAAGATACTCCAAGGGACCTCATGGACCCAATCATCTAGTCAATTTAACCTCAGGGGAAGCATTCATAAAAAAAAATCAGGAATTAGGGTTTCTTGACCTAATTCACCCCTAAGTTGACTTTTGGGACAAAAAATGAGCCAAGACCTCAAGATATGATTTGAGGGTCCCTAATACACTACATTTATCCATTTACAACAATGGATTGATCCAAGAAGCTTGACTCACAAGTTTCAAGTTCATCAGAACAACAGTTAGGGTTTCGCGGAAAAAAGTCAACTGTGCCTTTGACTTTTGACCCAGGCATGCTCCCAAACCTTGGGACCTGATTCAATACACCCTACAACACCTATGGGATATATCCATTAGGTTTTATTTAGGTCAAGGAATTGATTTCACAAAGGATCGCACAGTTTGAACTTCATCCGATAAAAAGTCAACTGTGCACAAAATCAAGTTTGACTTTTTGGGATTTTTCACAATTATGGTTCTTTGACCCTAAAACAATGTTAATATGTGATTTGAATCATCATTTATCAAGAAAAATCAAAGAAAAAGAGTTAACTTGTAAATGGGGCAACCATAAAAACCTTAGAAATTTTCTAAGTTATGGAACAAAGTGGCTAGGGTACCAACTTCCAAGAACCATAACTTGAGATCCAAGCAACCATTTTGGATGGTCCAAAGATGGATCTGTAGCTCTCATGGCATACTTTAAAAGCTTCAACTACAGTTCATTCCAATTCCTCATGGATTTTAAGTTATGGAGTGATCAAAATCACAAAAAACATGAAAATGACATTTTTCCAACACTTAGTGAAATTTTCACTAAGTCAGAATCTGCCTTAATTTTTCCAAAATGTGGAGGCATTTTTCATTGTAATTCAGGTTGACTCAAAACCAAAGTTGGACATCATGTTGAAATAGGACATATCAGCTTTCCAAAATGACCAAGAACTCCATCAAACTCCACCTGAGCTAGCTGTTATGACAGCTGCAACATGCCTTGCTGTAAACTGTTTTGCAAGGAAAATTTGTGCATTAGAGCTCGATTTGATCAATTTGTGCAAATGACAAACAATTTTATCCATCTGCACACCTCAGGGGGAGACCAAGGAGGAACAAACACTGATCTATAAGCCTCCCAAGTCTTTGGAACTACAAGTAGGTATGCCACCCCTAAAGAGCTAAAGATTCCTCAAGACTCCAATTTTGTTTTGGAGCATTCAATGGATGCTTAGAGGTGGCATGTATCAGAGCAAAGATGAACACTTTAGTCAAGCCTTATCCATGAATCAAAGAACCATATGCCTGTTCTCTAACCTCAAGTCAATGGCTAGAGGAGACTTGAGATTCCATTTGATCACAATTGGTCACAGACCTGTACCAGTTGCCATTCCCTATTCCTTGCAAAACAAATTTGCTCTACTATAAATAGAGCTCATTTATGCTCAGTTTGAGTACACCAAAGCACCCAAACTGATGCTTTACTCAAAATCTCCTTTCCACTTCAATTTTGCCTTCTAACTCAAGTCACTATCGAGTTTTGAGATTGAGAGTGATTCCAACCAAACCAATCACACACACACACCTCATAAACATCATATGCGAGTAATCCAAAACACAAAATCACATCTGGAACACCAGATTCTCAAAATCACCAGCCATCTGCACAAGCCTTTGACAGATTTGCAGTTGAGGTGCCAATTTGAGTTCCAACTGAATTCAATCCACTCCAAGCATCCAGACACACTCCATAGCACCTAAGGAATCTTTTCACATCATTGGAACCAAGCTATAACACCTCCAACCTAGAACTCGATCACCAGCTGCAAGAGGTAAGCCTAAACTTGGTCATCTCATGATTCATGCATATTTCCTCGCACAATAATTTTTCCATATGTTCATAATCATGTATGGAGTGTTTCCCCTCAATTGATTGCTTTGTTTGAATCGTGTATGGAATTTCTTAGCCTTCATGCAGAATTTAGGGTTCTTGAGGTTTCTCTTTGATTTCTCAGTCCATACTTAAAATAAATGAAATTAAAGACCATAGACATGATTGTGAGTTGAAAACGAGTAGATTGATATGTGGATTGTGTGATTTCATCAAGCATTCAGTGAGATTGGTGAGAAAATGCAAACCAGACAAAAACAGGGCACGCGGGCAAGAACAAGGTGTTCTTGGCACCCTTTTTCAAACTTTTGAATTTTTGAATTTTGGTATTTTTATTTAATTGATTCAAAAATTAATTTCTCTCTGAATTTTAATGATTTTGAGTTGATTCTTTTTTTCAAAATTCACAAAAATGTTAAAATATTTTATTTTACAAAAATTTCCCAAAAATATTATTTATTTCATATATTTGATATTTTTTGCAAAGAATTAATATTTATTTGTTTTTTAACATTTTAAAAATTTTCTTTCTCTTGATTTTCCAAACTTAAATGGTTTTCAATCATTTTGTGGATAAAAACATGATTTTTCCAACATTAACCCAAGATCACAACTTGTTTTCACACATGATTGGTAATTTTGATTATTTTAATTGAATTTTTATTCAATTTAAATGCATTTTAAAATCAAATTAGGGTATTGATTATTTTCACCCTCACAAATCTTTTTCAAAACACTTTGGGCCTCTAATAGAGTGTAAAACCCAATCCTTGTTGTACAAAAATAATTTGGGCCTCAGTCATTGTATAAGTCCCACTGTGTTTTCAAAATCTCGGCGCGATTGTCGCTTTTCAAAACATTTTTTATCTGGGCCTACCCTTGTGTTGTAAGTCTCATTTCTTTTCTTTTTCAAACACTTTGGGCCTCTTGGATAGAGTGTAAGTCCCACCCCTTTGTAAATAAAACAATTTTGGGCCTCACACATTATATAAGTCCCTCTGTACATTTTTAAAACAACGGTGCGATCACTGTTAAACCTTAGGCTTCTCCTTGAGTATAAGCCCCAACAATATTTTCAAAAACAACTTCCCTTTTGATTTAGATTCAAATATACATGTTGTTATCAAAACTTTCTTTAGTTTCTTTGAACAACTAACAATATAGCATGGAAGCTTGCTCACCTGTAAGTTTTAATAGCTTTCATTTACTTGCTTTCATATGTATATAACTGTATTGTGGGGAGCTGCGCACGGTAAGTCTTCTTTTATATCCTTTTAGATACTTGTCATATATCAACTGTATATATACTAGTATAGCTATTTAGAGTTTTCCCCGGCATCTAGGTCTAGAACTAGGTAAAGCCATGTTGGTCACTCTTTAAATACAATCAAAACTAGATCCCCATAGGATTTCCAGATACAGTCTTGCCTTCTCTTGGGCTTAAACAATATGGAACAAAGAGAAAGGCAGTATTCTTCATGAACCTTTTCTCAGGCTATCACTATTAGAATTTTTCAAAGAAATTCTACTCCCCGGAGTTGATCTATTCTCGGTGAATAACATCTCTTGAGTTTCTTCAAACCTCAGAACTTTCACTAAATGATCTATTCTCGGTGAATAGAATTTCTTGAACTTTTCTTGGTTTGGGACCCACATGCTTCCTAAAAGCATCCCCGCCTCCTCTTGGGCTTTGTACAAGGACCCTCCGGCTTCCTAGAATTTCTCATGCCTTCTCTTGGGCTTAATACAAGGACCCTGACGACCTCTTAAAGGTATAAGACAGAACTTAGTCATCCTTTGCTAGAGCAGTCTTTCTAGTGTCAAAACATCAGACCAATTTAGGGTTGATTCTCATCCCTTAAAACCACCCGCCTCCTCTTGGGCATCATACAAAAGATAAAACTCTCCCACACCTGTAGACTTGGATAGTCTAAACCCCTTTGAGTCTCAAAGACATTCTCAAGTTCCCTACACATATAGGAGAAACCCCGATCACCCTGGATCAATCTCCAGCAGAGCTGAAACCTAGTCACTATCCTAAAAATCCCAAATCAGAACCTCAGGGTATCTGATTTCTTAACTCCTCTGTAAACCTCAGCAAGAGTTGATTTCCCCACTTGGACCTGCCTAGGGATCTCACTAATCTTCAGCAGAAAGTTAGCCTCCTCTTGGGCATTGCACAAATGATTCTCCCCAGCAGAGCTAACCTTTTTAGACTCTCTTGTTGAGTCCACCAACTTTTTAGACTCTCTTGTTGAGTCAATCACTTTTCAGACTCTCTTGTTGAGTCGATCAACTTTTCAGACTCTCTTGTTGAGTCGATCAACTTTTCAGACTCTCTTGTTGAGTCAACCCTTTTAGCCTCAATCCTGGGCTTTGTACAGGACAGATAGAAACACTCTCTTGTTGAGTCCGTATTTTCCAGCCTCCTCGTAGGCCTGGTATAAGGATTTTCGTAGCAGAAGTCAAATTCCTCTTTGGTATGATGATTTCTCCAGCTTGTTTAGCCTCAATCCTGGGCTTCGTACAGGACAGATAAAAGCACTCTCTTGTTGAGTTAAAACCTTTTTCGCCTCAATCTTGGGCTTTGTACAAGACATAAATCTTCAAAACCTTCTCTTAAGCCTGGGACAAATATCTTCCCCAACGAAGTCACTTCCTCCCAGCCTTCTTTTAGGCTTTGAGGAATGGATTCCCAAGCAGAGTCAAACTCTTTTCAGCCTCAATCTTGGGCTTTGTGCAAGACCGATAATACTCTCCAGCAAGATTCAAACTCATTTTAGCCTCAATCTTGGGCTTTGTACAAGACACATAAAAATATCCTCACCCGAGTCAGTTAAATTTCCCATTTCAGCCTCAGTTTTGGGCTTTGTACAAGACACATACAAACCTCCCCGGTAGTCATGGCAAGAAAACCGAGACCCGCCCGGACCCGCCCCGAAATTAGTGGGGAAAACTCGATTTAACTGGGTGCGGGTAAAACCCAATATTTTATTACGGGTGCGGGTGCGGGGGCGGGGGATGCTACTACCCGCCCCGCACCCCGCCCCGCACCCGCCCCGGTCTACCTTAATTTACTTTTATATCTCATTTTAATTATTTTATTATATATTTATTAAAGTTAATTTAATTTTTAAAAATAATTTTACTAGAAAAACATGTTTATTAATTATTTTACTCTTTAAAAACATGTTTATTATTAAAATAATTAATTATTTAATTAAATTAATAATTTTTATTATTATGAAAAATATTTATTTAAAAAAAATAGTTTTGCGGGTGGGGGCGGGGGCGGGGGGCGGGGAACCCGTTCCCCGTTGGGGGCGGGTCTGGGTGATAGTTTTTTACCCCCGACTGGGTGCGGGTGCGGGGGCGGGTCTGTTTCAGGGTGGCGGGTGCGGGTGCGGGGCTACTCAAACCCGCCCCCGACCCGCCCCGTTGCCATGTCTACTCCCCGGTGGAGCCAAAATCCCTTTTTAGCCTCAATCTTGGGCTTTGTACAAGATAGATAGAACATTTTCCCTGGGAAAGTCAAACTTATAGCCTCCTCTTAGGCTTCGTATAATGATATCCCCAAAGAGTCATTCTCTTTTTAGCCTCAATCTTGGGCTTTGTACAAGACAGATAAAACATTCTCTTGTTGAGTCGGTCATTTCCAGCCTCCTCTTAGGCTTTGTATAAGGACTTCCCCAGTGAAGTCAATCAACCTCTTAGCTTCAACCTTGGGCTTTGATCAAGGCACACAAAAATAAAAAATCCCTCTTTAGAGATGACAAATTCTCTCTCAGTCAGACCTTTTAGCTTCAATCTTAGGCTTTGAACAAGACACAAATAAGCCTGTTTAGCCTCAATCTTGGGCTTTGAACAAGACACCAAAACATCTCTTTCCTCCCATAGAATAGGGGGAACTACGATTGCTCTGATTTCCCTGTTTCGTTTAAACGGGAATACGTAGGCATAAGATTGCGAAATCTTAGCGAGCATACTAAACAAAAACTTTAGGCCCAGTGCCTTCACCTTAGGTCCAGTACCTTACCAAAAACACCCGAACATTAACAAAAACTCACTCACTCATATTTCCCAAGAAACTTTCCCAACCCATTAACGGATAAACACCATCAAGTATAAAGCGAAACCTAAAGCTAATATTCTGTGGATAACCACATATAGGATGGGTAATTGACAACTCCCCATTGTATAACCTGACCCCGGACCCCCCAATCTCTTTAAAGCGTTTGTTCAGTGAAACATTCACGTGCAAGGTTAGTTTTAGATAGCTTCCATTTCCCTTCCAGCTTCACGGGATAAATAAGAAATCAGAAAGTAGCACCCACTCCTCCTCATTGCGGTGAGGAAAACCCAGCGATAAGGTGGTCGCGTCACCGACAAAAATCGCTCGCTATACAGGGGCGTTAGTCTTTACGTTAGCTTTGTTGGCTTGCCCTATGGGCTTTGTCTTATGGTATGAGGAAAAATAATCATTAATTATCTCAGGGTCAGTATCTGGAGCGGATAAAGGACCAGATAATGCATGCGATTTGAAATTCTGGTATCAGACGTGTGATGTTAAGGTGCGATGTCACAACAATACACTCTGCACAATGGACAAAATAAACAGCAGAATAACACACCAAATTGTTCACCCAGTTCGGTCTGACTACCTACGTCTGGGGGCTACCAAGCCAGGGATGAAATTCACTACTTGTAGAATTAATTTACAGACTTAACAACCCAGTTGACAATCTCCTAAAGTTAATTCCTACTAGTGACTTTCTATCTAAGAAACCACTTAGATATGAGAACGCTACTCAATCCCTAAAAACAATACTCAAGGAACACCCTCTTTGAGCAACCTTGATCTTACTTCACAGCTTTGATCAAGTAATAACTCTCTATTACTTCACAGCTTCTAAGAGAGGACAGAAAACGACTCACCAATTCAACCTAGAATGGTGTATACAAAACTCATACAATATACTCAAGACACTCAACCTATTGCTCTTGATCTTCTCTCTGTATTTCTGTACCTTTTCCTTTGGTCTTGTGCGCTTTATATAACCACCTGAATTGGGCTTGGACTTCCTACAATATCTTGTGCGCTTTATACATTTGTACTTAGCAGCTGTCTTTCTTTGGCTACTTCTCCCCCTTTTTAGCCACAATTAGACAATCTTCAATCAGAAGCCCTATTAACTACAATTAGTACACCCTAGCTCTCATTGTTAGCCTCACAGTTAGTAACCAGGCAAAACAATCATAGAAAAACATAAAAGGTGCATATAACAACACAAAATTCAAATTACATAACCGGCATAACAAGTGCAAAACAAAAAAAAAACTAAACTATTATCTAATAACAGCAGATGGAAGTTAGTCTTCATCCGAGCTGGTACCATCAGCATCTTCATCACCTTCCTCTGACCCGGAATCCTCAGTATCGCCATTCACATTATCTTCTCCCTGTTCCAAGTCTTTGATCATCTGCTCAATCTTCATTTTCCTAACAGTGCTAGTACTGATAACCATATCAAGATCCTTGCAGGTTGCCTTTAATTCTTCAATCAGCTCAGATTTTGTACTGACCTTCTTAACTCCAGAACTTGATGTCATAACAATGTCTGGAACATTATTCCCGGCAAACAGTTTGGGATGCAAAGATAAAGCTGACTCCCTCTTACATGCTACCTCTGTACTCGTTAAGATTCCAGGATGTTGATCTAAGATCATTCCACAGATAAGGGAAGGGAATGATATAGGCATCTTGATGGCATTGGTGGCACCATGCTTCACCACTTGATCAAATATATAGCTTCCATAGTTGAACTTGACCTTTTTCCCAACAGCATAGATGAACCTTCCTAATCCCACAGTTATGATGGTTTTGTGATTAGTAGGTACCCAGTTAGCAGCAACAATTCTGTGCAAAATAACATACTTGATACTGAGTTTGCTAGCTGTCAATTTATTTTTCAGTGGCCACACCTTAACTTGAGTGGCAGTGATTTCTCTACACACTTCATTATCAATCACTTCCAGCTCACACCCCTCTTGTTTATCTCTTCCCAAATATTTATTAATGGTACTAGGAGAGAAGTCAATACACTGCCCCTTAACAAACACCTTCATGTAGTTCACACTTCTATTGTCAGAAATGTCTATGGGGATGTTGACAACAAATTCCTTAACAAGTTCACTATAGCACTTAGAGAATCTGGTCACAGTCTTCAACAGTCCAGCAATATGAATGAGGTCCATAATTTCTTTCATCTCCAAGACATCCTTTCCAAGCTCCCTTTCCAGAGCTAATCTCCTTTGGCATACAAATTTCCACAAGGAAGCACTCTAGCATAATGAAAGGATATGTTGTCCACTGGCACTTCAGGGACCTTATCAGAGATTCTTTTTAAAATGGTATTTCTGACTGGTGTGATGTCATGGACATCTTCCTCAACATCATCCTCAGATTTAGATTCTTCTCTAACCTTTCTCTTTTTGGAGGGTGTAACAACCTTGCTCCAAGGTTTTGTGGGACCAACAACAGTTTTCTTCTTGCCATCAGTAGACTTCTTTGGAGAGGATTCATCAGTCTTTCCTTTCCTTGTCTTTAGTCTCTTGGCAATACTTGGAACAACATTTCCAATGAATTCATTATCAGATAAATCAACCACATTGATCACATTCTCATTCTTTTCTTCTCCAGGAGTAGTTCTAACATTAATGTCCTCATACACATCTTCTTCTTCCCCTCCTATTTCAGAATCTTCAATGACAGACATAGCAAGTCTATGAAGATCAGACTCATCTCCTTGCATGTCTACCTTTTCTGCCGGTATCTGATTCAATGGTATAGAAATTCCTTTCACAGGTATACCTTTGTCCAGTATTTTGGTAGCTAGATTCCCCATACTCTTGTCAACATCAAACTTTTCTACCACAGTTTGAGATGTGGATGACCTAGGTGATGATTTATCACTAAATAGGATACTCGTAACAAGCTTCTTTGTTTCAGTGTCTTTAAAGTTAGTTGCGGCCCTTTTAGAAGCAAGTTTAGAAGGTCTAGGTTTACCTGACTCTGGGAGCATTACCGAGATGGGTTGTATATTCAGAGCTTCGTCTTCAGAGTACTCATCTGTAGAAACCCTAGCTTTATTCTGCGATGAACTTTTTGATGGAGAAGATGTCTGTTTTGACATGGTTCCTTTGAGACAGTATAGGTTGAGATGATTCTTCTTGTTGAAGGAGACGAACAGACGGGAGATATGAGTTTTGATGGATTGTGATTTTGCTATAATAGGAAATGAGGGTCTGAGGTAAGGCGCCAGATTTTGTGTATTTTTTAAAGACCAATCAATTAGTTTCTCCCCCCAAATAAGCTTTCCTTTTACAAATTTGAAGGGATTCAACTTAAGAGTACTTAACTCTAACATCCTTTCACACTTGATGTCACAGTCATCAGTCTTAACATCGATAGATGGTCTGACTTCTATAGGTATCCATAGATAACAATTATCTCTGGACCTGACTCCTTTCATGATCACTTCACCCTTTTCGTTTGTCACCAGACACTCATCCTTGGAATAGCTGACTTTGTAACCTTCATCACATAGCTGACTTATGCTAATCAGATTAGTCTTCAACCCTTGGACAAGGATCACACTATCAAGAGTAAGACCATCAAGATTCTTCACTCTTCCACTTCCTTCTACTACTCCTTTTTCTCCATTGCCAAACACAACCTTATTTGCATGGCAAGGATTGAACTCCACCAACTGCTCCTTTGATCCAGTCATGTGCATTGAACATCCACTGTCAAAGTACCATACATCCATGGCAACATGTCCATCTGAGGTATGAGCCAATAAACACGTGACCTGAGCTTTAGGAACCCATTGTTTAGCAACTTTGGATCTGACCTCCTTCTGTCTGGTTTGAGGAACTGAATTCGGATAACCATGGAGCTTGAAGCACGAAGACTGCATATGTCCAACCTTACCACAATAGAAGCATCTTACTCTGTCATCTCTAAAGTGGTTAAATCTTTTACCACTTGATGATAATGCTGTGGCTGCCACCCATAATGTTGTCTCCTTCTTCCATAGTTTGATTGTCTTCTTCTGTACTGAGGATGCTGTCCCCTAGGCTGTCTCCTATGGTGATGAGGCTTCCTTCTTCCATAGTGATGAGGCACAACATTGTTGTATCCATATCCATACCAGTTTTCCTAATGTTGAGACATCTGATGAGACATGTTCTGTTTGAACCTTGCAGCTTGCATGCTCTTGTGATATTGGGGAGGCATATACTGACTAGCTCCTCGAAGCTGCATCTTCCTCTGATGGAGACCATTCTTTTTCTCAACATTCTGAGGCTGAACAATCTTCTTAGGGGTAGGATCCTGTCTTTTTGTTTGAGACATTGGTTGGGACACCTCCTCCTTTGTTCCTGAAGTGCTTGCTTCAGCAGAAACCTTTTTCTCAGCCACAAATCCTATACCTGACTTATCACCAGCCACTTTTTCTGTCTGAAGGATCTTATCAAGTGTGTCTGTACCACAGCTCAGCATCCTAACAGATTTGGTCATATGCTCAAGATGAGCTTTGACCAGTGAGACTTTGTTTTCCAAATCAGCTTTAGCAGTCTCAAGCTGAGTAATATGTTCCTTTTGACTCTTGTTCTCTTGACAGATTTCAGCACTCTTTAGGAAAAGCTCTTAATAAGTAGAAGCTAGTTCCTCAAAGGTTATTTCTCCATCATTAGAATCATCATCAGAGACAACAGTTCCTGTCAAAGCTCTAACATGCTTTGCTGACTCACCTTCACTTTCACTATCAAGGTCAGACCAGGAAACTGTCATGCCCTTCTTCTGCTTTTTCAAGAAGGTGGGACACTCTTTCTTGACATGTCCATACCCTTCACACTCAAAGCACTGAACTCCTTTAACTTGGGCAGTTTTCTCTTCATCCTTCTCTTTTGACTTGTTGATGTCAGAAGATATGTTCTTGACATTAGGCCTGGAGTTATTGTTCATCCTCTTGAACACTTTGTTGAACTGTCTTCCCAACATAACTATGGCCTGAGATATATCCTCCTGGGATTCAGATCTATTTCCTTTTTCTTCTTGATCATTCGACACCAAGGTTATACTCTTTGGCTTCTTTTCTGGTTCTTCCTCATTCAACCCAAGCTCAAAAGTTTGAAGAGATCCAATGAGCTCATCAACTCTCATCTTGCTGATGTTTTTTGATTCTTCAATGGCAGTTACCTTCATCTTATACTTCTTAGGAAGGGACCTAAGGATCTTCCTTACAAGCTTTTCATCTGACATTTTTTCACCAAGAGCACTGGATGCATTAGCTAGCTCCAGAACATTCATGTGGAAGTCATGAATAGTCTCATCTTCCTTCATCTTCAGGCTTTCAAATTTTGATGTTAGAATCTGAAGTCTTGACATTTTAACTCTAGATGTACCTTCATGAGTGGCCTTCAAAATATCCCATGCTTCCTTAGCAACTTCACAGGTATTGATTAACCTGAAAATATTCTTATCCACTCCATTGAAGATTGCATTTAGAGCTTTGGAATTACCAAGGGCAAGCTCATCTTCTTCCTTGGTCCATTCTTCTTCAGGCTTTGGCTTTGAGGTGCCTTCTTTATCTTTGCCAGCATCATATTTCTCACACACAACAGGTGCTTTCCACTCTTTAATAATAGCCTTCCATGCCCTGCTGTCCAAGGATTTTAAGAAAGTAGTCATCCTTAGCTTCCAATAGTCATAATTGGATCCATCCAAAATAGGGGGTCTGTTGACGAATCCTCCAACTTCTTTGTCCATCTTTACACCAGAAAGTAACTTCCCTAGATCTCACCCAGAGACAGACAGGATGCCTGCTCTGATACCAATTGAAATTCTGGTATCAGACGTGTGATGTTAAGGTGCGATGTCACAACAACACACTCTGCACAATGGACAAAATAAACAACAGAATAACACACCAAATTGTTCACCCAGTTCGATCTGACTACCTACGTCTGGGGGCTACTAAGCCAGGGATGAAATTCACTACTTGTAGAATTAATTTACAGACTCAACAACCCAATTGACAATCTCCTAAACTTAATTCCTACTAGTGACTTTCTACCTAAGAAGCCACTTAGATATGAGAACGCTACTCAATCCCTAAAAACAATACTCAAGGAACACCCTCTTTGAGCAACCTTGATCTTACTTCACAACTTTGATCAAGTAATAACTCTCTATTACTTCACAGCTTCTAAGAGAGGACAGAAAACGACTCACCAATTCAACCTAGAATGGTGTATACAAAACTCGTACAATATACTCAAGACACTCAACCTATTGCTCTTGATCTTCTCTCTGTATTTCTGTACCTTTTCCTTTGGTCTTGTGCGCTTTATATAACCACCTGAATTGGGCTTGGACTTCCTACAATATCTGACTTGATTTGTTATTTAAAACTGAATATTCAAAACAGATTTTCTCCTAAAATCTTTTCAAATCTTCAACCTTTTAAATCTCCTACAAATCTGCACCAGATCTCCTATGCAGCGAAGAATATCTAACCCAAGATATTCGCATCCAATGAGACAGCTTGCTCTCCACAATTCTAGCTAACATGCAAACCCTAACAACATCACAACCTGATGTTATTAATTTTGCAGATCTAATGTCACAACATCGCATGTGACATCAGACATCCAAACTTCAGCAATTTAAACACTTAACACAGCCCAGTGTTAAGACTCAATGTTGCAACATCACCACCTTGACATCAACATTGAACATACTTTGTTTTACCAAAATTCCAGTCAATCCAAGAACTAACACGATTTTCCAGAAACAAGGATAGGAATTAATACCTGAGATTCGTAGATGGCCCTCTTCTCCTTCTTAAGTGATTCTGGGATGCATTGCAAGTTTTTCAATATCTTAGGCCCAACAAGTGTGGCGAAAGATGGAAGTAGAGATTGGGTCTTGGGCCCTTTGGGTTTCTGGGTTCTCCTGGAGTCTCGAACGTTTGAGGTTAAGGATGCCATGACTGAAGAACAAGGAGTTTGAGGTTTGTTTTCTGAGGAGTTAGGAAGCTGAGAAGAAAGCAAAGAGTTTTGGAAGCGTGAAAAAGAAAAATGATTTGGAAAAAACTATTTAAAGACTGTAGAATATCAACAGACCTCAAATCAGCATTAAGTGACTAATGCTGTAGTGGGACACGTGTCTCGTTGGGGATGATGGATGGGACGGTGGCAGTTACTGCATATACCCTACTATCTCCTAGGTTTTAGGAGGTATGATGATGTCTAGTGATTTGATGCGCTTTGAAATAGTAGTTTTCAGAAATTGTCATGATGACCATGACATCATGAAGTGGTTCAGAAGAAACTGAACAGTTAGAACATGGGAGTTTTAATTGCATCAAGATCCATGAAAGTTGGAAATAAGGCGTCGAATGATGCTATCATAAAATGACCTTTTCTTCAGTAATGTCGAAAAAGACATTTTTGGGGGGCAATTGGTTGGCTCCTAATTTCAACGCCTGACATTGGGATAAAAATCTCTCCCAAGAGAAAGAATAGGTGAAGTTTTGTGAGGCTTCGACAGAAGTGTGGCTGTGAGGAAAGCTGGTCGAAAGTTAGCTTTTTTCAGAAGAAAGAAGGTTTCAAGGACTTAGAAATATTTCTAAGAGTTTAAGAGAATTTTTTACCAAAGTTCACGAAAGGGTCGTTCGACGCGAATGTTTTGAATTCAAAAAAACAAAAGGGAACGGTTATTCCTATCCAATTCTGAAGTGGGACATGTGGCGTTCATCTAAGAGCCCAAAGCATGCACGACGCCAAGTGTTTCGTCCTGCTTGATGACCCGTTAGTGGGTAGTTATTTTCTACCATTATAAATAGCAAATCTTAGGGATATTTTGGGGTGGTGTTCCATTTGTATACAAAATCCAGTGTGCTCAAAGTACCAGCGTAGAGAAACGAGCGTGTGAAAATGTATGTTGGAGTAACACCATTGTTTATGATTCAATGCAATTTACCAAGTTCTTTTTATTAAAAGTCTCTTTTAATTTCACGCAAGTTAAATTCCTGCATTTACCAGTCTCTTCGATTTACACCTTTCTCTAAGTCTTTTTTTCAGTTACTTTAAGTTTCTTGAAAACTCCTTTTTCACTTCTTTACTTAGTCGAATCATAGAAGTTTTACGTAAGAAATTAATTTAGCACATGTCTTAGGATTTATGTGATCGATCCTACAAGTTACTCAGTTTTACATAAAATTGATAGAGCAGCGGTTGTTTACCATTTTTACCAGTAAACAACAGGTATGAAGCTAATACATATGATATTGAACCAATGATCTTGATTTTGTTGACTCTCTTAGTGTTTTGATGATGACAACACCGATGCTTGTTGAAGTTGGTATTGATATCTTTCCAACTCTCTAATGATGGTGATTAAATTGAATATGTATCAAACCTTATCACATAAAAAATTCAAGGTTCTAGTGAAATGCTTATATTATTGGTGTATATAGAAAAGGAACTTGAAGCTTCATAGTTGTGAAAGAGAGGATGTGTGAAAGTTCGCCCTATCGTGTTTGTTTGAGTGACCAGAGTCTTGTAAAAGTAGGAGAGTAAATCTTAAGTTACTAAGGCAAAACACACACACACACACACACATGTACACATATGCACGCACACACACACACACACACACACACACACACACACACACACACACACACACACACACATACGCACGCGTACACACATACACACACACACACACACACACACACACACACATACATGAAAAGCCTATCTTGATTTGTTAAAACCACCTAAAAATATTTTAAAGGCCTAGCTAATTGATTAGGGAATTGTATGATCAAATAGAATCATTTTTGCAATGGATTGTCGATTATCCCTTGAACTATAATAGATTATTTTAACATTGTAATGCCTATAATCGATTGGAGTAGTCTCATAATGATTGGCAACGACTAGAAATCAAAGCTTCCATTAAAATGGTCCATGATCTGTTTCCTTTTTGAGCCATATTTTCTCATATATAAAAGAGGCTTCTCCTCATTTGAAATCACACTAGAATTCAGATTCCTTCTATCTTTTTCTATTTTACTACTCTCCTCTCTTTGATGT